>OX442351.1:11210404-11930997 GCA_949357725.1 Hyperoplus immaculatus | reverse complement strand
GAGAGAGAGAGAGAGAGAGAGAGAGAGAGAGAGAGAGAGAGAGAGAGAGAGAGGAGAGAGAGAGAGAGAGAGAGAGAGAGAGAGAGAGAGAGAGAGAGAGAGAGAGAGAGAGAGAGAGAGAGAGAGAGAGAGAGAGAGAGAGAGAGAGAGAGAGAGAGAGAGAGATGCAACTGAAAAAATGAGGCAAAGGGCAAGTGTAAGGGGGCATAGATAAAGGAGAAAAAAGGGAAAGGGAGGCGTAAGAGACAAAGACCCAACAGGAAAAGAGGGAGTAGCCCATCAGCATCGAACAAAACCTGACACTTGGATCATGACTCGCGTGGACAGTGACTCAGACAAGGACAAAAGCAACATTTTGTTACTATACACCATTTAGTAGCAATAGGGATTTTGTGGCTAAAAAAGGGAATAAGATCCAGTCAGAATGAGGGAATTCTTTACACGGGTGCTCCCAGAAAATGTTCCATGCATTTCAAGATTTGCCTTATATGGATATGAAGAGTGAGCAGTTCTATTGGTGATATGTATACCATTGTGGAAATCCACATGTGACAAAGCTGACAAATGACCCCATTCAGACCGAAACAGTGGTTCCAGTCAGACCACTGTTGACTCTCCTTCTTGCCTTGAGTCACAACAATAAATAGACTAAGTCTGTGTTGGCTTATCACATAGAAATCGCTATTGGCGTCTGGGGATTCCCCTCAAAGTTCACTCTCACTTAGTCAGTGGAATGAGTCACATCACAAAATGTTGAGTTTTCTGATTGTGAGAAAAATAATGAACCACAGTCGCATTACAAATTGATGTACAGAGAACATGATATTCTTGTGCACTGTCATATTTAAATGATTCCAGGTTCATAATGAGATTTAACTATGAAACCAAAGGAAATACACATATTAAAGGGATATGTCAACATTTAGAATTTTTAGCTTTTCATAAAAATTTTGAACTATTCCTTAAACGTCAATCACCTCATTTCCAGTAGCATTGTGCACCTGCTGCTGTGTTCTTTGTAAGAGAGGGCTTTTTTCCAAACTAAGGGGGATTATTGCGAACCGCGATGCACATTACAGCATGAAAGCAGGATGTCTACAGCTTTATTCAACTTTAGTGTGGAATACGCAACACTACGTGACTCAGACACTCGCGCTGATGCTCAAGTGCTCAGTAAACACAACACATTTACAGATACGCTTACAACACCCTGGGGTCATTAAAAAAAAAAAAAAAACATGCGCAGCCGGAGACATCATGCAGTGGTATGTTCTAAATGTGACCAGGGTTGTGAAGGGCATAAAAGCTGTAAGCTGTGCAGGGCTTAGCTATTGGCCTGTGAGTGACCTTTTCACACTATGTCACGGGTGTAGTAGCTGATGATGTGCCAATACAAAGCCTAGCCTCTGTAAATGGGCATGTATAAAAAGGGTATGAAAAAGGGGGTCCCACCCTAGCTATCAGCATGCCAGAATAACTGACTCCACCTTTTAACATGTGATTTCACCCTTTTCAAAAACCCATACACAGCTAATCTTTGTTCAAAATAAAATTCTGAATCACTTTAAAATCATTGTGATTGTACTGACCATGCACAAATGTTGTGTAATGATATCTGGTTTTACATTACCATGTTTTGTTGTCCCATGAGGGAGTGGTGGTGCTATTGGCACTCATGGATGTTGTTTTGGGATAGTCAAACAATCCTTGGAGCTTTTTTTTTCTTATTTTTTTGTATTTATGTATGGGGGAGTATGTGTGACTAACTGGCTTTGGCAAACTTGGTCCTCTTCACCCATGATAGCACCTCAGCATCCTCTGGCCCTGACATTTTCAATCACAGCAGGTCTATGGGGCTATAATGCAGCCTGCCTTGTCCAGATTAGCCCACTTATATAACCTTCAATTCAGAAGTTTAAATATAACGCAGAACAAAAAAAACATCATTTATGTAGTCTATTACTGTAGAATGGTAACATAAATTCAGTGAAGAAAAGGAAAGGAGAAATCCTGCCCCCTCAGAACAACTGGGCCCTCTCTTACCACTCGCACATGTTGTTGTTACATAAACGGGTGCATGTAACAGCAACTCTATTTCCACTCATGTGAACGGATTACTGAGAATAGGCTTAAAGAATGATCTACCAGACTTTGAAAAAAACAACAACATGTTTATATGTGCTGGGGTGCTGGCATCTGTGACATCACAGAAAGAGAAATGTAGGGTTAGACAGTGAGACCATAAAACACTCTTTCTGCCTTTTCTCAGGCTAGGATGAACCAATTTAAATTTTTTTTGCACATTTATACTACATAGGATCTCAGAATTCAATACACCTTCATATTCCCACCGGTGAAATAGGCCTTTAAGGTCTACTGTATATGGACCAGAACACAAGAGACACATCATTTAACTGTCTTAGAGATGTCAAGTAGCTTGACAATCCGACACACTGATTAGTTGACTGTTATATTTAGGGGATTTTCACATCATTCATAGTTACAACTGTACTGTTGTATCAAACACATTAACATTATGATAGACTATAGATTCATGGCTACCTCCAAGAAGAAGTTAGTAACTTTTAGATTGATAATCATCTCAATAATGAATCGAGGGACATTCAGGGGAATTATTTAACTAACTTCTAATCTCAATTTTTTGATTGTGAAAATTGTTACATTTTGAGATGTTTCTGCTTCTAGCAAAACAAATGCAATTTTTTTTTTTAGTTTTACAGTATATAGCATTGTTTTTAATAAGTTGTGCATTAAAAACATCTCGGTGGAAAAAGCAGAACGTTTGGAAGACGCAAAAGTAGAAAAATAAATAAATAAATTAAAGGCTCAAATGAAGGGAATGAATTTGTGTATTTATAAAAAACAATATTTGCTTCATGGTGTACATGATCATGCATGTGACTCAAACATCCACTCTGATGATATGCTGCAGTGGGCAATTTATTTCATTTCTAAACTTGAGTGTAGAACTACTAACCCCAACTGTACACCTTGATGCGCCAAATTCCTAATATTTGCATAGTGGTTGTGGATGAAAATAAGTATTCATTTTATTTGTGTAGTTATGTTTTACCAATAACTTTTGGCCTTTCCGACCTCAAAAACAAAACTAGTTTAAACATAGATGGAAAGTTAACGTCATATTTCGGCAGGTACTTCTTTCTATAATACATTACATTTATATTATTACACTCACACAGGACATGATACTCATCGCCAAAACAATTGTCATCACAAAGGTTTTGTCAAATTCTTTGACTTCTATCCAGCCCTTTTATATCTTCATTATGTCAACTTCGACTTGGGAAATTGGGATTGGCATTCATTCACGATTTTCTGACATTTTTTTCAACCAATGATTCCTCATGTTAATTATAAACACACTAAGTAATAATGGGTAAGAGAAATAAACATTAGTTTCAGCATTAGACCTCATTTCAATCTCCTGGTACCCATCAGCTGTCTTTGAGCATTTCTTAAACAAACCAAAGCACTATATCCAAATTGTGTAGTATTTCCCTGCTAACCTTTTTAAGTTGTGTGAAGCTCTGGGGTCTGCATGGTCTGCTACACCGTGATACTGCAAGTTCCAAGTCAGTGCACTCACTGACTCAGGAGTACTAAAGTGTCCTTGGAAGATTAGTGGTTTGATGAATAGCTTCTCTCGGCTCTCTCATCAGTTGTGGCTGCTTCAGTTTGATGAGCCGCACAGTGTATTGCTTGACTGACAGACACGCACCATTTCCATTTTTTTTTCTACCTGAAGACATGGCTATTAAGTACCTCCTGAACCCTTCAGAAATCCCAGTATTTCACATTTCAAACAAAGTCTCTTAAGCGGATCCAGCTGCTCCAGAGCTCTCTGTGCATAATCCTGGCCAGGGACGCTGTGACCTCATATTCATTAGTGTGGTCTAGTGACACCGAGACACTACACTAGCTTACATTACACACACACAGGACTTAATTACTGCCGTGTGTTACCTTCCCAAAGGACGCATAGATTGTGTTTTGGATGATTTCTTCTAGAGTAACCTGTAGAGCTTGCAATCAGAGGAAGACAAGGTTGCTTTCAACAGGAGAGTGAATATGTGGAAATATGCAAGCCTATCCCTCCCAACATTTTCATGGCCGTATACAGAAGGGTCTTACATGCTCTGTAGAACGTCAGATACTTTACACTGGCCTGCCATCTGTAATCAGTTTTATCCAAACATTGTATAGACTTGGCTTGCCACATGAAATTCCTTTTTGGAAGTCTTCCTCTGTGTGCTCATTCTTCCCTCTCCCTGTAGATTTTAATTAGATAAATTGATTGTGTTTGACTGTTGCTTTAGTGTTAAAGGTGCACTATGCAGTTTCAAGAGACAGGGGTTTGTTTACATTTGCAGAGCCTACAGTTAGTTAGTAAAACATACCTACTCTACATTTCATTCTTACTATTGAATCATTCTATCAATATAAATCAAAACAGAATCATTTTTTAGGCACCCTGGAACCAAATGCACGACTAAAATATGTATGTGAACAAAACGTGTGGACCCTGCTGCTGTAAACAACAACAACAGTGTAAACAGTAACTTTTCGGGAAACGTTCTTACTTTACACATTGTTCCAGGGATCCAATTTTCCTGTGAGGAAAGTTTGTCTCTGCAGTCATGGGAATATATCTTCAGAGAAAACATTCCCTTCTCCAAAGTTACATAGTGAACCTTTTTTGAATTTAAAAAAAGACTGACGACCCTGATGTTATACCCGCAACTTTCATCTAACCATGTCATGCCTTTTTGTGGCTGTTGTGATTGTGTAGGAGCGAGGAGGTGGCATGGGGAAGCTGGAGCCCATATCCCCCGTGAGCCCGGCGCATATGGACCCTGACTTGGATCTGATGCCGGCTCGCTTCTCCAAGGAGGAGTTGATCCAGAACATGGACCGCGTGGACAGGGAGATCACCATGGTGGAACAGCAGATCTGCAAGCTCCGCAAGAAACAGGTCTGCACACACTCTGCTTTTGCAATGGTTTATCAGTTTTCAGTGGATGCTTCTTCTAACTTGTTTAATGTTGTAGCACCACCAAAGTGCTTGATGGTTGTGTAGATGGGAACGTATGCGCCGAAAAGGGTATGGCAAACTATATTACAAAAACCCAAATTTGTCTCACCACTGAAAATAAGATAAATAAATACATGTCATTATTAATTTTTCTGTGTACATTCTTTCATTCTATTTGTGACATTCTACAAAGTGGCAACCCCCACAGGATTGGAATAGGGTTTGTAATAGATGTGGCATTCCTAAACTTCAAGTTATTAAGTTTGCAATCCAGGAAGCTAAGTACTGCTTGTCATGTAGCTTAATATGACCCACCTTATTAGATGTTCTTTTTCCTAGTAAGGGTTAGCTATTTTCCTTGGGGGGGTAAAAAGAGATGATGTGTGACTGTCAACAAGGAAGTTTGTGATGTCATTCATATTCACAAGTTTTGAGCAGGAAGGCTGATGCCTAACAGCACTATGAGGTACCTCACATTGTATTTGTCATGCTTGTAGATGTCTTAAGTCTTTGCCAGTGCTGGCATCCTTGTTGTATTTTGTTAGTGGCAGTGCTTGGCTCGTTTGAAATGTCCATGTGTGGTTTTGTAATGTGAATATCCCTGCCAGGCTTCAGTTGGCATTGCTGCAGTGAAGTCTTAAACAGACTTTGCTGTGTTATAATCGCTGCTTTCATGTTTTATGTGACACAATTCTGCACACTCACACACACACACACACACACACACACCTATTCCAGGCGGTGGCATTCCATTTAATTTTCTCTTCCCTTGTCTTTGGCTTTTTATTTAGGAGAAAAGTAGGTTAAAAATACACAAGGCTATAAATAACCGCTTCCCTGGGGGAGGAGGAGGAGGATTATGGTGGAGTTTTTTTTTTGACTGCTAAACCACTCATATCCCTGCCACAGTCTCTCTTTTGGCTGCCTGCCATGTTTTAGAGAAACTGTATGCTCCTCTCCACCCGAATCCCTCCTCCACCATGCATGCTATTGCATTAACGTACTGTAGATTATACTTACTAATATATATAAAAAAGAAAACTTTCTCCCTCAAAGTCTATGTTAATTTATAAATGACAGCTGCTAAAGAGGGGGTTCTCAGTCTCTCCTGACAGTATTAAAGCTAATGATCTGACTCCACTCCTGACCAATTCATCATACTATTTAAATCTAGCTTGTATAGTATTAGTTATTTATCCATACTACAGAAAGTGCTGTGTTGCAGTTGAAGTAAGATTGCATAGACACAGTGTGTGAAGTAGGACTGCTTATATCAGAATCACAGAGGTTCCTATTTAGATCTATTGATCATGATGAGCTCCTAATAATACATTGGTTTCTTTAAAGCTTTTTTGTCCCTTTTGTTTGTTTGTTCCCCTAACAAAAATTAGCCACAGTTGCTCAACTTGGCCAACATCTTTTCACCCAATGATATCAATGGTTGCCATATAAAAAGAGAAGCCAGCTAACTTTTCGTCGTGTTTTGTATATTTCTTTTCGGAAAAAGAAAATGTATGAAATTGAAATAGGAAGCAAAATAAAACTGGCTATCGCATTCCAGCCTCGGGGTTGGAACTTGTAAATGATTAATCTGCTGCTTGCAAACATAAATCAGGACCCCTTCCCTCACCCTTCTCTAATACACACGCAGTGTTTATATGGATATTTTGTCACAGTCCGCCTCTCTTCAAGCATTAAAACATCTGGACTAATTAAGTGGCGCGGTAAAACTTTATTTAAAGAGTTCTGGCAGAGTTAGTGGATGGGGCGGCGGCTAAGGCTTAGGTTACCGCCAGCCTGTGTCATGTCAGCCAAGTCCAGGATGGCTAGTTTATTTTGTTTAACTCTGCGGTGGGTTTGGAAAGGGGGAGGGGGGGAGGTGTCTCTATGGGAATGTCAGTTTCCCTCGCCAGATGCTTATCCAGGCCTATCATGGCACACAATGATCCGTCTTGCTCTACTCAATTGGATCTTCTGGAGGCCGCCGGGCCCCCTCTCTGAAGCCCCTGACAGGAGGAGGAGAAGGAGGTGTAGGGCGAAGTATGGCGGCTGACTTAACTGTAGATCAGCTACACCAATACCACTCGGGGACACTTCCAAACACAGCCCAATACACTTAGCTTCTGTCTACACCTTATGTTCTGCAGAAAATAGAGACTACAGCCAAACATTTACAGGCAAATTATGACGTCGAAGATTTACGTTTTGAGGAGACGATTGTTGTTAGTGAGAGCTTTGTGTCAAACCATCTCCTCTTTGTCTTCGCATGGGATCATGAAATAACATTTTAACATTATGTTACATGAAAAAATAAGAAGTTGAGTGTTAAATTAATTGTAGTTTGAGGATGACCAAACTGGATAACGTCTAATCCAGCTAGCAGGTAATGCTAAGCTTTTGATCACATGATACATTCTATACAGCAGGACCTTATGCCTCCTCATGACTGTGTGTGTTGAAAGTGCTGTTTTCTTTGTCACACTAGAAAATTATATGTAATAACAATTTCAGTGTTTGAATATTTTTGGTCTCATTATGGCCATATCACAGTGGAAAGCATGTTACCACATGTTGCTTTTGAATGTCAAAATGTATGGAAGGGTCCATTCCTGACTGGTCTATTTACATATTTTCCACCTCTGGATGGAATGCGCAAAAAAAAAAAATCTGATAGCTATCCAACCTGCTAAAGATGTGTCAAAATGTAAATGGGCAATGACAGCCAGACTTGTGCATTGCTTTCTTTATGGTGTTCAGCTTCTCTCTGAATGTTAAAAGGCAGACTTCTCTTCTTTCTCTGTACACGTTCAAGGGAAGATTGATGGACAAAGATGGACTGACTGAACTCTACATGATAGGCAGTGAAACATTAAGATTGATGGCCCTAACCCTGCCAGCTACTCTTTAGTTCCTCACAGCTTTCTCTGCCAAATTGTTCCTTGCTGTCTGTCTCTGTGTTTCCTTCACACTCCATGGTAGACAAAACTTCAATATAAAGTAGTATAAAGTAATTAAAGTCTCCATGTAATGGTTGGTTACATAGCAGTTTGACTAGTAAGTTAGAGGAAGTTCACCCTTTTCCAGTGTTTGTCAGGTGTTTATTCCCACAATTATTTATCTTTTTGTAATTCTCCCTCTTGTTCTCTCCCTCATTGGATGTTCTAGCCACACAGCAAGCTCTGGCTTTGTTTACAGACTGTTGTAGTGACTCTTTGATTAACTAGGCCCCGGGGAGTTAATAGCTATTACAGCTAATAGGACAGTTAGTCTCGTCCCTGCTGGAGAGCTGGAGGGGAGGGGCCAAGTTATCTAACACACACTCTTTAACCTCGCAACAGGAACTGGTTAGCCACAGGTCTTCCTGGAAGAGGGCCCTTTTAGATTTGTTAAGCGCTTACCGTTATCATTGTGTGTGTATGTGTTACAGCACCAGCTGGAGGAGGAGGCCGCAAAGCCCCTCGAGCCAGAACGGCCCATCTCACCGCCACCCAGCGAGGCCAAGCACCGCAGCCTGGTTCAGATCATCTACGATGAGAACAGGGTCAGTATAACACACACACACACACACACACACACACACACACACACAACCACACACACAACCACACACACACACACACACACACACACACACACACACACACACACACACACACACACACACACACACACACACACACACACACACACACACACACCCCAATAGAGCCCAAATGATCCAGCATTGAATTTGCCTTTTACTTAATCACGTATGCAGTGTATTCATTTCCAAAAGTGAATGTTATTATAGTCAGAGATTTGAGTGCTTTTTTGACCATGTCTGAAGTAGGGCTGCACAATTGATCATATTTTTATCACGTTGACGATATTGGCTTCCCACGATAACATTTTCATGAATGTGCGATATTTTTGAAGTATAGCAACTTGATTGTTCTTTCAAGAAAGGAAGAGGGAGCAACTGGGAGGTCATGTGAAGCTATTTGGAGGTGTGAAGTTGTCCTTTGTCACAGCGGTCATTAAATGCAGCAGTGCTCTGTGCAGAAAATGACCTCCCATCATGGAGTTATTCTCAGTGCTACCAGTCCCCCCTAGTGGTGAACTGAACACATTTCCTTTTTATGAATTGGCATTTAAGGCAGAGCACTCATTTTACACTGTATCTCACCCTCGATTCAACCTCTTTGTATAAGCACCCCTGGGAAAACCAAGAGAAAAATTATAAAACCTCACAGTTCAGAGAAAAATTGATCTTGAAGAATTTGAAAAAAAAACTTGTCTGACACATCCAAGGGGGAAATCATTTTCACACAATAGCAGAGCAGTGTTGTCTCTGAGGGCCCACTCACACTATTATTCAGCACGATTATCCCCCTTCCCCCTCCCCCCGCTGGCCTGTGGTCACACTGCTCGTGGCCTGGGCACGATTGCACCTTGCCTACGTCACCGTGCGCGTTTAGGATTTGGAGCGTAGTCTACTTGTAGGCTATACGACTGTTTGTGAATATTTTCATCCGGCCAAATTTGCATCATATATTCCACTTCCACATTAGAGCAACGAGAATCCTTAAGCTATTGTTTTTTTTAAAAGTAGCCTTGACGTAATAGGTCGCGGTGGACAGTCTCATATTTGTGCAGCACGCTGTTTGTTATTAATATAACGGCCCGTCATCAGAACATACGTAGCCTACCGGATGGTTTTATACACATCGATCGCTCTATCAAGTAATCCAAGTCAGAACTTTTTGTATGGGCAGAGATCGTTATTTTAAGTGTCTTTATAAAGTAGCTACTGTTTCCTTATCACCGGGCCGCGGAGTCCCGCTGTGTGTTGTGTTGGGTTGGTCTCTACCGCCATGCGTAAAGGCATTATTATGACAGCTGACGGGAGGAAAAAGAAAAAAATCATCTGACGAATGTGAGTAAACACGAAAACCTTTTTTCTTTGCTTTCTGCGCTCACCTATTTAGCTCTCTCCCTTTTATTAGCCCACACCTAGGCCTACACACACATTAATTCTCACACATTTTATGTAGCTACAAGTCCAAGTGGTGGGCAATTCTGGTGCCGACTAGTAAGGCAGCGGACGTTAACGGACTATGCATCCTTAATAAATTCACGTCAGGAACGCCGCTTGTGCGCGTGTCATCTCATTAGCATCTGTACTTTGGCCACGGCACACCTCTCCCAAGTGTGCCGTGGCCAAGGGGCTGTTCCGTGCTGGAATACGGATGGCATGGTCACACTAGCCAAACGTTCTAGACTTTAGTATGCAAATGAGCTTGAGGCCACGGCCCTAGTGTGAGTGGCCCCTGAGTGACAGAATCTAGTTTCAAACCTGGCTGTTGGCAAGCAAGCATTCAGCCTGCTTAAGTGTCATTGAGCAAGACACTAAATCCTGCAGTATGTTGTTAAGACACTTCACTCTAACAGGCACAGATGTCCCCAGATAACCACCAAAAGAAACTCTTTTTTCAATGTGTCCTTCATGACCGCCACCCTAACTGCCATCAAGCTCAGCAAAGTTGAAACACTTTTATGCCGATTGCTCAAGACTGAACTGAAAGGCTTGAAGTCTTAAGAATGACTCATGTCTTATTCCACACAATGTAGCCTGATCTCTGTAACACTTTCCTTTCCACTTCCCTCTGACTGGTAGAATGTACTCTGGCCTACTGCCTGCCCCCCCCCCCCCCAACCTCGCTATACCACTCTCTCTAGGCTTACCCAGCGTCAATAGTGTTTCAATAACATTTATTGTCGTTAATTCATTCCTAATTAATTCACTATTACTTAATCTCCATTTACTCCAAGCACAATACATGTCTCATAACCTGGTAAAATCCAAATGAACTTTAACACACTTCCTTGAACACTTCACCACATATTTGCGTATCCATAAGCCCGATGACAAATCTGATTGCTTATGTTTTGGTTTCCCTGGCTACTTGCAAAAGCAGCCCTCCTCCTTTGGTAACACCTACAACGTGAGAAGAACAATAACAATACTAGCTGCATAACTTACTGTCCATAATCCAAAACAAAAACATAGACGTCTTGCATGACTGGCCTGCGAACAAGATAAAAGTTGTGCATATCTTCATATCACCCAAACATATCTCCTCTCTGTCACCCACACAGAGTTGTGGTTGTACTGATCATGGAGGTGATAAGAATCTATGTAGGCCTGTTTCCTGTCTGTATGACTGTATCTGTTTAAATCGCTGGACCTATTTTTCTTCATGTTGCTTTACACGTTGAAAAGAAGAAAAATTGCTCATTTTAGTAGCACTTAAGTTCCCATGAGCATAGGGGACAGACCCTGTACATGTTTTGGTTACATAACTACCAACAACTGCAGGGTCGGTTGCATTTACACCTTTTGAACATTTGTCTTGAATACATTTCAGCTTGTTTTTTTGTTTCATATCAGACAGCTGTCCAATCTGCACAAGGCGCCTTTGAAGTGCATTTGTAAATAATAATGTGAAATGATAGCTAAATGTTCTATGTTAAGCCTAGTTGTAAATGTTCCCCCGCATACCTTATCAGAGCTGATGTCACCACGGTGTCAGCTGTCCCCTTAGGGCTCATTGTCAGCAGGTTTCTCAAACATGTCACAGTTTTTCTACCGACAGCCCGCTGTCAAACCCCTGGGTCAACTCATGTTCAGTCCTCTGATATTTGGGACATACCTGTCATGGTCATGAACACCAGAGAAGACAGCCCCACTATGACTGCATTATCCTTATTCTGTAGAGCTATGCTAAATCCTCATGTCTGTATTTAGATGGCCCTGTAACACTTTCCCAAAACAGTGTCACAGGTTAGTCCTGAGTCCTGTCATGTTGAAAGTTTTACATTAAAGTAGATACGTGGAACGAAGTGCCCACCCGCATGCTGGTGGAGTGTGCTTTTTTCATGCAGCTAGTGAAAGAGAGCAAGAGAGACCGCAGGTTGCAAGACTAATAATAAGACTAATAATGGTAATGGGATGATAGTTAAGCAGATAAAACTTTGATTTAGTACCATTCAGGAAACACAGTGGCCCTCATTTATCAATCTTGCGTAGACCAGAAAAATGGGTGTATGTACATTTCCACGCAAATCTCGGCATTTATCAATATGGACGTGAGCGTAGGATACGCTCAAATCCCACGCCAGCTCTCAGCTCGTGTACGCAATTTTGTAAACAGCATGGACTCGCAGTGCAGGCTGTGCCGGGTAGCCGATGACTTTGTTGGACAATTATAAGAAGATAATACAAATGCAGTGTTTGCTCAGACCGAAATAAAGATATTAATCACTTAAAATTGTGCAGCTTATGGTGCGCAACTGAGTAGGAGCACTGATTCAATAGTGCACACACCGGCCACTTAGGAGCGCTGCATGGGACTGCGTAAGGGCAGTTGTCTCCGACTTGGAGCAGCTGGAGGGACACTGAGGCACGGGGGCTGCATTCATTTAAAATGTTAGCCACAGTATTAAATATGTAGTAGGCCTACACTGCTCTTTATGATAAAAAATACACGGCACAACATTCAGCTTAACATTTTATTTATTTGACGCACTTTTTAGATGTTAGTTCCTCTTTTAATGTGTTATTGATCGCTTAAGCGAGCGATTTATTTCCATCGTTAACCGGCACGTTTGTCCGACCTGCTGGTGGAGCAGGACTGTGGGCGCTCTCACAGCTGATCGTTGCCGGGTCGGCTTGTGCAGCTGACCTCCGGGCTGACCACTCCTGCTGTCATACAGTAAAACGCAAAATGTGTTATTTTTAGTTTTTACAACCCTTTTGAGTGGTGCTATCTAAAAGGGCCATTACATTCTAATCATTCAAATCTCTGCAGACCTGTATTTATTTCATGGGGACCATTACCGGACAGTTGGTGCATCTGTTTCTCCTCTATCACTTAGGCTATATTATGCCCGCACCCTCAGTTGGTTGCATTTCAGAACAGCAACACGCGATGTTTGAGTCAGACCACTTTTTCTTCATCTATGTAAAGAAATGGCGACATATAATTGTATATGCTGTTTTATAGCATTTGAGCGATAGTAGCCTACTGATGTAAACCTAAAATGCAAAGTCCTCAGCTGGAGATCGTTTTGTCAACACCAACGCTGTTGACTGCAGCAGTTATTTCCTTCCTAACTGCTGCCTTCTGTTGTTCTTTGATGCCGCTTGTAATGCTCCGAAATGAAACTCTTTTTTTTCTACTTTCGCTGTTATTCTGTCAATTTCTACTTCAGATAAATTCCTCTTGTGCCGTAATTCGCATATCCATGTCGTAAAACCTCTGGGCGAGGCCTCTAAACTGAGAAAATATAGGGGCGTGGTACGATCGTTTTCAGCCGCCGCATTTATCAATAATGGCCTGGCGTACGCTGAGATTGGCGAGATACGACTGTTTGATAAATACCACGCGACACCTGGCGTAGGGAGGTATTTGCGCCAGAATCTGCACCAGTTTCCACGCAAAATTGATAAATGAGGGCTATTATGTTCTGATCTGCCTGCCGTAAATTCTGCCTGATAAAAATCGGACTTATGCAAAATGCATTAGTGCATTGCCCTTAGGAAGCAGGTCTACTGTGTGTCCCGCTCGTCACTCATTTCAAGCTTTGGTCGCAGCTGTGTGTGTCCCGCTCGTCACTCATTTCAAGCTTTGGTCGCAGCAGGCAATCAAACCAGAGGGAGGCGGGGTTTAGCCGGAGACTACTTCATGCCCGTCGTTACTGTGGCCTTCAGTGTGTGCATGTATTCGCCGCCAGCATGATATAAATATGATAACTTCTACATATTTGGTCCAAAACTTCAGAAATCAATCAAAGATGCACACCTTTGTGCCGTGCGCAAGCCATATCATGAAGCTCAGGCCGATCTGACTAACAGTGAGAGAGATATGCGAGTCACAGACAGACAGACAGACAGACAGACGTTTCTTGCTTTATAGATAGATATAACTATGTAACAATCACGTTGTTTTTGCTTATTCTCTGCTCATTCATGATCAACAAGTCAAGAGGTTTAAGGGCTCTTGTGATCTACTGGGGAAAATGATTTGTTGACTGTAGGCAGCATGTAAGTTGCTGAGATTTACAGCTTATAATGCCACTAGCAAAGTAGCAGTCCTGTGTGTTACCACGGGGGGGCATAATTGAATGAGTGGAGCCAGCCTCTCTGGGCCTGGGTCATGTGATGTGGTTGTGTGTGGTGGAAATGGATGGAGAGGGAAGTTACATGACCAGCAGCTCTCTCTCTCTTTCTCTGTGTAATTATCCCCACTTTTATAGAATAGGTAGTACTCTGCACAGCTTCTTTTGGATCTCATCTGCCCCCCCTCTCTTCACTACTGGATTAATCATTTCCAGTTTAATACGAAGCCACGTTCCAAGAGCTTTGAGGACCGTAGTATGGTTTAGTCTTGGTTTCAGATTTGCTTAAAGAAGCATGGCCAGGAAATGAAGAGAACCCATTGAGTCTCGCTGCTCCCTGAGGATGCAAGGCTGGTTTTAATAATTGCAGTTCATTAGCTGCTCCTGTAGTGAGCACGCTCTCTGAGGCAATCCTCTGCAGCCTGTTACACTTACTCACTGGTGAGGAAGCAACAGGAATATGGAACCAATGCGGATCAATGCAAAATCCCCAGAATCACTGACTCCACCTCCTTAAATGATAATCATAGTATGTTCAAATGTAACTCATTAGCGCTTCCCTTCGCCTAATGTTGGGCGGCTTACATGTAAAACTGGAGGCCAGTTTTTTTGGCTTCACTCACAGGTGACCCAGTTGGAAAGCTTGTTTGGAGTTAAGCTGTGTGCTGTGCGTGTGAGCTCCTCTGGGGTCTTACACCCAAGTCTCTTAGCGTGCGTCTTGTATAAACTTAGGAACAGATCCCAAAACACCTTCTGTGTTCAAGTGAAGACGGAGTGACCGAGTGAAAGGGACAAGGAAGCAGCATGACATGGTGGGACGGAGGGGAGGGAGAAGAAGAAAGGTTGATAAGACAGACAGACACGCACGCACGCACGCACGCACGCACGCACACACGCACACGCGCACACAAACCGGCAGCTTCTGTCTCTGCTATCAGCTCTTAGCTTTCTCCCAAATCTCCCCCTCTCCATCCATCCATCCATCCATCCACCCCTCCCTCCTTCACCGCTGTCCTTCCATCCTGTGTGTTTGCCACTGTCAGCCCTGCCACTCTCACCATGTTGCCACCGAAAGGAAATGAAGTGAGATGGAAAGCAATGGAGCATGTGGTGTGTCACAGAGGAGAGGGGTCCGCCTGATCAATGAAGCGGAAGAGAGAGAGTATACCGAGTGGAATGAGGGGGGGGGAGAGTGGAGAGAGAGAGAGGGATAGTCTGGGACACTGCTCACACATTTGTCTGTGCTGGAGCTAAATATAAATGTATGTATGGAGGAGCAGAGTGCCTCAGAGGTCATTCTGAGGGAGTTTTTTTTTTCTTATATCTGCCCAGTTTTATGACCCAATACATCTCCCCTCTTGCTATATGGTCCCTGCTGGATATTTGTGTTTTAAAGATGATTTTTGTGGTTAGTAAGCTGGAGGTGAGATCTTTTGGCTGCGTTCCAAATCACATGCTCTTTCTTTTTTCTTTCTACATACTACTTTTGATCATAAAAAGTATGTTGTTAGCATGCAGTTTGCATACAATGAGGACATACTTTTACTTATCTATTTAATCATGACATGGTGACTTGAACTTGCCTCCTGCTTATGTATCTGTCGCATAGCTGGCTGTTTTGACGTCACTTCTGGTGCGCATTGGATATTGGGCCAGAATCGTCCTAAAAAGCATGCTAATTTCCACTCTCAAAATCCCGACCGGATGTAGTAAGGCATCCGGATATTTTTAAGCAGGCTGCATCTGACCACAATAATTGGGACATCCTAAATCTTTTTTATCTACCACACTAAATAGCAGGGAAGTAGGGGTATTGGAACACAGGGCATCTCTTTCTATTAACACTTGACTCTTATGAGATATTAAGCACCAAAGCCCCTTAGCCCACCTCCTTTCATGTTTTTTTTTTTTTTTTTTTTTTTTGGTTTTTCTCTCCCTCTCATTCTCTTCCACTCCCACTTTCTCTTCCTGCTTAGCTGCTATTCTCTCTTACCTCTCTCCGCCCGCTCAGGGGAGGTGAGTAATCTTTTTTTTTTCCCTCCGAAAGAGGAGAGACGGGGCTGAGACAGAGAGCAGTGGGGGTTAAAAATGTCTAATAATAGTCCGTGCATCCATCCACACATCCATCCTTCCGTCCGTTCGTCCCTCTGTCCAACCGACGAGCGGCGGTGTAGCCTTGGCGATCCAGAGAGCGCGTACTGCGTTGCCTTGGTGATGGCAGAGGTGCAGGCAGCCGGCTAATGCACTACTACATCTGTTTATGTTCCCCTAACAGAAAAAGGCAGAAGAGGCTCACAGGATACTGGAGGGACTGGGACCCAGGGTAGAACTGGTGAGTGGAGACTTTGATTTAATGTAATTTTTCTGTTCTTGTCCTTTTTTTTTTTTTTGCAATTTGGGAACATTTTAGTACAAATGAGGTTTGAGGGATAAAGGATGCTCGGGAAAAGAAGAAAAACATGTCTGTATATCACGTGATGTCCGCAGTTCTTTTGTGCGTCACTCTTGAGCAAGGGTGTAAAGTAATGAAGTAAAAATGGCTGATTTTACCGCACTCAAAGTTCCATTAATGTTATACACTGAATTAGATGACTCACATCAGGGTGCAGCATTGAAGGGTTGCTTGTACCCAAACCCAATAAGAATAGAGACTCAGCCCTGCCTGCAGACATCACTATGTTCATACTGAATATTGGTACTTTTCAGACATGGGGGACTCGAGTCACATGACTTGACTCGAGTCAGACTCGAGTCGCAAATTTGAGGACTTGAGACTTGCTTGACTAACACTGATAAAAGACTCGACTTGACTTTGACTTGGTCTTCATGACTTGAGACTTGACTTAGACTTGAGACAGAAGACTCGAAATGACTTGAATTTTTAAAAGTTAGATTACGTTAGAAAGTATGTTTTATTTAGAAACATGATCGGGTGATTTTACAGTGCAATGCACGCAGCGCGCTGCACGGACAAACAGCGTCAGCAGGTCAACACAGGACAGGAGCAGCAGTAATGAAGGCGGCTAGACCAAGAATAATTCACGTGAGCCTCCCACACGCTTATAACCCAATCACAGTAAATATGTAGCGCCTTCTTCCCTTCCCTTTTCACGTTGTAACGGCCCCGGGAAGTCGTGTAAAAGATAACGAAAGTAACGAGCGTTTTCTGCAGCGCTGCTGCCTTGATAACGCACGCTTCCTTATCGAGCGCCCTACCTCCACGGACTGTAGGCTTTATAAAAGCATGAGACAAAACAGCCGTTATGAAGTAGGCCAAGGCCTATATGATGCAGTTCGACCTTCCACGTTCACCGGCTCCTTCCGACAGCTCACAGCCGCCGCCCCCGCACCGACAGCACAGCAAACTGCCCGTTATGACAGTTCGCCCCCCAGTATGAAAAACTAATGAATCGGGATAAATCCAAATGTGATCCTGCCATTAAAAAAAAAGGTGATATGATATTTTTGCCATAGCGCAGATCATTGCCCTGTTTTATTTTAAATGCATTATGGGCATTAAGTGTCTGTTTTGTGTAAGTATAGGCCTATCTGTTACTATTTGCCTTTCTTGTTTTCCATGTTAAAAGTAAGCTACTTGGAAATTGAAAGTAGCCTAAATGTGGTTGAAGGAAAAGGAAAGGTGCGGTGTTGATCTTATGTGATAGATAAGGGGTCCCTATTGGATGCAGACATTATGAGATTCGGACCTTTGCTGTAAGAAAATGTTGTCAACTGGACCCATTTCAATTTTAGTTGAAGACCCCTCGGTCAGACCAAGAATAATTCAATTGTAGTTCAAGGATGATGTTGTCGATGACGATATGAAGAAGAGAACTGTGGAATGCAGGTCTTTTAAATGTAGAAACTGGGTTAGATAATATGATTTTTGTATAACTTGACTTGTGACTTGCTTGACCTGAGCAATGACTTGACTTGTGACTTGCTTGATTCTCTCCACAGTGACTTGGACTTGCTTGAGACTTGAAGGTTATGACTTGAGACTTGCTTGTGACTTGCACATTCAGGGCTCCAGACTAACCTATTTTACTAGGAGCACTGGCGCCCCTAACTCAGAATTTTTAGGGGCGCAAGCAGAAAATTTAGGGGCAAACATTAAATAGACCTGCAACGCATCTATTAAAATGTTTCCCAATTTTAACTATATTAGGCCTATTGATATTGTATTGCCAGCATGTTTTGGAACACACTGACAACAGATGATACAGTTCATTGTGTTTTCGATTTTGCATCACCATGTGAAATTCTTCAGACATTCCTTTTTCCTTTTTTTTTGTGCCCATTTTCACCACAACCACCTCTACATCCAAGCCCTCTGATTTGTCCTACTCTATCTCTGCTGACTCCAGGAAAATAGCCTAGTTATTGGCCCAAAAGTAACTAGTAGGAGCTAGGTGACATTATCAACTAATTTGCATTATAGCCTATGCTATTCTGAAAGAGGCAAAATGAACAGAAAATGCTGACCAGGTAGTTTACAAATTAACTAGGCCTATTTACATATTTACAAACTCACTTTACACACTTTTTTGTTGCCATATTACCACAAGGTTAGCTTTTTATAGATATGCAGTGGCCTATTGAATGTGGACATATCAAACAATTTTCGTGTTCACAAACGTCCCCTGACACACGGTGCTGTCTGCTGGCTGCTGCAGGTGGCAGGGGATTTCTATCAGACTGCCCGTGTGACTGAGTGCTGTCAGCGGTGAGGAGTAGACAGCTCCGTTGCTACTCTGCTCTTGAGCGCGCGGTTAAAAAATAAATCTAACAGCCTTATCGCTATGGCGGAAAGTCGGCAGGTATAGCGGAAAAAGTCACTAGTTGGCAACATGTTAAAGACGTGACGACAGCGGGACACTGAGATGAGAGTAGGTTACGTGATCCGCGCTGTTGATCGTTTAACTGATCACTCGCGGACTTATCTCTCTCTCTCTCTCTCTCTCTCTCTCTCTCTCTCTCTCTCTCTCTCTCTCTCTCTCTCTCTCTAAGTACTAATATTAATGATACAAATGTCGGCGAATTTTCCGTTCGCGCACGTGCCCCTAGTTTTAAAAACTACTCGCACTGTCTCCGAAAATGGTCGCAAAATGCGAGCATTTGGTCGCTGTCTAGAGCCCTGACATTAGTGACTTACCCCCACCTCTGGTACTTTTACCCTAATACAAATTCACCAACTTTTTTTGTTGTTGTCATAAATGTACAGATACATACTATATCAGTCCTATTTATCCATCCATCTCACTTTCAAACACACAAACTTTCACCCAATGCATTTGATCACTTGTTTCCATTAATTGCATTGCCTATTTATCCCATTCTACACAAAACAGGTCCTGCTTTGTCCTTGCATTCGTCCATCTTTAGGGATTTAATTGGATTGCATTTTGATATGAATTTCTATTGGGCTTCCGTTAGTCAGAGCTTTAAGTCACTCACTTATGTTATTTGATGAACATTTCTGCAAACTCACTAATTTTACCTGCTTGTTTGATCTGTTTTTTTCCTTCTTACATTCCAGCCCCTGTACAATCAGCCTTCTGATACCAAGCAGTACCACGAGAACATCAAAATGTGAGTATGCCACAAAACATCCCTGCACACCTCCTCTTTAATAAATGTTTTATATCGAGCCATTTCAGTTGAACTTGCAAACAGCCCGAGTTTATTAGATATGCATGTTGTGTAGCTACAGATCTCTTAGATCGATCTTTAAAAAACAGTTTTTAAATATAAATATATATACATTTTTGTTGTGAAATACATAAATCATTTATGAATAATTTATCTCCGGTATTCCTAATGCTCTTGAAAATCGAATACCAGAGTAAACATAACTCAAATTCGCATAACAGCTTGGGTTGTAATTGTTGGGTCGATGGGAATGTTAGAACCCTTTCAAGGGTGACGAAAGTTTGAGAATCCCTGAACTACAGGGAGAAACTTGACTTTGGCCTTAGTGTGTTTATAGGGGATATTTGTTTTGCCTACAAATGTAGTTTTCCTGAGCCAAGTTCCATGAAATTATATAAACGGCTCACATTCAGCCAAGATCATTCCTGGTGTAGTCTGTTCATAGGTCAGGGCAGATCTTTTTTTCTTTCTCTGTAATCTTACTACTGGCAGTAGTTGAAACCTACTGACCTCAGCAGCTTTTAATTCCCGTAGTGGTTGCATATTGGCTCTGCTAGAGAAACTGTCCTCTTGTCTCCACCCCCAAACCTTGGCTCCTCCTTGGCAGACTGCAAAGAATGGCATTTCAGAGGGGGATGTGAAATTGTCATTATGTAAACTTTAGTAATAAAACTTACTGGAATAAACGTGCGTCACAAGGGGGCAGCTACGCAGGGTAAAATAATAATTCAAAAACCTAATGGTAAAACATCCTGTACTGTCCTGCTTTGAGAATGACACTGCTTTTAATGGAGGCAGTGAAATCTGTCGGCAGATTAGTCTATGGCATATTCATTTTGAGTTAGTTCTGTCTTTTTGGTGATAACAGAGCTTCTGGTTATCTGTGCTCAAACTTAAGTAAAAAACCAAAACAACTGACTATTGACTAGACTGGATGACTTATTACTTTCGCCTCTGATATCATTACATGGAATTTTAACAGCAGGGTGCCTTTTCAGTATCCATGGTTGCGTTTGGTGAATGATAAAATAAATCATGCCATTTTTATATGTTAGTGGATGTCTGCAGTGCAGGGAGCAGAGAGTGTATGCCATGTCTATCAATATGGCTTATGTGCATCTGTAATCTTTTTAAGGACCATAATTCACTGTGGCACATCAAAGGGGCTGTAGGAGGGTTTGCTTAGCTTGTATCTACTATTGGCACAGTGCTTTGGGCACAGGGGCATACCACAAGATGTGTGTGTGTGTGTGTGTGTGTGTGTGTGTGTGTGTGTGTGTGTGTGTGTGTGTGTGTGTGTGTGTGTGTGTGTCTGACCTCTTAGCCACACACTGCTCTGTCTTCACTCCCTTTTGATCCTGGCACCGTTTGATCAGTATTCTTGCCTCAAAGGAATTAGCTGAAAACTCTCCCTCCGTGTGTTTGTTATTAAATACCACTGTGTGGGCTTTGACCCAGAACAAGTGACTTCTTTGTTTTGCCAACCGGTTTGATAACCTAGACACTCATCCCTACTGGGACAGATGAGTACCAGTATCTCTGTGGAGCTCTTAGCATCTGAGCACCAACCCAATATCTCATGCATGATTGACTTGCTAATATCCTTTGCCATATGCAGACTATTATGCAAACAAAATCAAACACCCAAGTCTGAAAAGCTTTTGCTAAGTGTGCACCACAGTGTGTGAGTATAATAAATCTTTCAGCCATGGTGTTTTTGGAGAAAAAATAAAATAAAAATCTAAATTACAGTGTTCTCTGATATCTCAGAAAAAATGGCTCAGACCAGAACAAAGAAAACCTTTTGCAATAGTTCAAGGATACTAATCTTTTCCTTTGCCATCTGGTGTCGAGAGGACAATGCCAGCTCTGTCTTTGAAAGGGCTTAATCTATCCGGCCCTGTTTTTTTTTTTTTGCCATACAAAGTTAGTTCTCACCCATTATGTGCCGCGATAAGTGGGCATTGACAGTATCTAGCTGGACTTGGCAGCGTTTTCTCTTTTTCTGTTGCAATGGCTCTTGGCTCGGTCTGCGTCGTGTTTGTTTGTGTGGGAGTGTTTATGTAGGCTGGGGGTTAAGGCTGTTTAGATTGAACCCGGGGTTTTGTTTTTACAGATAACATGTTTGGATAAATGAAGACTAGGTCACCCCATGTGTATATATCCCTCTAGACCCTAAATCTCACCATGCCAATCCTCCAATGTACACAAAACTCATGTACCAGCCGTAGCCCACTTCCTTGTCTTCTGTCCTTGCCTGTGTAACCTGACGGGGCCCTGCGGCTCAACTGCAGTGACTAATGTGGAATAAGATTATATTAATCAGTGGGGGGAACGTGACCTTACAACGGACAGATTAAGTGTCAGAAATAAAATTCTTGTCTCGCAGCGAAAGAAAGAGACAAACGCAGTGGCCGCCTGAGGAGATTACTGGCCCTGACCTTTATTTTGAAGGCACTGTGGTGGCTGCCCGACTGTTCCCAGCCACCAGACAAGTTTTATAAGTTTGGCTCACTTCCATGTCCCTCTTCCACCCAGAGGCAGAGTTTATCTAGCGGTGGGCGTACAAGGACACAGGGCATTGTTTGTGTTAGTGTGGGGGTTTATGTTTGTGTATTAAGTAAAGAAGTGAGACAAGAGGCGAAAGGGCAGAGCGTAGAAACTAGGCAGACTTGGCAGGATCTGGTGAACATCATATTACACATCGATTTATTATGACTCATGTGAGGAAAAGTCTGAGATGATTGTTTGATTTTCTTTTCTTGAATGTCCCTGACCTCTTCTCCCATTTGTTTCCATCTTTCTGTCCCCTCTGCTCGCTCCACGCCTCTTCATACTTCAACCCTTTTAGAAACCAGGCGATGAGGAAGAAGCTCATCCTATACTTCAAGAGGAGAAATCATGCTCGCAAGCAGTGGGTAAGTAGCGAGCGCTCCACACTCACTGCTCAGGGGACTCAGCCCATGACGGATGACTTGTGTGAAACTGGGCCAGCTGCTCCTAGAAGTGAGTGGCCATTGTAAGGCAGACCAAAGAGGAATAGAGCTTCTGGGCATGATCTGTTGTGTCAGTACTCTTACTGGGGGGGGAGGGGGGAGCCATTGCTTTTTATTAGGACTGTCAAAATTATCGCGTTAACGCAGGATGATTAATTTCTGGAATTAACGTGTTAATTTTTTTATCGCGATTAACGCATGTGCAGAATGATCCGCCCCGTGCATCCCACCGGCTCTGAACTACAGTCACTTTAATGTTGTGGCTGACCCAGGATCAGTAGCTGCGCGCAGCCAAACATAGCAGTATGCTAGCCCATGCCGTGTTTTAAACTGCTAACGGTCACGTCTGTGTCCGGGGCATAGATAGTATATAAAATCAACTGCCGCGGGTGACAGTTGATGTCGGGAGCAACAGGAGGAGAAACATTGTCCGCTCTGTTCAGAGCCCGCCAGGACACAAACGTCTGCAGTTTTCAGAGGTGTGTGTGAGTAGACATCAACATAACGTCGGCTTCCTGGCACAAATGAACAGTCCCCTAGGACGTGTTCGCGCGTACACACACACACACACACACACACACACACACACACACACACACACACACACACCACACACACACACACACACACACCACACACACACACACACACACACACACACACACACACACACACACACACACACACACACACCGCGGACTGTAGGCTAATCAAGTTGTAGGCCTATTCAAGAATGCACAACATATAGATTCACAAAATAATGCCATTGTATAGCCAATATTTGCCCAAAGACATAGTAAAGAGACAGACCAATTGAATTATGGTGTGGTAGGTAGCCTATATATTTTAGTTTGATTTAAATGTATTTTCAGTATAAAAACCATCATTTGGATTTTCAATTAATAAAAATACTAATTTTAAATGTACATATCAACCTTCTGTCCTTTATCTTTCCGTTCATACAACAATATACAGAGAAAATTCGAATTTTTAGGGCATATTTCGAATGGTAAAATTAATCGTGATTAATCCACAGAATCCTGTGATTAATCTGATTAAAAATTTTAATCGTTTGACAGCCCTAAACTGAAACGATTCACCTCATACTGTCATCGCAAAAAGAGGGGGGAAAAAAAAGCTCAATTTGTTTATACATACTTTTGAGTTTGCTGTCAACCGGAGCGCTTATATTGAACATTATTCAGGGTAAGTCTGCGCTCTCTTGGCTGGCAGTGATGGAGCGAGACTGAGCCAAAGAGCATGACTATAAATAAATCAGGGATCGATAAAGGTGAGCGCTGGTGCTAAAGCCGAGCAAGGCATCTTTAAAAAAAAAAACTGTCTTGACAAGAAAATCATTACAGCAAACCGAATCTACAGTTTTACTATGAAATTCGCATTCATCCACAATAACAAAATATTATTGCATTTTTATTATTATTATATTTTTAATGTGTACACGTTTCTTACTTTGGAGACAGTGCCTGGCCCTGCAACTGTCTCCACAGTTAAATCGCAGCACCTGTATCAAAGCCCGTGAGACGTGAGCGAGTGTCCAGTTTTCTCAGGTGTTGTGTCTAAGTGCGGGCAGACATCACCTTGTGCTTTATGAGCGCACTGAGGGTCGTGTCTCCACCAGGTTTAATGGTGTGCTTTACAGCCTGTCTGTGAGGAAGTTAGGAAAACAGTGGGGCTGTCATCTTGCCAGGGTCGCCGCTCAAGGCCAGACTCCCCATAGAATACTAACATATCACTTTGCTCCCTCTGAACATGTAAAGAGGTGCATGGTAGGACACAACAGAACTACAAAGGGCCTAGGAAGATGACTGAATATAATTACTGGAAAAAGTCAAGTCAAGTCAAAGTTTATTTATATAGCACATTTAAAACAACCTCAGTTGACCAAAGTGCTGTACAGGCTCCAAAACAAAATCCGAAACAGCATATAGGCTAAGCAGCATGAAAAAAAAACAATCAATTGGAACATAATAAAATGTAGAAATATCAAGCTTATCTTGTATTAAAAGCCAACGCAAAAAGGTGAGTTTTAAAGGTGCTCCGAGGAACTTTCAGTTTGTGTTCATTCTTGCATCCCCTTTGGACAAAAGCGGTAGTGTTTTAACTATGCCAGCTGTGGTTCCTGGGTGAGCGTACCCATGACAAAGGCATTAAGAAAAACTATATAAAACTAACATTGTCTGCACTGATGGTTTCGTTTGCTGTTGATGATCATCAGAGGAAAAAATTCAGACATTTTTAAAAGTTCCTCGTAGCACCTTTTTTAAGCAACGAAAAAATAAATCTTCCAATTCTAGGGCCATCTAAAATGTCCCTGTGTGCCGTGGGGGATGTCTTGTTTTTAGCACTCACTGATAACTGTTCTGTTATTGTAGGTCCTCATCTTAATGGTCCATTAGCTTCGTCTCTTCGGATCCAAAGGGAAGACGGATAGAAAGAGATACTGTTGATATTAAATTGGGTTGTGCAGTCCATTGAGATCTTGGGTTGCTCTCTGTTGGTGCTTTCAGGAACAGAAATTCTGCCAGCGCTATGACCAGCTGATGGAGGCCTGGGAGACCAAGGTGGAGCGCATCGAAAGCAACCCGCGGCGGCGAGCCAAGGAGGGCAAGGTGCGCGAGTACTATGAGAAACAGTTCCCCGAGATCCGCAAGCAAAGAGAGATGCAGGAGCGCATGCAGAGGTGAGATCGCAACGTTTGTTTTTTTCCTCCCTTACAAAAACAGGCAATCTGTGTTTGTTCAACCGAGTAAAAGGCTTGTTGATGTCTGACACAGAGCTAATCACTTTGATTGGTTGCCTAGTTACTGCTGTTACTGTGGGTTGGTTTCATCTTGTGGTGTTGGTGGATGTGCTACAGTTATGTCTGTGTTGTTCTGATTGACAACTCCTCTGTATTTTTCATGGTGTAGCCGTGTTGGGCAGCGAGGAGGCGGGCTGGCTTCGTCTGCAGCTCGCAGTGAACATGAAGTCTCTGAGATCATTGATGGAATATCAGAGCATGAGGTAAGCACTTCTAATCGATATTGTTTGCCTTCTGCAACACTGATGTTCACGCAATCACACTTCTTGAAGTCGGACTTGGTGGCCTCATTGTTTTGAATGACACACATTCTAAGGTTGACACTGCTAACAGGAATTTAAACACAAATAATTCAAAAAATATAAACTTTATTTATGACATAAATGACATATATCTTTGTAATAAGTGCACAAAACGTTTCTAAATGATTGAGCATTTTATTGTTTTTATTCAACCAACTATGAGTGTATTATTAAAATATTTATAAATATTTGATTTTACTTGCGGTACAAAGTTATAAAGACAATATCATAAAAACAGAGCCCACAGGAATGTGACTCAACCCTGCTTAAATCACTGCAACATTCTTTTAGGGGCATATTCCACCTAATATTGGCATATAATACAGCTGTTATGCAGATGGTATGGTATGCCTTGGAATATTTGTGGTAGCTAAGCTAGCAGCGCCAACCAACGCTAAATACTAGCCCTTTAAGGCCACCACAGTCTAGCAGCAAGCTCAGCAACACAGCTGCTTTCAATTGAAATGGTCCCAAAACTTTGATTGTTTCTGGTGTTTTTCTTGCCTTCCTTTTTTACATTCAGTCCTCTTTTCTCTTTCCTCCATTTAAAATGTGCACACTAGACACATAGTCAGCTGAGGGTGCAGTATTCATTATTGTCCGTTAACTCAAACACGGTAAAATAGTTCCACGATTAATCTAAACTTTAGGCAGAGAATAGTGAAAGTGAGCATGTGCTTCAAAATCAAAACTATCTAATAGCCTGCAGGTTCAACTGCTTTTGGAAAGGTTTTAGTATGAAAAGTGTCATTCATTTTTAGTATTTCACAAGCCCTCTGATGCAAATGATTTAAATAGGCTTGATGGACTTCAAACATACCAGCCTTTTGTTCTAGCTGTAGTGGCTGTGCTGACGCCTAACACATTTCGATACAATATACTTTTAATTTAAAATAAAACAGAGTGTACTTTTTGCTGTATTAGGCATAATAATGCAATCACACTGACAGAGCTCATCTGATAAATGTCTTACTTATCATTGGTGTTCAAAGTTAGCATATAGGATCATTTGAAAGGCTTGAGGTGTTGGACTCATACAGTGTGACTGAGGCACTGCTCTCAGTGTTGAGGATAAGTGGTGGAGGATATCACATATGACCAGTTCCTCTCCTGACAGCCAGGTCCCATCAAGCTGAGCAGTGTGTCCAGTTGGGTTGTTTTCTCTCATCCTAAGAAAAGCTTTCCAACTTCCTGCTCTATCAAGATAGCAAAGCGCCTTTTCTTTACCCCCCCACCCCTCCTAATAGCCATAGCCGTCTGAGCGTACAAGACACCCTGAACTGTCTCTCCCCTGTCATCTGAACTCTTCAACACTTCCAAACAGAATTTGTGTGCATTACCACATTAGGTTTCATATGGTGGATGTCAATATAAGCACCATGCTGTCAGATAGTTTCCCCTCGAACACAGCCCACTCACTCCAGGATGTTTGTGTCTGTGTTTGTGTGTGTGTGTCTGTCTGTGTGTGGCATTTGTGTACGACAGAATACGGAGAAGCAAATGCGACAGCTGGCGGTCATCCCTCCGATGCTGTTTGATGCTGAGCAGCAGCGCATCAAGTTCATCAACATGAACGGATTGATGGGCGACCCCATGAAGGTGTACAAGGACCGGCAGGTTATGAACATGTGGAGCGAACAGGAGAAGGACACTTTCAGAGAGAAGTAAGAGAAACCCTAAAGTAAAGTCATGTTGTCAAATATTGTGTTTCTTCTTTCAATAAAAAAAAAAAACTCCTTCTACCCTTATCGCAGCTGGATTGTGTTTCGTTGGCCCAAAAAATTCACCTAAAATTAGCTTTTGGCATTTTGCTTTTGCAGGCTTTTCACATATCAACTCAGAACATTACAAATTCTTATCATATTAGATATTGACTGACGGCTCCATTCTCATTTTGTAAAAATAGCTTTTTTCTTTCAAGCAACCAAATAAAGTACGTCTTTTGACTTCCAGTTAAACATTTGTGACGGATAGTGTGTCCGTAAATTGTTGGCAAGGAAGTGAATCTTCCCCTTTTGTGAGAAATGAGTGGAGGCGTTATTACACTGCCAAATCAGATCAAACCCACACAGTAAAATCAGTGAGTTTAAAGTCTACCGCACGCAAAAGGAAGAGCTTCAGTTTCTAATAACTCTCATCTAAAACATACGGTAAGATATTTGATATTTGATTGATGCATTAGATGGCAAATTAAAAACATTAGGATTAATGCTAGTTTTAGTGCTAGTGTTGTATCTCAAAGATCAATGTGTTTTTTTCTCTTTGTTTTTTCAAAAT
Source organism: Hyperoplus immaculatus (assembly GCA_949357725.1). Lineage (NCBI taxonomy): Eukaryota > Metazoa > Chordata > Actinopteri > Uranoscopiformes > Ammodytidae > Hyperoplus > Hyperoplus immaculatus. The sequence continues at coordinate 11,902,716 of OX442351.1, read as the reverse complement.
AATTTGAATTTTCTTTTTGCCAATGATTTTGTATAAGGTTTCAAGACTTTCTTTGTTCTGTTCCCACAGGTTCATCCAGCATCCCAAAAACTTTGGCCTGATTGCTTCTTTTCTTGAGAGAAAGGTATGGATCTTTTTTCTTTTTTTTGTTTCTTGTTCAGAGTGACCCAGTCCTCTCAGCAAACGATTGCTTAACCCATTGATGACGGCTGCTGCGTGATGCCACATTGTATCTCCTGCCTGATGCTGCGTCACGCAGCATTGTTACTTTATCTACTTTTCATGGCGTGCGCAGCATAGAATGCACCGTCATTGGTTCAAATACACATGAGGTGGGTTTTGTTGATTTTTTAAGACCATGTGACCACCCAAATGTTGTGTGGTTTGCCGAAAATCACGGCAATCAAAAAAATAATAATAATAATAAAAAAATGATAAAAAAATACCCCGGCTGTGTCCGCGATGGTGTATTACAGAAAAGTTATTGCCGTTCAGAGCGCAGAATCTAGGTCTACTATAGACTACGGACGAAAATCACACAACACAAGAATTTAGGCTATATTTTGCTGCTCCAACTCAAATTCAGCCCAGCCAGGCGATAGTTAAGTTTCAGTTTCGTTTTCATCTCCGTGGTATACAGCCGTTTGGACCAGCTGATCGGCTCCCGACAGCCGGAGTCAGTCTGCGTTCCAGTTGTACTGGGAAGTCAGGTTTATGGTGCCAGTGAAAACTGAACTAAATTATAAAATAAAGTTCTCTTTCTTAACATTCGTTTCGATGTCTCACTATGGGATACGCCCCCTCGCGTATTTGCAGAAGCATCAATAACATTACGCAAGACCCAATTGGCTGGCAGTCATGACGTCTGAGTCAGGACCTCACGCCTTATAAACTGCTGACGCAGTGTCACTCGCCATTCAATCACCTCTTCTCGCTTCCGAAGCAATATATCTCCGTATTGGTTTCTGCTGCTTACTGGCTTAACTGTCCTCTGTCGGAGCGGACACCTCCGTAGCCGGACGCTAGCGCTGCATTTACCAGTGGACTGCCTTCACCATAGGTAAGTTTTTGCGAGATTTCTTGGCTATACCTAGCAAGCTAACGACACAGCTGCAGTCACCTCACTGCAGCTTGTCTACCGCTCGAGCTAGCGTTAGCTTACCGGATTATCACTCCAGATAACCCTCTTTTTCTCTCCCTTTAGCACACCAGCTAAATGGATACAGCTGCAAAGCTGGCTATCCCCAGGGGACAGACGGAATCCACCCGCCTGTGCACCTGCGGGAACAAGATTTCAGCGAAGGATACACACCAAGTTTGCTCCGCTTGCCTCGGGCTGCAACATGTCCAGGCTGTAGTCAACTACCCCGGCTCGTGCATACATTGCTCCCGCTACACAGCGATGAGCCTCCGCCGAAGGTTGGCTCGCCAAGCTTACCTTTCGGATAGGGACCCCGTCCTGCCCGGTGCCAACCGCGAGGAACCCCAACCTGACCTGGTTGAGGAGGACATTCCTGAGGAGGAGGTTCAAGGCTGGGGCTCGATACTTGACCTGCTAGACCCGCTGACCGAGCCGCCCCTCATGCTACACTATGAGGAGGACGAGTCAGCGGATGACTTTCTGGTGTCGGACGAGGGCGACGAAGATGATTCTTCCTTCGTCCCCACCACACAGACCGGCTCTCCGTGCCTTTCCACCGCCAAGGGGGAAGAAGGGGCTGCACAGCCTCGGCTCCCCTCGAGCGTGGATATGCACGACGTGTGTAAACGCGCAGCCGAAAAACTGAAAATCCCGTGGCCGGCTGCCGTGGCGGAGGCCCCGCGGTCCCGTTACGAGGGGAAGAAATTACCCCAGGCTAAACGGGCTTTGAGGCAACTTCTCCCGGTGTTCCCAGAACTCCTGGATGAAGTAACAGTCTCCTGGACGGACAAACCGTATTCCAGCAAGACCCCAATCCAAGGTGCGTCTTCCTTGGATTTTGAAGGGATGGGTAAGCACACCATGGCTCGGATTCCGCCCATGGAACCGCTGGTTGCTGCCCACCTCCACCCTCGTCTGTCGGCTGTCTCATCTAGGCCACCAACTCTCCCCAATAAGTCCGACCGTTTTCAGTCAGCCATGACCGAAAGGGCTTACAAGGCGGCCGCCTTGTACGTGAGAGCGCTCAATGTCTCCTCCATGTTGTCTGCCTACCAAGCGGAGCTTTTCGAGGACATGATTGACTTGCCAGAGACCGCAGTATGGGACGAAATAACCACCATCGCGGATATCTGCCTGCGCGTCCAGCGCTGCGCCGTACAATCTGAAAGTGTATGATGTATGTCGATGCTGGTGCTACAAGAACGGGCGAGATGGCTCAACCTGACAAATTTGTCAGATAAAGAAAAGGAGGACATCCCCGTCGTCCCGGAGGGTATTTTTGGCTCTGCTCTCGCCTCTATGCAAAAGAGGTGCAAAGCCAAGAAGAAAGACAATGAAGCTTTGCAGCTCTGTCTACCTCGGAGGGCACAACCAGCTGCACAGCCACCTGCCAGGCAACCGTTCGCCCAGACGGGCTCAAGAAGCGGCCCGCCCGCTTTCCGCATCCCAAGGCGACCCAAGACTCAGGCACCGGCCCCAGCGAACGTCGCCCCGACCGAGACCAAGGCCGTCTGGCCGAGGAAGCCTTACAACCCATCCCCTAATCGGGCTGGCCAGCCGACTCCGGCCACCAGCCAGGTGAGGAGGAGGAAGAAGGCTGTTTAGCAGCCCAACTGCTGCTGAAGGCGCCAGCTGTTCCCTGTTCCCTGGCGACCCTAGCCCTGCCTCCAAGTGTGCCCGGGGAAGATATCCCCTGTGCCAACCCTCCCTCTCGGCGACGCATGGGCCCGGAGCCCTGTTCGTGTGTTCCGGCCAAGAGGAGAAGAGACGCTGTTCAAATGTTGGATTGTTCAATGCCACATTTAATGTTGAGTCTCACAAGCACATTACATTCTGTGAAAATAAAAATCAGCTCGCGCATGCGCAGCAGTAGCCGGGCGAGCCGAACACTGTCAACCGCTAGAGGGTGGCATTGTACAGCAAAAGCAGATCTCCAAAGGTTGTGTAGGTCAGACAGAGCTTTACTCCCCTCTATCTTTACGGATAGAGAGTTGGAAGAAATACACGGCGTCAAAGTGGGTGATAAAAACGCTCGCCAAGGGCTACAGGCTCCAATTCGCCGCGGTGCCTCCTCGTTTCAACGGCCTGATTGCTTCCCGTGCTCAGGGAGAGTCTGCCCGGGTGCTACGAGAGGAAATTTCCGCTCTGTTAAACAAAAATGCTATTCGAATAGTGCCATCCGATCAGAAAGCGGAGGGGTTCTATTCGAGGTATTTCCTGGTCCCAAAGAAAGGGGGGAGCGGCATACGCCCTATCTTAGATTTGCGTGTTTTAAACAGGTATCTAAGGATATACAAGTTTCGTATGCTCACACACGCAGTCCTGTTACGCATGGTTCGCGCGGGCGACTGGTTCACATCAATCGACCTGAAGGACGCGTATTTTCACGTTCCCATTTATCCTCCAGACAGAAAGTACTTGAGGTTCATGTTTCAGGACACAGCATACGAGTACCTAGTGCTCCCGTTTGTGAAATGCGCAGAAACAGCGCTAGCCCCTCTCAGGGAGATGGGCATACGCTTGGCCAACTATTTGGACGACTGGCTACTGTTAGCACAGTCAGAGCAGGAGGCTGTGGCACACACACGCATGGTGTTAACGCACTTAGCCGATCTCGGCTTTGTAGTGAACAGGGAAAAGAGCGTGTTGACTTCGAGTCGGAGCATAACGTTTGTGGGCCTGCAATTGAATTCGCTTGCTCACACAGCACATCTGTCAACCGAGAGAGTGGAGTCTTTCAAGTCCACTCTCGCGCGTTTTGGCATAGAGAAACGGGTCACGTTCGGTCTGTGTCTCAGGCTGCTGGGACTCATGGCCTCAGCCCTGGTGGTGGTGGTGAGGCTGGGCAGACTTTATATGAGAAATTTCCAACATTGGGTGGCTTCTCTCAAACTGGACCCCGTGCGTCACAGACACCACAGAGTGATTGTGAATGCGTCTTGCGCTTCGCCCGTGGACACGGCTTTCCTTTCTGACGGAGGGCGTGCATATGGGCACGGTTACGAGCAGAAAGGTGGTGACAACGGACGCCAGCCTGTCAGGCTGGGGTGGTGTGTTCGAGGGCAGAACGATAAACGGGGTGTGGAGCATGGATCTCCATCACGCCCATATAAATTATTTGGAGCTACTAGCAGTGTTTCTAACACTGAGACATTTTCTCCCGTTACTCCAAGGGCATCATGTGCTAGCGAGGACGGACAATACGTCCACCGTAGCCCATATCAACCGTCAGAGAGGTTTGCGCTCTTGTCAGTTGCACACTCTGGCACGCAAACTGATATTGTGGAGCGATGCTCATCTTCTTTCTTTGAGAGCGACACACGTCCCCGGGATTCAGAATTTCTGTGCCGACCTCCTGTCACGGGGCGACCCTCTTTACGCGGACTGGAAGCGCCATTCGGCTGTAGTCGATCAGATTTGGACACGGTTCGGCCGCGCATCAGTGGACCTGTTTGCGTCAGACGAGAACTCACAGTGCCCGCTGTTTTACTCCCTACGGGACCGCAGTGCTCCGCTGGGAGTGGACGCATTTGCACACGAGTGGCCTCGCGTCCCTCTTTATGCGTTTCCCCCGCTGGCTCTGATTCCCCCGACGTTGTGTCGGGTGTGGGAGAATCGGCTGTCTCTGATATTGATAGCTCCTTATTGGCCGTCGATGTCTTGGCTGGCGGAGGTGAAACAACTCCTCCGCGGCTCCCCGTGGCCCCTGCCGTGGCGGAGGGATCTCTTATCTCAGGCCCGCGGCCAGATATTTCACCCACACCCGGAGCGGCTCGTCCTTTGGGCTTGGCCCGTGAGTGGTTTAACTTGAGACATACGGGGCTGTCTCAGAGTGTCATTGATACTATTCAGAGTGCTAGAGCATCATCCACTAGATCACTGTATGATGCTAAGTGGAAGGTGTTTGAGGAATGGTGTGTTAGGGCACATGAAATTCCCTTTCAGTGCTCAATTGGTGCAATTCTGTCCTTCTTACAGGACTTAATTGACAAAAAGACAGCATTTTCTACAGTCAAAGTTTATTTGGCTGCTATTTCTGCCTGCCATGTTGATTTTGAGGGTAAGACGGCAGGTCAACACCCTCTGGTTTGTAGGTTTATGAAAGGTGCCCGGAGACTGTTACCCAGCTCCAGACCTATCACACCCTCTTGGGACCTGTCTGTGGTCCTGGAGGCCCTCACCAGGCACCCGTTTGAGCCTATAGAACACATAGACATGAAGGTCTTGTCTTTTAAAGTGGCTCTGTTGTTGGCTTTAGCCACAGCTAAGCGGGTGAGTGATATGTATGCTCTTTCTGTTCACCCTGCATGCATGCGGTTCACCCCTGGTAACCATGGGGTGACCTTGTTGCCTGACCCGGCCTTCGTCCCTAAGGTGATCAATACATGTTCACCGGTGGAATTAACAGCGTTCCAGCCACCGCCTCATGGCTCGGAGGAGCTGGAACGGCTACATGCACTCTGCCCGGTTCGCGCTCTGCATGTTTATGTGGAGAGAACTAGGGCTTTTAGGAAAGCAGATCAGTTATTTGTGTCTTGGGCTAAACCTCACTTGGGCAAGCCCATCACAAAACAGAGACTTTCTCATTGGATAGTGGACGCTATTTCACTGGCATACTCTAGTGCTGGCCTTCAGGTCCCGGCTGGGCTGCGAGCTCATTCTACCAGAGGTCTAGCGACCTCCTGGGCTCTGTTTAGGGGGGTCTCTATTTAGGAGATCTGCTCTGCAGCTAGCTGGTCATCGCCCCTCACTTTGGCAAGGTTTTATAAGTTGGATGTGACTTCTCCCATGCTGTCCTAAGCGTGGCCTCCTTGGGGGACTTGCCTAGTCCACAAACCTCTGGGTGAGGGGGGTTGGTAGTCAGTCGTTCGAGATAAGCTTGTCTGGCAATACGGGAGTCTCCATATCCCATAGTGAGACATCGAAACAAATGTTAAGAAAGAGAACTATATGTTACTTTCGTAACCCCTGTTCTCTGAGTAACATGAGTGAGATGTCTCACCGGACCGCCCTTCTTGCTATTTGGGGGAAGCGAGAAGAGGTGAGCTTGTTTTTTGAATGGCGAGTGACGCTGCGTCAGGAGTTTATAAGGCGTGAGGTCCTGACTCAGACGTCATGACTGCCAGCCAATTGGGGCTGGCGTAATGTTATTGATGCTTCTGCGAATATGCGAGGGGGCGTATCCCATAGTGAGACATCTCACTCATGTTACTCAGAGAACAGGGGTTACGAAAGTAACCTATAGCTATCTTCTCCTTCCTATATCTGTCTGTCTTTATCCCTCCACTGCATCCTCAGTCACTACTATCCATGCTAAAAGGAAGCAGGATTATAACCTCATTTAGCACATTATTTTTAAATATTTTATATTATTCATTCTTTTTTTTCTCCCCCATCTAATTTTTACAATTTTTAGAAAAATGTGTTGGTTTTTAAGCGCTAACGGAGCATGTTTAACCCATTGATGACTATGGCAATCTAGGATGCATGTCCTTAATGCCTGACGGTTTTCTGAAAAAATAGTAGGAATTGTCAAGTCTACCAAAACCTTAATATCTAAGCCTGTGTAGCACATAGAAACATGAAATAAAATACATTTAAAAGTTAAGGTTCACAGGTTTTATTTAAACATGCTCCCTTAGCGCTTACAAACCAACAAATATTTCTAAAAATCGTCAAAATGAGATGAATTAGAAAATTATTAAATATTGTTAATAAATAGATGCAATGTGTTGTGTGATTTTCGTCAGTAGTCTATAGTAGACCTTGATTCTGCGCACCAAACGCCACTAACTGTTCTGTCGCCGACATAGCTGGCGTATTTTTTTAATTATTTTGTTTTATTTTTTTATTTTTTATTTTTTTGATTGACATGATTTTTGGCAAACCACACAACTTTTGGGTGGTCACGTGGTCTTAAAAAAATCAACAAAACCCACCTCATGTGTATTTGAACCAATGACAGTGCATTCTATGCTGGGAATGCCATGAAAATTAGATAAAGTAATAATGCTGCGCGACGCAGCATCAGGCAGGAGAGCCAATGTGGCATCGCGCAGCAGCCGTCATCAATGGGTTAAATAAAACCTGTGAACCTTAACCTTTTAAATGTATTTTATTTCATGTTTCTATGTGCTACACAGGCTTAGATATTAAGGTTTTGGTAGACTTGACAATTCGTACAATTTTTTCAGAAAACCCTCAGGCATTAAGGATGTGCATCCTAGATTGCCATAGTCATCAATGGGTTAAAGAATGACATTTCTTTCATGTTTTCAGACGGTGGCAGAGTGTGTGCTCTTCTACTACCTGACCAAAAAGAACGGAAACTATAAGAACATAGTGCGGAGGAACTACAGACGCAGAGGAAGAAGCCAGGTATTCTCACCTTTTCAAACTAATGGTTCCAAAAGATGCTCTACTTGACATCCAGGCCTAACAACATAACCAGCTTTTATTGTTTTGTCGGCTGCTGTCAGTCACTAGTCGCTAACTTATCTAACGATGCTAACTGATACCATTTGCAAGTTAAAGAAAAACTTACATTTCAGTCATAACACTCCAGGCTTGATGCAATTCTCTGTTGTCAACAAGTTAAGCAGGAACCATACTACTAACCTTTCCCCTCCTTTTCTTTGTATAGTGGATGAAATTTAAGAAAGGCTTTATTCTGGTTTTATCCAGTTTCCAGTATCCAGTATCCAGAACAATGCAGAAAAATGTGCACTGACAATTTTTCTACGTGGGGTTAGACACGTGGTAACTTTGGGCTTTCAATGCATTTCGCCATACGGCGTACAACCCAGATAAACACGAGGTATCAGCTGCAAAAGTTTTGTTACTACAGGTTATTGGGCATTATATTGTTAATGTGTGAGCACTGCGGTAATCTAACTACTATTACTGGAGCAAAAGTGATGTCTTTGCAGAACAGTGAGGTAGGGAAAAAAGAGAAACCCCCAAGGTCACCCAGTGCTGTTCAGTGACCACACTTTCCCAACTGCCTGTATGACAGCAGCACTGTTCGTATTGTTCTCTTTGAACACAGTCATTACTGTTGCTAATGAGCTCCCACTTAGTACTGCGCCTCAGATCAGGTGTGAGATGTTAGACTGCATGGTGGCGGCGGGCTCTAAGGAAATAGCACATTCATTTACTGGCAACCTTTTCCTGCGTGTTCGAGGGTGGTGTCTCCTTATCTCTACTGGAGGAACCTCCGCTCATTAACTGGTGGCGGAGAAGCAGCCTAGCACTAATGGTAACGGTCACAGAGGAGGTAGCTACACATGGGAAACAGAAAAGTGTAGTGCTAAATGTCAGACTGTAAATGCTAATAGGGATTATGCTTGTGAGATGGCAAGCAAAATAAATTGTTTCATGCTAATGTACTGTAAAGGTTTTCCTGCCTTATCGAGTGTGCTGCAGTGTATTGGTTGTTCTGTTGGCGTCTTGAACTACACTTTCTTTGGGGCTTCCCCTGGATCAGCTTGGGGCATGTTTAGGGCGCTTCACACCGACAGTGTTTGGTTCTATGAAAAATGCCTTGGGTTTGTTTCCACTTTAGCGGTGGTTCCTTTGCGCAGGTGAGCACACTGTAAATCACAGGCTATGCGTTATGGGATGAAGAAGAGGTTCTTCCTGTAGTTACTTTATGTAGTTTTCCTGCATGGAAATTCTTAACAATTGTAAAGCATTTCCGGGAACTACTATTATTATTTTTTGCTCTCAACCCTGACACATCTGACCCATTAGTGAAATTAACATTATTGCATGTCTTAAACTGCTTTGGTCACCTCATCGCTAGAGGAAACGATAGATGTGAAAGAGAGACAAACCTGTTTTAAAAACAAACTAATATTATGTATAATTTTCGCATCTATTGCGAACCAAGGAACAAACTATACGGGACTATCAGGTGTGAAAGCACCTCCGCAGTTCTTGCTAACATATCTCTATAGTTAGTGTGGATAGAGGAGATTATAAGGCCAATGGTGTGTCTGAGCGGTGCACAAGGCTGGGAGACCATTAAGTCCTATTGAGTTATGGCTTTAATTAGCTTTCTGTGTTGAGTTCAAATGGAGGAAGAGGACATAAGGGATATTGTGTTAATAGAGAAAAACGTTGGCTCTGTGATTGAAATGTTCATTTTAATCTTGCTCTTCTTCCTGCCATCCTGCTCAACTCGCCCTCTTTTACATAGTCCCTTTGTCCCTTTTATGTTCCCTTGCCAGGATCCACATGTGAGTGTCTTTTTATTAGGGCAGATATGTAGTAAAGAGATCATCAGAGGTTTATGTTCTTTGGATAAGCATTTGCCCAAAGGCAAGGAAACTGCAAATACGCCCCAACAGAGTAGAACTTCTTATCAGTATACGTGTCTGCTTGCTCACTATTAGGCAATGTTGAAGGTTTTTGGTCAGACTGCTTGTCTGTACTCATCTGAACTCTAACCCTCAAAGCCCAGACAGGCAGGAAATTGGTAAGGAAGTGGTTCTGCATGCTTAAAGAGCATATTTTCTGAACTTTCGTATCCTGTTTTGTTTTGCGTATGCAGAAAATGAGTAGGATTTTTTTTTAGGTTGGTAACTATTATGTACTTTAAACCAGCAAAACCAAATATTTCGATATGTCAAAGAAATCATTTTTTCACGTTTCTATGTTTTTTGCAAACACTGTTGTATTTCATGAAAAAGCCAGCCAGATATTATACCCATTCCAAAAGTACATTTATGTCTCTTAATACCAACTCTCCTGTTCATATCATCCCATCCCATGCCTACTTAAAGGCAGTGTTTTCAGGTATAATGCAGTTTTATTTAGGCAGAAAAACAATAACCACACTCAAAATACTCAAAATGATAACAGTGGGAATTGGATTTTTTTTTCTATGTTTGTGCATCCAAACATTGGAAGTGTATACGTGTAAGGTACACAGCTTACAGGAGGAGTTGGCTTGTTTGTTTTTAAGTCTGTGTATACCTGTCTACTGGAGCTTCTCTTTCTAACTGAGTGCCTTGTTGTTTCTGTGTCCCTCGTCGCAGCACGGCCAGCAGCAACAACAGCAGCAACAAGTGCAGCGGGGCAGCCAGGAAGACAAGGAGAAGGAGGAGAAAGAGAAAGAGAAGGAGGGAGAGAGGGATGAAGAGAAAAATGAAGCTGAAGACAAGGAGGATGGAATGAAGTGAGTCATCTTTTCAATACCGACTGAGCGTTGTCCCAAGTCTCAAAGCACTTTACATTGATTGCCTCTCCTCACACACGCCGTAAACACCCAAATCTTCTCATTTGAATCAAAAACTTAAAAAATGTGTAAGTAGGGCTGAACAATGAATTGATTTTAAATTTGTGATTTGAAACAATGGCGTTAGCAAATCGTAAAAGCCTGCGATTTTGGATCTACGATATGCAATGCATATGAACCAGGGTTTAAACTGTCATGTCAATGTTTGTACAAATTCATGGCGTCCTCCTTGTGTGACAGACATGCTCACCAATCAGAAGGGGCCCCAAGGGGACTGCATATACGCCCACAAACAACAACGACACGTGAAACCCGAGTAAAATGTTACATCTGTGGTTTTGAAAAATGGCCTGAAGCAAGGTTGGAGATTGAGTGTTTCCGGTTTGAGACGCTAGATGTGCAACAGAAAAATATACTGTGCAGAGGCTGTTGTGTAACATTCTCCACATCACAAGAAAAACCCTCCCAAACTTATATCAACACTTGAAAGAGCAGCTCAGGCAGCAACCTGGCGAGTGTACGGCCAAATAGTCGAGTTACAGTATTGACCCTTTAGCCCACTCTATTAAATCCACTTCTATTTCATAGTTGTTTGTTTCTGTTACTCCCTATGGAAAGGGAGAAACATGGCAGTTTGATATTTACCCCAACCCTATTTGTAAGTCTAAACATGGCGCTGCAAAGATTACTTTACTTATGGCTGCAACTATCTTCTCACTTTTCCCCATTTCTCCCAACACACAATTCTAAAATTGTTCCAGGTCAGGCTTCAGCAAATGGAGTAGGTTTTGGCTGGGGGTAGCGGATCTGGAAATCCAATCATTCTGTAACCCTTAAACTCTTACTCCTTTACCTCCACCCAGACTTTCCACCTACAGCAAATTCAAGCCTCCATTCGTTCTCCCTATTAAAACAGCTGTTTTCCTGTTTATGCTTCTCCCCTTCCCAATGGCATGCCAAGTGTCATTTTTAAAATTCTCTGCTTATTTTGTTAGTCTGGGGGATTTTTGGTGGTGCAAATAAGGAGTATGATTTAACTTAGCTGTCAATTTGAAGTGTGTGTGTGTGTGTGTTTACATACATACGAGTATGTTTGTGTGTGTGCGTGTGCGCGCGGGTGTGTGCAGCGGGGGGAGGAGGTGTTTCAGGCACAGTGCCAGCAAAAGGATACAAAACAACAGATGGAATATCACGGCTTTCTGGTGCCTGAAAATGAACAGATGAATATCAGAGTCTTATGACTCTATTCATGCGGTATATTATGATGTCAGCTGATGCTGCACGCTACAGTAGTTTCAAGCCATGGCCAGTCACATTTATGAGCAATTGTGACTGACAAGAAGGTGATGATGAAGCATTGGCCACTGCCTCCCTGCTCTGAGGCTAGGCCACTCTGTGACTCCCAGCACACCCTGCTGCTGCTGCTACTGCCTGCCTGCCTGTCCCTGGCACAGCTGGCTGGCCTATATTTAGGGTGCCACCGTCTCCCCTCAGCAAGATTAATGGAGCTGGGGGAAGATTAATGCAGGAGCAATAGGTTCAAACTCAGTGGCTGTCTCCTGGAATGCCACTGTGCTGACACTCGATAAATTATCTTGCATATATTTAAAAAAAATATAAGAGCGAAAAGGCGGTGTCTGTAACACCTTCACATTTGGTCCTCTGACCATGTGTTTCAGTCTGCAGCATTCACTGGTCGCCTGTCTTCATGCTGACAAACACGTCTGTGACTAGGTTTGTGCTGCTAGAGGCAAAGCAATGTAGAGACCAAACAGCATTAGTGAGATCATGGTGATGGACAATAGTTTTGGGAACTGAATTAATAGCCGCATAGTCTTTATTTCATCTCAGAAAAGATTGTATTGTTATCTTTTCAATAGTGAAAACCTTCTAATCAATACAAAAAAAAAAAAAAAGCCTTTATGCTTTTAAAAATATCCCACAAGAGGCATGCAGCCTTCAAATAAAATATAATTGCAGTGGCACAAGTGTTAGTAGCTCTCTACTTTCGCACTTTTGGCTTGAAATGAAACAAGGCAAAGTTAATGTTTTTAATATCAAATATTCAAATAGACCTAAATCATCATATATTTACTAATGTGTTGCGTCTTGCACGACTAGTCAGTGAAAGCCCGCCATTCTGTGACCCATAATCTTTCGGCAGAAACGACGTGGCATCTTCCTTGGTGATTCAGTTGGATTGCGAAACCTTTGGAGTTTGATGTTAAAAACACTGTATAAAAACAACCATACCAAATGATTATTATCAGTGTCCTACATTCATGTCCAAAAATGAGGGGGACTGTGTATTACATCTTTGAATCAGCGACCCTTCATTTGTTACACCTTCAAAACCTTGTGTATGACTTGCTGACTCTGTAAATATTTTTCTTCCACACACAGGGATGACACCTCTGGAGAGGATGCAGAGGACAAAGAGCCCACAGTGGCTTTCAAGGGTCGACGCACAGCCAACAGCCAGGGCCGCCGCAAGGGCCGCATCACCCGCTCCATGACCAGCGAGGTGGAGGAGACCACCACGCCGCCACTCAACAATGAGCTTGGTTAGTTCTCCACTGCACTACACTGCTATTAAGCCAATGTGCTCCTATTTAGTCCTATGTGATTTTTTTTTTTTTGCATCAGAATAAATATATTGCATATTTTAGTTAAAGTGAGTGTTGTTGATTAACATAAAATTGCAATTAAACCCAATAATATACCTTATAAACACACAGACATGACATAAGACTTTATATCATATACATTATAACAAAACATGCAATATTTCTAACTTGAAATGAAAAATAACTAGATGATTAAAAAAAAAGAAGGTAAAACCGATCATGTAGGACAAAATCATTAGCACCTGTCCAAGGACAATGAACCAAAAAGCTGGAGGTTTACAGAGAAGTATTTCAGGATTGACTTTGTCACCTTTGGTCTAGTTGTTGCCTGCTGTCCTACACCACAAGAGAGCACTGTTGTTCCTTTTGTCCTTGTTCACCCATTCACATTCAGTCTTGCACTTGCAGCTTTTTTTGCCTAAGTAAATGGCATTCAAAACAGTGAACATTTCTGACTGCATGATTTCTACTTTAAATCTTATCGGTTGGCAAAAGACAAAAGTATTACCCAAGGACGGAATACACTGTGTGTCAGCAGTGCCCCCCCCGCTTAGCTCTTTGTTCTCTTGCAGATGGTAAGTCAGCCGTGCACACACTAACACTCTTGCTGCAGGCTATCAGGAGATTTTTTGCTGTTTCAGCAGTTGTCTGTATATACTGCAGTCGCTCCTGCAGCATAGGTTTAGTCCTAGGGAATCCCCAGGTGACTCTTTGGGCTGTAGGGGCCTTCATCAACATCGCTACAGTTTATTCCCCTGCTGGCAGCATTGCTAGCATTGGCCCACTGTGCCCTTCACTGGTCCATACAGAGGACACATATGCACAAGCTCCCCGCTCTATCGGCTGCCAGGCAAGTCCAGGGTCAGCCTGGCTTATGGCCCTGTGCAGGGAAATAAGCCAGTTGTTATGTCTATAATCATTAACTGACTTCTCTCCTTGGATTTCCTGCTTCCTCCATCTAAAACAAACAGTCCCTAGCGACCCACGCTGCAGTGCCTCACTGGTAAGCAGCAGAGGCCACCCTGCCCCCAACCCGCTTATGCTTTTTTTTTTCTTTCTCTAATTTCTCTCCTTCCTTTCCTCTTGTCAGTCACTCCCTAACTGACTTTGTGACAGCTGCCCACTCCCCCTCCCTCCTCCCGCCCTCTCTAACTCACTGCTTCTCTATTTTCTATTTTTTTAACAGCTAATCTGGAGATGAATGAGAGCTCTCGCTGGACTGAAGAAGAGATGGAAACTGCCAAAAAAGGTAATCCTGAGTAAACCTTCCTTCACCCTAATGTGGTGTAACTTCATTTCAGTTGCTGTTCATTATAATGGAGATACCAAAGAACAGAACACTAGCTCAAACTGAGCCCTACTTTTTTTTTTTTTTTGTGAAAGCATAGACAACTGTGACTTCCTGTTATAGAGGCAGCCAGCGCCACGTGTTGCTGCGTTGTGTCTATGCATGTCTGCCTGGACTGGCTCTGTTGCTCTTTGGAGCCGCTTCCCCCCTCGTGTCTGTGGGTCAATGCAGCCTGTCTTTTTATCAAGCAGGCTGTAAAGTCTACCTCTTATCAGCCAGCCCCTGCAAATGCAGCAGTCATTAACTCGGCCTGTTTATTGTCTCTGACTGAAGATTACCCAGAAGCCTATGGCTGATTCACAGAGGTCGCTGACATTCTGCCCCTTTTCCTCGCACCAGCATTCTGTATGAGTGTTTTTTTATGTTACTGCTGTAGCTCCTCACCCTCAGTGGATTCTAATGCTTAGTACTCTTCAGATAGGGATTCCCCACTGTCGGCTCCGGTTGTCATCTGTTATTGGTATTGGTTTTGAGTGCTGCAAATAGTAATGTTGATTATTTAGGAATATCTTTACTTTTTGTCTCTTTCTTAAATACTTAAACCCAGCCTGAGCTGTATATTTATTTCAATGCATCATTTTATAGATTGCTTTTAAAATTTTGTTACAATCTTTGTAATGTCAAGTCCCGCTTTCTGCACATGACTCCACGCAATTCAACTGCAAAGCGGCTTCTTTGTGGCCATTTGTAGATGATGTGTCATCCCGCTGTGTGTGACTCTCAGTTCTGCTTTTGACGAATTGAACCTCTTAACCTCCCCTTCCCTCGTAATCAACAGTAGATGAAGTACCTCTTGCAAGCAGCTTTCAGCAGCTTGTAGGTTACATTGAAACCACATTGGGTCTGGAGGAGATATCGCATCTGCCTCGTGCTGTGAGTCTGTCTGTGTGTGTGTGTGTGTGTGTGTGTGTGTGCGGCGTCACCTGCAATTTGAGGTTTGCGTGGGTTTGTGTGTTAAGGGGTTATTTTGCGATAACTGGCGCTGGCCTGGCTTGAACACGGTCCTGTGTAGTAATCCTGGTTAATGTCTTCAGTTCCATTCTCCTGCAGTGGGATTAGTGGGGCTCTCCATCCCAGAGGATTAGCCTGGCAGTTTGGTGGAAGCAGGGCTTCTATGAAAGGCTTATGTAACCACAACCATAGCACCCAGCTCCAGTACCAAGGGCCCAACAGGAGAAGCTGCTCCTGCCCTTTTTCATCGGTTCTAACAGCCAACTATAGACCTGCCAAAAGGGCTTCCCCTTCCAAGAACTAACACTCAAAGATCTCTCTCCCTCCCCCCACCGCCATTTACATATAGTATTGAATACGCTTGTCCAGGTGCTTGACAACTATATGTTTTAAAGAGGCTTAGGTGTCCTGATGCTAATATGTTTATCCCCTTCAGCTAAACAGATCTGAATAATGGCATTTATAGTACCTGGCAGGACATCGGCATTCCATCATGGCAGTGCCGCCCGCCAGCGCTGCCTTTCGAGGATGGCATAGCATAGCCACACTGGGGAGATAGATCACTCTTTTCTGCACTGCTCATAAAGACTGATACCTCAAACAAGAGATTGTCAATCTTTGTAAAACCTCTCTCAGAAACCCACAACGTCTGCCTGCCTGTGTGTGTGTGTGTGTGTGTGCGCGCGCAAGATATTTGTAGCAAAGGTTGTATCTGTGTGTGCTCGGTCAAAGCTGTGTGTGTTTGCGTGTGCACCCTTCTTTGGCTGGCGTTTATGTAAGTGCACTAATCTGGCAGGCTTTGCTTGGGTGCAGGCAAGCAGGCAGCTGGATAATGGCCCCTGCTCTGCTTGCTGGAAGAACCCATTTGAAGGAGCAGCAGGTAGAGAATGCCATATTATTATTATTTTTCCTCTTTATCTCCTCCACTGTTGCTCTATCTCTGCCTCCGGGTTCTGTCCCGTTTCTCTGGGGTTGGAGATGGCACCGGCCCAGATTGGCAAGAGCCGCGGAAGGTTTGGCAAGTGCCTAGTCTTTTCCCCAACTCACTTTGTCTCTCCCCTCACTCAGTGTTGTTATAGACTGCAGAGAGGTCACATTCAAGATGAAAAGCAGGTCAGTCAGGAAAAATGTGAAAGCCTTTATGCTTTCTCATGGTATCAACATCAACTCTCTCAGCCGACTAACACCCCCCCACACACACACACACACACGCACGCGCGCGCGCGCGCGCAGACACACACAGACACACACACAGACACACACTCCCTTCTGTATCCTTTCCCTTTCTTCATTGTCTCAGTGGCTCTGCTCTCTCTATCTCTATCCTCTCTCTACTGGCTGTTCTTTCTCTCTCTCTCGCTGCTCTCTGTTTACTCTTGGACTGCCTGAGTGTGTTTGCTGTGTGCTAGAGTATTAACAAGAGAGACACAGAGCGAGAGAGAGAGAGGGTTCGAGTGAGTGTGTACTCACTCATGCGTTGTGTGTGTGTGTGTGTGTGTGCGTGCGTGCCGCGGTGCCTGCTGGCAGACTGAGGTAGGGGGAGGGGGGAGGGACGGGTCGACGGAGAGAGGGAGGGAGGGAAAAAAAGACAGATAGAGGAGAGATCAGATGAGGGTAGAGAGAGAAAGAGAGAGAGAGGCTGAGCACATAGCACCGCCCCACAGTCCCACTTTCCTGTGGAAGTCTTCCCAGACGACCGCCATTGGGGAAGAGACACGGCAGAGAAGAACGGATCAGCTTCTCAAAGCAGCGAAAGCACACGGGGGGAGGACGAAGCAAGAGGAAAAGCAAAGAGGGGAGAGGCCAGGAGCATGTGCCGTTGGGAGCACGTCAACCTGACACCAGCTCAAGTATCAAGCCAGCTGGCAGGAAGAGCGCCGAGACTGGGCTGTTTTCATCTGCTCTGCTGTGGATCGGAAGGCCCTGCCCCGAAGAGCTTCCCTGGCTGGCCCGCTAGAGATCAGACCGTCTGATAGTGTTATCCATTCCAGGGCCACGAGACCTCTGCCGGAGTGACAGGCATGTGACAGACAGGAACAACCACTTTCTGGCTGCACCAGGTGTTGATTGGACTTTTTCTTGGGGGAGGAGCTAGTGGGAATACAGTTTCCTGATTGGTTGCGAGGCTACCATCTGCTTCAGTATCGCTGCTGCTGATTGGATGTTTGTTCCATGTGTGTCGCTGCAGCAACTTAAGGCCCTGGGTCGAACAGAGCTGCTCACATGCGATAAACTGGATGTAGTTAGAATGCCATAACAAAGTGACCTTTGACTTTCAGTGAATGAATTGCATTGTTCTTGATTAAGGTTCAGTGGGTGCAGCAAAGTGTTTGTTTTACTTGCTTGAATGTGTGTGAGATTGTGTCACTCATTGTGTCTTTGTCGGTCTGAGAGTGTGTGTGTGTGTTTGTGTGTGCTCTGGCAGGTTGGAGGGCAGTCTTCCCCTCCCCTCCCCTCCCCTCTTGTGAGGCGGCTGTAAAAGGTTAATGGGTGTCAGTCACGTGTCTCTGTCCTCTTGGAGCAAGTCAGGCTGACCGCTCTTTACTTTTTTTTTCCTCGGGAGCAGATTTCCAGCAATGCCTTTAGTGGCAGCAATGAATATTTCAGCTGAAAAACCTCTCCCACTTTACCACTTGACAGCTTGTAGATGCTCAGTAGCTTTTAGACACCAGCAACTCAGACTTGAAGATCACCTTTTCTTGTTAGGGTAGTTCTTTTTTTACTTTTTATATATATATTTTTTTCAGCATGACAGGGAATATTATCCGTCTTCTAAAATGTGCTGGATGATTTTCTAGCTCTTTTGGCTCCTTTGCTTCCTCAGTTGGTATGTGTGCCAGAGGGAGTGTTTGACTTATGTCAGGTCAGAGATAAACATTGTAGATAAGGCATTGCAAGGGTGGTATTGAACTAAAGACATGTTTGTTACCGTGCCAACAGTTTTACGGATACTTTATCTCATTTGTTGTGACATGGTTATATTTAACTTCATATCTTGATTACGAGTTTGCCAGCCCATATAAAAAAAAATACAGTCTTGTGTACAATAGCCTAGACGGTGAACTTGCTTTTATTGCAGCTATTACTTATTAATAGCGCCATTCAATAAAGTGTTGGTATAAGTCAGTTCCTCTGATTTAATGTGAGAGTTGATATGACAGGGCTGTAAACAGCTGTCCTTTCCTCTCCTTTGGCTGGGACTCGCGCTTGTTGTCCTACTGCCTCCATTAACCGATTAGATGCAGAGACCTCTGAACCCATGTCCAAGGTTATCCCAGGAGGTGTTGGCTCTCTGCCTGTTTATAACACACCACCACTACCACCAACAACCCCCAGGCAACCCTTTGAGAGGCTGTCAAGTTGCCAGGACCTGTCAGGCTGGAACAGGAAACAAGTGGGTGGTGTAAGCTAAGCCTCTTACAACACACACTGTTAATGAGCGGCCTTTAGCTAACAGCAGACTCTTGAGGGTGGGGGGTGGAGGGCACCAAAGCAAGTTCTACGCTATCCGTCTTTCTCTCTCTCCATTCCATGCGTCTCCTCTTTTAGCATACACATAGCACTGAGCGGATCGGGTACGTTTGTGTGTTTCATGACAGGTTGATCTATCACAGCTTTGGCCCGGCGGCCGCTTGTTGACTCTTGGGTAAGGCACTATCATGTGGTTGACTGGGTAAAGGACCAGGGTTTCTTGGAAATGGGTCACATCAAAGTCAGTCAGAATGTGACACAGTGACCCCAGTGGGAAGAGGTAGTGATGTCATTGGTATGGCTGACCACCACTCCCCTTCTCTCTCTCTCTCTCTCTCTCTCTCTCTCTCTCTCTCTCTCTCTCTCTCTCTCTCTCTCCCCCCCTCCCTCCCCCCCTCCCTCCCTCCCTCCCTCCCTCCCTCTCTCTTACTATTTCCCTCTGTATCTCTCTCTGTCTTAGGGAAGCATATGGCAAGGAGCCATGCTGCTGCTGCTGGGAGAGTGGGACTGTGTCTATGTTGCATTGTGAACTAAACTCCCAGGCTGCAGTTTTGACAGCTGTATAGAAACAGATGTTTATGGCTTTTGATTTAGCACAGGGACTTCCATAGTGTTAACTTAAGGAAATTGTGGTTGGGAGATATTGTTCATAGTACGTGAACTGAAATAACCTTTTAGATTAACAATCTTTGCGGCGAGCACACTATGTACATATTGCATCAGATTTTACAACTGCATAGAGAATGTCATTTCATATGGAGTGGAGATGTAGTTGTGCAAGCCTACGCGTATCATCCATGTCTTGTCTGTTCTTTGTTCCTATCCTATCCTATGCTAATCCTTCTGTCTGTCCATCTGTCAATTCCAGGCCTTCTCCAGTATGGTAGGAATTGGTCCGCCATCGCCAAGATGGTGGGATCAAAAACAGTGTCTCAGTGCAAGAACTTCTACTTCAACTACAAGAAGAGGCAGAAACTGGATGAGATTCTGCAGCAGCATAAAATGAAATCGGTGAGTGGCGTGGAAAGTTTGTGAGCCATGTTGTTTGCCCCATGTGACGCAATGAAAGAAACAGTCATTCATGCCTTTTGTGTCTGGTTTTCCTCTGCATCTGAAGGCCTTTTGTTCCCTAGGCTGTTTTTATTTAGTGTGTGTTTGTTTTGACCCAGGAGAAAGAGCGAAAGGCCCGCCGGAGGGGCAAAACCTCTCAGAATGAGGAGGCCAGTGCCCAGTATCCAGCAGAGGAGGAGGAAATGGAGGGTTCAGGAGCCAGCTGCAATGAAGAGGAGGCTCCTGAAGATGGAGAAGGTGCACACCACATAATGCTAATTGCCAAAACAAACCATTATAAATCAAAGGTTCTATTTTACCTTAATTTATCATTTGAGGAGTTCATCTTTTCAAGCAACCTTTTACTGTTTAAAGAGGCTGCCTTATTTTAGTATAAAGGTATTTGCAGGAATAGAGCTGTTTATAAAATAGCTCTATGTGTCAAAATTCACTTAGGTTGATTTAGCCGTGGATGACTTTTTTGTCATATTTACTGAGTGGTTTCTTATATCCTTAACCCCTGAATAAGCATACTTAAAAAAAGTGGCCACTAGTGTAAATAATGCCATGTAACATCAAAACTCTTTCTGTTGCTCCCTGTTAACTTGAAGAATCATGTTCTACACAGTGACAAACATAAGAAGTATACCGAGTTGACTGTTACCTTCCACAATAGAACGGCAAAGCCCCGGGGGGATTTGGTCCATCATCCCAATTGGTTTTGTGTTCCTCCTCATTGTACAGTGAAACCTGATTAGGCAGAAGACTGGCACTGTGAAGAATCTGGTTTAGCAAGAGAGAGATGGGGTGGGGGGCAAATATGGAAGAAAAAAAGGAGACAAGGAGATGTAACATGATTTACAGTATACAGGCCTAGTCTTATCTTCTGATCTGTGTGTGTGTTTCTTTTTGTCCTGCCAGGTGGAGCCAACAATAGCTCTGACACGGAGAGCTTGCCCTCGCCAAACTCCTCCGAGGACAGCAAGGCTAAGGAGGAGGGCTCGGGCAGGTCAAAGGCCAGCTCCAACACCGGGGACAAGGAGGCCGCAGGGTCCGACATGGGCCAGGCAGGGGACCAGAAACCTCCCGTCAAGGAAGACGCGGACTCTGCCGGAATCAAGCAGGAGATCAAGACTGAGACAGGGGAGCCCAGCAAAGAGACACAGCAGCAGCCCACACCGCCCAGCGACGCCGCCGATAAGAAACCTCCCGCGCCAGTGACGGAGGAAGTCAAAAGCTCCATCAAAAGCTCCAAGAAGGACCACGGGGCCAAAACGGGCTCCCACGGGGACAGCGACTCTAGTGCGACTTGCAGTGCTGATGAGCCGGAGGAGTCAGACAACACAGAAAAGAGCAGGTCAGAATTTTTTTGTTGTTGCCTAAAACCATATAGGGGAGGATGGGGGAATGTGAGACATCGGGTAATGTGAGAAACCCCCTATATCTAGGACACGGAACACCATTTTTGGTCATGTGAGATATACGTTTTCAAGCCCCTCTCATTTCCCCTTGGCCATGAAAGAGAGGACCTCATGGTGATGTTGTAAGCATGTTTTTTTCACAAAAATGTCTTTTTTGCATGTAAAAGTAAATGTTCTTGCTGTCAACTTAATCGATTGTTGTGCCTAATCAAATTGATTCAGGTAGAAAAACTTATATCACACATGTTGATGACGTACCAACATATGAAACCATGTGATGATGATAAATGAAGATTAGCCTGAATTGCTGAGAGAGGTAGTTTTTTCTCAAATTGTGGCAGTGGGGTAAAGTGAGACAAATGCTGTGGGGTAAAGTGAGACAGTGTCTGTGCCCTCTTTTAATGAATCCATTATATTTGAGGTAGAAAGGAGGCTAGTTTGAAAAGACAAAAGACAATGTGGGCTGGAGGTGGGGGTAGATGGTTTAAGGGGTGTCAGCAAGGGCATGGTTTGGCACGTATGTATGTGGGGGACAGGAGAGTGACCTTTAACATCAGTAGACTCTAATAAATATGTCTTTATTCAATGAATGATCCCAATAAAACAAATGCAGACAAAAAGACTCAAAAGATGGAAAATGACAGCTGGGTCTAGTCCTGTTCTGAGTCCCAGACTGTTCTGGTTCTGATTGTCCTTTGCTCTGATATCCAGACACTAGCTGGCTCTAAGGGTCCTGTGTTCTGACCCCCAAACTGTATTTTAATCTAACTGGTTCTATCTGTCATTTGAATGTTAATTATTGAATATGAACTATATGTTGTATTTGATCAGAGTTACTTTCAAGTGTTTAGAAAAATGTTTTGCTTAATTGACCAAACCCCATGATTCTGTTACTAGTCCAACATTAGTTTTGTAATATTTGGTTTTCAAGCTAGCTGTCAGGATTCTAACTGTTACAATTTGTGTTGTTATGGTAGTTTCAGAGTGGAAAAAGTAAGTGGTTCAGTTTACCCCCTTGATTTCTCTGGTCTGTCTCAGTTTACCCCACAGCTGGGGTAAAGTGAGACACATGACAACTTTTTTTAAAACAATCATATTTTCACTGCCCTTTGTCTTGAATAAATTCTGCTAATGCCCATTTCTAGGAAACATCCTGAATTAATGGGAAATGTGTAAATTTGAGTGATAAATCATTTTAGCTCACTTAGAGGGTAGTAAATGTAAAAAGTGTCTCAGATTACCCCATTCTCCCCTACATTTTTCTTCTTAGCATTCATTGAGGGGCGACTGGCTAAGTTGGTAGAGCGGGTCGACCGATGATCAAAGGGTTGGAGGTTCGATCCCCGCCCTGCCACCTGTGTCATAGTTGTTGTGTCCTTGGGCAAGACACTTCACCCACCTTGCGTCATGTGAATGTCGATAGTTAGCCTGCTATCGGTGTATGAATGTGTGTGTGAATGGTAACGTGGGAAAGGAAAACAGGTCTCCCTTGCAAAAGAGTCTTCGGTCTCAATGGGATATACCTGTATAAATAAAGGTTAAAAAAAATAAAAAAAAATTAAATACAAAAATATTATACCTGTTTCTATAGCAATGACATGATTGGGCCTCCTTGAGATTACCATTGTCAAAAGGGGCTTCTGGTTTTAAGGCAGTGGTTTACTCGGTTTCTTACCTCTGGTCTACCACAGCAGACATGAGAAAATAATGCAGCGAGGGTTTTTTAAGTCTTTATTAGTTGCCTAGCTACACTGTACAGCAG
This sequence comes from Hyperoplus immaculatus, assembly GCA_949357725.1. Classification (NCBI taxonomy): domain Eukaryota; kingdom Metazoa; phylum Chordata; class Actinopteri; order Uranoscopiformes; family Ammodytidae; genus Hyperoplus; species Hyperoplus immaculatus. The sequence goes on along the minus strand of OX442351.1, from coordinate 11,879,704 downwards.
TCGAGCTATATTTGGCAAGTCATTGTGTGCACCACAGGTTGCTCTTTTTTATTGAACCAGAGATTTTATTTGGTCTTTATATGAATGAGAATTTATATTTAAAGTGTACACTTTTGTTTGTGTGTGTATGTAGATGTATTTGTGCGTGTGTGTGTGTGCGTGTCTGAATCAGGCCACAAGTGTCAAAGTACGTGGGACGAGTGATTAGTCCTGTTTGCACGGTATTTGTTAAACATTTTTCCATGACAGCAGGCTACATGTACTTGCAGAGTCAAGGGAAACGCGGCCCTCTCTGCCAAAGCAAACAAAGGGAGTGAGTGAGTGTGTGTGTGTGTGTGTGTGTGTGTGTGTGTGTGTGTGTATATGTATACATGTATGTGTGTTCACACTGTAGCTTTGTGTGCGTGTCTGTCCGTGATTCAAGTTTGATGTGTGATTGCGACAGATGTGCCAAACACATGTTGGGATGAAATCAAAATCAGAACCTCTGCCTTTTTGAGTGTTTTTTTTTTCTAGTTTCTAGAACACAATGTATTGGCCAATAAGAGAAGGTACTAACTTTATTTCTGTCTATTTGTCTGTGTAGAATTACTTCTCCTCGGCCAAGCCTACTGAACTACTCTCATGATGGGGTCATATCCTCCCCACTGCAGAAGCCCATGGATCTGAAACAACTCAAACAGAGAGCAGCTGCTATACCACCTATTGTGAGTCACTAGTTAAACTTTGCGTATTTTATTGTGTGTATTATCATATTCTCCTCAAACATCACACTACGACTAGGTCATGAGCATCCCCGCTTTTCTACCTTGGGAAGTGTCTTTGACACAGGTAGTGTTCTGTAACATAAAACTGATTTATCCAGCAAACAACAAAGAAACACACACAAGCGCACGCTCACACGCACTCTCTCGCTCTTCCATTGAAGTGCTATCAATGTTACCCCCGTCTCCCTGCTTACAGAGATAACCGCATAGCAGGTGAAATTGTTAAGTCATATTTGTATAAGATAAGCCAGCCAGATGGAGGATGATGATAGATTGCTTTGTGTAGAAGAAACAAGATCCCAGGCATTAGGGAAACCTTAGCTTACTAATAAATAAGAGATGTTTGGCTATCATGTTTATCAGATACTTTATGTGGCTAACCATATGTCAAACACCAAGGTACTGTAAGAGTCGGCCTTGTGTTATGTGTGCGATGTGATTGCAACCATTTTTTTCCTTTCCCCTCTCGTCCTGTGTGTAGATGCCAGAAGCTTCTCTGCAGGGCGGTCAGCGGAGTGGGGGTGGCAAAGCCGTGTTGCCCCCCCATGCCCTGGCACTGTACCAGCAGCAGATCACCATGGCTCACGGAGAGTCCTCGCAGGAGGTCAAACAACAACAGCAGCAGCTTTCAGGCCAGCCAGGCAAACAGCAGCCTTACCCCCAGCAGACAGACGGAGACAGGGAGGCTCTTCATAGCAGCAGCCCTCGTATGCGCCCATGCAGCCCCTCGTCCGGCGAAAAGGATGGTACGCACACCTCCACCATGACAGAACATAACCTTTGTTGCTCAGAGACAGTAGTTGATACATCTGTAATGTCACCAGTCATACCATTACTTCAATTGGTATTATTCAAAGTAGTAAAGTAGGTTTTGTGAGCTGCTAAAGTTACAACTATAGGAACCCCTCTCACAATCCCCCAGCATTTGGCTCACATTAATCCCTCCTTTTTGTCTTTTTTTCCCCATGACATGATTTAATTATAGAATTATTATATTTTAATATGATGATTGTGCAGGCTGTATGTATAACATGTCAGACTGCTACAGTTGGCTTTTTTAAAAAATTTTTTGCAAATGAGGAATAATGCAATGATGAAGAGAAGTTAGAGGTTAATGAAAGTCCTGCATTTTCTGCAGTTTTAGCAGCATTTGATCTAGTTTTACTTAGTTGGTCCTTTGCTATAGTGCTCTAACCTTGAGTCTGTGTTCTCGAGTGCTTAGGGTATTCAAGTGTTTCTGGGACACTGGCGGAGAGGGAGCTGATAAATGATCTGGTATTGCCGTTGACCCAGAAGGGAATATAGTCTAGTTCAGTGCACCTACTGTGAGCTTGTGGAATGTGGATCTCTGAGAGCTCAGTGTAGGACTTTTAGCAGCAGTCCAGACAAAGACAGGTCTTTTAATAACCGACTGGGCACAGCAGCTGTGAACTTTTAAGTACGGCATCTACTTTTTTTCATAAATAAGTTAGTGCATGTTTTTTTGTGTGAAAGAGAGAAGAAAATTAAGGATGCCATGATCTTTGGTGTGTTTGTGTCCCTTCAGAGCTGGAAGGCAACGAGAGGTGGTTACTGACCCTCCTGCAGGGATTAAGTAGGTTCACCCCTTGCCTCATCATTCCCTTTTTAATTACACCTTAACCATACTGCAGGGCGATCACCTCCTCTGCAGGCTTTTACTGTGTGTACTTTTTACAATTAATATTAGCAGTGGCTTGTTGTTTATGTTGCCGTGTTCATTCAGCGGTGATGTCACCATGGCTGGGGAAGTGGGGCGAGGAATTCTGTTTTCTCATTGGTCGACGATGTGGACAATGTTACTGTCCAGCTGACACGGACGGCAATGTGGATTAGTGAAAAGTCTAGGTGAGTGCTGCTCTTTGGTCCTGACACTCTGTGTGTGTGTGTTGTTGTTGCAGAAAAGTCCCGCTCTTTCTCTCCCCATGGTGAGGGCAAGAAGCAAGCACTGGGGCCCGATGACCTCAGGACCTCCAATTTGGGTCGACAGGGTCTCTCCCCTTACCCCATGTCCCCACGAGACATGGCCAAGATCAGTCACGACCAGCACCTACTCCACTTCAACTGTGAGTGCTCTTCTGTTTCCTGTTTTGACATTCAATGCTAAAATGCATCCGGAATCCCTCCTCCCAAAATAAAATCAAGCTGTCAAATTACAATCTCATAATCTCGCCTGCCTTCCAGCGTTCCAACAATCCGGCCACCCCTCACTGGCTAATCTACCACAGGACAGTGGTAGACTAGCAGCAGTGAGGCCCCTCACCATGCCAGAGCCACCGCCACTCATTTCCTCCACAAAGCCAGGAGGCTCCATCACACAGGTATAGCACCATTCAAATGAAAAAGGAGAAGCTTATGCATAGGAAAAAGTTGGCCCACAGAAATCATTTATCATGTATATCAACATTTTGACCAACCATACTCCTGTTACCTCAGGGTACCCCAGTGCAGCTACTCAGCCCAGCTCATGGGATGGACCACGGGAAGATGCCACAAACACAGATGGGCTTGTCATGGATGGATCAGAGGAAAATGGGTGAGTAGATTTGTCTTTGCACCTGAGTTTTTCTTTAGCTTTCAGTTTCCATCCATTTCTACCACTTCTCCCATCACCACTGATACTGATGTTTGATCATCTATTGTCTCACCATAGACATGTCTTTCTTACCACTGTCTCTCTGCATTATCCGGCAGGTCCGTACCCCGTGGTGAAGCAGGAACAGTTGTCCCCTCGCAGCTTGTCCTCCCAGGCTGACAACCTGTCAACCCAGGGGATGTCTCATGAACGTGGTGGGTAGCTCAACCTTTTTACTTATTTTATTTCATTCCCATATACAGTAAAATGGAATTGTTTATTTTTTTTTCCTCGTCTCGATGCTACCTATGCATCTCAGAAAACTTTCACACTCCCTTTTACCAAATTGTGCATTACACTTTTTTTTTTACTGAGTACATTTTGTACATCTTTTATTGCTGCTGTTCCCACAGGCTTTTTGGCCATCTTTTGTTGAATTTTGTTTTTGCAAACTTTTATTCCCAATGATTGTTTACATTGCTATCCACCACTCTTAATACTGTTTTTTTTCTTTGCCGGTTCTATTCCAGCTGTACAGGGGGGTAGTATCACTAAGGGCATCCCAGGGACCAGAATGCATCCAGATTCCTCAATGAACTACAGAGGGGGCTCCATTACTCAGGTGAGCTCAGAACACCTTGAGTCTAGGTCTTTGCTCCTTGTAGACATACAGGAGTGAGGAATGTCTAACTCTGTCTGCCGATCCCAGTGGAGATTTGTTGTGGATACTTACTTTTTTCTAGATATAAAATTTGCAAAGTGTACACTTGATCTAAAACAGACACAGATTGAAATGTCAAAAAGTCAATCCAGTTTTGATTTGAACAACTATCGATTCTTTACCTTACTGTTATTATTATTACTGTTACTCTGATGGAAGCAGAATCCTACATTTGTGCAGTTTTTTATTGCTGTGTTGGGTGCGGCAACCCTGATGTGAGTGCACTATGAATATTGTGCTGACGGTGTTATAGTTTGAGTAGTGCATTACGACCAGTGTTGCCACAGTTACTTTGAAAAAGTAATCCGATTACTGATTACTAGTTACTCCTTAAAATAGTAATGTAGTTACTTTACTGATTACTTGATGTTAAAAGTAACTAAGTTAGATTACAAGTTACTTTAAACGTTACTTTACAGGTTTTGAAACCCATATAGGCCTATCTCAATTTAAAACATGCACATATTAAGAATCATTGAACATATATAAAATAAAGCTTGTAGGCTAGTAGCCTATAGGCATACTGTTTTCAAAATAATAAAAATTATGGTTTGAAAAATGTAATAAAAAAAAACCTTTTTCCCCCCATGAAAATAAATGCATTCCTCCAAAGTGCAAAGATAGTAGCAGTGTCTTTAAACTTAACGTGATTAGCCCTTCACTCTCATGCATTAATTTGACTTTTCTATGCGATGTCTCATGTGTTGATAGACTGGGTGTGTGCGGCCACCGGTCGCCACGTGACTATAAGTTTCCAAGTTTTAAACACTTCTATCTCTTCAACGTCACCGTACCTGAATCCTAAATATACCCATAGCAGACGCTATATTTCATGGGGGGGAAAACGTTTGTTTTGCGCCACAGTTCGTTACTAAGTAACGCGTTACCGGCATCACTGATTACGACAGACAACTGGCAAATACTTATCTTCCCCTTTTAAATTGTAGAACCTCTAAACAACCTCTGACACAGATATGTCAGTTAAGAGATAGTCTGCTGTAAATGAGCCATTATGCAGCTTTAGTGGAGACTTGCTATTTTATATAAGATGACATTTGGCACAGTGTTTCCCCCACAGATCACTGTGCAGGAGCTGTACACTCATGGTGATGTGATTTGCTCCGTACAGAGGCTGATAAATGTAAATGGTGAACTAAAAGTGACACTGTGTCAAAGTGTGTTACGGTTCCATGATAGTAGCAGCTAATATGGCTGGTACACAGCCACAACCCACTCTCATTATTATACAATTCCTTTTCTACTTTCACCCATATCGATGCTGTCATTTGGCCCCTGCCCATACTGTTCAAAGCCACTGCCTTCAAAAACAGGCTTCATGTTACTGGGTTTTGATTTGTGTTCTTATAATGAAAGAGAGAGCAGCATAGCTGCTCAGACGTTATGAAGCAAGCCAAGTGCTGTGGTTGCTGCTGGATTTCCCTTCTGCTGTGACATAACCACAGCTCTAAGTGGCCCTGTCACCGTAGCAACAGGTACACACTGTACCATTTCTGTTCCCTCTTTTATTTACATGTTCATTCTAGGCTCTTGCGAAACCCTGTCATTGATATGCCCAATGTAATATCTAATCCAATTGGCATACAAGAGAAAACATGTGTTGAGGGGGCTGTTATCCAACATGATAGAGTAGGAAGGAAAAGCTGAGAGCAATGGGGCAAGACCAGTGTCGCCGAAGATGAACAGCTTATTTTGTGTGTTTTGCTTGCAGCTAGATGGATTTATACATGCATGTGTCGGCAAACAAAGATGCCAGTGTTGCACTTTCTTAAGGAGTAAATAAGGATTATTTTGGTCAGTGCCATGTAAGACCCCCGGTCGTCTTCTTGGAAAACCTTTAAGCGAAAGTCAAGAAATCTGATCTCAGGCACTTGTTTCTTAGTGTCCCTTACTCAACCGTCCACCTCTGCTCTCAAGCAGTGTAGAAATATTACTCATAGTCAGAGTATGAGTGTTGTGACTCACAGTTTAAACAAAGCTGCCTGTTGTCATATACTGTTGCCAAGTTGTTGCACCTCTGCTAGTAAGTTAGTAGTTATTTGGATCCCTCTCATCCGTCATTGTTGTAACAAACACTCTTTTTTTGAGCAATTACAATAAAATGAAACAAAACAGGATACTCGCTTTGATTGTAACATAATATGCAGTCAGATCAGCTCATGATATGCCGTCAGATCGGCTACATAGCCTGCTGCTGCCTGATAGTTTGACAGAAATAAATCTTGGCAACTAATCCAACTCAAGAATATCTCTTGTTAGTGCTGGCTACAATTTGTCGGATAAATGTCGTGACCAGACTGCAGACAGTTACTGTTGCACCTGCGATGATAAAGGGCAGATCTCATATCTCTTCTCTTGACCACAGGGGACACCGGCTGATGTGCTGTATAAGGGAACCATAGCCCGTTTAATCACGGAGGACAGTGCCAGCCGAGCTGAGAGGGAACGGGACGAGGCCCTGTCTAAAGGCCATGTGGTCTATGAAGGCATCAGTGGGCACATTCTCACATACGACCGTGAGTACATCAGCTTGGCTTTAGTATTTGTTTTTGCCACTGAGCCGCCTATGACTTTCATTTTGAGTAAGATCTGGCACAAGCCCAACAAATGAAATGGTTTCCATTGAGTTAAAGTTGCTACCACTAACCTTAGAGGTGTTGTTTACCTATTTATAGTAAGATTATTTTGCCATTTGTAGGCCCACCTTCTCAGACCCCTAAAGATGATGGCAGAGGCCCCGGGCAGCCTGGGGAAATTCTAGGCCTGAAGCGTCCTTATGACGTGATGGAAGGAGGCATCTCTAGAGGACTGCCCATGAGGGATTCACTGTCTGCAGCCAATTGTGAAGGTAAGAGATGCCCCCCCCCCAGACACACACACACACACTTTCACACTCTGTCACCCTAACCAAAGGCTACTGGATACAAAGCTTTTTGACTCTCGGTATTGATTAATCATTTACAGTAGTCTTACATCTCACTACACTTCTCCTCCTCTACCTCAGGTCTGATCAGTCGAGCAATGCCTCACGACAGGGACAGTCCGCACCACACACCTTACAAGGATGCTCATCACATCCGTGGATCCATCTCACAAGGTACGATTGCAACCCAATATAAAGCACCAGCATGTGTTTTTATTTTCTTTTTCAAAATAAATCGAACTGCCATTCCTTTTTGATGGGAGACTGTTTTCTTTCAAGATTTTTCTGTGACACATTGGGACTGAAGTCCTAAAGACGCATTTAATATGTTGGAGTAGATTAAATCATTTGGGCTGCATGTAAATGTATCTGCTTGCACAATGATGCTTTTTGTATATAGTATGTCTTCTCAAGAAACAGATTATGCCTCTTTAACAGAACTCATCGGTTGGCAGGAATACTTTCATGTACATGTTTATGAACCTGATTAGAGCAATTAGAGCAAAAAACATATTGTCTCAGAGATAGTAGTGAATGAAGCTGCTCTGAGAACCACCACTAGTCCAGATGAATGAATAGCTGAACTGATAGGATTATATCAGCTCAGCTATTGCTTCATTTCAAAGTTACACTTTGTCTAAATCATTAAATAAATTAAACGTTGAAAATATGCCCCTCAAAGAAAGTAAGATGGACATGTTTTTTCCCCTTCTGATTTCAGGTATACCTCGTCACCTGGACCATCAGGATGGCTACCTGAGGAGGGAGGCTAAGCAGATGAAGAGAGAAGGCTCCCCACCCCGCGGGCCCGGCTCCCTGTCTGACCCAATGAAGGGCAGAGATGGCATGGTGCCCACGGTGAAGGAGGCCGGCCGCTCCATCCACCTCATTCCCAAGGAGGAGCTCAGACAGCCTAATAAGGAGGGCATCATGGCACAGGTATATATACACCCATGCAGAGACTCATCAAGCTCTTAATATTTGGCCTTCTCTACACTTAAATGAATAGTTCAACCAAAGATAGTTTGAAGTTGGAGATGAGAAGACATAGCTGATGAATGTCTTTGGAATGTTCAACCTCAAACTAACTTCATCCGCGGTGTCAGAGTAGAGAGTCGTCATGGGCAGTTCCTGGTTTCCCTCCAGTATGTTTTTGCTTCTAAAATGACATAATGTGCAAAAAATATAGAGCGCGACATAATGTGGTAAATAATCGGCAGTCACAACAAGCACACAGGAGCATTTATTAATGTTGTAAAGTTTTTCTTTTGACTGTCAGCAAAGGCAGGCTAACACTACACTTGACTACCAATGTTTGAGCTAAGCTAACCTGGATGAGCGACAGTTGCCCATTTCTTCATGAAAAATGCACTCGCAGTTAAAGGGACGGTTTCTGTTTCGGAGTGAGGCAAAAAGCAAAACATTGCAAAAAAAGCTGTTCCTTTTAAATGACTATTTCATCTTGTGTGTCTGCTCAGGGAACCCCCATGAAGCAGGAGGCAGCTGGTTCAGGGAAACGTCATGATGTCCGCTCCATCATTGCCAGTTCACCACGTTCCTACCACAATCCACCCTCCCACATGGACATGCGGGCCGAGAGGGGCCGCTACGAAGAGGCACCGAAAGGCCGGCCCAGCGCTGTGGTCAGTACGGCTAGTCCCATAGCCCGCTCTTCTCCCCTCACACTGGGCTCAGAGCAAGGCAGCAAGGCCCACCATAGTCCCGTGGGATACGATGATAAAGGCGGCTTAAGGAACCCTTACCCTGGGCCCTCTCATCGGGGCTCCCCTCTGTCCAGGGAGGCCAGCCAAAGGCAGCATGATGGTGGGTATATCTCATACAGATAGACAGCTGCTTTTGTTTCCCTCCTGTTCGGTCTTTAGCTACACCAGCTCAAATGCACCTCATCATGCACACCACATAGACAATACATTCAATTATTTTGTGTGCTTCTTTTCACTCCAGGTAAAAATCCCCAGCAGGAGCGTAAAGCCACACCGACCCCCAGGGAAATGAATGCTACCAAATCACCACTACAGGGTGTAGCAGATCAACAGACCTACGAGCGTCTGCTGCAGGGTCTGGGAGCTGCAGACATGTACCGCCAGATCCCCTTGGCCTTCGATCCTTCACAGCTGCCCCGTGGCATCCCCATTGATCCAGGTACAACCACTTTGAAATAAGATTTATTTTTCCCTAATACATTAGCCTCTGAGACTCTTACTTGTTTATAAGTGTGATGTTCTCGAATGGCCCTGAAATGTTTTCAGTTATTCTGATCTCATCTCTTGAGGTTGGTTAGAGATTTGCTTAGGAAGCCAGAAAATCCATGTTCTAATAATAATCATAAAGGCCTACTGTAATTTGTCCCTGCATCAGAAATTGCAGCCTTGCCTATCATCAACACCTTTGTGTTGGTGGACTACAAGTGTCTGATTAACTAGACTGACAAACTAGGCTTCCTGGTTTGTATTGAATCATCATGACAGTAACTATAGCACTACTACTGCATCAGCGCAGTGTTTCACCAGTGTGCTTGTGGGACTGATCACAGCCTGACAGGTGAGACTAAACTGTCAGGCACAGGAACAGTCTGTACTATCTAGTCATGCAAAATAAGTTCAAATATGAATGTCAAACATGTCCTAACAGAGGTATCCCTACTCTTTCACACACAGCGGCCTACTACTTGCCTCGCCACCTAGCCCCCAACCCGGCGTACCAACACCCCTACCCCTACCTCATCCGTGGCTTCCCCGACACCGCGGCCCTGGAGAACCGCCAGACGCTGCTCAACGACTACATCACCTCCCAGCAGATGCACCAGTGGCCCGCTGCTGCTGCCATGGCTGCCCAGCGCTCAGACCTGCTGAGGGGCCTGACGCCTCGAGACCAGCCCCTTCAAATGCCCTACTCTGCAGCCCCGCGTGGTAAGGTTGAGAGACCCTTAGGTTGTGTTCAATGGATTTTCTTTTAAGATTGCTGTCAAATTGAAAATCTATTTACAACAGTTGTTTCAATTCTGATCTCTGGAATGAATAGACATCAAAGTGGGTTATATGTATGTTTGACTTGGATTTCACACAATAATAGAACCATCTCTAAACTGAATCATGAAGTGCAGGGCTAATTATGACCCTGTTAACCTTTCTACCTGGGTTTAAGGGTTTTTTAATTAAATTGTAGTTTTCTCCAAGAAGGTTTTAAACACTGGCTTCAGCTTTAGACACATTGAACACGTTATCATAATCTATATGTCAATTTTTCGTTACTTGGATCTGACTTTTATCTTAAACTGAATGTTGAATGCCCAGCTATGGTGGAATTTTTTGGGCATACTCAATTTACGGGCGGTCACCTGGTGTGCCCTTTTCAGCAGCAATTAAGGTGAAAGTTAACAGTAGCTGGTGGAAAAAGAAACATTATGAATAATCTGACGGTTGTGCATTGAACTTGCTACAGCACTAATAACCAATTTGTCCTTAAATCCAAGTAAAAAAAAAAGAGAAGTTAAAGGCATTCAAGTTTCTGAAAAGTTGTTGTTTGTAGTCGGTGAGGGAGCAGCGAGGGATTTTTGTTTAATCAGTTTAATGTAAATTAGGCTATGTCAACAAAATCGAAGTGCAATTATTAACATGGTCACGCCTTACTCTTACATTAATATCTCAATCTAAATCTAATCAGTTCCAACCGTTTTCTCTCATTTTTATTTTTTTTTTACTTCATAATCAGTTTTCCCCATGTGTCTGATTTTCTGTAGCACATTCCACATTTGAACCAGCTGGTAAAGACACCTTTTTTTTTGAGCATAATTTTTTTTATATTACTAACAAAAAACCTCAAACTGTTGTTTCCTCGCTAACAATCAGGCAGTTTGGAGTTGTAGTTGAACGATATCTTGTGATGTGGGCCATTATGACAACACAGTTTCAGTGCTTTATATTTACCCCTTACCCTTTAGAATCAAAACACACAACCAGCTACAAGGCTTTTCTTCACCTTTCTCTTCTGTCCTTCCCCTAGGTATCATCGATCTTTCTCAGGTGCCACACTTACCTGTCCTGGTCCCTTCCTCTGCAGGGCAGGCCGGTTCCCCGATGGATCGCATCACCTACATCCCCGGAGGCGCCACCAACTTCCCTGGCAGGCCTTACACCACCTCCCCCATCTCACCCGGTACAATTCAGCTCACATAAGCAAACTACAGATTCAATATCTAGCACTCTTCTATTTATTTATTTATTTTGACAATCATTTTGATCCTCTTTCCTTTATTTTCCGTACAGTTGGTTCCTCACACATGAACAAGATGCAAGGCACATCTTCATCCTCGGAGCGCGAGCGTGAGAGAGAGCGTGAACGTGACAGAGAGAGGGACCGGGAGAGAGACAGGGACCGGGAGAGAGAGAGGGAGCGTGAGCGGGACCGGGAGAGAGACAGGGAGAGAGAGCGGGAGAGAGAGAGGGACAACAGAGACAGAGAGCGTGACAGAGAGAAGGGCGGCTCTCTCGGGAATGTGGAGCACGCCCCCATCTGGCGTCCAGGTGTGTGGAAACATATAATGCTTTTTCATTTTTATCTTCAAGTTAAAAAGTAAAATGTGGTTTAAGGGAAGACTGAGACATTTTTTTATTTTGTAATACATGAATGTGTTTTTTCGCTCAGGTACAGAGCACAGCTTGGCGAGCAGTAGCAGCAGCAGCAGTGGTGTCAGACCTTCTTCCCAACCGTACGGCCACCAGCACTCCCCCGTGTCCCCGCGCACCCAGGAGAATGTGCAGCAGAGGCCCAGTGTCCTGCACAACACTGGGGGCAAGAGTCTTTCTGTCAGCGAACACTCCAGCTCATCCGTCTTTCGGTAAACAGGAATTTTAGATCAGTGTTTTTATGACAGGGTGTGTGCAGAGTCCGGAAAGCTTTGAAAAAGGCTTCATTTTAAATCTTGTGTTTTTCAAAGTTTGAAATGTGCATGCCATATTATTGAAAATGATGATAAAAAGTTAAACTAAATAAGGCTCGCTCTCTAGCACACTCATTTGAATTGATCATTCCTAGATTTCATCAAATATTTTAATGAAAAAGAAAGGATTTTTGAAGATGTTTTTTTTTTTCAATAGCTCCCACATTATATGACCCAGTGAAAATCAGCCCCAAAAATGAATACTACACAAGACACATAGGACTCACTTCTTAATATTGGACTTTAGTACTTCTATTTTATATTATTATTTGTAATAGAAAATCCATGTGTTTTTCTTTAATAGCTTTATAAGGAGATATGTACATATATATATTATATGACCGTCCTTTCATTTTACAGATAGGGCATATTATGAAATCATAAGCATGTTTCTTTTCCCCCCATACATATAATGAAAGCTTGGGGGTCTTTTGAAAAAGTTAGAACTTTTATTTTGAAAAGTGCAGGGAAAGAGCTTGAGTTTTGCGAAGCTGTAATGAACTCTGTTATGAGGTCATTTCCAATAAGTGTTGACAGCAGCGAGAACGTTTCGATTATCTTGTTTGCTAAGGGTGTTTTTGTTTGCCCTGCCAGGTCCATGTCCTCGGGGTCGGCCCGCTACCAAGGTTACCCTGGCCACCTCCAGAGGACAGGTGTGCCCCCTGAGGCCTACCAAACGGCTATGGACTCAAGTGGAGCCAAAGAGCTGGGTCGCGACGGAGGCAAAAACAGGGGAGGTCTACCCAAGCACATGCAGGAGCAACACGGGCCCTCCGGCAAGTCTGACCCCAAGCTGTCCAGCCCCGGCCCAGGAGGAATGTACCCAGGCTCCTACCCCTCGCCTTCAGGCCGCCCACAACACCTGCTGACCCCCCAGTCGGATAGCCCCCCTGGCCGTGGAGAAAGCGGTACACCTAGTAGAGAAAAGACTCAAAACAAACAGATGTCCATTCAGGAACAAGAGCTCCGAGCACTCGGTAAGACCACCATGACTGCGGCCAACTTCATAAACGCGGTTATTATGCGTCAAATTTCTTGTGAAATGGAAATGCCAGAGACGGGCAGCAGCGGCACTGATGGTAAGACGCTCTGGATCGCAGGGGTCCCCCTCATCACCCAGACCCTTCCCCCGTCAGTCTGTGGCCTATTGCACGCTGTGGTGGTTGGCATTATCAAATCAGCCCAATTCATTTACATTTTTTTCTCCCTCCCCCCTTCAATGCTATACTTTTTTTCGCTTTTTTTTTTTGTTATATTATTCGTTTTACTTTAAAGACTTAAAGTCCAACCAGGGTTCCCTCCGGAAACCTCCCTAACCTCTAGCCCGTCGTCCAAATTGGACCTGGCAGTTTAAAACTCAAATAAAGCATTGATAGATCATAACAGCTAACAATTCAATATGTTTAATTTTCCATGAAGAAAATCCTAGATGTCCTTTTTAAGATGCCATTTTATGGTAGTTAAAGCAGGTCGGACATAAAGGCTGAACATCCTCTGCTGCTTATTTTCATTTTCGTAGAGGATGTGACTTGAATTTAACATGTAGCACGGCACCCCTCCTCCTTCCCGTTCGGCAGCTAACTTTAAAGAAACTTTGAACTGAATTGAATTTGAACCCATGCAAGTGACGTGACATGACGAGAATATTTTATACGTCTGAAAAGGCATGTCATGGCAGGAGGCTTTTATACCCCATGTTAAATGAGACAGCCTGTAATTCAAACTCTCTGACCTTATACATGTAACCCAGATGACTAAAAGGGGAATAGAGAATTGGTGCGCCTTTTTGAATGTAACGTTGTGGAAAGCCTAACCAACCACCAAAACAGACTCCCTGGCCACCCTTCAGCCATCCAGGGGGATGAGGAGGGGGGTTCTGCAGCTTCTGTCTCCCAAAATCTCTGCATGTATCCTATTTATGGCTCACTGTAATTTATGCTGATTTTTATTTTTATGTTTATTTTTTTTCCCCCACACATGCCAAACACTCAACACATCTCTCTCAATCAAGCCTCTGGGAGTTTGTCTATCATTTGGAATGTGATTTTGTTTTGTTCTCTGCTTGTAGAGCAATGTGTCATGTCTCTATCTCTATATACAGTATATATATATCCCAAGCCTCTAGGGCAAGTGACAACCGCAGAGTTATTAGTAGGCCATCGTCACCTTGATGTTTACAAACAAGAACCATAGAGAGAAATGACAGTTGTTGTTGTTGTTGAAAGGAACCCAGAGTGTCTTCTGTCTTTTTTAGCTCCCAACAAAAACCACAGCATCCTGGGAGTCCACGCAGTCAATCCCCCCCTCCCCCTCGCTTAACGTACATCATGATCCCCTGAGATAAATACTGTAGTGCAAGAGTTGTGTAAGAAAACACAAAGTCAGACTTGCTGTACAAAGGGAAATTATCTTGAAGTAGGCTTAGAGAATCATTTCATAATATGTATGGCTGGTTTTATTCATGTTAAGTTTTCTACTATCTACTACCATCTATGTTCATAGCATACAGTACATGCAATTGATTACATCAGTTGTAAAGTAATGTTTTGTGACACTGATGCAAAACCTGTCAATTTTAGCATAATTTCTGGTCAATGCTATGTTTGCTAGATCTGTATGCGAGTACATGATACAAAAGAGATCTAAAGTGGCTTCTCAAACACACCGTCATATATCACTCTCCAAGGGAAAGCTTGTCCTTTGGGCTTTTCATGTGCAGATGCTACATGACATGTTAAAGTCCTTATGTATATTGACAGACATTTCTGAATTACGCATGTTTTCATGAGCACATTTTAGAGAGAGAAAAAAAAACTAACTTTTACTTATGTGTGGATGTAATTTGTGTGTGTGTGTGTGTGTGCGCTGTTTGGATTTGACCCTCAGCTCAACAGAAGATGGAGCCACATGGTCTGTACCGTCCTCCGTCTGAGGAGAGACTGTCTCCAGGCCAACAGCCCACGTCCCCCTGTGTTAAAGGCAGCCAGAGGGTGGTCACACTGGCACAGCACATCAGTGTAAGTTTGCTTAACCACTGCATGACAAATGGCAAAAAAACAACATAACAAGCCTGTTAACATTATGTAGCACATTCCCTAAGTTGTTTTAAAATGGCTTATTTTTAAAGAATTCATACGCTTTAAGTGTGCCAAGCCATTTGTGACGTGGATATGTGTTTTATGTGAACAGGAGGTGATCACTAAAGACTACACCAGGCAGAGCCAGCAGCAGCAAAGCTACCACGGCTCTCCTGTCCTGGACTTAACCCGTCCACCCAGTGCCTCCCAGCCCCCGCCCTCCTCACAGGAGTCTGCCCAAGATAGGTCCCGATATGCAGAGGGGCTCGGTGAACGCAACAGAGACCGGTAGGAATCACTGTCAAACAAAGCACTCTGGAAACACAGACATGTTGGGTATACATCTTTACGCTTTGTGTTACTGGTTATATTCTAATATAAACACTTCACTAAGGATCTATTCATTTAGATAGATGTAATTGCTGCTGTTAATGTAACCGTCTCTGTGTTCCCCGCAGGTCTCCTCCTCAGCCCAAGACATCACCTGGCAGTGTTTCAAATGATGGCATTGAACCAGTGTCTCCTGCTGGAGCCAACTCTGAACCCGAAGTCCAGGGAGGGGCCTCCTACCCCAACGAGCAGGGAGAGCAAGGGTAACACAGGCTCACATTGCTGAAGATTGATTCAGAAATAGCTTGCTTGAAATATGTTTTATTGCTTGTATTAACTGAAGTGGGTGCAGTCAGTTATCGGGTTTGTCATTTCTTAACGGGAGGTATTGCAGCTGAGACATACACTCTGTTTAGTCTGCTGCCACCACATTACCGCACTGTCTGGATTATTTATTTCAGCATTGGTTTGATTCATTGGGCGTACAATTAATTTCAGCAGAACTGTTGATAATTACAGTAGTCGTGTGTGTGTGTGTGTGTGTGTGTGTGTGTGTATATATATTAACCTGGTTCTCCTCTCCCTCCTGCAGAGGCTCCCGTTCCCCTCCTACCTCCCAGCCTCCAGCTTTCTTCAGCAAGTTGACTGAGAGCACCTCAGCTATTGTCAAGTCAAAGAAACAGGAGATGATCAAGAAGATGACCGTGGTGGGAAATGAGGGGGATTTCAGTAAGTTTCAACTGAGTCAAAGTAGTTTTCAGAAAAATAACCTTTTAATAAAGAGAATGGTACTTCTTAAAATAAACCCGTCTTCCACTTTCAGATGCAGGCCAGCCGGGAACAGAGATCTTCAATATGCCGGCATCTACAACCGCAGGTAACGGTTTGCCTTCATGTTCAGGTTATGACATCGTTTTTAAAGTCAGAAGCCTTTCATCATGACACTATTTTTGTTTGCTTGAGCACATGTTAGAATAAAGCAATGAAGTGGTGGATGTGTGTTGAGGGTCAACACATCCGTCAGATACTATAGTAATTGTGGTGGTAGCTTCATGAAAGTATGTAAAGCTTGCATTGTTCTCCAGATGAAAATCACTTTGGTAAATGCCATTGTACACACCGCAACTATCAAGCTTATTTCTCGCGTACATATTATCAGAAAACTGGAATTTTTTCAGTCACATGACAGTACAGTAATAGGCAGTGATATACTGTACTGTATTAGCAATATGTCGACAAACTGCAGGCGGCATTGTTTAGACTTGTAACTCTTTTAGTGTATCATTTGCTCCATGCTCTTTCTATCAGCTTGTGAATGTGTGCTCTCTGTAACTTGTTTACCTCCACTTTCCTTTAACAGGACCTGTGAGCGTGCGCTGCCACCCGGCTCCAGAGACGCCTGGTAACTCCATAGGCCTGGAGGCCATTATAAGGAAAGCATTGATGGGCAAATATGATGAGTCTGAAGAACGCCCTCCATCCAACGCTGCTAACATCATGGGCTCCGGTGCCGAGGGACGTGCTGAGGACGCTTTCTCACAAGGTACCACATCCTAAAGACCCTTGTATTTCATCTGTTCTCTTCACCTTTAATATATTCCTACATGTGCAGTTCCCTAAGTTGCGATTGAAGACTCTTCTTTATTTTGACTTTATTTTCGTCATTTCATAGCTGTCACAAACAGTGCTGTGAGTCCAATATTTTCTGCATTTTACCAACAGAAAATGTACTACTTAGCTTCAGCATTAACCTGTCTCAACGCCACCACTGACTACTTCAAATCAAGCAGTCTTTGTTTAAAATGCTTTATTTAGCCATTTAGGTTGGCTCTTGTGTTAATTGACTATAATATTTAAGCATTCTCTGAAATCTTTGTAACGGTATTTTAAAACAATAATGTATTATAAAAGCTCAAGAAGGATACTGGCGGATTGAATTATTCAATTTGACTCTATACTACTATGATATAATGCGTCCTGTTAGTTCTTAATTGTATGGAACAGCAGGAAGGGTGGAAGCAGGAATTGTTTTGCACAGAATTGTGTTCCGCTGTAGGTTGAAGTATTGCCTCCTCTGTTTGCAGGTGGGGGAAAGTCCTCAAAGGGCAGCGGGCGCTCTAACGGGCGCAAGGCCAAATCCCCAGGACCAGGCCTGTCAGGAGGGGAGAGACCCTCCTCTGTGTCCTCAGTCCACTCTGAGGGAGACTGCAACAGACGAACCCCTCTCACTAACCGTGTCTGGGAGGACCGGCCTTCGTCCACAGGTAGAAAAAAACTCTTTCTGAAATCCATGAACTGATTTAATACAGTTACCTGTTTAGATAATAATATTTTAGGCCATGTTCACACTTTTTCTGTAAGGTTTGGCCGTTTGTCCTCATGCAAATGGCCCAACAGCACACTAAAACAGGAGCACTTTGAAAACTCAAAGTGGGGATTTTGGAAAACTCTGTTTTTGTGCCGACAGGTTTTGACTTGACACATTATCACCACTTCTGGCTTGGCATGTTTGTCAGATGTTTTGTTGCGTTGTCATGTGTACGGAGAGATATTCTAAAACGAAAAAAGAAAACACATGGGGGGGATACTTTTTACTTTTAATTTATTTTTTCTATAAATATACCCGTATATATGTAGCCTGGAAATCCAGACCCATATCTAGAATGATATAGGGTCTGGCCATGATCAATAGACCTTCCCAACTCTAAGGGCGGCACCTACGCGTGCATTTCAAATGCCACTGCACGCATTTGGATAGCGCTACGACCAATCAGAGCAATGAACAAGGTGACATATTAAGCCCTGTTCGTTTGGCGAACAGCGAGGTTAACTGGTAAATTAAACTTTTGCCGTGGTCGGTTGGCAAAACAGAGCATTCCTCTTACTTGCTAATGAAAGATTTTACTGCCGTCTTCCAAATCGCTAAGTGTCGTGGCGAAAGCCGTCTCAAACTCAAAGAACTGTTTGCTATCACAGCTTCGGCTGGGCATGCACAGCACTGTCGTCATCCGGTTACGTCCGCCCCAAAGCACCATACAAAGGGCTATGGCCCGCCCATATCAGAAAGGGTAGCGCAGGATTTCTTGACATATTTAATGAGCTTCAAGGGAGAGTGTCCAGACCCACATTTAATTTTCCAGAGCCTAGTGCCAGGTCTGGATTTACAGGCTAGTGTATATGTGGAGATGGCCCAAAACACTTAACAATTCTGTCACTTTTTCACAGGTTCAACTCCGACTCCCTTCCCGTGCAACCCGTTGATAATGCGTTTCCCCAGTGGGACGGTGTCCGCCCCCTCCCCTTCCTCTGGCCAGCCGGGGGGCCAGGGCCAGGGGTTAGGACCCGGACAGGGCCGGGCCTGGGAGGAAGAGCCCAAGCCTCTGCTCATGTCTCAGTACGAGACTCTGTCTGACAGCGAGTGAACCCAGATTCTATCCTACCACAGGCCCCGCTAACAGTCAACCAACTCTGTGCTGCTGCAGCCACACACACACACTCACACACACACACACACACACACACACACACACACACACACACACACACACACACACACACCCATCTGCTGAGGCATCTGCAAACCTCCCCGCACCATTCCACTCTGCATTTCCTCCGTCAGTCATCAGGCAAAGGAATCATGTCCTCCTTTCACACACCTGAGACGCCAAGCAGCTATGAACTGGAACACTGCTGCTCTAAGTGTGTGTGTGTGTGTGTGTGTGTGTGTGTGTGTGTGTGTTTATGGACAGAAGTGTTATGCATTCACTCCAGGACTACTCTAAAAGACAAATCACTTTTTATTTTTTCCTTTTATTTTAAAACCTTTTTTTCCCTCACTGGCCTTATCAATATAGACACATCGATGTGCACCTTTTGTGTGTACTGCTCTAATGTGCTGACACTTGTGTGGAAGGGACTCTTTCGGTGGTGTGCTTGGTCTGGTCAGGAGCCTGATGACTGCAGCTCTAGAGGCAGATTGTGACCTGAGAGCAGTGGGCCACACAGCAGACAGGATGGACACATTGCTTCACGGTCAACTCCAGGTGCAGGCGGCCTGTGCACTGCTACCACTGCAAGAAAACCTGCCAGGGAGATGGGAGGAGAATCAACATCTTTGTTTTTTCTTTTGCTCCTTTATATTCAGTCAGTCCAGTCCTGTGTTTGGAACGTGACCTGAGACATTTAGTACATTTTGATGGTGAACTTTTGATGGTGTCATTTGTTGTCTATTATCTGCTATGATGTATCTTTTGGGGGAGGGCGGGGAGGGGGCAGAGGTTGTTATGCGGGAGGGTCATATCATTGGTTTACAGGGTAAACATGCTGTTCATTGCTGATGTCATATATTAGGGGGGGTGGGAAGGGGGAGGGGCCGGAGGAGTGGCAAAGGCCTGTTGACTTCAGGCACTTGCGTGAGGAGAGATGATTTGCCAGATGGATGGCACTGAAACAAGTGACACTTTCTCACTGTTTTTATATTAACCATGTCTGTGTTTGTTGAAACAGTTTTTGGATATTAAGCACTTAGTTGTCAATCTGTTCACAATGGCATTTTTTTTAAAGTATCTTATGTTTCCTGGGGCAGGTGAAAAAATGGACTCAAGAACAAGCATAGAAAATCCCACTGTGGAGGTATCCCTCAACACCCTATCTGTTTGATTTTGGTCTTTATCGCTCCCACACTCAAAGCGACAATCACATTTTAGTGAAAGACGATGAAGCTGATTGGAGCAGGTGCAGACCGACCTTAAAGCTGCTTACAGGCAAACTCCTCAGCATCACTTGGAGTTTGGAGACTCAATAAAAAAGCCATCTTTCTATGACCCTTGGTCCGTGGCGGTGTCAGTTACAGCTAGCCCTGCTAGAAACCCGTCTAGGAGCGGTTGTGACGGTCTGACCTCTGACCTTTTTACTGCCTAGATAAGGAACTGAGACCCAACTCCTAATCAGGGGGCAGATTTTGTACAGTTATGAGATATTCCTAGTGTTAAGTGCCATTTATTTTACATATACAGTACTGAAGTTACCAAGAGACGCACAACTTTTTTCTTTTTAGCCCCCCATGACAGGGTTTATATATGCTGTCCACGCAGGGAAATCGGAAAACAAAAAATGGCAAATGGAACATCCAATTTAAAAAATAACATTAATGTGTGTATTTTTTTTTTTTTTTTTCTTGTCTTTGTCAACCCCATCACAGTTTCACTTAATATAATTCTACAAAACAGAGCAACAGTGTGTCAAGGCAAAGCTTAACTGGTCCTGCATCAGAAGTTTTCCCCCACTATGAGACACCACCTGTGTTTGTGCTGGGTAGAGGTGGTGGACATACATTCGTAAGCAATCTGCCAGTGTTATGTAACATCGGTTGACATGTTCTAACATTTTACTGCAGTATTTTAAAGGTCACAGATGAGTTAAATGATGTGAGTTTGTGCAGCCAGGGATGACTTCTGTCCTCTTACTGTACACTCTGAAGTGAAGGCAGTTTAGTGGTTTGGAAAGATTTACCTTTATCTGTTGTTCACATTTTCCCCCTGTAATTTAAATTTTATCAGGCAAAGCAACAAAAAAACATACACCCAGGCTTTGTACATTGGTCTCTCTGTGTGTATATAATTTATCAACTGATGAAATCTAAGAATGTGACAGTAAACAGACTAAGCCATATCCAACTTTTACCTAAACCGACCAACAGACTAATACCCTGTTTTTTAAAAGGAATACTGAAATGAATTTTAACATGCATCCATTTTGTTTTTGTTCTTAAAAGTCTCTCTTGATTCCAGTCATGTCACAAATCATAAAATAGGCATTCACAACATGAAACGACTACAGTTGATTTCTGATGTGTGCCCTGGTCTGTCCAAGCATGGGTGGGGGTGGGGGTGGGGGGAGATTGACATAAACAGTACATTGTTCAACCATTTTTTTTTTATTATAACCCACTGTATAATAGCAAGGATTGTATATAAAACTGAAGAGATGTAAATATTTATGTGGCTTGCTTCAAGGTTGGTATTACGACAAAATAATAAAAAAAAAAAACAAGAAATATTCACATGGTTAAATTCAACATGCCCACCAGCAAGCTTTGTGGATAGCAGTGTAAAAATGAAAACAAAAAAGACACTGCCTTAATGTTTAAATAAAAAGCTTATTGCCATTCATGGTCTCGGAGACATGTTATTTGTGTGTGTGTCTGTGCGTACTTGTACTTGTACAGGCGTCTTTGTGGTGACCAGACTATTTTGTCTAGTCCTCACATCTTCAAACGGCTTTTTGAGGAATAAGACTTCGTTTTGATGTTCGGGTTAGAGTTTAGTTCAGGTTAGGGTTTTGGTTAGACATGTAGTTCTGATGGTTAGGATAAGGGGCTAGGGAATGCATGATGTCAATTAGGGTAGTCTCAAAGATAGAACTACAAGTATGTGCGTGTGCGTTTGTTGGGTGTCTGCATTGAAAACTTTCTTCTATTTGTCCTAGAGGTCAATGTTGTCAGGACCAAAGTAATGACAGTGAAGCACCACCAGGGGGCAGTGTATGCACATATTTAAACAGCTTAATTTTGACAGAGTTGTGGAGGAGATACTTTTATCACTGCATGGAATCATTTGACATTAAAAGGAACAAAAGGAGATGATATAATACAGTCCTGACTGTAGGGGTTGTTCTTCAAATTTGCTTTTTCAGCTGCCACTAAAGCTGCTTCTGATCTTGTGTCTTGTCCTGTGGTCGTTCAGCTCATACGAAGGTTAAACTCCATGTCCGTTATGAATCCCCTCCTTACATAACCCCCATTAACTCTACCAGGGAGCTGTTATAACATTAAGACTATAATTAGGATTCCTTTCTCAATTTACACTTATGTAAAAAAGTCCTTATGTAAGTATGATATACTACTTGCAGCCCACAGAGTAACTCCGCTGCTCTCTTTGTCTAGAGAACGTCCTCTTTCTTTCAGAGTGGTGAAATGAAGCCAAGCAATTACAATGTCATATGACCAAAAAGAATAAATAAATAGGAATTGAAAAGAATGAACTCAACACAACAGAACTCATGTTTGGGAATTCCTT
The DNA here is from genome assembly GCA_949357725.1 of Hyperoplus immaculatus. NCBI lineage: Eukaryota > Metazoa > Chordata > Actinopteri > Uranoscopiformes > Ammodytidae > Hyperoplus > Hyperoplus immaculatus. Next base: position 11,857,239 of record OX442351.1, on the reverse strand, counting down.
TCCTTTTTTTATTCAATTAGGATATACATCTTTTTAAATTATTTCCTTTTGATCAGAACAGGAACGACGATTGACGTACAAAAATATAAAGAGAATTATGAAGTGCCTCGATGCCACATATACAACAGGAAAATATTTTACAGTAACAAAATCAAGTGTTTTGGGAACACAAAAAGTATCTCAGAGAAAACCACCAACGCATGTAACGCCCACCGACTTTCTCTCATCGCTCTATGACATTTCACAGACCATCAACACATTGCAAAACTCTCCATCATCTCGCCAGGAACATAACTGTTTGGTATATAAAAAAAGAAGCCATTGCAGGAACTGGCTTTTTTTCCCCCATAGTTGTGCTCGTTGTAGTGCTACTTACTGTTCTCTCACGTGAACCCAGTACCCATTTCACCGTACTGATGTCCTACCTCAGCCTTGTGCCTTCCTCATCTCTCCATTCCTCACACTGACCCTGGAGGGTATTTCAAACTATAAAAATAAAAAAGACCACAAGCTCAAGACCTCAACTGAATGTCGGGAATACACATTTGCAAAGAAATAAAACTGATACCTAAGAGAATTTGAGGTCAAGTCCAAAGTTTAAATATTTGCCATGTTCAATGATATATATATATATATATATATATATATATATATATATATATATATATATATATATATATATATATATATATATATATATATGACACAAATAGAAGTCATGAAAACGCTCAATAAAAATCTATTTTACATATTTTACAGGTAAATCTGATGTGTTTTTACATGTTAGTAATTCTTTGGTTAAGAAACCACCCGATAAAACAATTAGTTGAAATCTGAAAACAACATTGTTTGCGACTCAGTTGCACCAGCTATTCGTACGTTTGTCTGTAAAGTCTTAACTAGGTACACATCACTAAATTAAAGGGGGTTGCATCACACAAATTTGTTTTTATGTCGAAATATGGATTACTACCAGCTGTAGGCCTACTACCCAGATTGAACCAACTGACAAAAATTAGGTTAGTTTGCTTATGTGGCCCAACAAATAAACAAGGTCAAATTTGGGTTGAAACATCTGACCTGACACTGGAAGATTTTAAATTAAGTTTGACAAGCCTCATATTACAAAACGTAATGCTTATTATGTCAGATTAAGTGACCAAATAATGTTAGTTAGGTTAGCTTCATTGGCTATTGCATACTTGAGTACTTAAACTGAAACACACTTATGTACGCAATTATAAAGAAAACAAAAATTAGCTTGAGAACAAATGTTTCAAAGTTATGCAACAAGTTTCATTGCCACAATGACTTAAATGGTCAAAAACATAATTAAAGCAAATCACATGTTCAAAACCTGACTATTTTACTTCATGCACAAACTTTGTGTTTGATTAACGAATAGCTGGTGACACCAACACAGAACAATGTTAGTCTTATTTTGACGGGAAGTTGAAAACTTTTCACGATAGCTTTAAGCAAAATAACAACCCAGACAACTGTTTGTGTTTGTTTATGACTTTCATGGAGAAGTGGACAAGTGTTGTGCCACTATTGTATCTGTGACAGAGAAGAGGTACAAATTGTCCTACACTTCTCCCTGATTGTCATATTGTTAGGCACTTCCCTGTGTGACATGCTCTGATATCTGGGGCCCAACCAGACTAACAACAAACCGATACACCGGTTGAGATAAAGCAAACCATACGATTTGCCAACCGCTCTTTAAGGCCCTGATAATAAAATACACTTGTAACTATAGATGATGTGGTCCTACACCCACACGCAGCCCTGATAAAGCAGGTCAACTGAGTTTTTAAGCTTTAAACTCTCAATAAATAATAATTACGGATGTTTTTTTTCTCCCAAAACTTCATAGATTGTTGTTCTGCAGCCCTTCAGCACCTCTTACAGACCAAACAAAAAACTTGTTTACCAAAAAAACACCCTTAACTCACACTTTATCTTTAACAACATATTCATATCAAGGTAACTGTCATTACATTTGCACTTTGCAGTTTAGTTTAATTAATATATGCTTGATCAAACAACACAAGCTACGGTCTGAGTGTGTCTTAATTAAAAATGTAAAAACTAAAACAAAAACCAGGCGTACTGTCACAGCGAGTGGAGATAACCTGTCCAAACTTCTTATCTTTGGTCCAATTTTTTCATATGCAGTACAGAAATTCCCCCCTGCCATGCCAAGTCCAACCCAGAGGACTGTGCTATATAGAAGACAAGTGCATTGAAGCCATTTGAGAAAGCTTTGTATTGGTGTGACTATAATCCGCGACACACATACACAGACATGTAGAATCTGATCTGTTGCCTCCCCTGAGCGCACAGTCCAATCGGAGGGAGAGCAAAGGCCACCAATTGTGTCAGCTCCTGTATTAAATAAGACATTAACCATTGATGCGCAGCTCTGAACTCCCTTCTTAAATGCTGCAGTCAGTAGAAAGTCTAATTAGCTCATGTTAAAATGTCACTAAAAGGCTCCCAGAGTTTTTCCTCCATGGCGAGTAAAGATGAACAAAGCAGGGTTCCAGGTACTACTTTGAAGTATTTCCCTTTTAAAGACTTCCGCAAGTTCCTCGTCCTCAAAATCAAACAAATTTTGACGATGACACAAATGTAGCCTCCATCTCGAGCCTACAGGTCTTCCGTGTAGATGATACAGGGACTATTTTCCTCGCTGGACTCCAGCTGCACGGTGGAGACGAACCAGCGGCGGGATCCCGTGGGGTTGTAGTTGAGCGTGGTGCGGTAAGTGTTCTTGGCGTGTTTGGGGTAGATGATGGTGGTGCTCTGGTAGCTGATGGGCTTCTGCCGTGGCTCCAGATACACCTGGGTCTTGTAGCTCCTCCAGGTGCAGTCGCGCACCGCCACCACTGTCTCGCTGAAGGAGGTCGGCGTGGGAACGGGCGCGCAGTACACCTGATCTCGGTAGTGCTTGTCAGAGTCGTACTTGACCTCGGAGTTGCACCTGTGAAAAGGAGAAACAATTTAAAAACATTTAGAAAAATCTGGCAAAAAAAAGTGTTGACAAGAGGATATTGATCATAAATGAGTGAACTATAAGCTCAGTATTGCAGACAAAACACAAAATGTTTATGTGTATCAAATGTTCCCCTCACTTGATTTCCTGCTCCGGTTTGGGGTTGACCTCGATGCTTTCTCCGAAGAACACGGGGTGCATGCGAGTCTTTGGGTCCGTCCCCGTGGAGTTCAGCAGCAGGTAGGGCAGCTGTGCAGAGAGGGACACAAGGGTCAGAATCTCACAAAAACAACAACAACTACAACATCCATGAATTGCCAAACTGTTTTGTCACCGGCTTGCCAACGTTTGTGCTCAAATAATGTGTGTTTGGGGGTATCAGCATAGCAAAAAACCCCAAAATGAAAAACATTGCAGTCCCCACCCACACCAGGAAAAACCCGCTCCTTGATCCGCCTTCAGGAGAACAATTGTCGAAAAAGCACAGCTATTACTACAACGACAAGCACAGCAACCACACTTCCATTTTATTTCAGTTAATTACACTGTGTGGGTCCAGCCAAAGGAAGTGTCGGTGGTAAATCTCACTGTCGTTTCAGTCTGGCCCGAGACGTGTTACTCTGACAGTTTGTGTGTGAGTGGATTGAAAAAAGGTTTACAGATGTCAGGCCCACAGTAGTAACAAAGTCCCTAAGATGTGTCTCTAGAGCAGCTGGTAGCCAGGCTGATGCTGCAAGAAACAAACAATAACAGTGGGATAATTATGGAATTGAAAGATGGTCCGTAATCACGTGTACACTTGTCAATGTGTCATACTTGTTGATTCTTATGTAAATCATGATTTCAATTGTTCAAGCATGTGTGTGTGAGGGTGTGTCTCTTACTCAGGTTCATTGAAATGAGGCCATTGTAACAACTCTGCTATTCACATACATAAACACACACACACACACACACATACACACACAAAAGCTTAGTTTCATGATTTATGAGGCATAAGGACTGAAGAGTACTTTTGGAAGCAAAACAGAATCATTAACTGACTTCTTTTATCTTTCACAACTGCAGTTGTAACTGGTTTTCATCATCAGATTATTTTCTTTTAATGGCTTGGTCTACAGTAGGCCTGTGTCAAAGAATAAGACGAAAAGGCCCATCAAACCACCCTGAAGCCCAAAGTGGCAGTTTTAAGATAACAGTTTTGTTTTGTTTATGGGCCCAAAACTAAATGCACTTTAATAACCTTAAGCATATGTTGAGAAGATAAAGCTAGGTAACGTTTGACATTTTGCTTTAACAAGGATTCCTTAGAAAAAAAGGTTCAGAAGTATTTTCTTAATTAAAGGTGGAGTCAGTTATTTTAGTGAATGCTTGTTGTCAATATCTCTTTTTGTCAAAATCAGTGAATATCTCCTCACTCACGCTACCTGTCCGTACTGTGTTTGCGCTGAAAGGAAATCTGGCGTCAATACGCGGCCTAGGCTCTGTAAACGGGTATATAGACAAAGGGTATTTGAGCAAAGGGGCTGATCGAAGCTAGCAACATGCTCGTTTACAGAGCCTAGGTTGTGTATTAACACTGGATTTCTTTTCAACGCAGTACAGACAGGTAGGAGATATTCACTGATTCTGACGAAAACTGATTTTGACAACCAACATTCACCAGAATCGCTGACCCCCTCCCCTTTAATTGACTATTTGTTGTAGCTCTAATAGGTTTCTGTATGTATAATCTAATGAACAATGTAGCCCTATTGAATCAGTCATACAAACCCAACCCATACACACAATCATATGAATATTGAGTGTCTGTTTGAAGCACAGCACATCACTATTTGGGTTAAGTTTCCCTCAGGATGATCCACTGTACTCAACTGACTGCATTAAACGGAGCAGGTCTGTTTTAGTGCTGAACCTTGACCTGGAGCCAGAGCCACAAGGGGACAAACCTATCAGAAACACAGACGCCGTCTGTGGAGCAAGGTTGTAACCGGCCACTATCTTTGCATCTGTGTGTGTGTGTGTGTGTGTGTGTGTGTGTGTGTGTGTGTGTGTGTGTGTGTGTCTCCAAACACTGAACAATCTGAATTCAACAGCGCCCTAACCACAACTCTGGCACCTCTCACGTTACACACAGGAGGCTGTCACATGCTGTGGTTTGGCCGCCAGTTAAGCACACATGCCACTACAGGGGACGAGCAAGAACAGGCCAAGGGCACGGCAGCTCGTCTTACCTACAGCCCCACAACGATCATCAACGCACACTATCTGAGCGCTGGAGTTGCACAGCTGCTGGTCACGCCAAGCAGGCCTGAGAAAGAATAGAAAAAAGTCCCCCTTTTGCAGGCCATTCATTCTCTGCCGGTACTCCATGACCTGAAGAAAACTGTAGCACTACAAGTACGGGATTGTCTTTCCACCACCACTGCTCCGGCATGGAGAGCATCCCAGGTATGTCTCCGCGGTGAGTTTCTGGCAACTTCGGCCAAGCAAACTGGGCAGGTCACCTCCAGGCAGTGGATCCCACAGTATGCACACAAAGCATAACCCCTCCCTCCCCCCCGGAATCACATTTCTGCCCAGGAAAAACAGTCTGCAACTATGGAGCAACCCACACAATGTGCAATGCAGAGTAAAACGCCAACTCAAACACACCTTGTCCAACTGTCGGCTAGTTTGGCAAAGTGAAGCCACCGACTTCAAATCCTGAAGGGTTTGCAAGGACATAAATGTAAGAGCATCAGTAGCACACGGTGAGGCCGATTTAGAAAAAGGTCACGCAATCTGTCGTCTGTCTGTCCTCTTGTCTAATCCACAGACACTTGACCGCTCTCCTTTAACAGGACAAGATTGCATGACCACACTCATTTCATGCATCTAGTTGGTCATTTATTCACATGGCAAGTAGAAGATGTCATTATCCCTCTCCTGCAGAGATTTGAGAGAGGTTTTAAAAAACAGAACAGCCTGCCTGAGCATTTCTTCGGGGTTTAATTTAGAAGTGAGAGGTCATCAAACACTTATGCAATGGCCTGCAGCCGCTCTAACAACAAGCCCCTACACCCCAAAATAGTACTTGTGGATTGTTCTTAGGTGGCCCTACAAAAACAACACAAAAATAGATTTGAAAAAAAATAAAAACTCCCCTCGTCCTTCTAACAGACATGTAGGCTACTCCAACAGCTTGAGAAAAGTTAGAGGTTTTGATTGTCTCCTTCCAAAGTGGCTGACGGGCTGGATTAGAAACACAAGCAGGAGCAGCCCCCCTATCAGGACTGATCTTTAGAAAGGGAAACCACAAAGCAGAGGAGACCTACTAATCTGGACCTCCAGAGGATTATAGGACTTTCTCTCTCTTTTTCTGTTTCACGATCCAGCCAACCAGTGTCACGCAACTCCCAGGATGCAGCAGTGCATTTCTGAGGCCTCCTTCACACACTGCTAAAAGCCACCCTCGACCTGCGTAGACATGTTCTGAAGACTTCTGAAATTGGGAGTGACCTGGAAATGATTTTCAATCAGCCCTGTTATGTCAAATCACTGGAGGATCTGTCATTACAATGCATTTGGCCTCTGACATTTTTTGAAAGCGGGGCACAACATCAATTATCATTACTTTCCATGGAATATTTGAAGTTCATACATGGCCTAAGGGCGCTCTGACTGTTTGAGCAGGGCCATTCAAAGCACAGCTGTCGCACACATTGCTGGAAACATTGTGCTATTTCAGTTTTTATATTGTATTATTATAGAAACTTAATATTGTATGTTCCTGATGCCAAAAGCTAGGATTTTTAAATAAATAATTCAATAAATTAACCCATGAATGTAAAAAAGTCAATCAAAACACCTTAACAATATTTCACGATTTGTATACAGAAGTTTGACAAATATTTATTTCGCTGCCAATCAAACCAGATCGCAAGATGGTTAACAAGTAAGATAATTAAGATATGTATATGCTAATTAACCAACTCTTCTGTTCAAATAAAACCATCCGAGGTCTTTTTTTCTGTCTGTTGGTTACATTAGTTGCTTTTTTAAAAACATATACAAGCCATTAGGAATGGTTGCCAGTAGACATTGCTTCACTTAGAAGGACTGAAACAACTAGTTTTCTTTACTGTTCATTTAAAGTGGTTTCAACAGAGGATCCAACCAGCTGCTGACCGCTTATTTTTAGGTTATTATAGAGCTTAAAGTTGTGCTCACTGCTGATTATAACTTTAATTAAGATTATTCAGCTTCTTATCAACATGACAAAACCCTCACGAAGGAGCCTTAAAGCCTTAAAACCTCTTTATGACAGCGCCCCTCCCCCTGCAAATCCATCACAGACCATTATGATAACATTTTTACTGTCAGTCTTGTAGGTGGAGAGAAGGAAGCCTGATTACCCTGTAGTGCCTTCAGCAACATACACGCTACTGAGTGAAATAAGTGCAGTTATAAAACCTTTTCTAAAACCTTATGTCATATCTAGCAGGGAGCCCCTGAAATTCTGGCAAGGACCCCTGGGAGTCCCTGGACCCCAGTTTGGAAACCCAACTGGGCATAATCAACTCACTGACCCTTATGACCCCATGTAGTTACACCCTAGCTGATGCACTAGAATGAAAAAGAAAACATTTGGACACTGGATTAGGCCTACTACTGAGGGGCCAGTGGCATCTTCAACACAAGTGCAACATCAGACGTTTGCAACTAAGGAATTCCGGACAGAGAGAGAGAGAGAGAGAGAGAGAGAGAGAGAGAGAGAGAGAGAGAGAGAGCTTCCAGATGTTGTGTGAGTGGAACTGAAGTGAAATCTGTTTCTGGCCAAAGACTAAAATGCTCTCAGATTTTCAGTTTCTCTCACAGCAGCGTCATTATTTGATCATTTGGTCTTTTATCCTTTCATTTGGTGTGTCAATGGAGTGAGTGACTGCAAAATGGTTCTGGACACGAAACAGCCCCGAGAGTAACACTGCTTTCACATTACTCAATCGGTTCAATTGTTTAAGTTAATTCAGCGACGTGTTTCTTACCAGTTTGCCTTCTTTTTTTTCCTTTTTGTAATATCCATGATGATTTTCGACGGGTGTCGAGCAGCTGCCGGAGCGTGACTCGATCAAACCCGGAGAGATTGAGCAGAAGGGCGGACTGGGACTGGGGGGCAACCCCGAATCCGGACTGTCGAGTAGCCCTTCTCGGTTCTTTCCTTTCAGGCTATCATCCATCGCTTGTAAATGTAGATGCCCCACCATTTCTGGGACGGCTCAATTAAAAAGACACCCCCAGACGAAGTCGCACGGACAAGTTTTTCTCTTGCGGCGCTCCGAGCCTCTGCGCGCTCCTGCGACGAAAGGTTAAAATCCTGGGAAAACTTTTTCAAGATGACTTCTGCAAGCAGAGAAGAGGGAGAACAAATCAGCAAATATGCATTGAGCCATTGCCCATTCACCGTGGACAAAACCTTACAGAGTGAATTCAGCCTTTATTTCTCTTTCAAATGTATTGTACCTGCGCGTCGTGAAGTATCCACATTTAATCCCGAAAAGTATTCCAATTAGGCGTGAAATCAGAAACAAACTTTTAAAAGGCTTCAAACTTGCCACAGAAGCGAAGTTTTGACCAGTCTTAATTTAAGACACTAAACAAAAACGTTGTAAAAGTAGCGCAAAGACAAAAAGGCGACCGTGCGTCTGGCACCGATCTGGATGAGAGCTCCTCTGCTCTGCTCTGCTCTCTGTGTGTGAGTAGTGTGTACGTGTATGTGTGTGCGCTCTCCACCGGAGAGAGACTGAGAGAGAGAGAGAGAGAGAGAGAGAGAGAGAGCTCCCTCTTAATGATCCTGCCAGGCTTTTTTTTGCACCTGGATCCAGTCCAGCCCTCATGAGCTGGATCACTTCCATGTACAACCGACAGCGGCGTGCACGAACTCCTCGCCCCTGCTGTTAAGGACAGTGTGTCTCTGACCAGCATCCCTGCTGAAGTGCCTTTTAGCAAATAACCTATACCTAGGCTAGAGATGAATATCAGTTAAGCTTTGCAATTTAAGTCGTTAATTATAAATAAGTACCTGTAATTAACAGTTAACGACGGAGTCAGCGTTTCTGGAGAATATTTGTTGACAAAATCCCTTTTTGCCAAAATCAGTGAATATCTCCTCACAATCCGCTACCTGTCCATCTGTACTTTGTGTGCGTTGAAATAAAAATCTGGTGTAATGTAATACATATCCTAGGTTCTGTAAATGGGTATGTAAACAAAGGGGCCCACCATTGCATTCATGCCCATATACAGAGCCTAGGCTCTGTAAACGGGCATGTTGCTAGCAATGGTGGGTTACAATGGCATTTTATTTTAAGCGCACACACAGTATGGACATGTAGCAGAACGTGTGGAGATACAAATTAGTTATCAGTTAATTAGCAATCAAGAGTTGCTAGTAGGCTATGTAATTTCATCAGATAAATCATTTATTAATTACATTCATATTTATGATTGCTAGTGGTAATGGTGTTAATACGTTAACAATGAATTAGCTGTTAATAATGATATTGCCATTCAGAATGAGCCATTATGATCTGATTTGTTTCTTATTAAAGCCACTACGAGTAACATGGCACGTTGGCGTCCCCTTTGGACAAAAGCGGTAGTATTTTTACGACGCCCGCTGTCGCAAAGCTGTTTTCTAGCTCGTGCCAGGCGTGCAAGTGTGAACTGAGAAGGGCGCAATATAGTGCATGTCCGTGTGTTGAAAGTGTGAGGACTCTTTTCGGCTCCGTGAGAGTGGTTTTGACACTGCATCAACTAATGCCAGTCAGTGCTACACACACCTGATTGCAATGAGTTGATGCAGCAGCGTCACCTAACTACTCTCTCTCACGGAGCTGAAAGATTACGTGTCCTCACAGAAAGCGAATGAACGAGAGACGGCAGTTAGTATGGATCACGATGAGGTAATGTGTTTGTGTTGTTGATGTAAATAATGACTATTTCAGATAATGGTTATCTGATGATGGTGAAGCAAAGCAAACTTTGTGTTAGTACCAACCGCTCATTAATTTAGGAGTAAACTGCAGTCTAGTTTCGCTCTCGTGAAATTGTATACACGTTACTTGGCAACGCCCTCGTACCGCCCGTAGCCTATATCACTCTCCCTTTTAGCTTTTCTTCATTGCATTCTCTTTTTTTTCTTTGATGGTTCAGCCCCGTTATCAGTCATTATGACGACAAATAACTGTCTCAAACAAGGCTCCCGCTCCCCTTCCCTCACTTGGAGGGATAGGTTTCTCAAATCGCGTTGCTGAGCTACACTGAAATCTGCGACCAATACGGATATGTGACCATAGAGCCTGCACGAGCGAACTGAAAATCGGACTGGGTGTGCGACCAGACCAAAAGCAGTAATAAAAACTATATAAAAACGTCTTTCTTTGCACTGATGGTCTCGTTTGCTGTTAAAGGTAATTTATGATTATCAGAGGAAACATGAGGTTGTTTAAAAGATATTTAAATGTTACTCGTAGCCGCTTTAATTCTTTAGACCTACGAGTTTGTATAGCCCCATTCACACATGCACTGTGACTCGGAAATTATCCGGAGATTTCCCGGATGAGCTGTATGTTTGAATACAAATGTCCGGGTTATTTGACACGGACTTTGAACTGAGAGTGCATAATATCACAGGATGTTCATGAAGTAGATCTAAGTTGAAGAATACTAGACAGAGATGTACAAAACTGTATCATCTGCATAATGGTGAATAATGTATATAATATTTAGAGGTGGCTCAGGAGTAGGTCGAGCAGGTCATCCAAGATGACAGTTGGTTTGATCCCAACATCCTCCTGTCAACATGTTCAAGTGTCCTTGGGCAAGACAAATCTGACCACAACAATGTGAATGGTAGCTCGCTGCAATCAGTTTGTGACATCAGTGTTCCACTCTTGACACACTAGAAATAGCATTTTGGATAAAATGCTATGGAAAGGCAGCAATGTACGCCTAACTTATGTATATGACTTATATAGGATAGCTATAGTTGTTTTTCAGGGCTCTGAAAATGTAAAAGCGTCTTTGTAAGTCTGTAACCATCCTGCCTGGTGTATTTCAGGACAGGGTGGAGATGGGTGGGAACGCTATGCATCCAGCAGGAACTAAATAAGTGACTGTCTTGCACACACACACAGACAGACACAAACACACACACACACACACACACACACACACACACACACACACACACACACACACACACACACACACACACACACACACACACACACACACACACAGAGAGCAGACCTGAGTGAACAAATGAGCAGGCAGCAGTAACCGCAGCAGGCCCAGGAGAAAGAATTTAATCCTTGTTGATGGTTCCCTCCAGATAATGTGTGTGCTCTCTGTTCATACGGTTACTCTTAACCAACAGCAGCTCTGCCAAAAAGGAAATCAAAGCATAAATAAGAGCCAGTGCAGAGCTGCACAGCGCTCACTGTGCGTCTTAAATGGTTGATTGTATCTTTGATGGTCCACCAGCTCTCCATGGTGATTACCGCAGATTGCCAGGAAATCATGCGGGAGTTTTTTTTTTTTTTTCACTTCTTAGAGAAAAAAAAGCGGAGATAACTGCGTGTTCTCCTTTGTTGTCTGGAGGATATAGTTAATCACATGCTTGTTAAGCTTGTGCAGCTGTAATCTTGTGTGCTGAGAATTGTTTTCCCTTCTCCGTGTTATTGTCTTGAAGCCTGCACCGGGAAGCCATGGAGCGACGCTGGGGAGTTTCTCTGGCGGTCCCCCACGTCAGGTGTGTTTTTCGTCATCGTGTCCACCTTAAAGGGCCCATCATGTTGATCCCCAGGCATTCAAGGGGATTAGTGTGCAGATCTGGTACAGATTAGCCATAAAATAGTGGGACACAGATGATGAGCGTGTTTGTAGGTGCAGGCATGTCTGTGAGCATGCCTACAAGAAGAGTTGCTCAATTGCGGTCTCACTGAGGGAGAAGCCAGAGAGCTGAAAATGACTAGGTTGACCATGTTGGAACTCTATTGAGGCATTTTACATATAGGCTGGTATTCTCACATATATGCTGTACAAGTATATGGACTCATTAAAGGCCCAGTTCAACCACATGACAAAAAAACAAATGTTCTCACTTACCTAGTGTAACTATACAGATAGTTTTCACATTCACTAACATGGCTGTGGAGTGTCAGTTTAGTATCCTGTTGTGAGAACCTTGAAATTCCATTGAATTGGGGTGGAAGCACAAATAAACAGAAAAACCTGGGTAATAAAACTTAAAGTGTGAGCATGGCAAGACTTAAAAACAGTTAGAAAAAAACTTAAAAACGTTTTTCTGGGGGGGGGGGGGGGTTAACTGACTACAAAAGTAACCTGAGCACTGATATTAAACAGTTTCACATTGACAAAGATATACAGGATGTTGTATTGTATCTATGACAACATGACATCATTGCTGTTATTTATTAGTGGTAAAAAAAACTGCGTACCTTTACGTAAAAAGTCACATTACGACCTCCATGTTTATTCAGAGCATCTGCTAGGCACATGTCAGATTTGACACAAGGTTTCTTTCACATGTCCCCTGTTGTTACACATGAACACACTTGGCACAGTTTTTTACAATTTATTTGATATTTTATACAAACAAACAATCACTGGGCACAGTTAATGTTTTCTCCATATGCTCTCATCCATCTCAAGTTCAGGGTGATTAATTGTTCTTTGACACACTGTTATCATTTGTTTTGGGTATGGTTGTCTGCATACCTGTTCCATCCTTCTCATCCATTCAGTAAAGTTACTTTGACGCTGCATATCAAACCTATGACCTTATGGATGGTAGATGGTAGACGTTATGGAACAGACACCTTTACCATTTGGCCAAGTAGACGCCCTCATGTGGGAGTTGATTGAGGAGTTTTGCAATCAGGCTTATGTTCCTGAGAGTTTTGAGATCCCAGGAGGTTCTAAAGACAGACACAGAGGGGGGAGGACGGCCAAGCTGTCTGCTGATGATTCATATTTGAGTGCTCCATCATCCATCCCCCCTCATAGGCCAATCACTCACATCCTGCAAAACACATACACCCACAGACACACATACAAAAACATGAGGGCACAAACATGTTTGCATAGGTATACAGAAATTCACACACATGCACAGAGACATGGAGACCGTCTAACACACACATACCCACACACACACACACACACACACACACACACACACACACACACACACACACATTCCTGATCTGCAGAACTCTCTGGCTCAGTCTCACTGCCTTCACATAACGTTGCCAAGCCAGCTGTGCGAACTGGGTCTGGAAAAAAAGGAGGGGGGGATGTTAATACAGGTGTGTGTGTGTGTGTGTGTGTGTGTTTGTTTGCATGCAAAAGGGTGAGTGAGACAAACAGACAGGCGGAAAGAAGTATACTCATTTAGGCACCATGTGAGATGTTGTTTAACCCTGTGTTTTAAGTGTGGGGCACACATATTTTCTCAAGCGAGGTGTGCAGTGCAGCGTGCACGCTGGCGTGTGCACATGCTGTCTGGAATAGCTCTCAATGTAAACAAACTGGTCCTGGCAGGGAGGTTGTTTTGAGCCGGCCGGGACGTCACTGTGGTTTCCACAACGCTCTTCTTCACACTCCCAGCCATGAATCTTGTCCATCTAGCAGATAGGTGTCTTTTCTCCACTTTGCTTTTCACACAATGTACACATAAAAAACTAGCCGTCTGCTCGGTGTGTACCCGCACACCTCTGCTCTGTTCTCCTGTTGAAAAACAGTTTTGATGAACATGCTTGGACTTGATGAGCTTGGCAGATTCAAAATATGCCATCCAGACCATAGGGTTCAATTCATAATGCACCCCACTTCTCTGGAGCCTGTCTGCATCTGTTTTCAATGTGTGTAGAGCCCTGCCTTTTTCTCCTCCCTTCCTTCCCAATCTCTTTTACTATGGAGATGGATGGTCCAATGCTTCCCGTCAACACAACATCCCTTTGCCATGTTAGATCCTAAAAAACAACTGCTTATAAAATGTCTCACTTTTCATACAAACAAAACACAAGTGTCCTTAGTTATCCCCTATTAATGTTCGTAAACTTTTTTTTTAACAAACTTTTTGTCAAGCCTAACATTGCATTCATTCAGTATCATTTGTGATACTATATTTCAAAATGTTTTGAATTTATACATTTCATCAAGTCAGATTTGGCAGATGGAGAAGCACTGGCACTACGATGGGCTAATAAGATTTTGGGGTCATTTGAATTTGTGGCTGTTTTGTTTTCATGACATCCTAACCTTCCTGCTCAACAGTGTTTTAGCAAACAGCCTTCAGCTCTCCTGACTTTAATACTGTGTTTCGGTTTAATGTGTGCCAGTTTAAAAATCCTCCTGCTTTTTTAATAAGCTGTACTGCTGCACACAAATAAGCACAGACGTTCCTGGGTGACAAAGTCGCTGGTGTGTTGCTCGGTGCAGCCTGCGTACTCTCTGAGACCTGCTCTCTGAGACCTGCTCTCTGAGACCTGCTCTCTGAGACCTGCTCTCTGAGACCTGCTCTCTGAGACCTGCTCTCTGTGACCTGCTCTCTGAGACCTGCTCTCTGAGACCTGCTCTCTGAGACCTGCTCTCTGAGACCTGCTCTCTGAGACCTGCTCTCTGAGACCTGCTCTCTGAGACCTGCTCTCTGAGACCTGCTCTCCTGCCTGAGGCTCCACAGCTGTTGGGCCTTCGCATGTTAGCAGCTCATCCACTCTCAGCTGTAAATGGTGATTCACCTGCACGCCGCTTCCTCTGACATTTTCACTTCCTCCCATCTCTGTGTGAACAGTCAATAGGTAAACACGCAGAATGGGCATTCGTTTAATGTGTAACAGTCAGATACGTGCCTAGTGATGCAGATCCAGTGTATGGATCTTCATTCATGTAAAAGTGGATCTATATTCTGCTTAAGTCAATACGCTAAAGATCATTCAAACGCATGGAAAATTGACTGTGTGCGCAGACAGTCAATATTCGGTCTCAGGTCGAGATAGGGTTGGGTGTGTACATGGAGTCCCAAATCTGTCAGACAAATACCAGGGAGTGGGAGTGTCAACAGTATCCACCATGAGAAAAAATGAAATGTGGACAGAGATACAATCTGGCGCTTTGTGCCGGCGTGTCGATTCTCGTTATTATTTATTGACTAAACAAGGTGTACAGTGGTCACAGGGAGAGCCAGGCTCGGCAGAGGGAAGTAAACATGGCCATGTGAGCGTGTCGACCAAGACCAGAGAAACAGGGTCACGGCTGGGCTAGAGAGAGACCAACCGATAGGAGAGCTGTTTACGTCCCATTCATCTCCATTGAGGAGCAGTCATCTCTGCACTTGGGGAGAGAATAGGCCGTGCCCTTTGCTCCAGCTCTCTCTCTGTGATGTTGAAGCATAAACAACAAGCCCCACTCCCCGGGTCTTGACAACACAGCCCTGCCTTGTTTGCTCAGTGTGTTTGCTCAAGCACTGTGGTTTGGGTTGGAGTGTTATCCCTGCACAGGTATAGGCCTACGTATAGCTCAAGGCACAAAATCAAATGCAGCTAATTTGAGATTAATGTCTATGTGACAGCAGCTCACCACAGTAACATAATATTTATTGCCGTGCGATTAGACCAAAGTGATTCGGTCCACGTTGTAGGATGAACAAACAAGCTGCGACTTCCTCCTCAGTGACAGAGGGATTTGTTCCCTCTGTCACTGAACATATTTTCACCATAGAGCTTCCTCTCTGCTAAGCTGCCTCTACCCTGGGGATGGTTTAAATCTCTGGCTGGCTGATACACCCAACCTCCATCTCCAAGTGATTTCCCTCACAAGAGTTCTCCACTCTTCTAGTGCCAGATTAAGCTCTACTGCCCTGCTGTCAGGGAAGCATTTCCCATGGTGCTTTGTGTTTGCCTTCTTGCCTGCGGGGATATAATGACAAGCATGGACCACCCATGTCTGCCCTAGCCTCAATGTTATTTAAGGAATCCCCCCCCCCCCCAACTTCAGTTTGTGTGTGTGTGTGTGTGTGTGTGTGAGAGTGTGTGTGTGTGTGTGTGTGTGTGTGTGTGTGTGTGTGTGTGTGTGTGTGTGTGTGTGTGTGTGTGTGTGTGTGTGTGTGTGTGTGTGTGTGTGTGTGTGTGTGAACCGAAAAGCTCTAGTTTATGTTTTCATGCTTGTGCTTAAGCCAACGTGATGAGCCTTTATTTTGAAAGGTTGACGTAAAGACTTAAAGTGATTTCGCTTTAATAATAAGTGATAATTGATCATTTTCCTTTTCATGACACAAAACAAACATTTATCCAAAAGCTTGTGTGAATATTATTGTCCTCCTGTATCTGGTGCTTGGAAGTGTTGGTGGCAACAGTCTGTTTGGCTTTTAAAATAGCTTTTAATCTTCACAAAATGTTTGATTAAGTGAGTGGGAACTGTTCATAAACATAGCAATCGTGTTCATCTCAATAAAAGATGTAATTATATTTGTATAATTTAATTTGAGTGTGTATACTAAAGCATTTAGTATGTGATTATACACATAACCCCATTATGTGTAGGTCAAGTTAAACGTGGTTGCCCTCAATGCCCTTCTTTAAACTATCAATGTGAATGAATAACACATAAGCTATTTCATATTGCTTTATTACATGTTACAGTGTGGTACATGAAATTTATAAAAAGTTAAGAACATTTTCAACTGGCTGTTTAAACTGTTAATGTACTTAAAACATATATGAAAGTAATATTGTTATAAATGATTGCAACTATATTATATTGTGTTGTGAGGCATTAACGGTAGACAATAAAACTTTTGACACAATCATCTTGTAGGTCTGGTCATACCAGACCAACTTGGTCCAGTATTACCAAGGGCTTATGTTGGCTAATATAAGCTAATGAAATACAACATTACTGTAATGAATCACAATGCTGACTTTACGAACAAGTCTCCACTTGTACTACTGTTACAATCGCTTAGCATTTGAACAAGACGTTACATTTTCTGCATCATCTCATTGCCACTTGTAGCCAGAGTTACAGCGCTCAGCTAAGGTAACATAGTCTTGCTTTAACTGTTTATTTACTAGTTATGAATGTCTCATTCACAAGAATTTTTTTAATTACGACATAGTTAAAATGCCCTTAAATCTGCTTACAACTACAATACATTGGATTAAGTAAGTAAGTAAGTAAGTAAGTAAGTGAGTAGGATGTAAGGCTATATTTATATAGCACTTTTTGAAACATACGGTTACAAAGTGATTCACACACAAAATATAAGTGAAAGCCTTTGATTCATTATTTATACACTACGTACTTTTAAATGCTACATAAACTGGGCTAAATCAAAGTGATTCCTGTTTGGATTTTTTTTCTTTTATTTGAGGAAAGCAGACTGCTGACTTGGAGTGGAATAATTCAAACAGTATGATCTGTGCATTCATTGAACACTCTGTGTACACAATGTTACACTCTATGATCACTCTCAGTGCCTCTGTCAAAAGCAATCAACATGTCCATGGCTCTTCATTCCATATCTGTCTGCAGAGTCTTCAGATACTGTATGCTGAACTGAGCCTTTCACGGGAGCTGCTTGGTTCACGCCGGGCTGTGTGGACTTCATCAGAGGATCTTTGTGTGGAGGACAAACCTGGTTTGCTGCACCATTGGTGTTCCATTGGTACACACTGCTGTCCATATGTTTCTCTCTGCAGCGTTAACGCCGTACATGTGTTTCCATCTTGTTCAGCATCCTGGGTGAGGCGTTCAGGACACCTATTGTGTGGGGAGGAGGTTCACTCTCGGTCGTGCACTGAAACTCAGGAAGCTGAAGTTTATGGGAAATATGGTCTACATTTGGAGAAACACTGGCACACAGAGACTTTGCAATCAGAGAATAAATCATAGCTATGGTACCATTAGGATCTTTACTATATTTCCTATCATAAAAAGTGAGAGAAATTCCAATTTTACTATTTTTCACACCACAGTGTCCCACTTTCTTCCTCTTCCATCTAAGATGATTTCTTCATTGTTCACTTAATCACAGGTTTACTCACTTACTGGAACACTTTTTCTGTGTCTCCATCCACACTCACACATTTTCCATCTTCAGTTTGACATTGCCTCTTACATGAAGTGCCGACCTTTGAACTCTCAAAGATGACTCATTCCACTGACTGAAGTCTCTCTTTCTTCCTGACCCCTTGCAGTCATATAATGTGAATTGGGCGGCCATATTAGGAGTTGAGGCTCGCGGGTTAACTCCGTGTGTCCATCTGTGGCTTTCAGCACATGTCAAACTTCATACCTCCCGTTATGCGGAGACAGTGTCAAGTCCCCACGGCGTGTATAGGACCTGAAGTGTCTGGAAAAGCCCTGCCTGCCAAGTAATGACATGAAAGCCAAGCAAATTCCTCACATTTTTCCCCATAGCATTTTCAGCTCAAAGGATCCCAAAGTGAGAACCACTTCAACCACTGGAATTATTCACACTGCTGGAGAGCTGAACCACCATCTTACCACCAGCCCATCCAGAATCCTTTAACGACTGGAAATCTTTTGAAAAGTCAGAGACGGATTGTGAAATTATTAGAAAAACGATCAGTGCTAAAAGTTCCTGAAGGCTTTTGTTGATGGCAGACTCGTGAGTCAAACTTGCCTGCCGTGACACACGCTGACAGGGGTTCTTGTTTTCTGCTGCCGCTGTCTGGCCTCGGGGCTGCAGGGATGATACACACACGCGCACACACACACACACACACACACACACACACACACACACACACACACACACACACACACACACACACACACACACACTCATCTCTGAGCTGTTGCTCAACACAGCTGTGGGTAAACAGGCTGTTTAGATGCCCATGTCTCAACTTGTACTCACGCACACAGACATTAACACTGGGACACATACATAGAAAGATAACAAATCAAAGTCATACAGAGTGGGCGGATTTGCAGTGCCACACCAAACATTCCTGCCACAACTTGTTACACTTAATGAAATTGCACTCTTGCACACTTATACAACACAATAACATGCATGTACCTCTATGCCACTGAGCTAAAGGAGGTATGTAAGTAGTAGGGTGAATACAGTTGGTAGGCGGTGCATTTGCTGCTTTGCATGAATGAAGTCGGAACAAAAAAGACTGATGTTAGCTGGCAAGGAGAGCAGCGTTTCAGTACTTTTAGTTTCTACACTAAACATTACATTAAGCTGCTGAGAGATTGGTTTGCTTGATTTCAGTTGATTATAGTGCAGGGTGATTCAGCAAGCCACAAGTATAACAGTACGTCTCTCATTACTCATCATATCAGTGTCTCAAATCCTTTTCTGTGAAGATGTAAACAAAATATTTAGTGCACACATCAGAACAAAAACAAAAATTAGGAAATACGATGCAGCAGCTAACAACATCGTCCTGCTGGCTGAATGTGTATATGTTGGAATGGAAGTGATGTTACTATTTTTATTTAAGGCCCCGCTTTGACCATTCAAATCCCCCGCACAAACACTGTCAGTTAGTACTGCGTAAATATTAAAGTTAAATTTCACTCTTTGTATCTTTGTGAAGCAGCCCACTCATGCACTGCCTGTCAAGGCGACTGATGTGGCCCATGTAGTCTGACCAATTACAGTAGAAACCACATTTGTTTTCTTTGATTTAATCTTTAGGTGATACCAGATTGGTGGAGTTATCAGCTTCAGAAAAATGTGAGTAGTTGAAGTGACAAGAATGCTAAATTGGTGTTCAAATGTGTTTAGTTGATTTCCTGCCTCCTTTTTCTGCCACACAGTACGCTCGCACAGTAGCAAACCATCTGGTGCAACAACTAAAAAAAGCTAAAAAAATAATCTGGAAATATTATTCAACCTGGTTGAAACGTAATCCTCTGCTGTCCTGTCTAGACAAACCGCTGCAATTTAGCTTCCTAGAGTGATTAAGGGAGACGGAGATGGCCCACCTTTTCACAGGATATGAGGGTTCAAACTTTAGCCTCAGCCAGGTTTTGGCTGTGTGGGGCTGGACTGAGGTCACATCCTGACCACTGTCCCACCAGTCAACATTGAGTCTGACTGATCTGTGGTCAGCTTTAACAGGCGGCCTACAGCTGCAGAACATTCAGCTGCTGCCTCCTTCGGCCTCCTTACACTATACTACAAGACCAGGTCAGCAGCAGAGAGAAAGCTATTTCCCAGTGAGCCCTTCACAGGTCATTTCCCTCCGCAATGGTAATATTTTCACATTGACTGCATCCATAAGCCCTGGAGCATCCAAAGAGAAATGTCATACGCTAAGATCTGTGCATATGTGAGCCATAAAGCGCCTCGAGTGTTGTGGCAAGTGCAGCTCTGCCGTTAAAAAGCGGGGGCCCTGTTTGAGTTGGAGAGGGAGGGATTTGGAACGATGTGTTTCTATTCGCTGCTCTGCGCGCGTTGGGCCAACTGGTCCATTATCCCCGATCCATTTTCACAGGCTGCTTTTATCCCTCACAAAGCCAAAATACCGCAAAGAAAATGGGACAGGGCGGAATTTCAAACGATAGCTCAAGTTTTATGTTCGATGGAATTAGAAATGACTTTTTAAATGCCACTCTTGTGTGCGCTGCCCCTACCGTAAGAGCTCGGTTAATTTATTTAATGTGCAGTTGTTGGCATGGCATGTCCATTTTTCTCCCTCGACTGATTACAAACCTAGCAGTGATTTACAGCTGCAGCGGGAGGTTGTTTTTGTCATGTGGGCCTCTTATTATGATTTTAGTTCCCCTCATTTGCGTCATCGCCGTATCAGACTGTGTTTACCATGATGATGAATGCATTGTGCTGCCGGTGAAATATTTCATTTTGGGGGTAAACTTGAAGAAACTTCAGCCTCAGCACTCCAGGCCGCCGACTGACAGATTGAGAGTTATCAGGCCACTTGAGGATTGAGATGGGGGCTTTATGTAGTCAGCACATTCCCTTCCCCTCCACTGTCACGAGAATACTCTGCTTTTTTTCTACAGCAATATTATTTTTGTTTAAGAATACATAAAAACAGAAACTAGATCAAGTTTAATGGGCCACATTCACACACGTTTCGACTGTGGGGTCTAAGCTTTATACTTCTAGTCCCTGTGAATCAACTCTCCAATTCTCAACCTGTCTGCTGCATGTGATTTTACTGAAACAGTAGTTCTCTTACTAACAGGCATCTGTGTGATATGCCTTGACAGTTATATTGTAACTGCAAAGTGTTTAGACAGCATGCTGTTTTGCACCTATCAGACTTTCTGCAGTCCTTATGAACATTTTTGTGGACAGGAGTTGGGGATGTGGTGGCACTTATCTGCAGTGGTGGTCTCACCTCGGCCCTAGAGCCTCACGTGTTGTGAGGTTTTAAACAGCTGTGGACGTGTCAGATTCACACTCATATCAGACATTTGCAGTGCTGATAAATACTGTGTCAAGTTGTTATTATTTGACAATTCATTTTAAGGGCTTTTAATTCATGATCATGGCAATGAGAAACATGTATGCAACCCTGACAAAGACGATGTTGGTGTTATTGAAGAGGTTTCAAATACCTTTCTTAAAACTATATGAGAAGATCAATATCACTCTTATATCACTCTGCCCTTTAAATATGAAGTTGAAGCCACGAGACTGTCAGTTTAGCTATTAGCCTGGCTCTGTCCAAAGGTAACAGAATATGCCAAGCAGCAGCAGCAGCTCCTAAACTGACTGATTAGCGTGTTGCATCTCATTTGGTTAATTAGTAGAGAAACTGAAGTGTAAAAAATGTCAAGATGTGGTTATATGGGGTGTTACGCGCGAGACTATTTCTTACTTACGCTTACTGAGACCGACAGGCATCGCCCTTCCTTTAGAGATTTAATCACCACAACACGGCACAGATGTGGAGATGCATGTTGACTTTAATTGGTCGCCGTTTACTGTACTCAGGGAGAGGCACAGAAAGTCAACACTGAGCCAAGCTGCATGGGTATATTTCCTCCAGGTGTTTGCATCTAATTTGTTGGTATTTACATTCAAAGGACGGACCGAGGGAGACTTTTGCGTTTCAGCCAGTGTGCCCCCTTGCACTCAAACAGACAAACTGGTGAGTCAGGCGATTTTTTTTCTTTGAAAGGACACATTCATGCCCCCTACTCTCTCAGCACTGGGAGGCCATAAACATGATGAAGATTTACTACTGATGCTGCTGATGGATATATTTAAACCCATCCCTCTTCCACACTGCCAACTCAGTTAAATCTCCTCCTGAGGGTACAGTTGAGCGAGAGGAGGACAGCCGTGTCTTGTACCTGCTGATTTATCTGAACTGAGTTGACAATGTGATAATTGATAAGGAACCTAGCAGAGAACAAGGGGATCCTCCTTCTTCCCTTCAGAGGTTTTTTTCCTTACTGCTCATGCACAACATGTCTGGCCTCAATATCTTCCGTATAGGTTACTCCACAGTACATACAAAATATTTCTGATGACTAATTATCCATTTTGCTAATACAATAGTTTGACTGTATTTGATGAAACTATCCTTTTATTGATGGAAGTCTTACTAGTTCACTCAGTAATGAAAAAACAAGTACAAGAACAGTCAGACACTATAGGCTCTTAAAGCTGTTTTTCACTTGTTCCAGTTTTGGAGCTGAGCTGATAGAGGTGTGGGACATATCTTTTTACAGGCGAAATTCATCTGCACAGGCAAACAATTGATGTCCTACTGACATAGAAAGAAAAACGCTGTTAAACTAATGCCTGCCAATTTTTGGGTGTAATTTAAATGCACCATATAATTATTGTTGCACTGCCACTGACAAGAACTTTGCATCTTATGTAATACTGAGGCAGTCTTCTCCATGCGGTTGGATTGCTGCTAACAGCTATACACACATATTCGGTATAGCTTGTGTGTGAGTATGTGCACTTAAACATGCTAGCACAGCAGAGCTGCCAAGTCTCACTCTTTGGCCGTGAGACACACGCAAATCAACCAGTTCACACTCTCACACGCCACACCTCAAATTTCTCACGCGGAGAAAGTAATCCCCAAATATTTTGAAAAGCTAACAGACATGAGTGCCGTGACTTCCTCTTTCTGAACGCGCTTTAACGTTATGCTTTGATGTGCACTGTGCATTCGAAGCGGGAAGCGAGCATGAACATATACAGGAGGCGAGCCCCTACCCGCACCTTCTCTTCCGAGGTGTGTGTTGATAGCGTGCGAAACCGTGAATGTTCTCTTTTACTTTACATAAAAATTAATGCAGAAAAGGCACACATTGCTTCATAAAAATTCACCAGAATGCAGGAAATTAAGTGTTAAATGCTCAAAATTTTCCCCCACTTATATGTCCGCACCCAAAGTTTAATTAAGACCTGTCCTACGACTTTGCACTTCATGAATTCGTTTATTTTAATAAGATTTTTGATGTTTTATCACATTTTCCAATTGTCTTTTATTTCTGATTTATTATGAACAATATGTAAACTTGCAGGACACTAGCAAAAATGATTGGGTGGGAAAGAGGACACGGTTTTGGGTCCCTCGGCCAAAAAATCTCACTCCAAACTTTTGGTGAAACTTGGCAGCCCTGTAGCACAGGCATGCAGGGAGTGTGGCGGCTGCACAAGTCTAATGTCTTCGGTTGGTCTTCAACACACACGCACACACACGCACACAAACACACACACACACACACACACGCGCACACACACACACACACACACACACACACACATACACACAAACCCCCTGAGTGAGCTGTGTTAAGTTGGATATGAGGATGTAGACTTTGACTCACACAGCAAATGTGACATCGTCCGGGCCGACACATGTCACTGAACCGCTCCCGGCCGGCTTGCGTTAAAACTCTGCTTATGACGTACATACGCCCAATGAATCCTGCCTGTCAAAGCCCCCAAAGGCACAGAAAGGCCTTTGAGGCTATAGCAGGGTTTAGTAGCATTTAAGGGCCGCAGCGGTGATGCCTACGTTTCCACGGATTCATTTATCGATTTCCCCAGTAATGTGTCGAACCAAGTTCTCAAGGCCGAATATTTCCTCCACATGTGTAGAAAGCCATTGATAGCATGTGGTTCCATTTAATGTAGACACATAAAACAACAAGCAGGAAGCATTAAAACCATGTGAGGCTGGCTGTGCCGCTCTGCAAGGGACCCACTTCTCAATTCAGCCTGTGTACTCACAGCTCAAGACTGGGACACGAACAGATGAACACACACACACACACACGCACGAATGCACACACGCACAGACACACACAGACACACACACACACACACACACACATATACCTGTTCAAGCAATTAGGCACGCCTGTCCACCATATTGAAATAATAAATACAGACTGAGAGGTAGTGCGGTATTATACCTAGTTAATGCTTCTCTGTCAGCCCTCTGTTCATTATTAGAATAAACAGAAGCGCTTTGCAGGTTGGGGAGAGTGGATGAGTGGCAAGCAGACCTGTGAGTTCAAGCAGTGTTCGCATACATTTCTTATGATTTGTTTAAGCTTAACACAAGTTACAGTTTATATAAGTTTACCATATAGAGCGCTGCAATCAGTGTAAGAACGTTTGGACAATAATTGAGAGGTATATTTTAAAGTTAATGTGGTTTGCTCTCGTATGACTGACCAGGCTCTATTTTTAAAGGTGCTTATACACATTTAAAACACCTACCCCCACATGTGGTTGAGAGGGAGAGGAAAACAAACGCTTATTTGAACTACTGTTTGACCCAGCTCTGGCGCAGTGCATATCATTTATTTGTGACACTAAATAGTGCGGAGAGCCCTTAGCGAGATTCCCTCCATGGTAAACAGTCATAAAAAGCCCAGGATTCAGTTGCACAAAAACAAATAGCGGACTATTCATAGAACTAATGAGAGCTGCCAGGGACACTCGCAGGCCTTGAAATGCACTGTCGCCACTTGTAGAGTTATGGCACGACTCGGGTAGAAATCAGGTCTGGGTGAAAGGCTGGAGGAAGAGAATCGCTCTTTTTTTCTCTTTCTGTCTTCCCTCCACCCTGAAGTGGTCCCTCAAACACACCTTTGCTCTGTACATCTGTGCTGCGAACACGATGATGGACACATGATGGACACATTTTCATCGTGACGGAGATGTTTTCCAGCCGCCCGTTTGTAAATCACATGGATTCTGCTTGTGCCCGTTTCCTCACACAGCGGCGACATGCCCTCTTGTAACCTATAGTCACGCGGACCATGCTGGATTATGAAAGTGTCAAGTCTCTCCCTCGTGGTCTAAAAGCTATTTTCTAAAGTAAGACATTAACTCGCCATTACCCCC
Organism: Hyperoplus immaculatus; assembly: GCA_949357725.1. Classification (NCBI taxonomy): domain Eukaryota; kingdom Metazoa; phylum Chordata; class Actinopteri; order Uranoscopiformes; family Ammodytidae; genus Hyperoplus; species Hyperoplus immaculatus. Next base: position 11,831,830 of record OX442351.1, on the reverse strand, counting down.
CACAAACCACAATGAAGTGGTTTGTAATTTAGCAGCTTACTGATTGATTGGTCTGTTTATTTATTTCGTTTGGCTTGACAGGAATTTCAGACTTCAACTTTCAAATTCCTTCCGTGGCAGATGGCCACCCGGCTCTTTGAAGCCCCACCGTAATTAACCTTTGGAGGAGAATAACAAACCTGGTACACAGGGGCAGTGTGGCCTGGCCCGACTGCTTTGATGTGGTTCCTGTGTTTGCTCTGCCACCCACTGGATGGGAGGTGAGCTCTGTTGACATGTCCGGGGGCTGCAGAGGGGCACGTCACACCCCGGGGGTCTAACTTTGCCACCGGCATGGAAAGAACTGTTATCACCTTTCTGAGACTCTGGCTAGGTTTACTTACAAGGAGGAGCTCGGCCATCCGCCACAGTTTTAGTAGAACATATCATACCCAGTCAAGTCTCCCTGTTGCCTCAAATGAACCAGTGAACATAATATTCTTGCTGAGCTTACATGACTGGATTTCTGATTGAGTGATGTACCTGCAAAAAATAAAATAAAAAGTACAAATACAGACAGCTGCAAGCTTCTCCCTCTTCCCTGTAGCCTACCTGCTATCTGTGGTGGACGATTAATGCAGTTCTGACTCAAAGGAAAGAAAAATGTGTGTCCACAATGTGAAAATACTTTTCTACAAAAAAGGTGGGAAACATAGGCTACTGGAGTACATGTATTATCATTACTACCACTTGTACTTAAAACTTTTTAACTTTTTTTTTTTGTACTTAAAAGATTTTTGAACGAGGAGTTGCAGAACAAGCTGCCAACACAACACTGACATGGCTAACATGTTAGCCTTATTTGGCGTAGGCTACACATCCATTAAACATGTAGTAGCCTAACGTTAGCACTTATTTTGTTTCATCTTTTTTTGGCCACTCTGATAAAGTCCAACATTCACTATTTTTTAGGTGGTTAGTTACTCCAACGGGGTTCCAAGTTCACCAACCAGACACTAACTATGACTATTAGCAAAGAGCTAAAAGATGCTAAAGGCTGAAAAGTGATCATTACAACCAACACCTTTTGCATTCTTTATATCCTAAATATATTTTTAAGTGCAGCTTTAAGTATTATTACTAAACATATAGGATTACTTAAAGACAGAATAACGAAACTCCAGAAGCTCTGTAGAAGTTAGAAAGACAAAACTTTAAGATAACCTATCCACTGAAACACTTAATAGGCTCCCTGTAACACCCTTGGAGCATTTGTCACCATCCTCTTCATGCAGTAATTTCCCTAGAGTCTTATTTCCAAGGAACGCCTAAATGTTTTCTTCTTCATCTTGCTTGCACACACACACTGTTTTCTGTACTTGACTGGAATCTGCAGAACGCGGCCACGCTTGACTCTGTGGAGCAGTTTTGTCTGGAGGCTATTTCAAGTCTATATCCCGCAACACTATGGTAGCTTTTAATTAGCCAGGAGCTCCATCATCATCAGCAGAGCGTGTCAAGCGCATTGCTGTTTCCCTGCTGGTTACACCAAGCAGAGCTGAATGGTGTAGCATTGCCGAAGAGATTTGTATCATTCATATAGAGCGCCATTCATCGTTTGGGTTGACGGATTGCTGCTGTGGCGTGAGACCAGTCAGTCATCTCCGTTCTCCCTGAAAATATGTTACAAATTCATGAGGAGTTAATGCTAAACAGACCATCAATATCTGGTTTTGCATTCTTTCCCCTGGGCGGTTTAGTTTCTTTCACAATGTGTGCTAAGTTGAGTAATATGGCGATGCCTTTGCGCTGCTCACATTGTGCTCTTGTATTATCGAGTATTTACACTTCCTGTTAAATCACATCCAGATGCTTTGTCTTGGGTTTTTTTTATCACTTGAACTTTTGGTTCGAGACTGATTAGCAATGTGATCCAAATATTTAATTAGCTGATATTTCTTCATCCATTCTAAAAACTAAACTAAAAAAACAATACCACTGCGGGAATTTGTTCCACACCAATATCATACCTCCTAAAAAATGATAGAGGAGGTTTTTGTACGCCCACTCCTAAAGATTCTATCTGCCAGAGGCTTGAGTTCTCACCCACAGTGCCACAGAAGGGGTTTTCCTTCCACAACGTCTCCATGTGCATTTTAACAGGCCTGGGGAACAATGTTAGCCTTGTGAAGGCTTTCCATGCGTTTTCTGTTAAGGATGTGGCATTTGAGAGAAACAGATTCCTTTGAATGCCTCACAATGGCAATGGATTTGGTGTGTCAAAATGTGGGCAAAGTTGGCTCGGGTTCATTTTCAGAAAAAACATACTCCCTTAGATTAAATTGACTTGCAGACTGACATGTATGTACTTGGCTGTTTCCCTCTCCTCACAGCAATGTTAAAGCATGCACATGCACATGCATTGTGTGTGTGTGTGTGTGTGTGTGTGTGTGTGTGCGTGTGCGTGCAGTGGGGAGCTTTCGACCAGTCTTAAAGTGTCAGTTGTGGGTGGGAGGCGTTGGAGGGCAGTGTGGCGACTGTAAGCTGTGTGGACAGATCTGTGCTCCGTCCTATCTGCTGTGTATAGCTGACATTCTGGCTCAATGGGCCATTTCAACACCTCAACACTCTATCCACATGGGACAGCACGCAGAGAGAGAGAAAGCTGCAGACCGCTCTCTCTTCTCTGTCATCCAATCTATCTCTCCCTTATTTTCTCTGTCTAGACAGACAAATGTGCACTTTGTCTTCGTTTATACAGTATTTTGAAGTGCAGATGGAATTCCAGTTTAATTCTGTTTGACTCACAGAAACAAAGTACAATTGGGTAATATGTTTTTAAAGATAACCTGATATTGAGACAAATACAATTTAAGATATTGAAGAAATGTAATTACATATAGATTTGTAAAAACATGTTTAATCTGTACTAAACAAAGCAGTTGACCACAAGCTCTCATTAGCAGTTAAAGTACAATAGGTGAGAACGGGGTATGTACTTTTTACTCTAGTGAGAATTGCTTATCACCTAAACATCTTTCAATAGTCATTCCTACATTAAATTGAAGCTTAAGGTGTTGGCTTGAAATGTGTACCCCTCACTTTTTCTATCTTATTGTAATAAAGAAGAAATTAATCATCAAAGACACCCTTACACATGGTGACAACCAACCCCATCAAGGGGTCGGTTGTCAAACACTATGGGGTTGTTTGTCACAATGTTATCTTAATGGGAATAATCTTAAAAAGAAGGCAAGAAAGTAGAACTAAATTTGAAAGTTTAATTGCATTGTCAAGTTGACAAATAGGCCTATATAACTTACTGTAGTCTTGGCAGCTGGTCTAGTTTGGGATGCACTAGGTTGTTTTGATTTTGTTGCCCTTTTTTCTTTTGCATGCTAGCTGCCTTTTCCTGCTCTATTCTTTCCTTCTCTAGGGTGTCAGTGAGGATACAGCTTGACAATTTCTTTCGTTATTGGGTTCCTTTTCTGGCTGCAGCCTTGAGATAACATGTGACAACCAACCCCCCAAAAAATGTGACGACCAACCCCAACTTGAATTTCTTGCTAGCATCAAGGCCAACAACCATCTGACAACTAATTAGCTTGCTAACCACAATCTAAACTATAGTTTACCCTTCACACTTTGTATGGGTAACAAGTGTTTTGTTATAAACCCATTGTGTAAAAGCCTAGAAGAAAAATACTGAGGAGCTAAATATTTTCAATTTGACATGAAAAACACTAACAGTCGTCTCACCTCAAATTCAGCAGTCTAACTCCAAGGAAGACTATGTAGGTAACCTCTGAGCCCAATTCTGGATATTTACATACCAACATTTCACAGACAGCGCCTTCTGATTCCGAGATATAACGATTGTGACAACCAACCCGTGTGACAAATTACCCCGTTCTCCCCTAACCAACAGAGAGTATTGGAACAAATGAATAATGTGAAGAGGTTGGAATAATTACCACCTGACAGCAGTTTCCCTCAGATCGCTTGTGTCTTTTAGCTTGGTTTTATGATGCATCCAGCACATGGTTTCAGATATAGAGCCTGGATAAACCCATGCAGTGCCAAATGTCAAACAGAAAAAGTTTGCAACTTACTGGGGAACACATGGAGAGTTTACAGTAGCATTTAGAGAGCTTCATATTTCCCATATTTGATCTACTGATTTGCTCAACTCACGTCTGACTTCACAGGCAGATTCAAAAGAGCAATTCATCAGAACACAAGCAAAATGTATCATAATCGAGCAAAACCAAAGAATGTTTCATAGTGCACAAATGAAAGAGCTTGGTCTATTATTTCTCTTTCTTTCTTTATAATATACAAAAGTATGTGCTGAATACATAGCCTAAAGAAAAAGTCAGCTACAGTTGTCAATCAAAGTTCCTCAGTACTGATTGCTTGATTCCAGATGAATGGCACATTGGAGGGGTTTTCCATAATGCTGTAGCTTAGACAACCAAATATTTGCTATACATTCCATTATATGTCCATCAATTGTAACCTAAAGGTGTAGTCAGCATTTCTGGAGAATGCTTGATGTCACTTTTTGTCAAAATCAGTGAATATTTCCTTAACATTCCAATGTTTATGCTATGTGGAAAAAATCTGGTTAAATACACAACCTAGGCTCTGTAAAGTGGTATGTAAACAAAGGGGCATACCATAGCTAGCAACAAGCCCATTTACAGAGCCTAGGTGGGTATTAACACTGGATTTCTTTCTGGCACATACTATATTTATGTACTTTCACTTATTTTGAGAAAAAGTGTTTTGACAACAAGCATTCTCTAGAATCGCTGACTCCACCTCAAACTACAAATATGCCTTGAACCAGTTTAACGCATATATACCATGCTCACAATATAATAAAGCACTTAACAAATATTAGTTGTTTTTATCAGAATAGAGTAATAGGCAGATATGAGTTAAAGCTGATGAAGGCCAGACGAGGAGAAGAAAGGTAGAGGGAGTGCCCTTTTGCTTGGACTCAGCTCTTTTTATAACTCTCTGTGGGTTAACGGAGGCTGGCTCCTGCATGGCTGACCACAGCATTCGGTTACCTCAAAGAATTTAATGTGTGTAAGCTTACATCAGGGGCCACTGGCTGCGAGTATATGATTGAATGCAATCTGATGTTGTGACAGCGTGTGTCACCTTTACTGGCAGCGGAGTCACACAGGGTGTCATATGAGGCTCTTTTGGCCTGTAAATGCTCCGTTATGTTCACCAGCTTGTTGCTAACCTTGTCTGTCTGTTGCTGAGCAGGTACTGACAGTCAGTTTATCCAAGTCTTTTCCCTGAGAACCGCCTGGTGTGGCTGGATGTAAGTGGTGAGAATGACACTACATATTAAAAAAACAAAACCATGAGCTGAAAGATGCTAAAACGCCCAATACAGCTGAGGGATTCTGCACTATCTGGTGATGTATGTCTGTGGATTTTTCATTACAAACGACACATTTCAACTTTCTTTTAAATTATAATCCTCATAACTAAAATACATTTAAATTAGCTTTTTTTTCTTACAACTTCTGTATTATTTTCTTGCAAGTTCATTTCTGAGAGCTGGGAATGCAAAGACATCGCTAACGAGTGCGTCAGGCCAAGAAACATGAGGAGTCAGATGATCAGTGGGTTTAAATAAACCCCAGGCCTAACCAAACCTAGAGAACATCCGATACAGTTTACAAAAATACCGTTCCTGGTACCTTGACTTCTTGTATTAACCCAACACTTTTATTGTGCAATGAGGAACTATTAATGACATTCGAGGTGAGCACAACAACAGCTTTGCCTCCAAATAAAGATATTTGGACAATCAAAACATCTGACTTTCTTTTAACCTGTCTGAGTATCTGACTTCTCGTGTTTCTCACATTAGTTGTGGCAGTGTTGACCACTTCCCAGCTAAGCAAGTTTTACAGATGTTAGAAAAGATGGCTTCCACTCTTGCAATAAAACCCACGTTGTAAAAAAGAGTTTGAGGGTAAGACAGACATGGATGGAGGAGCAGATCTGAGCTGCTGTGACCATCTGTGGCAGTATGACTGTCGAGGGGCCACCATGTTGACAGGCTGAAGGCAGTGCAGGTGGTCCAAGCAGGGCTCAGGTTCTGTACAGCTAATGTCCTCCCGCAAAGGCAGCATACAACCCCTGTCCACACACAAACACCACTCTACCTACACACACCTCCTAATGACCATCAATCTCCTTCTCTGAGGCACCGACAACCAAGGAAAGAGCGCCAACCAATCCGCTGCCCTCACTGCCACCTCATCCCTCTATTTCTGCCTTTTTACCTCGACTTTTCCAGACTTGATGCGCGCCTTCATTGCAACCATTCCTTTTCTCTCACTCACTGCTTCTCTTATTTGCCCCTGTGTGTATAATGGGAATCCGTTGCATGGCTCCACTGAAACTGAAAACCTCCGCATGGACGTGGCGAGCAGAGTGCTTGGGGGGAGGTCAGCCAGGTTTATGAAAGGTCACGGTGGAGCCAAACCTCACAATCTGACCCAAGCACAGATCAAACATATAGTATGGAGGTGTGCTTGGGTTGTGCGCCTTGAGGTGCTCTCACCATCCAATGCCCAAGTTCTGAAGTTATGTAAGCATCACAAGCAGGGGGGTCCTGCTCCTGGCTCAGTACAACATTGATCTTGACCCTTTGTCCCACCTCAGCCTTGTGACTACAGAGGATGGTGGTGGGCATTTGAGCCATGCCTGGAAGGTGACTCCTGGTGCCAGTGTTGGGTTTCAAAAACGACCTACAAAGTAAGAAGCAGATGCCAGGCGCTGTCATGGCAGCCAGTGAGATATAGTGTGTGGGGGGGGGAGAGACAGTGAATGAGAGTGACAGAGAGAGAGAGAGAGATTGGAAAGAGAAGAGAGAAACGCTAGCTTCATAAACACCCATGCTGCTGCTATGCATGCTGGGCATGAATGTGTTTCACCAGAGAGCTTGAATCCTCACCACAACTGACAGCCCACAAACCCAAACACAGAGGGCGCGCTTCATTTTGTTAGGGCCACGATGGTTTCTGGCACTAAATCCTGAGATTTTTATTTGAATTTGCTACATAACTTGTAATTAAATATTGGCTCTGAGCAAACATTTTCACCCCACAAGCTTGGGCAAGACTGCTGTGGGGATAAAGTCTTAATGATTTGCACTTGGTATTACAACTGGCACCTTTATCACTAGCAATTACACTGATCTACTTATGTGGAATAATGTGTCACGCTCTCATTGCGAAACTCTTGCTAGACAATAGACTAGACTGCCATATTTGAACAGATGAAAATAGATATTTTTCTGTCATTCAAGGTATATTGACTACTTTACGATACTGTTTACTGCCAGGTCTGCTCTGTATCATACCAGATACTAGCGATAACAGATCTGAGTCCCAACAGGTCGAATCAAACACTTGAGGTGAATCCACTCCCAGCCAACAAGCAGGAATGAAAGGAATGAGCTCCTTACCCACATCCTCTATGTTCCTCCTGGGTATGAGTGAAAGGAAAATTTGTTACTTTCAACCGCAAAATAATTCTTGCTCCGTGACAAATCTGTTTCAAAACCTGCGTTGTTAAGTGAAGTGTGCTGAATTAATTTGTTTTGTTGAGTATTATTTATTTTAGTAGTTTAGTAGTAGTTCATGATGTTTTACTTTTTTTTCTAGGAAAACTATTCAGAAATCAGTGCAGGAAAAAATTTGCAACATAAAGTGTTGGTAAATACATGGTCACGAACTACCTGTCCAATAGCATTGTTGTTAATGTCATTAACGCTGCCTGTAGCTGATTGGTTGGAAAAGTGAACGGGCTCAGTCCGACTCCCTTTGTTTACATACCAGTTTTCAGAGCCTATAGGCTGTATGTTATATTAACATCAGAGCACACAACTACAAACAGGTAGCAGACGGTGAGGAGATATTCACATTGTTTTTTTTCATTAGAATTGCTGACTCCACCTACAAGCTGAATGATAACTAAAGCATGCTAACATGCTCACACCAACAGTGCTGACATGATGTTTTTTATCGGGCAGCAAGTTTAACATGTTTGTAGTCTTGACCCCCTCCGAAGTGTGGTAACTTGAGTAGGGATATGCGGAAAAACAAATTTCAATGTAGCCATTGACTAACAACTTAACTTAACTTAACTTAACTTAACTTAACTTAACTTAACTTAACTTAACTTAACTTAACTTAACTTAGTCTTGTGTGTTAGTATGCTAATGTTTGCTTATTAGCACTGAACACAAAGCATTGGACAAAATAAACACACAACAATTTAAACACTTTACAATACAAGTAGGCCTGATGATAGCAAGATCAAAAGTCAGGCTTTCACCAAAGTTAGTGCAATTGATCACATGATCCAATGTATTCATTCAAATCAGCCGTAGGACTACACATGTCTGTACAAAAATCCCTGGCAAAGCATCAGTCAATAGATGTTGAGACATTTCAGTCAGACTAAAGTGGTATATTGACTGACTGAAGCTTTGCCACTAACATAGCTAAAACACCTGTGATGCTGGACATTTACACCTGTACTATTACGTCGAATGGTGTGCAATCCTGTGTGTGACGACCGTCATTCATATGTCACACGCGCACATAATGTGTACGCCATTCGAATTGTGTTCGCACTGAAGAGAAATTTGGTGTCCACTTGCAGACGCAGAACATTCTGCTCTAATGTGTCTAGACAGTGGACAGCGGTAGACATATTAGTCACACCGACCATTTATAAACAGCAAAGCGAAAGAGACGGAGGGATGATAGCGTGATACAGCACCGCCGTGGTGTTGCTGACAGATTATATGACAAAGCTATGTCTCTGTCTCTCACACAGGGGCTTTATGGCTCGCCCAATCACACTCCTCGGTTCCTCCTATATGTTTGTTGCCGGGCCTCCCCCGGTAGTTGCCAGTTCAAGTGGGCTAAACATAACTCCCAGCCTGCCATGAATTTTGGACATTTATTACCACACCCTTCCTTGTCAAACACATGTGTTTTTGTGCCAGCAGTCAAACCAAAGCAGCAGGCTATAACTGGCTGCTGGGGATGCACGAGAGAAGAAAAGAAAATAAGAATGGAACATGCCTATTAAATATACAATACAAACAGAATGCAGAGAGGGAGTCCATCTAAATTTATCACGGAACTGCACCAACTATAGGACCATTGGCACCGTCCAAAAATACATGGTATTGTTATCGGTGGAGACAGCAGGCTGGGTGTTTGGGTGGGTGCAAGAGTGAATAACAGTCCATGGTTACGTCCAATCTACGAAAACAAGTTCATTGAAGCTACCTGACGGCCAAACTGTTTTTCTTTTTCGCTTTGGAGAGTACAACAAAAAAAGAAAAGCTTGATAAAATGTCCACAGCTTCCTGAAATATGAAATACAGTGTGATTGTTCTTGCCTGTTAACTTGTGAGTGCTTCTGTGCGAGAGACAAAGGCAAAGGCGGGAGTGGGCGTGAAAGTCTGTTTACATATCCCAGAGTTCTTATCAACAGTGTCGGCTGAGATGGAAACCCAATCTTACCTTGACCTTGAGCCTGGGAGGGTCAGCCCTGTTAAAATGAGGCCCCGCCCAAAACACACACACCCACACACATACACATACACACACACACACACACACACACACACACACACACACACACACACACACACACACACACACACATGCACTCCCACAAAGCAGATTTGGCTAATTTTGTGTAAACATTTCTTATCTTTGGCATTAACATCCCGCCCTCCTCCAGATTCACTAACCAGGACAGAAGACTCTCTCTCTTTTGTTGTTTTGATAAGAAGGAAGATCCAACACTGCAATAGTCTGTTCTCTAAACATCATTCCCGAAGGGTCCAGATGATTCCTATTCAGCTCCAGTATGTCTTTGGTAACACCACACTGCACGCCTGAATATTGTATCCGATGCACAAACCAAATTAACATTTCCATTTTCATTGTACAGGATTTCAATGCACTTTGAATGAAAAAGATTGTCTTAAGTGCAAGGATCAAGGCGTTTAACTTAATGTTGAATTGTATGACTTGATTAGAGGGAGTTTGTATGAGTTTACTTTAGGTTTAGATACACAGATAGATCTTCTTTCATGCAGGAACTGGCGCGATTTACATTCCTGGCAGCAGCAACAGCAACATGTTTGCTATAAGGAAAACAATAAGAAGCAAAAAGGAAAGGCGCAACCCACAGTAACCCCAAGATAATCACGATAAGGGGACTAAAGGTATACGGCTATGGTAGTGGCTATGAGCCTGTACTAAATGACAAAATCATCATGGAATACTCACAATGGGAATCCAAAAACGCTATCCAAGTTAGACAGGTACAATGTTTACCATGTATATTGTCTTATTGTAGAGTGTTAGTATGCTAACATGAACTAATAAGCATTAAATACAAAGCACAGCCGAGGCGTATCGTAATATCTTTAGTTTGGCAAGTATTTAGTAAAAAAACAAATTATGGTGCTAAATGACACAATGTTAACCTGCCGGTAGCTATAGAAGAAGTTACTAATGTCAGAAGATACATTCCACTTGAAAATCTGTAGCAAATTTAACTCCAATTCGTGATATTTTTTGTTGAGATTTTTCACACAAAACCAAAACTCAAATCAAATCAAATTCATGATGCTTTAACAGGAAATGTCAGAGAATCCCTAGAAGTGCAGCTGTGGCTCTAAATCCATCCAAGACATCACAGTAATCAAGTGACCCATTTTGTGTTAATTTTGCAAAGTGCAGGACAAAAGACCCACATTGTGAGTGCTTAGCACAAACTTGAATCAAACTCTCATTCCATTTTCATTAATGCCTTACTGAGATTGGCTGGCTTAACAGTTCCTATTCCCAGTAATATCCATTATGGACGCTCGGGCTTAGAAAGACAAGGTGCTAATTTTATTTTCAAATATATTTGTGTATTGCCAGTAAGGAACTAAAGTGAGTGTGAACTGTCTGTAAGAGTGCATCTGACCTGCAAATTGAAACCTTCTCAAATGGGACACTATTACATTCACATGTTGAATGGAGATGGAAGGTTTAGACTTTATCTTCCTCCTTTTAATATGTTTAACATCAGTTCCTGAGATGCTGTTGTATGTCGCGTTGTACCTCACATCTAGCCCTCAGCACTGAGCTGCATAAAAACAGCTATTACTGTCAGACCGGGGCAATAGTCTGTCAGCAGAGTTTCACTCAGACTGGTGTAAAGACATACTGCCAGAGCTGGTGGGCGGTCAGAAATCAAGTGCCGATGACAGTCATGTAGTCAACCAAGACTTAGTGCTTTTCTGGGAATCCGAGCCCTTTATTAGATTGTGAGTGGAAAAAAAGCGACTGTGCCTCAGTGAAGAAGTCCTCATGTTTCTCTGTCAACATCTGCTTGTCCGGTCCAACCGTGAGAGCGGACGTCCGGCGGGCCAGTCAGGCCCTGGTCATCCAGGGGCTCTATTACTCCCCTTCCACCGCCGAGCAAGAAGCAGCGGTACCTGGGGGCTTCTCCAATGTTATTCTCTTGTAGTGGGAGAGTAAGAAATGCTTTGCAGTGCAGAGAAAGATTGAGAAAGCAGCAGCTGTGCAAACATGGATTCCAGCAGGTCTGCTGCAGATAGGGTGTGAGTGCTGGAAGGTCTGTGGACCAGGGAAAGAGGATTTCTCTCTATGGTTTTCTGATCTGTTGCTTCAGACTTCAGACACTGATTTAATCTAGACTCTAAGTTACTGGGAAAAGAAGAGTTCCTCTTGCCATGGCCAGAGACGGCTGGTGTATGTCGGAATAGGAAATCTCCCGGCATTGTATGGTTGTTTTTTCACGTCTCTGAGGTTGTGGTCTCATTTCAGAAGAGAAACACTGGAGAAAGGAACAATGCACATTGCATCCTGATGCACGAAGATGATCTCCACTGTTCCTGTGTTGTCCAGGATGAGTCCAGGTGCAGGACAAATGTCAAGAAAAAAAAACCCCAAGGCTTACTCCGGCATATTTTTCCTCCTGCTGATTGCCTGAATAACTGTGACCACCACAGTGCACATTTTTCCTTTAATAATTTCCATGCCTCGTGCAGGGATTGAGAAAATTGCTGTCATAAGTGGTACACAGACATATGCTGTTCCCTCCATGCTAAAGTAAACACAGAGGAAACCCACCCTCTTTCTTGTTTACCCTGCTTTTCCAGTCGCCAAACAAATACAGCAAATTGCTCTTAATCAAAACATTGTGAAAGTGCAAATGATTTTTGAGCACAGCCTGCTTGTCTGGCTTCAGCAGTAATCCCATTTGAGACATGTGACAGTAAGTAATGTATAGCATCTCTGTGTCCTCTAATTCTCCAACCCACACAAACTTTTCTTTTTCTCTATTTCTCTCCTTCTCTCTCTTTCTCTCATCTGTGCAGCCTCTCATTTACCCCGCAGCAATGGCCATTAATTAGCACTTGCTTATAGGAAACAGATTACTTTCTAATAAATGAGGGTCGTGTTTTGAATCGCTTAGATACTTACACTCCGGTTCCTAAGAGGCTACATAAAAGTATTCCTCTGGCAGTTCGACCTAACGGCCAAAATTTGCAGAGATTGGAGAGTGGCAGGGCAGCTGGGGTGAGAGCTATGTGAACACACAGACACACACACACACACACACACACACACACACACACACACACAATGGTCCTGAGTTATCCATTTGGTCATTACAGCTCACCATGGCTTTCTTTTTCCCAGGCACAGTGCCTTGTTTTGGTAGCCAGGTAGGCTGATTCATAAGACACTAGAGCCTGCATTTACAGTAATCAGTGCTTCTATCTAGGGCAGTTCCTCTTAACCGTTTCAGCACTCACTATTAAGCCCAGGCCCAGTTGCCATATCTTACCTTTCCCCCTGGAGTCAACTCCTTCCAGACGTTTTTGTGGCTTCATCTCAGGTTCTCCACTTCAGGGAGATTTTGCTGATTAGTGTCACAGAGCTCAGTGGATGAAATGGCAGTACACCCCCCCCCCCCCCTCCTCCCCTTTCTTCAGAGTGCCAGGCCCCCCTGTACAGCTAAATGCTGACGGTCTCCCATCGTTTACATGTATAGGGTTTGTTATGCGTGGCCCGACCAGCACCAGGAGCAAAACAACTGCAACCCTAATCCTCCTTAAACAAGTCTCTCCCAATGTCACACTGTGTGTCCGCTCACTCTCTTAAACTTTCATTAAACTGGAGTTGTGTGGCCTCCCTTGGTTCCCCCCCCACTCTCTCTCTCTCTCTCTCTCTCTCTCTCTTTCTTGGCAACTTCAGAGGCACAAGCGTGAAACTCTGTGTAACATCTGAGTTGGACGACAGCCCAATCACCACTGAGGGATTTATGTTCATAGATGTTCCATTCAATGCTAAACAAAGGCAAACAAACACAAACTAGTTCTCGTAAGGGGCAGACCTCCAAACCGATGATGTATATTTTCAATGCACCTCGTAAATCCATGTATTCGCTTCTCCTTTCCCACCTTATTTAATGTAAGAATAGCTGTAACTTTATTACTGCAACAAGTGAGTCATTACTCCACTCATTTTATTTGTAATCCACTTAATTTTAGCAGGTAAAATTGCCGTGTATACGCGTCCAGCTCTCTTTCTGGCTGCTAACATTGTAACCAATCTGGCGATGGCTGGTGTTGTGCCTCTGCACTCTGTCACTTTCTTCCCTTTTGCATTTTCTCAAGAAGAAAAATGTCTTTCATTTAATCAGGGAGAAACAGTAAACTCCGAGCTTTACTCTGCAAGTCTTCACTGCACTTGGTCACTAACAACACCAACTGTAACGTTTTTACTTCTCCTAATGAGACAGACAATTTCTTGGCCTGCGATGAATGTGACTACTCTTTCTTACAGGCCACCTTTGGCTTCATGCTTTTGGCATTTTATAATACCACAAACCATGGGAATTAGCTTTAACTGCATGAGCCATTGACATTTGACTTGGTTTTCAAAGAATTATAGCGCTTTCTCCCTTTCTCTACTTCGCCGTCCTGTGTGAATCAACAGTCTCACAAAACACCCTCCACATGTTCCCCATTGAGGTAATTGAAGGGGAAAGCAGTGTATTTAACACTGATTAAAAGTTTATATCAATTATCTTACCTGCTGTACAGTTGTGTGGTAAGGAAAACTCACAGGTTAGAGCCAACAAACAGGACTTTGTGCTTGTAAACACCTTTATGCAGAGGATACTGTTTTATACTTTGCTGCTGAAACAACTCTCCTACAATACGCTGCAAAATGCAGTGAACATAAAATAACATTCATGATATTCTGTGGAATCCTTGGACACAGATAAGCATATCCCCACCCACATGGTTTAATATTAAGAGAGTTCAAGGTCTCCACTGGTAGCTAATTAAGAAACTCACCACCACCAAGCTCACCACCAAACACACAAAAAAAAATCAAAACTCTGCACCTATATGTCTATGTAACTTGTAGACCTCTGTCAATGTTTGTTGTCTTTGACTGTTCTTATTTTGACGTCAGTTTTCTGTTTTAAGAATTGATAGGAATTTAGTCTATTTCTGTTTAGTTTGGTCTTTCTTTCTTTTCTTTTACTAACCAATTGCCTGGTGTTGTGATAAAAGAGAATGTATGCTCAGACAACTTTTCCTGTAAAGAGGTAAACATAAAAAATGACAGAAAAACAATGTTTGTGCGGGGGCACTTGACACAAATGTGTTAAATCTTCTTTTTGAGACACTTTGTTTTATTAAACACTTTTTTGTTTTTTTGTTATTTGAAACAATGTCATGGAGAGCACACATTTAGTTTTTATTCCATTGAAGTAAAATACTAATTATAGATGTTTAACCTGTGGAAACATGTGTTGGTATCAGCTCATGCTGTACATATTCTGTGTCTTATTTCAAAGATTGACTAACTATTTTGCTAATATAGGAAGGCATGTCAATTGAGCATTTATTTGCTCTACGCTCCATGTCTGTGGGATCCGGCAGCTCTTCACTGCTTTCTCCAAAGCTGTAAAAAGTATTTCTTGCTTGGCTCTATTTGGACAGAGCACATTCCTGCAGCCTCCTGTTCCCTGCTGCTGTGGAGGAGAGGAACTTTAACTGCTCTGCATGGCATTTTACAAAGGAGGAACACACACTTTCAGTCGTTAACCTCTCCCTTTTATTGCACTAAAGTATCCGGGAGAGAACGGTGCCCTATGCAGTCTTTATCATTATCACTGTCCGGTCTGCTGACTATTCAACATGGATGGGAAAGTGTTTTGGAGAATTCTGGGCCGCATTGTATAAATAAGAATTTGAGCTGGAGGATGCAGAGACATGCACTGCACTGAATCAGGTCATTTCAACATTTTATGGTTGAGGTAGGGAGTGACTGGAGAACGTTGATGAGGTGCACAATGGGAGGAATGGGTGTGAGCTCTGCACCAATCACACACCCACGAAACAAACCCTCTCCCCTCGCCCTGCTGGCCATCACAGCGCCTGTTGGCAGCCCCTCGCACCCCACACTAAACAAATATACAACCCGGTCTGGTCCTTGTTTTGCTTCCTCTCCCTCCCGCTTGCAACCTCAGGCAGCTCCGATGCCCTTGACTTTGTCTTGGATGCTAATTCTCTGAGGTTAGGACAATAAACATTGCACTGATGGGCCTGAAACCCAGCTGAGGCCACGCTTCCTGTCTGTGCTAGCCACTCTCTGGGAGAAAGAACAGAGGGGTGAACAGGAAAGAAGGTCAGGGAGACGGAGAGAAAATGTAGATGAGGCGGAATGGGATGCAGGCCTGTCATCGCCTTTTTAAATTTTCTTATTTTCGCTGGAACGGTCTGGTGAACTTGCTATAAACAAACTTTTCATCTTTTTCAGTCTACTGCTGGACATCCCTGAGGCAACAGTGTGTGTGTGTGTGTGTGTGTGTGTTCATCATTTTACCTTGAACGAAGCCCAAGTCGTTTTCTGCATCCGTTATTGTTCAAACGACTGAAGCAGATTTGGCCGCGGATGACTTTGTTGTTGTAGTTCTATATCGGTCTGTCGGAGCTTAATCCTATTTGTGTCTGGAATTCTTCTGTTGTGTCTAATGGGTATCTTTTAATAGTTTTTTGATTGAAATGTGAATACCAGATTATTTTTGAACGGATGCAGATAAGTGAGGATCAGGATTCATAGTGTTAAAGCCTTTGTATGCCTGAAGAGAGCTCAGGCATGTTGCAGTGCTCCGTGCGGGGCTGCAGGCCGCCTCTTTCTGACTTTTTCTCTGTGTCTTTGAGACATCTGGCTGCACGCATCTTTAGGATTCCATCAATACCACAGCAAGGGGGGAAACCCCACAGCTGAAAAAAGCAGCCTCAGCAGTCTGAAGCCAGGCCAGCTCATATCGACTCCAATAATCTCTCAGTCATCTCGCAGAGCTCTCTGAGCTATAGATCAGGCCCTGCCGAAGAGTAGGGGAGCCAGAGGAATGAAGGGTGAGGTGCACTGAGTTCTGTCCTAGTATAAAATAAACTAGGGGGGTCGTTGAGGTGCAGGAGCGGTTGTATCTTTTTTTAAATGGCAGCGAGGCAGTTCCAGCTGTTGTGCTTCATCTGGGTAATTAGCTGTAATCAACTCTCAGTGCGCCATGGGTGTTCTAAGACACTTTCACACGCTGGCACTCTACCGGATATCCCTCATCACCACATCCAAATCACACACATACACATACACACACACACACACTCTCGAGCACACATACACTTTTGTCGAGTTCTACCTGGAAACTAAAGTGATAGTAAAATAGTCAAACTTCTACCCCCCCGTAAAAGTTGAGAATGTACAAGAACATGGGTTTTTGTGTGTTTGTGTTGTGTGTGTGTGTGTGTGTGTGTGTGTGTGTGTGTGTGTGTGTGTGTGTGTGTGTGTGTGTGAGAGAGTATTTGTGTGTGTGTGAGAGTGTGTGTGTGTGTGTGTTTGTGTGTGTGTGTGTGTGTGTGTGTGTGTGTGAGTGTGTGTGTGTGTGTGTGTGTGAGAGAGTGTGTGTGTGTGTGTGTGTGTGTGTGTGTGAGAGAGTGTGTGTGTGTGTGTGTGTGTGTGTGTGTGTGTGTGTGTGTGTGTGTGTGTGTGTGTGTGTGTGTGTGGCTGTTGTTTGTAGCCAGGTCTCTGTGGGCCTCTCCAGCCCGTGGCTCTCACTCTGTTCGAGCTTCACCATGTGTTGCGCACATGTTCCCAGCAGCCCCTGTGAATCAGTCTTTGTGCGTAGCAGCATCCTTCACAGCAGTTACTGTGTTTCCCCCTTGTAGCAAACACTGACCTGGTCCACCTGAGTGAATTAAGCCCCCTCGGCCCAATATGTTGGACAAAGTGGATGCATATACTCATAGACGGATTATGAGATAATGGGCCCCTGGGCACAATCTCTTAAAAGGCCCCCCACTCGTCCCTTATCCAGTCAGGTACACTGACTTTTCCACACAGATACATACAATTAATGGCAAAAACATATTAAGGAAGTCAGTGTTTCCCACGGGATTTTGGGATACTGTGACACAAACCCTGTACCTTGTTGGAGGGGTCCGGGGGCATGCCCCCCCCGGATTTTTTTTTACCTTTTTAAAGTAAAATGCATCAATCTGGTGCACTTTGAGAGGAACTTTTAGAGGCTATATCAAATCCTGAGATGCAGAAGGAACATTATTTTTCAGATTTTTCTTAAACAGGCAGCACTCTTTACTTTGCAACTGTAAAAACAGTAGATTGGTCTGCAGACCCATGTTCTATGATGGAGGGGCCCATTTCAAAAGATAAAGGGTGGATAGCTACTTTTTATGAACAATTTATAATTCACACATAGAAAGCTTATTTCTGTATGTTTGAGGGGGCCTTCAAGGCCCTTCACACATACAAAATACTAATTGAGGGGCCCATGATGATTTCTATCTTGTTCAATTTTAATGAGTATCCTTATATTTAGGCTATTCCTTTTTGGACCCTGTTATTGACATCAGTGACTGAGCTCTTTGACTATGCAACATGAAAAGTTACTATCAGTATCTCTGGCTAGGGGCCCCCCTGAGCCCTTGGGCCCCTGGGCCTGTGCCCGGTGTGCCCGTGCAGTAATCCACCCCTGCATATACTGTAGGTCACCTATGCACATACACATTGTGGAGAAATTCCCACATGCATACGCGAGAAATGTTTTACTTTGGGAACTGGCAGTGACAAAGAGAGAGAGAAAGAGAGAGAGACACTCAAACACACACACACGCACACACACACACACACACACACACACACACACACACACACACACTGCAGACATTATCCCCTCACATGTGACTGATCCGTGTTACCAAGGCAGATTATGGGATAGTCCTGTGAGCTCGCAGTGCCACCTCTCATCTCCACAGTGTGTGGGCCGAGTTGGCCCTGGACAGGCATCACAGGCAGGGACGACTGCTGCTCTGGGCAACAGCTGCTGAACAAAATGGTGCTGAAAAATTCCAATCCCGGTTCCCATAAACAGGACAGAGAGATATGATGTGTATGTTGTGACAAAAAAATATGCAACAAACTGCAAGGTAATTGGGAATCAAACATGCCTACACCTTGACTATTTAAAATGAAATCGACCCATCATGCAGGCCTCAAGAGCTGAAGAGGGTGCAATTGAGGAGTAAAAAGGCCTAGAAATACACATGAATGATATTCTTCAGTGCATGTGTCAGAAAACAAAAAAAAAGCCCCATTGATATTAGTTTGAAGCACCATAGATACAGTTTGAGTTTGCTTTCTTCAACGACAGGTCAAAGGTCAGTGTCAGACAGAGCTGAGTTTTTTTCAAGGACACTTGAACATGAGTGCGTGCTCAAATTATGTCATGAACCTGGTCACAATGCTGTCACTGCCACGTAGTTTACAGTCAACTCCATGTTCTATTAAGGTGTAACTGACTGTATTGGTTGCTGTTGGTCAGCGGTCGTCCTTCTCCAGCTTCTCACAGCTGACTCATCCTAAACCCCACTATCTCACACCATACAGAGAGTGAATCCCACAGATAGAAGCACAGCCACACACACACGGGAATACTGCGCACATGTAAACACACACACACACACACACACATGCATATAATGGACTGACCCTTGGGCCAGAGTGAAGCTCAGCACATTCTTGCGGGGCATGTTGACACCCTGGCAGATTCTATGAGGAGGTTCTGGCATCGGGAGCATTTTGTTATTCCAACGTTCTCTGCTCTTGTGAATAGTAACTCCCTCAGCTCACAGCCACAGACCAAAATAAGAATCCAGCCAAGTATTTCAGTCGCACCACATGCAACATTAGTGGATTTTGGAACTGTACGCAAATGCACATATATTATTCCTTTTCTGGGCTCAGCCTTCACTGCCGAATGTCTTTTTTATTATACGTTAACGCTTAAAGGTTTGACTGCAGTGTGAAACTGATTAATGTTGATGTAGATTCCCAGCATGCAATGGGAAAAAGATAAGATACTTACTCACTTACATTCGCCCATGCTTATCCTTAAAGGCCTACTTCACCGGTTTGAATATGAAGGTGTATTGAATTCTGAGATCCTATGTAGTATATAGGGTTAAAAAAAACGTACTTTGTAAATATTAATATTTACAAAGTAAGTTTTTTTTTAACCCTATATTTCTCTTTCTGTGATGTCACGAGAAAGAGAAATATAGGGTTAAAAAACACTCTTTCTGCCTTTTCTCAGGCTAGGATGAACCGATTTTATTTTTTTTTGCACATTTATACCATAGGATCTCAGAATTCAATACACCTTCATATTCAAACCGGTGAAGTAGGTCTTTGACTTTATAAGGTTGTTATATGTCTTGTTTTACAGTTTTTTTCGATTGCTAACCCACAGTGGGCACAACTGTAGCTCAATGTGCAAAACTCTAACTACAGTATGCACTACCAACAGTCACTGGAGCTGAACAGTTCACTTCACCTGCAAAACAGGTTCAGTGCAGCAAACACTATGAACCAGCTTCATTGAGATAACACACACTGTCAGTCAGAACACACTCAGAGTATGAGCACAAGCATCAAACCCCAATACACAAATGACAAACTTTTAATCTTTACAGTTTGAATAATTTTAGTTATTTCACACAAATAACGTAATATTTTCTTTAATGAAAGAGTGAAATTATTTCACATGAAAATGTTTATTTTATAACAGACCCGTTATGTTTAGGTAAACAAAAATAAATGAAAATCAGACATTTGCTTCAATAGATACATCTTTTTATTTGATATTTTATTGATATTTATCTGTGTAAATATTCTATAATTGTAATACAGAAATACAATTCCTGTAATGTTGTCATTTACTGTAAGGATGCACCTCTTATGTTTTTGTTTGCTGGAAAATTCGTATTACAGATTCATCTTTAGATCTTTGCAGATTGGTTTGCACCCTCAACCCTGCCTCTCTCAATGACAGACCATGATTCGCAACAGGGTTTATCAGTGTAGCCCTTACTGTATTTACAGTAATCAGAAAATACAGCTCTATGTCTACTAGGTCTTCCACACATTCACACTCTCACTGCCACTCTTCTCCCTCCAACAACCTGTCTTCATTGGTCCATTTCCCCCAAAAATACTATATACTGTATATACTGTATGTACTAGGCTGATATCCATTCTGTTTTGAATGCGTGGTTTATAGTTGTGCCAGCAGTGTTAGCATTTGAAAAAAGTGCTGGAAATCCACAGTGTTGTGCAGGTTGTGGTTAAGCCATGAGATAAGTGTGTAGAGTTTTGAAATTGTGTTTAATCAATGAAAAACAAGCTATAGTTTGGTCCACATGAACCGCTGCTGTGCATACTGTTGTTAGAGTTTTGCACATGTCGTTCCAGTTGTGCCCACTGTGGTTTAGCAATCGAAAAAAACTGTAACGCTTAAAGGTTTGACTGCAGTGTGAAACTGATTAATGTTGATGTAGATTCCCAGCATGCAACGAGAGAAAGATAAGATACTTACTCACTTACATTCGCCCCTGCTTATCCTTAACTTTATAAGGTTGTTATGTCTTGTTTTAACAGCTTTTTCATGCTGCCCACGAGTCTTAAAAAAAAATCACTTATACATGGCCACTTCTATCCTCTTACATTTCAAAATACAAACTTCAAACTACTGCTTTACACACACCTGTTTGTCAGAGTTAGCCTCACAGTTTCTTACAACTGATTGCTTATCTCACATATTCATATCTATGCTTGCTATTTTGAAATACTGAAGATACTTTTAGCAACAAACTGCATTTTGAGATAGACCTAACACAAATGTCTGCAGCTTTTGTGCCGTAAAACCAATTTTTCCAACAATCCAGTTTGACTCATTCATAGTCAGCATTTTTCTTTTCCCATGTTTCACTACATTTCCCGCTCCGTGATGAACCTGGCTAATTACTGGCAGCTTGTTGCGACCTAGCCCTATAAATAGGCTTTCTTGTGCCTCGGGCCTCCTTTTAGTCAGGCCCTCTTAGTGGTCTTAGAATGTCTTTAGCAATGTGTGGCACAGGACGGCTAATGTCAAACACATGGGGAGAGGAAAAAGGGTTTACAGAGAAGGCAAAGAAAAGATGCTTCATCTTTTAAGTGATAATTACCTGATTTCGACTTTGCTTCTCTCAGCGTTTGCCTTTCATCTTGTGTATGACAAGCATAACATTACAGGAGTGTGTAGGGGGTTTCAAAGCCCCACAATTTACTGTACCATGTGTAAGAAACCTCTCTCTCTCTCCCTTGTTCCCTGCCTTAATCCTCCTCTCTTTATATTATTTGTAAACACTTGTTGTTTCTCTCATGTTTGTTTGCTCTGTGTGTGTGTGTGTGTGTGTGTGTGTGTGTGTGTGTGTGTGTGTGTTGAGCGTGTGCGTATGCGTGCGACCCTGAGTGTTTGTGTGTGCAGTCTACATGCCTCTTGACACATTTGCCACTGGCGACGGCGTGACTCAGATGCCAGTGGAACAGGGTGCGTCTCTGACTGCCAACTGCACATATTTTCGAAGTCAAGATTTGCAAATGTCTTTCAGAGAGCCCCCTCTCTTGTAAATAGAACAAGGCTCTGTGGGAAGGGAAACCGAACTCCAGTTTTGAGCATTGTGTGGCTATTACAGACACTGAATAGAGTACTGTACTTTATGATTATCCTCTTTGATGTAATCTGAAATGTCAGCATGTGCTTTTGATTTATATAGCTCCCTTAGTAGCATATAACATCTCTGTCCAATAAAAAATGAAATTCTCTCTGTTTTTTGTACGGGCAAGTTTATATTGTGTGCATATTGAGTTCATGTTGAAATGTAAGAAGTTCAACAAACTGAAGAGATCGTCCAGTGCTGCAGGGCTCAGTCTCTTGTTGTTTGCCTCCTCCTCCTGTCCTGCCCACCTCTCTGCATCCCCTGACCACTTCCTCCTGCCTTTGAAGCCGGGCTCCCCTCTCTGCCTCTGCCAGACAGGATACCCCACATCCTGTCAGTTACAGGAAGGAGCCCTTCTCTTAGCCCCACAAACAAAATCTGCAGTCCAGCAGCCTCCAGCCAACCCCTTTTTCCTGCGCTCACAGACCTCTAACAACAACAAAAAGTCACTCTAGCGCAAAATAGAAACAAACACATTCTTATCGAACTGAAGCAAAACTGCTTTGCCCCAGAAAAGCTAAAAAAAACTAAAAAAACAGACCAAAATCAGCTCCATGAGGTGCACCCCAAATCTGTGAGGATCTCAACAGCTGACACCAATTTGCCTGAGCCTCTTTTGGACGGGCTCGCCCATGCTTCAGTGAACGCAGGCCAGACCTCCATCTGATGCCAAGCTAGTAGTGGTTTTTCGTCGATGCACTGATAAACCGCATGCAGATCTGGAATTTCGGTCACCAGTATTTTTCAGTGCTTTCTGTGACTTATTCAAATGCACAGTCAGGGTCTGTCAAAGCAGCTGAGATGAGGAGTGTCTGGCTGACAACATGTTCAATGGCAAGTGGCGGCACTCCACCCACGCTTATGAACAGGTTCTGTGAAGGGACACTTTGCATGTAAGAAAAATGCATAATACGGTATTTAGTACATTTCAGTGTGTGGACAAGGCGTCATTCATTCATTGCTCTCCCACCACTGTCCTTTCAGCAGTCTGTCGACTCATGCCCCGTTGGAATGCAACGTCTGCTCTGAGTCAAAAAAGGAGCTTGACCGTTTCAAGCTCACGTTTTATTTAAGGGAGACTTTATTTTTAATGTAGACGTCTATTTAGACTTCACTGCTAAATTTGATATACTGCAGCCTCTCCCTTCGCCACCGCCCAGTGTCGTAGCCACTTGGGGAAGATGTCTGTTTAGTCCCTGTTGTGGAACTGTGCCTGTTTCCCCATCCGCCTGCAGTTTGAGGTCAAAGAGAGTCAAATCAACACCTCCCTCTCCCCACCAAACCTTCTCTGACACTCAACTGTCACTTGTTTTTGGACAGGCACGTCCGGCCTGTCAGAATATTGCTTTTTAGCGCCACGAAAAACAGGCGCTAACCCAAAATGGTTGGCCTGTTACCAGCGGCTGTGAACAGAAAAGCTACGGCCCAAACGACTCTTTCCTGTCCAGCGGCGGCAGTCTAACCTCTGCCAGCAGCCATCAACCCTGCTGCCTGCTCGGCTCTCAGGTGTGGGAACCACATCTCTGCCAGACAGGCCATCAAATGCAGTGCTGTAATTTAGCCCATTAAGATGCAGCACAGAGGGCTGAGAGCTGCTGTGCAGGAAGTTGGCAGGGAGATAGAGTCACACCCCTCTACCAGCTCTAAACGGCCAAACTGGGGCAAGATGAGATGGCAGGGAGGAGGTGGACCTATGGGCTGGACTGGCCAACTGCAACTCGATTCATTACAGTACAGCTAAGAACCTCAGTAGGTCAGGCCACTCGCTTTGAATACTTTTGTTTGCAGTGTACATTTACATCTATTTTTACATATTTATTCGTTACGTATTAATCGTCCGACCATGTCAGCCTATAACAGTTGTGTCACTGATGTCAGAGCTTTTTGCTGCTGCCAGAAATGGCTCTGTGTGACTCAATTTGTAGACCAAGGGTCATAAAGTCTAGTCATGGGCCCTAAAATGGTGTCCCTGCAGCAAACAGCTATGGACAAAAAATAAACTGCCGTCTTAAAAAAAGAGAAAACTATTAAACCCGGTCTATACATACGTTCTGTGCTTGTTTATCCGGCCTCCAACCCCCTCCTTATGGGGAACAGAAATCCTGTTTCACCGTGTTACACGTAGTTATTATGGTGATGACAACTTGTTTCACAGTTGACTACATTAACCACATCATTCCTCTCCTCTTCCACTTAGGGATATTAGCCACATGTGGAGGCATATCTGCTGTCTTTGGCCATATAGTGCAATGCGCTGCTTGCAGTGATGTTAATGTAAGTCTGCTGGTCATAATGCTGGGTTCTGAAGTGGGGCTCATCATGCGGTTAGAAGGCAGTGACAGGAGACACCTAGTGGTCTGTTTGGATTTTGGTACAGGGAAATGAACTATTATAGTATAGCACCATAGAGTCAGACGATAACTATACAATTGTAAACAAAAGCAGATAAGCAAATGTGAAAGATTCTAAATGATTTTTCTTTTCTCCAGGCATGCTCGACTAGGACAAGTATCCGGAAGGCAGGAGGTTTAGTATATCCTCCTGCAGGAGGTCTGTTCTCTCTGGGATCCTGCTGGTATATATATAAATGTTGCCAATCAAAATCCACATCTCAGCACTACTTACCACGTCGATATTACAGTATGCGAACAACAATGTTATTGTTCCGAAGTTTTAGAAATATGCCAACGTCCCGAGACCCCCTTGATGCTGGTTAATATGGAGTTATAGTCGCAAAGAGTAGAGTGTGGAACAACAAAAGAGGTGTGAGGACCACATGGGGACACTCACTCGCCTGCAGACCCTCTAGCTTTTAATATGCTTGAATTGGCACAGGAGTTAATGTAAGCTAACCCCAGAGTCCCCATCAGCCCAACCCCTCTTACCCTGATGGCTGCCATGCTGATTGTTTCTGCCACCCATTACTCTGCCTGTGTTTTCACAAACTCCTTGCTGTTAAATGCTCGGTCAAAGGTGGTGGTGGGTCAGCTGTGGAGCCAAGGTGTTAATCATAACAGCAGCAGTGCTGGAGGATGCCTTACAGTACAGGCCTTAATGAGTATGCAGTATTTGTGTGCAAATTTCAAATGAGTATTTATGTTGCATAGTGAAATGTTACTGTAAATATACATATGGAACAGTGACTTTGGAAATCTATGAATAGTTGTGAAATTCAGTTAATCAGTGAGCCCTGGGCGAGTGAATGGTTATTAAGGCTCTAAGTATGGCTTCTTCCTAGTGACAGAGGGCTGCTTGTTGCTCGGCCTCACGGTCTCGCTGCTCAGGACAGAGGCAGCAGTGCCAGCGTGCCAAACCATGGAAGTGGGTCAGTGCTAAGTCACACAGTGGCTGTAACACATACATCATGCGTGCACCTGTACAAACATACGGAGGGAGGGAAAGCAGAGGAGAGAGTCACCTTCCAAACTATAAACTCGAGGCCAACTTTTTACGCATGTAGAAAATGCTCTGCAAGCAGGGCTTTCTGTCTCTTATGCCTTAGACATGGGGGCAAATAACTCATGGACTGATTGCACTATATTACACAATTACATAGGCTGACTGAAGTACTTGTGAAGTACATGACAGGATATGACTGCGGTATGAGTAAAGCATGTACATTTTGTCATTTGTTGGTGGTGACCCTGTTGCCGTCTGCGGTGGGCGGCTGCTGTCCTGTTTGTCTGACTCAAAACATGGACTTTCGCCTGCTGCGACAAAGCCAAGACCGCAGAGGCAATACATTTTACGGCCTTATTCTCATCCGACAGTTTATGTCCTGGTCTATAGTAAAGCACTTTATGGTTCAAAGCCTATAGTGTTTCTGTGACTCAGCAATCTAACGACTCAGATGAATGCAGACAAGCCGATGCCAAAGCCTGTGGGCTTTTGTGAGTGTATGTTTAGGCATGTCTGAAAGGAGCATGGTGTTATTTTATGTCAAAGGTCTCTGCATTCACAGATTTTACATTTATTCAGAGCAAGGGACTCCTGTTCACTTCTATTTCATTCTAGTCGGAGAAAGAGCTGAAGAGAACTGATTCTAATCATTGAATACAAGTTTACTAAAATTTAATAAGGACGAATGACCACATTTCAAAATGAGTAATTATGACGCAAGAATGTCTTGCCAAAAATTGTATTGGATAGATTAACACTTTGACAGTAATATGGTACTAGATGAAAAGTTATCACAATTCACATGGGGGACCAGATGAGTGTCTGTACCAGATTTCCTGACAATCCGTCCAATAGTTGTTGAGATATTTTACTCAAAACCATACCTGTTACAGATGTAGTACTATGTAACAGGAATTGTGTGGTCTGCCATGTCTAAATAATTGGCCGAATAGTTATCCAAAGCGTGTTTTGGTTTTTATTTTTGTCACTAGTAAATTCATTTCTGATTTCAAGTTACTTCCTGAGTGACTGAGTGATTCTGGTGTGAAATTTGGGGGCAAACAGAGACCCACATGGTATTTAGAGAATAAGTCTAGTCCAACCCAGTCTCACAGTTAAATGTGTAATAGCTACGTTGGTCCACAGCGCAAAATGTAGTAGTTTCACAATAAATTGTGAATTAGCTACATTTGTTCCCCCTATTCATTTCTTGTGGACAGCGTACATGTCACATGACTTTCAAGTCCTCCCGGCCGAAACGAAATCCAAGCTGTGACCGCCATTGCTTTTATTCTGATG
Source organism: Hyperoplus immaculatus (assembly GCA_949357725.1). Taxonomy (NCBI): domain Eukaryota; kingdom Metazoa; phylum Chordata; class Actinopteri; order Uranoscopiformes; family Ammodytidae; genus Hyperoplus; species Hyperoplus immaculatus. Next base: position 11,804,922 of record OX442351.1, on the reverse strand, counting down.
ATTTTTAAGATGTATTAGCTATTAAATGGGTTTTTAATAACATTGTTAGTGAGAAATGTGTGTCTTACGTTCACAATCTTCACTCAGTGAATGTATACTTAGCTATTACACATTTAACTATGAGACTGGGTTGCCTAGTCAAAGTCAAATCTAAGTGGAATGGTTCTTGTGGACGAAATGCCAGTGAAAAGTAATATTAAAAAAAATAGTATTTTACATTGAAAATCTTACATAGTACTACATCTTTAACATAGCCTTAATAAGGCAAAAGAGGAAAAGAAAAGGGATCACAAATATTAGCAGGTTTCATCAGATTCGGATTATCTCATTGTAGACCTTATTTTTCCTTGGCAATAAACTCATTTTCTATGAATTAGGGTTGAAAGCTTTAGTCTGTATCCTGTTTTTAAAGAGCTAACATGGGAGGAAACCTAAGTCACTCCATGGTAAGTGTAAGATTGTATAACAGCGTCTTGATTGGCACAGTTGTTGGGAATTTAACAACTTTACCTCAACTTTCGTTTTTACAAGTTTACGTCTGAACATTTGCGACCTGAAATGTGAAAAGGTGGCTATCCCAATGTCCCTCCCCCATGTCTGACTTATTCTCACAGCGTGGGCTGTCATGTGTGACCTCAAGTAAACAACTTCTTCAAAGTTTTGCTCTTTTACTGTATGAATAAATTGCTGCAGGCCAGTAAACTTTAACAGCTGTTTTGTTGCTCATTTGCACTTTCCTGTGTGGCTCATGTTTAGAGTGGAAAATGGCCCTGAAAGCTGGCCTGTTATGAATCTACTTGTTCCCATAAAACCTTTCTTTATTTCTGTGGGATTTCTTTTACAGAGCATGCACGTACAGCCCAGTCTCAAAATGTCTCTTCATTGAGGGAAACTTGTTAAGAGAAACTCCTGTAAAGTGGTTCATTAAAATAGTTTATTACTTCTAGTTGATTGAGACGCTTTTATTTCCAAAATAAAGATCATTGTGTTGCATTAACAAAGGATACATGGGGTGCACCTATTAATACAACAGAATACACCAGTTCACTTTGCATCATTATTGGGGTCCAATAGAGACCAAGAGCTCGAGTCAGCCAAATATTTCCTTCATATTCAGCAAATGGCATGAGCTTTTCTTTGCTTGGTTTATTCTTGTGTGAGCTGTTAACTCTGAATCACAGCTTTGAAAGGATGATAGTTCTATAATGTTACCAGTGAACTCCTGAATAAGCAGAAAAGGCCTCAATTAGGGCTTGTTCGCCTGAGCAAACAGCTGCTGAATACACAGGTTGGTATGGGATACTTGCCTCCACTTCCCCCAGTTTTAGAGTGAACAGTAAATATCGTACTTGGCGACACCTGAAACAGTCCAGAGCAGGCACCCCTCAATCCTAGACCTGTTCCCTGCAATGAGAAATTCTCCATACATATATAGGTCTAAATATACTGAAAGTGCCAGCTGTGCACACACATCACATCGTCCTCAAGGTTGCTATACCGCCATAGATCTTAAATATGGTGTCTGTCCTGTCGAAGCATTTATGCCTTGTTTGTCGAAAACGAGTGTGTGGTGTGCACACAGGTGAAATATTGTTGTCCTTGTTGGCAGCCGCAGCCCTTCATTTCCAGTGCAGTAATAAGTGCGTTTACCTGCAGTAATCATCAGCAATGCGTCTGCACTGCTGCAGCAGATGGTTCCTTTCCGCCCCTGGTGTTTCACAGGAGACAGGCTCACTGTGGGAAAAAGGGGAACCTGTCCAAAGAGAAGAAATCTGCTTCAGTCTTTTAGAAAGAAAAAAGAAACTTAGATGGATTCAATATAAGAAATATATAATAAGTAAGGATTATTGAATTTATAAATGTTTTAAAACATTTTAAATGTAACTGAGGCTTTTAAGGTGACATATTTAGGAATAACTTTCCACATTTGATCTAAAAATATAATTTTCAAATACTATTTGGGCTTCTAGTGTAATGACAATTCAAGGTTAGAATGTAGTGAGCAATTTACACAAAACCCGTATGCGCCACTGCTCGAAAGAGAAACTAACATTTCTATTTTTCAGCACGCTCTGACCTGTCCAGACACACAGAGGACAATGGCGTAGATGCTCCAGACAGGGTTGTACTGTATGCTTTCAAACCTGAAGCTTTAAATACTACATTTGGCTTATTTAATATATATTTTTAGTGTTTTCAGACAAGTCATGTCAGTCAATGCCTCTGCAGGCTGCTGGTTTTTCATATAGCATGTTGTAAAGATGTTTGTGCACATTCAATGTCCATTAACAAAAACAGTTAGTTGTACAGATTAAACAAAGAAGATATAATGTGTTAATCATTGAGCTTCACAGGAAGCCTGGTTTTGCTATGCACAGAGCCAGGCTAGCTGCCAAGCTATTCATCCATTTAACCTATGACTGAGTAGCCTACACTTAATACCAGTTAAATGGAACAGTCATTAGCCGTAAGTGGACGATAAGGGACAAGTTTGACATTTCGGGAAAATCGCCAGTTGCTTTACTGAGAGTAAGATAAGACTGATATCACTCTCATGTTTGCTAACTGTCAAGCTATGGCCAGTAGATTATTATCTTAACTCTCCCAGCATAACGACTGTACCAGCTTGCCTGGTTTAGGCCTACTCAAAAGTTAAAATTTAAATACATAAAAAATACACCCACGGTGTACATAGCACACAAGCAGGTGAGTGAAATCAATCTTCTGGTCCACCTCTTGGCAAGAAGGTGAGTAGCGTATTCCTCAAAATGTCAAACTTTTCCTTTTACGGTGATTTCACACCATTGGCTATATCAGTCTTCATCTAACTTGAATGGCAATGGTCCCAACATTGCGGTTGTGTAGTTTACACCTTCCCTGTCAAGTTGTGGGCCAGTCTGTGTGGTTTCTGTTTATTTATGTATGGAAAACAGAGGAATATATATGGGCTGAATTAGAGAATCAGACCCACTCTGAGCCGAAGAGCCAACAGGGCCCACAGAAACCCTCCATTACACCACATCTGTATTTAGCCAACATTCTTTAACCCAACAAAGAAGTCATTCAAGTTTATCCAGAAGCAAATATGTCTTAGTCAGTTATATAAATAGATCATGGCATTTATTTACATTTATGCCACTTGTTGTGTGCAAGTGTGTGTGTTAAACCTATAGACCAAGACAATGAATCGTCACTCAAACCTTTGGTGGGCTTAGGAGGAGATGGAGGTTTGCCAGAGTATCAGCCGAAAGGAAAAGCAACTATCCTGCTCATTGGATATGACCGCTCCACTAGTTCAACGACGTTTGAACATTCTTCAGTGGCATTTGAAAATATTTGGAGAGGGAGGGAGAAGGAGAGAAACCCAAGATCATAAACACGCGGAGCTGGGAGAGCTAACAGGCACAGGAGGATAACATGCCAACAGGAGCTGTGGCTTCCAGGAATGTGCACAAACACACCGCCTCTATAGTGCCCTCAGTGCCGGGTATCATCTGAGCTCCAGTCCCGTCCTCTCTTTCCCTCCGTCTCACCTGCAAATTGCCCACGTTTGAAAGTTGAAACCGATACTTTTGCGGTGAAAACTGCTGAATGAAAGTAATTCGTGCCAATGTTTGCTACGTTTCATTTTTGCCAATCTCTCTTTGCCAACAAGTCTTAAAGGAAGAGTTTGGCACCTTGAGAAATATTGTTACATTCTGTCTTGCCAAGAGTAAAATGAGAAGATACCAATCATATTTGGGCGGTAAATATAAAGCTAGGGCAAAGCAGCATGTTAGCTTGGCCTAGCATACAGACTAGAGCCAGGGGAGGGAAATGGCAAGCCTGGCTCCATCCAAATGCAACACAATCCACCCACCAGCACCTCCAAAGCTCACTAATTAAAGTGTTTTATCGTGTTTGTTTAATCCATACAAAAAAAAGAGCTAAGAGATTTGTAAAGGTTTATGTTCCAGGCAACCAGGGGAGACTCCAGGAAGTTACTGCTCTGGCACATAAACCTTCGTATAAGATCAAATTGTCCTTTTTATACTGTGATTCTTGCACGGATCTAGGCTACTGTAGACATTTTACCGTTTATAGTCTTTGTGCTGAGTTCATGCCTCAATCTAACCCACTGCTGATGGTGGCCTTTTGTGTACTGGGCAAACACGAGAGAGATATATCACCTAACTCTCAGCAAGAAAGTCAATAATACCTATTTTCCACCATAGCGAACCAGGTTCCAGGTCCCGGCGGCCGCTAGAGACGGATTCACAGCTGGTTCAACTTGGGAAGACCAAGTTTGCTTTTCCAGGGGTTAGAGAGCCACGTCATGACGTCACTGTAAACGTCAGTGAATATCGCCCGACGTCGCCCGCTCTCCCAGCTAAGGCTAGCCCTAGCTCTGAGCACAACAACAACAACATCGGCGGATAAGTCGTATGTTTACACATGTTTACACAAGTGGTTCCCAGTTCTAGACCAGCTCGGGTTGGACCCGCTCGGCACCAGTTTTTCTGGCCGGAACCGGTTCTCCCACGATGGAAAACTCAAGAACTGGTTCCCAAATGGGCACCGGCTCCGAACAGGCCTTTTGCCTTGATGGAAAAGGGGTATAAGTATATTTCCCAAAATGTTGAACAATTCCATTCACTTCTTTTAGAATGATACAGAGGTGTCTGAGATAGCATTTTGATCTAAAGGAGTTTTCAAGAGAGTTCAGCTGTATCTAGTGTTGCTGTCCTTGTCCCCTTTGCTAAGTAATGGCCATTTTGTTGACAGAAGTTGTGATGGCAGCATGTTGCTTCCGCTCCATTCACCTAACCTTGACAGCTCACCAGCTGCTCGCTCTGCGGTGAGTCGACAGACAGCAGCTTAGTTTTCACAACCCCCAATTCCAATGTTTCCCCCTATTTTGTGTAATTTATATAATGCTTTTCACCCTCTTCAGTATAATTTTCTTTGCTGCAACTGTAGTCTGGTCACAGATTATCACAGTTTTAGACTGTTGTTGTGGAGTGATACGTCCTGTATAGTCCACACAGGTTGCCTCACACCACTGCTTCACACCACATGGTATTTCCTGTTGTCCTTGCACCATGTATCATCCTGATCGTTTTTGACTCATGCCTTTCAACATGATTTTGCACCAATGTCATCCAGGGAAATTCTTGTGTTGCATTGATTAGATTATTGCGGGGTGTTTTGAGGCAATAGGCAAATCACTGTCATCTGTTGTGACAGGGAATGCTGCCCAACACTTGATTCATTAAGAGCACCATTTCTCCAGGAGCGAAAAACAGCTAGAGGAGTGATCAATGTCAATGCGTGTTTATCAGTGATATTGCTCTGTGAAAAATAAAATAATCTTTTATTCTATTAACAGTCTATGTGGACCTATTGCATATACCATAAGTTTAACATCACAATGTTCAACCATTGAAAATGTCAATCCAGCATGTGGGAAAAAAAACAGTTTGTTTAAGTGATAAGAACTGTGTTTTTGGCAGGGTGTCATTTGTAGTAAGTTTAGGTGAGTGGCAGATAAAGACTCTTTTCATTGCACACTCTGGGGCAATGGGGTAGGCCTGTCAGAGTTTCAAGGCAGAGCTGTGCCCCTGCCTGAGCAAAAAAAAAACAGCGTGGAAAGAATTGCCTGAAATGAAACTCAATTACATTTGCCACTAGACAGCAGAATATGCACTGGAGGAATCATCAGTAAAGACTTGGGTTTGAGTGGCTTGTTAAAGCAGTTCTCAAAAATGAAGGAATGGTAACCCAACAATCAAAGATAGACAAGGGGGGAAAAATCTTGGCTCCTAGTGGGAAAGTTCTGTGGGTGGAACAATAGCAACATTGCTCATCAACATCAAAATTGCTCTGAATATTGGCTTTATTCCATGTCATCAATCTAAGACCTTGAAATGTTCTGACTATTGTCACATAGGAAGCCTTTCCCCGGAGCAGAAGACTGACAGCTAAGGACGACAGTGGCGTTACTGAGGACGATGTGGCAGTGCAGGAGGCCATAATCCGAGGCTTTCCTGTGCTGACTGGTCTCACAGAGCCCAGCTGGTTTTGGGTTTCCATCCAAGCAGCTGGGCTAGGGTGTTTTGTGGTCCTCTTCAGTCCTCTTTGAAAGAGGATAGTCAGGCAGAGTCCCTCCACGAGGCCCCGAGGACCCTGCCACTGCCGCAGTACTGTTGAGGAGAAACGTCCCTGTTGCAGATGCCTCAAAAGACAACAGGCCGGCAGAGAGCAGCTGGACGGCTCTGGGAAAACATTGGCAACAGGTGAACACAGCACCAGTGTTGAGGAGAATATATCTGGCAAGTGAATTGGAAGGTCTTGAACCCCATGTGGGAACTCAGGATGTTGTCAATATGTGCGAAATGTGTCCGACTCAAACGGTGGGAAGAAATGAAGGAATGTTTTCAGTTCAGGAAGGTTGCTCAGACAGGGCGGGGTGCAAGGAGCTTGTGAAGCAGCCCTCCTGCGGGGAGAGGCGCAAGGTTAGATGAAGCTTTTCACTCACCCCCACAGAGGCCGTAGACACCTTTAGGAAGGGCCTTGACAGTATGTTGATTGGGCCCTTTCGTCAATCTGTCTAATCTAGGGTTTCTAGATCTGGGAAGGCCTCTGGGTTGAAATGGTTTCTTGTATTTTGCCTGGCCACACAGATGGTGGAAAATAGCTCTGTAGTTGGTTTTGCTTGGCGAGGCAGCTCTGTTTTATTTGGAGTCTTGCTCTAAAGGATGAGTCGCCCAGTTTGACTGGAGCAGGCCCAAGGCCTTTGAAGATCACACAGGCACTAAAATCCATATGTGAGATGTATAAACAGCAGCCAGTGTTTATTTACAGCATGTGAGCCTTCAGCATGCACTCTGGAAAGAGGAGCTGAGGTCTATCATACCTTGGTTGTTTAACGGCAGTGAGCCCAAAGAGTAAAGACAAACTGAAGAAAGTGTCACCAACATTTCTCTCAAAAAGGAATCCTTTAACTTCTTATGTTATTGCAGATTTGTGAATCACAGCAACTTGGACTTCAAAAAGGCATATCCTCAACACTATCAGTGCTAATGCAGATTGAAGGAATAGTTTGACATTTTTGCTTTTATTGTCAAGAGTGAGATGACAAATAAACACGTTACTACAGCCAGCAGCCAGTTAGCCTAGCCTACCATAAAGACTGGAGACAGGAGAAGCATTGAAGTTAAAAAAAAAAAAGTCCATATAAATCCCCACAAAATTATGAATCGTTGTTTTTGTACCTCGTTTTTTTTCCAAGGATTACGCCAACAAGATATGACATTTTAGTTAGCAAGCTTTAGAGGGCCTGATAGCTAGCTGTCCTTGCCTACACCCGGTCATTATGCTAAACTAAGCGTTAGGCTAACCCACTGCTAGTTGTAGCCTTTTAAATGAGTGTATCTCCCAGAATGTCGTATTACTCCTGAGGTGTTGGGAATGTGTTAATTGGCTCCTTGGTGAGCATTTTGGACTTTCTCTTATTGAGCAGTGCAAGTGAGAGAATTTAAAAATGTGTGTTTTAGGGTTGGGTTTGGGTTAAATTGAAAGGTTCTCCACCACTCACGGGATTAAACTGTGACTGCCTAGACCCCCAGCAGAAGAAAAGAAAGATTCAAATTCCAATAGTCTCAGTGTGGTTTTAAAGAAAGAGAGTTATGCAGCATACTCACAGCAGGCTTTAAGACATTACTCTGCCAAAGGCACAGTGTTGTGTTTCATGGGAGTCCCAGCCATATAACACATATCATGTATATGTTTAGATTTGTCTCTGCAAGTACACAAGCAGTCACAAGGACAAGCACTGATCAATCTCTCTTTATCTTGAGAGCTTATCTCACCTTTTCATGGAGTGCATGAGAGTTAGCAAAGCTACAAATGCATTATTTGGCAATGCTGGTGGTAAGAGTTCCATGGATAATATTTCAGAGACATGCTCTCTCAGCTTTTGAACCTACAGTGGTTTGAAGCCGGATAAACGTGGGCACATGAAACGAAGAAGTCAGCAGAATTCTCATTCTTATTGTGACTAGACACCGGGACAAAATATTTTTTTTAAAACATGGAAAATCTACTAGCACTCTCTTATTTCTCTGGAAAAACAGGGATTCTTTGTGCTGTATCTCAGGGCAGTGATTATGGTGTTGCACAGTAGATGAGGTGGTCGAAATAGGAGCCTGTAGGATTTTATGACTGCTCTGAGTCCAGGAAAGGCATGTCTGCTTCTGGTTCTCTTCTGGTTGTCGACCAAAGTGTTATAATCCAAGAGGAGAGTGTTGACCACAGACCACAAAAGGGTTTGCACACAACCTTACCGCACACGTTAGCCTGAAGCATGACTTTGTTCAGAATTATACTGTAATTGTGGCTGTGCAGAGGTATACACCCTCAGGATTTCAGTGCAGAAGAAATGTAGGCTTGGAAAGAGGAGTAGTTGTTGGTGCTGTATTTTTATATTTGCAAAAAGCATGGCACAGCCAACCATGATGCTCCTCTTTTTAAATTTAAAGCACTGGCGTAAATGTATTTGTATTTATCTCACAGTATGTAATGTGCCAAAGTATATGATGTGCTTTCCAATAATATAAAGTTTACTGTGGGTGTACCTCAAGGAAGGTTTTAGGCCCCCTACTGTTTAGTCTGTATATTAATGACCTCCCACAACAGTGTCAGGGGGATACAATTGTAAATGTACGCTAAGAACACTGTTTTGTACATTAAAAAAACAAACAGCTGAGCTACCAGCTTTTAAAGAAAGACTCAAATTGTGGCTTGATCAATGAAGTCTTAACCCATTGATGACTATGGCAATCTAGGATGCATGTCCTTAATGCCTGAGGGTTTTCTGAAAAAATAGTAGGAATTGTCAAGTCTACCAAAACCTTAATATCTAAGCCTGTGTAGCACATAGAAACATGAAATAAAATACATTTAAAAGTTAAGGTTCACAGGTTTTATTTAAACATGCTCCCTTAGCGCTTACAAACCAACACATATTTCTAAAAATCGTCAAAATGAGATGAATTAGAAAATTATTAAATATTGTTAATAAATAGATGCAATGTGTTGTGTGATTTTCGTCAGTAGTCTATAGTAGACCTTGATTCTGCGCACCAAACGCCACTAACTGTTCTGTCGCCGACATAGCTGGCGTATTTTTTTAATTATTTTTTTTTATTTTTTTATTTTTTATTTTTTTGATTGACATGATTTTTGGCAAACCACACAACTTTTGGGTGGTCACGTGGTCTTAAAAAAATCAACAAAATCCACCTCATGTGTATTTGAACCAATGACAGTGCATTCTATGCTGGGAATGCCATGAAAATTAGATAAAGTAATAATGCTGCGCGACGCAGCATCAGGCAGGAGAGCCAATGTGGCATCGCGCAGCAGCCGTCATCAATGGGTTAAAGGAGATTCTCCAAAATTACTGTACATCTGTTGACATGTTGTCATTCTGTGTACATCGATGATGTACATAGTTACTGAATGAACAGCATAAACATCTGGATCTAAATCTTAATTCTCATGAAAATGTACACAGTGGTCAAATGAATAAAGATGTGTCTGATGCACTGTGTTCATTAAAGTATTATTTTGTGGGCAAAATCTGAATAGGTTATTCCAACAATTGATTTCCTTTGATTGGTCCTGAGCCCTGATGCCTTCTGTTTCCTTAGCTCATTGCAAAGCTCATAAGGATTCTTATCACTGTGTATTTTGCAGTACATGTGGAAGGATTATACCATGGCACTAATTTTTCCTGCTGAGGCTGGCTGTGCGGGCCTATTGAGTTACAACCACCTCAAAGTCTGGTGTTAGTGGTCCATTAACCATTAGTAATTAAAATGTCACTTTAAATTGCATCATGAGCACTACTCTTCTTGGACTGCAAAATGCAATATAAAAAAAAGTTGCATAGAAAGCATGGTTTCCTGCAGTCCAACCTCATTACCAGAGTAAGACAGAGGAATTTTGGCAGTAGCGGTGTAGTGATTCCATAGCATTGCTTTCCATGTGGGCCCTATGTAACATGTTGGCTATAATTTCCTCTCTGTGTTCACCTATGTTTTGTCAGCTCGTAAATTTGTCATGAATTAATTGGAAGGTACAAAACTGTGTCAGAGAAGCTGATTGCTGTTGAAATAACCTTTACTTTTAGTGCTCATTTCACAAATTCTGGCCCCTTTATTTTCAATTGCCTCATATAAAGTCCAGATGCTACTGGCATTCATACTGTAGATACTGTGTTAGGACAAATACTTTCCATACTTCACAGGCACACAGCAAATCAAAATAGAAAGGTCTCTGGGTCCATTTACCACTTGACAGAGAGAAGATTCAAATGTTTGTTATAGACTCAACATGTGGCTAAAACCCGATGAGCAGCCCTACGAGAAAGACTGTATCCTCGTGTTTGTACGTGGGGGTGATGGTGGTCTGAGCATGCAGGGGCATGTACACCTATTGCTTTTACTATGTAGAGATTATAAAGAGTCTCATTATGGAAAATCTGGGGGGAAAAAGCAGCTGATGTGAACATTTTCCCAATGTTAGCTCACATTCTGATACTGTATAGTATTAAATTCACTATTTCATGGTTAAAATAAGTAAATGGCATCGCACTGTCAATAGCTTACTTTTAAGTTTTCACATAAAAGACACATTCATCTCAACAGTCGAGCAATTATGACTTTCAGACAAATGAAAAAAAAAGGTCTTGGAAAATTAAATTAGGTTTTCAGAGTTTTAGAGGCCTTTTGCCTTGCCAACCTCAATATAATAACTGTAAAACTATTACAACCTTAGAAGTGTTTGTATTGGCAGCATGTCAGAGCAGGGGCAGTAAAACATTGCCAGAGACTGGCTGCCATGTGCTTTGATTTCATTTGTAACTCCATCAATCTGACAAGGACCTGCACAATCCGTCCACAATCAAGCAACTAAACCAGTGAGCCACATTCAAGATTTATATCGATTCCACTCGACTCCATTCGAGTCTGTTGATGTGCGAATGATATCCACAAGTTGCATGAAAAGCTTAATAGTACATGCTTATTAACTTTCCAGCGGTATAACATATGGCGTTTTGGGCCTGTGTCGGGTGCCCTCGACATCGTCTGTAAGGCATCACTTTGAACATATCTGAGTGCATGGCTGCATTGAAAGAATGTATTTCCTCACTTTCTTCATAAAAAAAACAGAATATCATTTTACAGACACACACGGCTGTAAATCGTAGATCCATTTAAGAGGCCTGCCAGATTGTTAAAGGAAATCCCACTGTGAACACCTCAGGTACGGGAGAGAAGCTTTGGTCAGCTTGTATGAGGGCCATTTCTCAGCTGGATCCTTCCCTTTGCCCGTAGGCAAAGGCCAAAAAAAAAAGGACTGCAAGCCTTTTGGACTCACAGGAGGAGTCCCAGGTCAGTCCCGCTTGTTTAATTGGGTGGATTTTCTCTCATTGAGCCACTTTACTACCTGTTATGATAAATGGGGATCTCTAGCGGTGTGTAAGAAAAACAAATCACAAGTAAGGTAGGGGTCTCCGTTGGGGTATTATTTTTCGCCTCACTTTTGCCGGGGCGAGGATAAACTTACCCCGTCCTCAACTGGTTGCTTTCTGGCGGCAGCTGGGACCTGTGCCAGGAACGCTAAAAATAAAGAAATGAGAAGAATTTAATCCCTATCACAAACATGCCATAGCCAGGGAGAGATTAAAGGCTGCTTCCAAAAAATAACACTTCTAGAGGTGGACAATAATTCCATTTATTCCACAAGATATTTTCTTTCTACATGTGATACTCTTTCTTAGGCTGGGAATGAAAACTGATGCTTTTGTTTTTGGTTTGTATCGTTTTACGCAGTAGCTGTGTCGCTGAGGAATTTCTCTTGCCAGAAATAATTTAAGGAAATATTATGGGTCAGTATAAAAAGGCTACTGTTTCTCAAGTGTTCATACCTCAGACAACAAAGCGCAGAGTCAAGAGTGCTGAAATTACGCAAAGATTAGATCTAGTTTAATTATTTCCTTTAGAAAACTGCAAGGAGAACAGTAAAACGTTTAATTTATTATGACTACATTTTAACAAATCAAAGGGAATTCATATACTGTAATAAACATAGCCTACAGAACCATTTAAATTTGAGATTAAATTGAGTCAAGAAAATATGTGGATGTACACATTGGATCTGAATAGACTTTACCAATGTGTTACTCCAAAAAATCACCTGCAGTATAAAGACCTGTTACTACATTTTTCTCTCGCCAAGGAAGCAGCACCACACCTGAATTTGGCAAAGGCACGTGGATGCTGCTGCTGTCCTAACAAAATATGGCGGCCATATGGTTCTGTTTGATAATTAATTATTACTTAATTTATTACTCTCTGGTTTGTTCATTTACTACAACCACTCCTATTCCTCACTGACAAAGAGTGTCTTTGTCAAGACTTTTTTTTCCTTACATTTGACTGCTTATAAGCTCACACCAACACTTGTTCACAGTCTGGCAATGACAAAAACAAAATCATTGCCAATTCTAATATATTCATATCGCCTTGAAATGTCACATTGGGTGTGCATTTAACAACTTATATAGGTAAAGATCTTTTTGTATCTTTACCTAGATAATATCTACATGCAAAGTTAAAAATAGTTGAAGTAGTATCATAGCTCTTCTGACCCCACACAGCATGCACAAAGAGTCAAACAATTTGTAGGCAAAAGCGCCTAAGTGGCTTACTGCATATTATAGTATTGGCTTTTATATAGGCTAGCCTAACAAAGGAATCTATATTGCATGTAGTGCTGCAAAATGGGAAATTGTTTAATTATTTAAGAATAAAATCTGTTAAGATCAGACCCATGTTTGACATTAGCCAAGTGACAAGAGGCAGCTAGAAAATCCAAAGTTTGATTTTTATTATTGATAAAACGAAAAGCAATTAAGATAAATAAGTCCAATTACTGCGAGATTAGCTGAAAGTAAAATAGAAACATAAAATTAGTTGCATGTAGATGAGTGAATGAGTAGCCTACCTGATGTAGCCTATTAGACCTATCCCCACTCTGCCGCTGTAGGGCAACACTCCCCTCTGCTGTCCACAGTTGTAGCCTACTCTGTCCAACAGCTTTCATCTACTTTCACTCATTTAGTCCATCAAGACAGTTTGGCACATGATGAACATTACCCCACACTTTGATTACAGTGTAGAAAACGCAAATACATTATCACGCACCTTACCTTTTGCCGTAGTAATGCTGTATTCCGACGCTGGCGCTAGATGGCGTGAACGCATCACTGTGTAGAACAGGTGAAATATTCTGTTGCTATGGTGATGACGCCAGTGGTCACTAAAAACTGTAGCACCTCGCACGTCCCTGACAACCGCCGCTTGAACATTTCGTGTCCTACAAGGTTAGTAAAAACCTGTTTTTGCGGGTTATGTTGTGCTTTTTTTAAATGCAAGCTGTAATTCGAATTGCTGAATGAATGACGTTATTAGGAACAGTTAGTGAACGTAGAGTTTAGTATACATTCCTGATACATTCCCCTTCTTTCCCATGATGCATCGCTTTATTTTGTCTCGTAGCTCAGGGAGATGATAGGAAAGTGACACAGCCACCCTCCCCTCTCACCCGACGAAGGCGAGCCCCTGACAGCATCACAGTCATGCCCCGCAAGACAGGACGCATTTAGCCAGTGTGGCTGGTCTGTTCAGCGAAAACAAATTGCAGCTTACAACAGGATATTCGACTGCCACGTATTTTTAGCCATAAGGTAAGCTCTGCACCACACAACAATGTGCCGGTGTAGCGTCGTTAGCTGTACAGCTAGGCTAACCATAATTAAAGCCTCAAATGTACTTCCGCCGTGTGGAGAGAGAAAGATGGGTCCGTTCACAGACATTTAAATTGCATTATTATTTTTAATAGCACTTTGCTTATCCTCCTTGTTTATAGTGGCTTAATGTTTTTCTGTATTTTATGTGTGGGCCTGTTCTCAATACACCAAAGCAGGTTTACTTTATTGACATTTTAACCCTTAGAAAGGGGGTTGCCTGTTATAACTGCTGTATTTTCTTCACCAGAAAAAAATTAAATCGTTGAATATCAGGCTGGCACCTGCTAATATGTGCCCCATGTTGCTGAACACTGTGCTTTTATTGATATAAAGCACTGTTTGGTGATTCATCGTATGCCGAATTTACCAGGACACCTTCAGATTGCTTTAAAACATTGTTTACATTTCCTCTCTTTGGATGACGGATTGTAAAGGGAGCTTTGTGTGACGGTTTACCCCCTTCAGAATAGCACGTATCGGGGCTAGCTTGTTTGCGGTTCCCTGCAGCTGGACAGCTCCTCCCTGGACAGCAGCAGTACACAACATTAGCTGCAAGGACAGGACAGCCTTTGTGGTGACTTTGTGCACGGGATGCAGTGATGGCATCCATACAGCACCTCAGGTCATTAAAAACAACAAGGAAAGAGAGAGACGTCTTTGGAGTCGTTCACAGGCTCCGCTTGCCAGTAGCGGGTGTATGACCACTAGCGTTTAGTGTGATAGCGATGAAGGAGGTCGTGTCGCGTATGATATCTCTATGTGGTGCTTGACAATAACGTGTGTGTGAAGTAATGATCCTCTGGCATCTGTTGCCGGGATCAGCAGCGGTTTAATGTGAACCGTGGGTTAGGTTAGGTGCTGTCCGCAATGCAGGTGCTGAAATTGAAAGTGCCCTGGAAAGTATCATGCGTCCCTGCCGGCCAACACGTAGCTGAAGACCTGTTCAAACAGTATGCAGTATTTTAAATGGTGTCACCGGTTGTCCTTTAGTTGTGTATCATTTGTTGTATAATGTATTTATTTATTTAATATTAATGACAACATGCCAGACATCTACATGTAGAAGTTCCCTGAACGATGAGCGTGTGCCAGGAGTATGTTGATTATTATGACAGACTTTCTTCAACGCATTTTTCCGTAATATAATGGCAACAAATATTAAAGGACACTTGCAAAGTAATGCAATAGTCCACATTGTTAAAAAAGTGATATTATTGGGCAAAGAAACGGATTCATGACAGGAAGAGCAGGAACAGCTAAGCTCTTGTTGTGGGGAAGGATTGTAGCCACAAGCTAATGTTTCATGCTGCTGCAGCTCATTGATTATTTATGTGCTCTGGATGGGGAAATGCTGGTTTGTATATTTGGAAAAGGAAGACTTGGAGGGTCGACAAAGATGCCATGCTGGTTTCAAATTAATCCCTGTCTTTTTATGTCAAAAACAGTTCTATCATTTGTTTTTAAAATAAAACTTGAATTCACTGCAGTTCAATACTCCTATACTCCTTTGTACCATTGAAAGCTCCATGTAATGGCGTGTTTTGAATTTGGCTGATGTCATGCCTTTACAAATGGAAAGCTATCTGATTCTGAGCTATTCTTGGAAAGAGCTGTGATGAGATATACTGTATGCTTGCCGCACAACGTTTACCGGAAGGACTCCACATTACTCATCAATAATAGATGATCTCTTCAGCCTTTACGACACACCACTGGTTTCTAATTGTTATTACCTGTGTGTGTTTTGGTCATGACAATGTTTTCCTTTTTTCTCTGTAAGCCATGACAAAAACATCACAGCGATAACTGCTGTAATTAGGCAGTGTGTCCAGAGAGGTGTCATGGGATACATTATTCATGTTAGTGGGCTGATGATGTAAGAGCAAGAGAAGCTCTGGGATGTTTTATTGAAGCAGACATATTATATATGCAGGCAGGCAGAAGCTTTCTCTGCACTCGAGAGGCTTGTTGCAGGGATCAATGTGCTCTCAACTCTCAGCCCTGTACAGTTGTCTGGCAGTGGGGTGGAGATGTTGGGTCTGAGTGATGGTTTCTTTCTCTGGGGCTTGTCTCTAGAGGCGAGGACGCCCAGTGAAGGGAGGGAGGGAGGGAGAGAGGGAGGGAGGGAGGAGGAGGAAGGTGGGGCAAGGCAGGCATGGAAGAGATCTACTTCTCACTGGCAGCCTTCCTGCCACACCCAGACAGTGCCACTGAGATGAACATAAATGTGTAAAGCTTTGATTTTTTTCTTTAGTCGTTGTTGTTGACCATTGTATAGACACTGAAAGAGAATATTTTCTAGCATAAAATAGATGTCATTCCTTTTTCCTGCCATCTTTAATTTATTTACGTACCAAGTGAAGAGAAATTGGGCTACCGGATCTGTACACAAATGTTGTTGTCATTACTCATTTGCCACTTTAATCCAGTGTAAGAATTTCACCTTTTATTTTCCTACCAATTATCTGTGCTCAGGAAGAGTCGGAGTAGTTCTAAGAGTATTTCCACTGTATGTCCAAATGGAATTACAATAAACAGTGTAGATTAGAGTAGCCTATTTTAGATTAGTGATAGATGTCTGAGCTTTAAAGGCCCACACGGCTCATTCTACGCTTTACAATCAATATAGCTCCATTTCAGTGAATGGCTGCCAACTATAGCAAATGAAAACAGAGTGTGCCTATTTATGGCTGCTTAGCCACTCCCTGCTACAGTCTCACCATAGCACACCCAGCCTGATTAATGATGATAGGCTACTGCACAACCACTCTGCATATTCATTAATGTGCATCCTCACTTTTTTTCGAGCATTTTAGCAACGCCCAGGCTTACGATGTTAACACTTGTTTGGTTGGTTGACGTGCCAAATGGCTTTTATTACGAATGCATTTGATGGTATTATCCAATGGTGATTAGTTTGATCTGTCATCTCAAGCCAATTGTCCATGCCAGTTGGCAGAGAGAGTCACGTTGGAGCACATCCCAAAACCCAGATGTTTATGGGCTAAAGAAATTGTGAGAATGAATGGCTTATTTGCTAGATGGGTTGACTGTTATTTATCCTTTTTCTCTCTCTCTCTCTCTCTCTCTCTCTCTCTCTCTCTCTCTCTCTCTCTCTCTCTCTCTCTCTTCTCTGTCACCTGCGTCTGTCTGGTGGTTGCAAGGCCGGTGTGTACGAACATAAACAACCATGGCTTCAGCAAACGTTACTCTGGAAAATCAGCTGCACAGTGCACAGAAGAACCTGCTCTTCCTCCAGCAGGACCACGCCAACACGTTGAAGGGGCTACACGCAGAGATCCGCCGATTACAACAGCAATGCACAGGTGAGTGAGCGCTGCAACAATGAGCAGCATCTACGTAAAACTAGCGCCTTAAAGAATTTAGGGGAAATCTTGTGAAAACAGATCATGGAAAGAATAAAAAGGCAATTACAGGTGTATCTGAAAAAAAATTAATATCACGGAAAAGTTCATTAAAAAAGTAAAACTTTAATATATTCTAGATTCATTGCACAAAATGAGAAAATGTCAGTGCTTTATTTTGCTATAATTTTGATGATTGTTTCTTACAGCTGATGGAATAAAAAAATCCAGTATCTCAAAATATATGAATATTACATAAAACCAATGGATTTATAATACAGAACATTTGACTATCTGGAAAGTATGTTTATCCTATATTAATTTCACTTCATGTGTAATGGATCTACAATATATAAAAGTTTCCTTTTTTGAATCAAATTATCCATCAAAATGTACTTTTCATTGATATTCAAATGTTTTGAGATGCACCTGTGAAAGCCAATGGACATGTGATACTAAATATCAACCAGGTGCCATGGTGCCTCTATTAATCCTTTTAGAGAGAATATGACGACTTACTGGAAATGCACTCAAGCTTTAAAGCACACTCTGCACTGCAATGATGCAACACAGCAAAACCTTTATTGAGCATTCCCACTAGTGATAGCTGTACTCTTCCACAAAGGGAGGATCTAAAGGTGGTCACCCAGGATAACAAGACACTGTGTGCTTTAGCCCTGACGTCCCGTATCCTTGGCTAACCCGTCACTAACGCTGACTTTGAACTCTCACTTATCTTGTTAAATGAATACTCTGCCTTCGGATAGCAGTGGCACGTTTTCCACAAATATATGTGCTGCGAGTTAGTCTTTGTGGTAAGCTGCTCTTTGGCACTCTCTTGTGATGCACACATCTAAATAACTCTTTCCTTTTTTTCCACAGACCTGACATATGAGCTCACTGTAAGAAGCTCTGATCCCTCAGGTAAGCCTTCATCCTACTGTTTAGTAAACAGGGCACTCACATCATGGTCATAAGTTACCATCAATATGTATGTCCCCTATCTGTAGCTTTATCTAAAATTACTGTTCTCCGGTATGAGTTGAAGTAGAGTAAGATTAACTTCAGGAACTTGAAACAGGTCTCTTTTTTCCACCTAGTTTGATTTTTATTCCAATAATATCTCAGATCACAGTTTTTCTCTACCAACCAATTTCACATGCGAAAGTGCACAGCAGCAGACACAACTACAACAGACAAGGCAATACATCTGTGTGTCCTGCTTAAATAGAGGTCTGTGTCAGCCTTGAGAGCAGAGGGCTGCCACCCAGGAAGCAGTGCATTGTGGGACTCGCTGCTGTTCATTAGGGCTCCCCTGCTCATTGCCAGTGGCCCCTCCTCCTACCATCCCATGGCCATGACATGGAGTCACAGCCCTGGTCTGATTGAGACAAAAATCCACTGTCATTATATTTGGTTGAGGTTTAGTACAGTGAAGGCTGCATGCAGTTTAATTCATTGACAGGATAGTGGTGGTGACCCCGTAGATGTGTGTCACTGAACAGCAGGCATTAACATCTCACCAGGATCACAACATGTTGTAGGCTCTTTAGCATGGCTGGCCTAAATATGAGCTATATTATTAGGGCATCCAGTTAGAGGCACTATCATGTTAGTGTTGGACATCTCAGAGATTGGAGTGCAGGAAATCAGATTATCTGTCACAGCGCTAATGCCAAGCCTGCTTAATGCTCAGCTGCCCCAGCTAGGGGGAAATGTATCAGCCAAATTAAGGTAGAGCAACGGTCATCTTCCCTAACCATCCCTGTATTTGATAGGAAACCACTTACACACATTTAAATTCATAATACACAATGGTTGTGTTTTTGCAAATACACAAACAGGGCTGTATAGGCTATGACTGGGTGGGGCAGGGCAGGATGGCGGCAGCAATGATGATGGTCAGAGGAGAGTAGTGCCCTTGCTGTCTACCAGAGCTCTAATGTGAAACTGGAGCTCTCTGCAGATGAGGTTCCATAGGAGCAAAGTGTCTCCAGACAGACTTACCAGAGTCAGTGTCTGCACTTAATGTACTAACGATTGGTCAGGTCTTGGGATATGTAAGAGGGAGTATGAGGGCCAAGTCGTGGAATAAATAAACAAATAGAATTACGAGAATAAAGTCGTACTTTTATGAGAGAAAAAAAATCATAGGCTAATTTAGGATGACATATACCATGTAACCTACAACATTATGGCAAGAGCTATCTAATGGGAATGTCCTTGTCACCCCTGTTTGTCTCAGGTCTCGGGCTGTGCCACAAAGCCCAAGGTAATTTATGATAATGTGGTTCTGCTTTGCCAAGAGATGAAGCATTTCCCTATTTTTGAAAGAAGTAGGTTATAATTCACAAGATGCTCCACGTTCCTCATTTTAATGCACGGGAAAAGACAATATTTCTTCTCTTAAATAACACAATGCCTAAAAGTACGACTTCATTCTCAATTTATTGCAATTTTTTCTGAAAAGTTTACGACTTTAGTCTCGTTATATTACAACTTTTTCCACCTACTATAACGATTTGATTCTGGTAATATTACAACTTGTGAGCCATAACTTATTCTTATTCTATTTATTCTGTTATTTTTGCTTAACATGGCCCTAATACTCCATGGAACTGTATGTGTGCAGAGCTTCTGTTTTAACTGTTCACAATGGTGTGTGTGTGTGTGTGTGTGTGTGTGTGTGTGTGTGTGTGTGTGTGTGTGTGTGTGTGTGTGTGTGTGTGTGTGTGTGTGCAGACAGCAGCGAGGCGAGATGCCGGGAGCTCCAGAGGAAGTGTGAGGAGCTGGAGGCCCAGCTGAAGAAGAAGGAGGAGGAGAACACGGAGCTGCTCCGAGACCTGGAGCAGAAGAACGCTATGATCTCTGTGCTGGAGAACACCATCAAGGAGAGGGAGAAGAAGTACCTGGAGGAGCTCAAGATGAAGAGCCACAAGCTGGCTGTCCTGTCTGGGGAGCTGGAGCAGAGAGCCAGCACCATCGCCTACCTTACCTCGCAGCTCCACGCCACCAAGAAGAAGCTGTTAGCGGGCAGCTCGTCTGAGGCCAGCCCCAACGTCAGTCCGGTCACCTCGTACAAGCCCACGCCTCCTCCGGCCAAGGACAGGCAGCCGGAAACCCCACGACGCCGCATGAAGAAGAGCCTCTCCCAGCCCCTCCACCCAGAGCTGACGGAGGTGTATCGGCTGGGCCATGACGGCAGGCGGATGGTCCTGAGGGAGTCTGTAGACGCCATGCCCGACCCCACCCCCTTCCTGCAGGCCGGGAGAGAGTCTCCAGAGCCGCAGGTGGTGCGAGAACGGCACGCGGTTATTCCCCCTATATCGTCTGAGCGTTCCCCTGTCACTTCGCTAGGCGCTGCCGGTGCCAGCCCTCGTCACAGCCCCGCTCGGGACCGCCAGTACAGGGCTCACGTGGGCGTGGCGCACCGCATCTCCCACGTCACCCCTCCCCTGGCCCCCCCGCACGCAGAGCTGGAGACACTGGCAGTGGACCAGGTCAAGGAGGAGAAGGTGGTGCGGAAGCGCTCAGGAGCCGACAGGACAGTTTAACACTGCGATGCTAACATGCTCTGAAACACAGACACTGACAGACAGACACACACACACGCAAACAAACACACATGCGCGCACACAAACACACCCACACACATTGCATTACATTGCAAGAGCAGGAAGAAGCCTGAACCACTGTGTAGCCTGCTTTGTATGCAACACTGCAATATAAAATGAATAACAACATTATCCTTTTGTTCCTAGTATTCCATAAAGACTTTTGTTTTTCTTAAAAATATACCTTAGAAAGGGACAACTTTAAAAGCATGCCAAATGTTTCTTATGTACAACACAATGAGATCTTGTATTATACACATCTTGACTTTTTGCTTAGACTTTGACTTTATTCTATCTCATGCGGTGCATACAACAAATTCTCAGCCAAATATCTGCATCAGTGCCTGCTTGACCGGTTCGACCATACTCAAGCTGCGAAGTGTAGTCATGGCTAATAGTAACCTTTACATATCTGTCTGCTTCATCCACTCAACAATAGTCTGGACTGGACATACTGGCTATATGCCTATAGTACTATAGAACAAGATATCTGCAGCTACATAGAATTGCAATTATTAAATTAATACTCCGCGAATGTCTTTCATCTTCTTGTGATATCAGTATGATAACGTTACTGTAGTTACAAGCTGCATAATTAAATGTGCAATTGAGATTTTCTGGTGAAAGGTGAAGGTTGTAACTGCACCTTTCCTTTGTGGACATGCAACAACAGCAGAGGTGCATATGTGAATATGCAGTAGAAAGGAGAGTGAAAAGGGCGTCTATTTGTGAGTGTGTGTGTGTGTGTGTGAGAGAGAGAGCGATAGAGAGTGTGTGTGACAGAGAGAGATGATGAAGGCCCATGAGAGAACAATATCTATTGATGTTATTTGTGATACCAGGGCATTTTTGAAAATTCTGCTGTAATAGGATTTTGTGATATTACTAATTGTACTTTATAAAGGCTGTACATTTGTAATGAAATCTTTTTTAATTTATTGTTTAATAGAGTACACAAAAAGCACCTCAGATAACGACGGACGTCACGGCACCACAAAAATGACAGTAATTATAACCACTAAATAATAATCTGCTTTTCACCTTAATATTACCTGTTCTTGAAGTATACGTATAAATCAATACAATAAAGCAATGCTTCTTCGGTTACTCGATTTCTGTTTGCACAGATAGGTGGTGACAAATGAAAGGAACAGGCTATATGAAGTGTTTATGAAAGGCATTGGGACATTATGAGCCACCAAAACAACTTTGAAGCTCCCTAAGGAACTGAGGGGGAAAGATAATTGTGTTTTTGATGGTTGTGGAGAGCACTGTCTGTCTGAAAATGTTGCTCTAATATCTCCCTTCGGTGTTCAGTGTGGTTGAGATCCGGTGATTGCAAAGGTCAAAGCATATGGCTCACGTCATCATATTCGGACTGAAGTGCATTGTTAAAGTTAACTTCAAAAATGATTATCAAGATTACTCTGAAGAGTCTGTTGTTGCAGAAAGCAAAGTGCCTGTCTATACAAGTATGTGTATGTAGTTCAATCAGTTGGCCATCGGGTGTCCTCCTTGACCCAGTGAAAGATTAGTGGTGGAAGTTATTGGAAAACGGGACATCAGTTCTGAACTGAAAATAAACTAAAACCTGCTCGAATGTCCACTGATTAAAAATTAACTGGAAAAGAAAGGGTCATGTGATGTCTGAAACACATGACAAAAAAAGCCTCTGCTATGGGCCAACCATAGACCAGGATTTAAAAAATTAACATGAACCCAACCCTTTAGTTTTGATACTGACAAAAAAGTATTACTCCCGATATCATGGCATTTGCAATACATAATGCTCATAACATGTAGAGCAAATGTAGAAGTATGTTTGTGTGATATTTGCTTGCTGTTGGAACTATTTCATTATTGTGCAGAAACATTGACACAGATCAATAGCCGAGCTGGACCACAGGCTAATGCTGTAAACTATATATTATAAATTAACTAAATCAGGTAATATATTTTGGCTCTATGACAGTGCAAGCAGCATGATCTTGTGGACTGGTGATATAACAGTGACACCTGGTGGTCAAATGATGTACTTACAAAATATGCATTTGTCATTCTGAAGAAGAAAAAAAAAGTCAGATATTATGAAAAGTAAGTTTAAACTTCTATCAAGTCACGTCATCATTCCAAAAACTGTGTTTTATCAACCTCATAATGGTAACATATGTTAAAAGGTGTGCGTATGTGAGTGGGTTAACCCTCAGAGATGATCTGAATTAGAAGTTTGATAATATGGAGGTGTCCTGTATCATAATACCAGGATGCCTTGGTCCAGGTTGCCAAGTCCTTTTTTGTATTAAAAATGATATAGGCTCACAAGTGTCCCAGATGTTGAGCCAAAGCTTTCGAGGTGTAGTGCCCCACTAAAATAAACCCAGTGTGAAATAGCCTTCACTTCAGGGAAGTGTGCAAATCAACCATAACTGCTGAGTGGAACTAGTTCAATTGGATTCACTCTCATACAAAGAGAGTAGTTTCTCCACAGCTCTGTCTCTGCTTCCAACGTTGTCACTAACATAGAAAATAGCACCACAAACAAATGGTTAAAATATTTTTTTTATTTTGAGAAACATATTTGGTTAAGCTCACTTAAGGTAGGCTTCTCAGTCCTCACAGGCATGTTGCAGTGAGACTCAATAGACTCATGGTTGTAATTATTATTGAATGAATGAATGAATTAATTAATTTGGCATAATATTCTCTTGGCTTTAATTTTCATATTTACAGTCCAAAAGGCCACTCAATACACTCTACAGGACTGCCAATGAAGGACACTTGCTAACATTAATAACACACGATAAACCACAAATACAGTTGTTCTCTTGCTGTTAAAATACCACAGAATGATTTTGCATTCCTAGTGGCAGCATACCAAAGAGCATATTCTTATGTTGAAAGTTTTACTTTTTAGTGGTGATCCTTCAGAGCATGATGGAGGAAAATATATATATATATTTTTTTTTAAATCGTTTTTGGCATACCTCCACAGGAAAGGCATTTATATTTTCATTTAATGAAGGAAAGTGCATTGATTTCATCCTGATATGGATTTTACAACTCTTTTTTTTTACTTCCATGACCTCTCACTCACAGAACATTCTGAAGAAATATAGTTTGATATGTGGACTCAAACTTGCCATGGTTTGTTGTGCCTGTGCATCACTGTGCAGGCTCTAATCTCTGGGCTGGTGACGCTATCTTCACCTGTTGTATGCCTGGAAAAGAGAGGTGACCATACATGAGTTACTGCAACCCTTTTTTTGCAAACCAGTAGAGAAAAAAAAAACGAGGAAGAATCGGAAAGCGCAAACCTGAATCTGTAAGGGTTAACTGGTTCAACTCTTCTTCCAGCTCCTCGGTGCTAATATCCACGTGGCTGAAAGGTACAGCGGGCAGAGAACTGAGCAGGTCGCTACCTGGGAGACTGGGCTCCTCGTTGGGCCGCAGACCAGATGTTGGAACATCAGGGAAAATGGTGATGGAATCCGGCTTTGACTCGTCCAACAAAGATCTAAGTTCTTCCTCCAACTCATCCATGTCTTCATCTACAAAACAAAACAAAACAAAAGAACAAGTCAAACTTAAATCGCCTGGATATTCCAATGTACAATATATAAAACATATGGCACCAACAGTACGGCATACCTGCACCCCCCACACTGGATATAGTTTGGTTCACCTCATCTTGAGTGTCACATAACTGGTAAAAATCATAGAGAAAATGTATTAGATTTGAGATTTAAATAATACAATAAAAATGTATCGTTGCCTTAAAATAAAATGGCTACCTCCTGGATTTGATCCACAAGGTTCTCGGCACGTTCCACAGTCACATCCTTGAGAGAGAGTCTCAGAGCTGCCACTCCAGCCTGATATGATTGAATAACCTACAGAATACATCCAACACACATTTACAATAATGTAAAAAAACACACAAGCAAAAAGAACTTGGTTACAGACAAGTGCACACAGAAAAAGTGTTCGCTCTGCCTCTCACCATCTTATCAGTGTGTGCCTGGGCCACTCTGTCCAGGATTCCTCTGATCGACTCCAGTTGGCCGAACAAGTTGTCTGCTCTCTTCTCCAACCGTTTGCGGCCTTTTAAACACCTCAGGGCCTATGGGATAGAAGGGAATCATCACCACTGATTGAACCCAGTGCTATAACGTTTGCTCTGCGAAACCAAAATAAAATGGGTTCTTGCGCAGGTCTCTAATATTATTACCTGTGGTTTCTTCCCGTCCCGGAGCAGCATCCTGACTTCCTCTGTGCACCTGCGCTTAGATAATGCAAAGCAGCTTTAGCAAAAATCTCAAAGATATGTATTTCACAACCATTTGTAACTGCAGCCCCTCTGGCTATTATTAAACCATTAACTGGAAAATATGAAGATGGGTAAGCAGTAACTTGCACTTATGGCACTGGTAATATCACAGATGGAACAAGTTAATCCTGACTTGATCACATATTGTTAATGTCACTGTCTAAAACCATAGAAACAACTTTTGGCCCAAATGGTGTGCCTTGCTTAAACATGCCTACCACGCCCCTTACAGTTTAATGACATACACAATCCGTCAATGCTCATTCTAGTTTCATATTTGAGTTGATGTACTTGTCAGCCTCAAGGCCCAGTTTCTCCACCCGCTCTCCCAGCAGCTTCTCACTGCGCTGCAGATGGTAGATTCCTATGTCCACGTCACTGACGGGGGACACGCGATCCTGCCCAGCCTGACAAAACTTAACAATCTGCAAAGAAGACACACAAAGAGAATGAAAGGAGACACAACTTCAATTGTTTACTGACAAATTACTTTCAAGACTTTTGAGTGCACAGTTTGTGTCAGGGAAGGTTACACTTCTTCACCTTCTCGCCCTCGTGCAACGCGACCATCACTTGCTTGTCCCTCTGCAGCTGCAGGAGAGCCATACACAGCGTGCTCTCGTCGGCACAGACGTCAGAGGAGAGAGCGCAGAGCTCTTGAAACGACAGGATGGGGCGGCTTGCAAACTCACTGCCGCGGTACACCCCGAGTAACTGTGCTGCTTTCTCCTGGAAAACCAACAAGATAAGATTAGTTGCCATAAAAAAAAAACTTTAATGTAGGACTGAAATAAAAGAGAAGGAAAGAGAAACCATTCAGCATGCTTGCAGTAAGCCACACACATTAAGTACAGTATAGTTCAGTGGCACACTAGTTCAACATTCATTTATTCATTTCTATTGAAACGTTGCACTGAACAAAATATGTATTAAAAATAACTTAAAACAAACAACAAATGCAAAAGTACAGTAATGTATTGTAGTGGAATTACATCATGAAATGAGTGTGACAAACCTTCACTAGTTCAATAACAACAAAGGGTTCCTGCAGTGACACCTGGCTGCTCCCCAGCAGAGTGGAGAAGGTCCATTTCAGAGGCTTTACCAGCAGCAGGCCAACGCCCCAGGACAGCCAGCCACAGTCCACGTTAGCAGCAAACTCAGACTCCCTCTGGATCTTCCCACATCTGGCACGGGTTAAAATACACACAATATAACCAGGCTGACCCATAGAGAGACAGGGACAGTTAGTGCTACTGGCACGGTAGCGGTTACCTGGCCATGGACTGGATGACAGTCGCCAGGCCCAGCGGAGACTTCTCTTTCCTCCTGAAGGTCTGGTTGAGCTCCTGCACACTGACACACACGGCCCCGCGGTCCCTGCAGCTGCTTATGACCAGAGCCGTCCAGAAGTCCATCTTACTGTCCCAGTCCGTCGTGTTGACGTCTCGGTTCTCCTTGAAGTCGGAGAACATAACATTCATCCGCTCGTCGTCGTCCCACTCAGGCGGCGGCGTCATTCCAGCGGAGTTAGACATTCGTAAAACCCAAGTCCGAACTTTTAGCTAAATCCCTTTATCCAATAGCAAGTTAGAGGCAGACAGCTTGCGCAGCTAAAGTTATCTGATATAGCTAACGTTAAGTTAGCTAGCAACATCCACCTCCTGCCCTCACTCTTTACTGTCAAACTAATATCAACACTTAACGTCCAGTAACGTTAAGCTCAAATATCGTCTGTGGAAGAATACATGAGAGCAGTGGTTCACATGTCGCTGTCAGCTATCAAAGCGAAACCTTCAATTCACCATGATGCATTGATATTTGGCAACACACGCTAGGTCTCACATATCAACAACAACATATGGATGCACGCGCGATTTAAAATTCAGAACCGTGCGAAGGGGCGGCGATTCCACCCCTTAATAAAAGTTCGATGATTTTACCCACGCAGACATCCTGATGCACAAAGCAAGCGCACCTGAAACTTTGCTCACGAACATTGTACTTGCGTTGTTAATGCGCATCTCTGCGCAAAAGGCTTGATCTTATTTCTGAGGATACATTTGTTCTTTTCGAGATGGTTGAAATCAGGGCTGCCAAGTTTCACCAAAAGTTTGGAGTGAGATTTTTTGGCCGAGGGACCCAAAACCGTGTCCTCTTTCCCACCCAATCATTTTTGCTAGTGTCCTGCAAGTTTACATATTGTTCATAATAAATCAGAAATAAAGACAATTGGAAAATGTGATAAAACATCAAAAATCTTATTAAAATAAACGAATTCATGAAGTGCAAAGTCGTAGGACAGGTCTTAATTAGACTTTGGGTGCGGACATATAAGTGGGGGAAAATTTTGAGCATTTAACACTTAATTTCCTGCATTCTGGTGAATTTTTATGAAGCAATGTGTGCCTTTTCTGCATTAATTTTTATGTAAAGTAAAAGAGAACATTCACGGTTTCGCTGACACAAATTTTATTGAATAGCCTACAATCCATGTGTAGTGCTTTCAAATATCTCCTGTAGCCTATTGGTAAAACATTTGGTTAAACTGTAATAAAGGTAATTAGGCCTATTCTATATCATGTCTACTATTGAGGGTTGAGTGGCTGGTGGTATTTTACTAGCAGCATTGCTTTATTTAAAGAAGAAAAAAATTAGGGAACAGTTCAACACCAATGCAAACTACTAAGCTAAAATAAAACATCTGGGTTACTTGGTCCCTCCTCTTAGGCTACCTCGATTTGTGTTATGAAAAGTGCTATAAATGTGCAATACATAGGCTACAGTTCATTACACAGAAGAATAAAAGCATTTTTATTGGCGGATGAGCCATTTGTTACTTTGCAAACCTAATTTTCAAACTAAATTACCAAAAACAATAGGCCTATACAAAACGATCCAAAGATCTTCTGAATTTACTTGAGTGAGATTGAAGGGTTAATGTGTTTGATGCATGCGCGCTCACCAGCCGGCGGGGACACAATTCTTATCAGCGTAACTTGGCACGCTATCAACACACACCTCGGAAGAGAAGGTGCGGGTAGGGGCTCGCCTCCTGTATATGTTCATGCTCGCCTCCCGCTTCGAATGCACAGTGCACATCAAAGCATAACGTTAAAGCGCGTTCAGAAAGAGGAAGTCACGGCACTCATGTCTGTTAGCTTTTCAAAATATTTGGGGATTACTTTCTCCGCGTGAGAAATTTGAGGTGTGGCGTGTGAGAGTGTGAACTGGTTGATTTGCGTGTGTCTCACGGCCAAAGAGTGAGACTTGGCAGCTCTGGTTGAAATGTTTTAGTTTGACTCAATAAGACAGCGACTACAACGGGCTTGTAGTCAAATAAAATAAAGTAGGGCGAATACTGGCATCTTGGGACAATGGGCATCTTGGGACAGTTAAGCTTAATCTTGTTTTTCTTTTAATGAATAATATTTTATTTCTAAAATCCTACACTGATCCAATCATGAGAAAGTTTGGAATGAAAAAATATTGGTTATGTGGTCATGACATCACTTTTGGTGGCATGGTCTAGCCATATTCAACAGCATTGCAGTGAATTTAGATGAAAAGTCAAATGACATAGCGTTTTCTTGTAAATGATGTTAAGATCATAAAAATCTAACAAATGTATGGATGTTTGTAATGTGTATATATTATGTTAGGTAATAGAGTGGTCAATCAGAATAAAAAAAATCATGTTCAGATCAATCTTATTTTCTGTTTAAAAATTTGATTTTGTCACTGTCCCAAGATGCCAATTGCCAATTGGCATCTTGGGACAGTGTATTACTGGCATCATGGGACACAGTGATTCAAGTCATTTTAATGGGGAATTTTGTCCTCATACATTTAGATGGTAAAATTTGCAAATTGATTATTCCAAATAGCTTTTATTTAAAAAAAAATCGGTTTATAATAGCTAGCAAGCAATTAGCATCACATTTATCATTAGCACTGCCAGCTAGCTCAATGGTAGTTTTAGTGAATATTTGTTGAGTTCACTTTTTTTGATTTTCCTAGGCATTATAGCTCAACAATGATTAAGATAATCTGTTGCACCCTTCTTTTGAGATTAAAGTGCTTTTTATTTGAATTGCTACTGTTTTATTACTTCAATTTGATGTGTTTTAATTGTCCCAAGATGCCAATAACAGGTGTCCCAAGATGACAGTAATGCCTTGAAAAATGTTTTTTGGGTTAATGTGTTTGCTGAAGAGTCATTCATCCAGTGTTTAATTTTGACTTATTTTTTCTTCTCTGTTGTATAGTAGAGATCTCAAGCTGTTTAGAATGGTATCATGTGATGGGAAAACTTCAACAAGACATATACTTTCGGAAAGTGTCCCAAGATGCCTGTATTCACCCTATAACATTTATCATTTCGTTTATTCAAGGTGGGGGTTAACGGGGCTCAAGCTGCGTGCGGCAGCACACAGAAAGTCAGGATGCATTTAGGCTACGTTGAAACAGTTCCAAAATCCTGGTTATGATCAAATTGGTTTCATGGCAGCCTTTATGGCACCGCATCATGTTTTTCTCCACTGGAAGGGCACCCTAGAGGGCACTGCATCATGTTTTTGTGCACACTGGACCTCAGAGGGTAAATCAAATCAGTTAGGCTATATGAAGCCCAATATAACAAATAGAAATAGCCATACCTCATTGTTCTTCAGTCCGAACACAATATGACTCCCAGAGCAAAACTTTACCGAATGAAAAAGTTGAAGAAACTTCAGGGAGAGTGACAGAGGAAGGGATCTCACTCTGTCACATGTAGGCACAGTTGGCTTATAACAGACCAATAGGAAAATCACGAAGGAACATTCTCAATGACAACATTTGTACATGCATGTGAAAAGTACGAATGCAGGAAGACTTCCGATGCTGCCAGAAGAAGGACCTGAGCCTCACCGTCTCCTCGCCACCGTGGAGGGAACTTTATCATATTTTATCCTCCATCTAACAGGTCAATTTTGCCGCATTTTCTTTCGACCCCACCGGCCCACCAGTGCTTTTGGTATGTATTGTACAACTCAAAGGACATCATACACCATCATCCAGATCTAACAGCACATACTTACTGATGTGGTCCGGGTTCTTTAGGATTAGAAAGGTAATTGTTACCAAATAAGACATAGGACACAGGACTTTTTAGGGGCCATAAACAGGATTTAATTGTACCCCCTTCCCACTCACCCTTCCATGTGCAAATGTACATAGCAACAAATCGATTTGAGACTGTACATTAAGAAAAGCATAGGGTAGCATGTAGAACTATAACTTAATTATACATTCTCGGATCTTCTTATAGCTCAAAGTTGGTACACCCCCCAAAGGTCCCCCCAAAAACACTCTTATATAGCAGGAAGAAATGTTGAGATTCAGGCTCTTTGACAAAATCAAGGAATATGTCTTTAAAAACTTAAATGAAAGGAAAATAAACAGAGCTGTAATCAAGTAAGTCCAAGTTTTCAGTTCATTTCTAGGCCCCTCGCTTAGTATGCACATGCCTCAGGCAGCCTCTGATCCCACGCTATTATTGCAGAACGAACATCAAATCCAAAACAGATTCAAGGGTATCTCATATCATACAGAGATAATCACAATCAAGTATTTTAAGTATTGCAATGGTAAGTATTGCTTGTTTTACATAGTTATGTCATTTTTACCGTGCCATGCAAAATGCTACGCAGCAAGACTACATTGTGTATCTCACAAAACTTTCAAGGTTTAACAGTCACTTACAATATCCAGTCTCTCATCCAGTGAATATTTCAGTTGATGAACATGCACATCGTTTTCACATTAGTAAAGGACAGTATACAATATGATACTTTCAAAAAAGAATTGGCCAAGATATATGGCTGGCAGAACAGAAGCAGGGGAGCGGCAGTGCCATCACCTGTGTTGACATGTTACTCTTGCAATTGACACATAATTTCATTCAGATGTTAAGGGATAGTGCATAAACATATAAAATTAAACATTTGATTAGTTGCCTCGCTTCAAACATCCTGTGGAACAGCAGAGCTATAGTAACATGGCTTAAATATTTTGCAGTCTTTCATACATTTGGCACTTGTGGATAAATGCTCAGAAACACCACCTTTTCGCTCCGACCATAACGTTTCTACTTGGCACTGAGATCCACCACCAGGTGCTGGTAGGCCAGGGTGTTGCCTTTGAAGCTGGCGGCCAGCATTATGTCCTTGTTGTCGACGGATACCAAGCTGAAGGCCCGTGGGGCTCTCATGTTGAGCTCCTGGAACAGCTGAAAGCGCTGGGTGAGGTCATCCCACAGGTAGACTCTGGAGAAGGAGAAATCACTCCCCAGGATGAGGTACTGACGAAGGCCCACTGTGAACGGATACACTGCCATGGAGCCCCTGGAGGGTAGAGTCTGGATCTCTACAAAACGCTGCCCTTCCCAGCGCAGGATCTTGGAGTCGCCGATGAAGCGTGTGAGGCAGAGGTAAAGGACTTTCCTCACCCAGAAGTGCTTCACCATCTGAACATCTGCTAGCTCTGTGATCTGGGAGAAGAAAGCAAACTGCTTCTGGCTTCGATTCCACTGGTAAACCACCGGGGGCTGAGAGGCGCTGGAGAGGATGAGGTGAGGCTTCCCCCCGACATCCAGGAACTCCACATGGGTGTCCCGATGCCAGGGATGGAGGGACTGGTGGGAGTAGAAGCCATTGCTGTTCCAGCGGTAAATGCTGGTGGAACCCGCCTTAGAGCTGTCCGCAACTATAAAGTACCACTCGTCATCCAGCTGGAAGGTGTCCACGAAGTTGGGCTTCCTCACACGAATGGTGTCAATGTCTTGGATCTTTACGAAGCGCTGCGGGTCCTCTTCCCACCTGTGATGACAACAAGGTTTTCATTTTATTCCTAAAGCTCTTAAGAATCAAAGGACTGGTTTGAGAGTTTGGGAATTATGCTTATTTCCTTTCTTGTCCAGAGTTAGATGAGAGGATCGATACCAATGAGGTCTTTGCAGTAAATTTGAAGCTCCAGTCAGCAGCCGGTTAGCTTAGCTTGGCAAAAACTCTGGAAACTGGAGGAAACAGCTATCTTGGCTCTTCCAACCCATCATCAAATTTTTTTTTCATCCATCCAAATGGAACAGTAAAAATGTCAATTTGCCATTTTACGAGGGGTTATGTGCCAGACTATTTCTTAGTGGGGGCGGTTGCCAGGCAACCAGCATAGACTCAGGGTAGTTAGGCTACTGGTTCTGGCCAAGAAATATAGTCTGATGAAAAAAAAGGAAATAGTACATTTTTTAAATGTATTTGTATTTATTTAGAGTTTTTAGACATGGGGGGCTTTGTGACCTTTGGACAGTAAGGAAAGCTTTCCCCCCATGTTTCCATTCTTTATGCTAAGCAACACTAGTGGTCTGCTGACTCTAGTGACATAATAATGTGATGTTGATCTTCTCATCTTATTCCGAAGAGGAAGGCGAATCAGCGTATTTCCCAAAATGTAAAGCAATGGACAATTATTTACTATGATAGAACATTTTTAATTGACAAATACAATTGCAAGCCTTACTTGTAGATATGAGATCCACCAAAAAGTTGAGCCACGACCATGTAAAGGCTGTTGCTTATCACCACCGGTTTGCAAAACACAGCCGAGCGAGCTGCAAGGCAGATACACAGAAGCCGAAAAGCCATAAACGTTCATTTTCTTCAACATAGATTGGTACAATATTTACGCTTCGATAGACGACAACTTACAGGTGATGTTATGAAAAGTCCTGAAGACCATCTCCACGTGATCCCATACATACAAGGTGCAGAACCCTGTATCAGGCTGTGCAAAGGCCACAAACTGATCCCCGTTGAACTCGTAGGACTCCACTGACACCGAGTGGAACTTGAAGGTCTCATAGACAGCAAAATCTACGAGAAAGACAACACAGAATTAGAATAGGCTTTCTCATCATCAACCGAGTCCTACCAAGTCCCACCAAGCCACCATCTGTGGGGACATGCTGTGAAAGAAATGAGGGCAAACCTGCGCTGATGCAGTTGAAGTCTCTTGGCGCGAGGTCGTGGATTCTGCGTCCCTGGAATTCAAAGGGGCTGGCGCAGTAGATAGCAGGAACAGAAGTGTTGGTCTTCTCCATCCAGTCTACCAGCCACTTGATCTTACAGTCACAACGGAAAGAGTTTCCCCGCAAGTCCCTGAGCAATGGATGAGGAAAAGAGAAAATATGGCAAACTTAAACCTTTGAAATATAACAAGAAGCAAAAAAAAAAAAAAAAGACAAAAAGACGCGCACAAGACAATTTTGCAGATGAGTCTGGGAGTCCAGTAAAACCCTCAGGGAACCCCAGCATAGCAACATTTCATAGTGACAGATTGTAGGGTCAGAGCTAGCACTGCTTTGATTTCAGGGAGGGCATAGTACACTTACAAATCTGTGAGGATGTCTAGATGTTTGAAGAGATCTCTTGGCAGCTGCTGCAGGTTGTTGTTGGAGAGAGATCTGAAAAAAATCCATAAAAAGAAATAGCTATCATTATGCCTCTCTTGATAGTCTGTAATTGTTGATGAAACTGTGCCTGCGTTTTAGCTTCATCGAATTGTACAAAGTGACAAATGGTAGGGGAGGAATGTTCTCCGTTTTATTGGCTCAACGAAAATACTTACAGATGAGTCAGGGATTTGAGTCCTCTGAAGGTATACTTTGAGAGAGCCTGGATGTCATTATTCTCAATGAACCTGGGAAGAGAACGGACCATTCAAAACTCATACAGTGACAACCGACTTTGAATTTCAGCCAGTATTATTGAATGTCATCTTTGTTTGGAAAGGAGGCTGTGTTGTCAGTGTGGGGTTCAACAGGAGAGGGGCTGTAAGCAGCAATTACTTCAGTAATAGCACCGTCTGCATCTGGCAGATTTACAATCAAAAGCCTTGAGGAATAAGTCCTGGTTTCAAGAACATTTCATGCCCTTTGATTAATGTGAAATCCTAGGCACAGAGTCAGTGCAGCGAGTGTTAGAAAGGCCTGCCTGTCAGCATAATCTGATCCTATCACGTCTTTGTGTTGTCTATTGATAGTTGAGGACATACAATACAGCATGTGCCGACTCTTTGGAGGTGGCGGGATCTGAGAATATGACTTCATTAGCATGCACAGCGGGCAGCGACGTTAGTACGGTGATGCAGAGAGGCCTGATGGCTGGGCTGCAGCCAAACCCCACACAGCGAGCAGCTTGAGGCATGGCCATCACAGAAAAAGCTGCACCCCCCCCGAGCCATCAGCTAACTACTCTCTAAAGCCCATCTATTCACAGAATGGCATATTCAGCTTTATGGCGCGACGGAGGCGGTGTGCTGGCTTTTGTAAGAAGATTTATTTCCAGTTGTACTTTTGGCATTCCTAGCCATACTGCAGAGTCCAGTCTTGAAATCTCACAGTGCAGCCTTGAGTCAAGTTAATTCTATTCATTTGACAGATATATTAACATATTTAGACTTGCTGTACCAAATCGTTCAAAGAAGTCATCAGTGCATGACGGAAAACCTGTTTAAAAGTGTGCTTTAAAGCCAGCTCCAATATTTATGAGAGGAGAGACAAAGTCAGCTCACACAGCAGTATTCATTGACCGTTTGCTAAAAATTTGCTAACATAAACCACCATTAGCTAAGTGAGGCTATAGTGCGTAAACTCCTTAGTGTACTGATCTGAGCAAATGTGGGTTTTACTGTTTATCTGTTTAACTTGCCATTTATAATATAAAAGCATGTGTTTTTTTGTATTTCTGTTACATGGGCTCGCTTTTAAAACCGGTTCTTTAACAACAACATCAAAACATACTTTGATTACATTATTATATGAGGACATTTTGTTAATATTTTCAAAAATATTGTACATCTGAACACAGCAAGTAAAAGGCCTATAGGAAAAATCATTTCTGAAGTAGCAGTAGCTAATTAGCTGAACGGTAAACACTTACAGGTACTGCAGGTGAGACAGACCAGCAAAGGCATCATCAGAAATCTTTGTGAATGTGTTGGAGTTCAAGAGCCTGCAAAAAGGAATCGATAATGATCAGTAGTGCATGTCCAGCGGATTGTAATATCTTGAAATAATTGTTTCCATTTGTGTCAATTGGCAAATATATATAAAGATATGCATATATTTTTCAAATAAGTTCAAAAAAATGAATTCCTAAAAATACCCACAGTCTCAGTTCCCCCTCTTAATAATCCAAAGTATTTACAGCCAATAGATAAATGAATGCATTTTGAATCCTACACAAACACATGCAGACCCACACGCTAGCACACACACAGATGGACGGACACGAGAACACACTCATGATTGCATCTGAGTAGATAAACGGCCCTTTGTCTGGCAGAGCAGAACTGAAGGGGGTCAGTGCGTGGCAATGACACTGATACAGAGCCACTTTACTCTGCTATGTCACCACTGTTTGGAATAACCATTCATTTCTAGTAGCTGAAGTCACTTCTTTCATTGTCAATGCAAAACAAAAGATGTCTGCTGTGTGCTACAGTGTCTGCTGTGTGAAAACACGCGTGTGCGACATTGGGAGTCGTGACGTGCACGTATAAACAGGGACAACTGGTTGGGAGAGAGGATCAAGAGCTTGTGATGTTTTAGAAGTTGTGAAATATAGCTCTGTTGTGGGGTTAGTAGACACTCACAGGAACTGCAGCAGTTGAAGGTGTGAGAAAGATCCCTCTGGGATGGTAGTGAAGGCTGCGTTCACCATCGTCCTGTGCAGACAAACATCAGTTATTATCATTGTGCGTGTGTGTGTGTGCGTGTGTATGTGTGTGTGTGTGTGTGTGTGTGTGTTTTTGTGCGTGTGTGTGCGTGTGTGTGTGGGTGTGTGTGTGTGGGTGTATCTGGTGAAGGTGAAGATTACACAGGAGGTTTTTCCAAAGCTTTGGAAATGTCAGCATGTGTTTTAAAATTGTCTCAACCACAGCGTTGACTGTGGCACTTTTTAATTTCTTTCTTTTTAAAAACTAGGACACACAAGTTGCTTCTCCACTTCTTGACTCCTTCTCTTTTGTAAAATGAGGGCAGCTCCAGCAGCCTGTGTGCTCACAAATTGAATTCCCTTGACCGTTTGAACCCACTGTTCAATCCACATGCGATGGGTGGGGGGTCAATATCAGATGATTTAGAGCACTTTGTCACCTCTTCAGCGAAACATAACCTCCCCCCCTCATCAAGTGTAAAGCTCTCCATTTCATTATATGTGGGATTTGTCGAGTGTATCTCTGTACCCTCTTCAAGAAGATTGTATCTCTAACAGGAGAAGAAGGTCTCCTGCAGTGATATAGGGAATCTATTGTTAGTTCCTCCCTGGAGCTTGACATCATTTTACTTCATATTACAGTAAAAGGGACAGGATTATCACTCTTAATATGTAGTTCTGTCTGACAAAACATCTCCCTGGTAATCCAAAGACACATCACATCACTATAACATCAGTAGGAAACATAGCCTGTAGTCACTTTCAGGTCATTATAAAAGACAAGTAGGGTTTGAGCATCATTAAATAATGGAGGGTGACATCAGTGAGGTAGCCATCTGTACCAGCCTGTATACTGCTGGGACCTCATGCAGGTCATTAAAAAGATGCTTTTGGCAAGTTAAAGACAGACACACACACACACAAACACACACACACAAATCTTGGACTCACAGAGAGATAATTCCAGGTGGAAAGCTCTTGGGAATGGCCTTGGTGTCCACACAGAAAGCACTGTCTTTGGTGCAGGAGCAGGTAGCAGGACATCGGGGTACCTTGGGGGCTCTCCTGGCATTGGATTCCCCAGGCAGCAGGCAGAGGCACAGGCACAGGACCAACAAGCAGAGCAGCCCCGTCCATCTCCGGCCGGGCTCCACCATCCTTCAGGCAGGAGGGAATGGGGCAAAAAAAGGCTGTGTGTTATGAGCTTCTAGAAGTTTCTCCTCAGTGAGGGTTGGCTTGTTGAGAGAGACGATGGACAGCTTGCCTTCAGCCCCGGCAGCTCCGATAATAATGCTGAGCGCAGAGTTGAGATAGAGAGAGAGAGAGAGAGAGAGAGAGAGAGAGAGAGAGAGAGGGAATGGGTGAGAGAGAAAGGAAATAAGGGAGGAGGGAGAAGGAAGGTATAGTCCTGTGTGTTTAATCGGTGGGTGTGGGTGCTCTGCAGCTTCCCTGGATCCGTGCAATCTAGATTTCTCCCTGTCTTTTTCTCCCAGGAGCTGTTGCCAGAGTGCACACTGCTGCAGGAATGACTAGCAAGGGAAGGATGCTTTCTCCGCACCAGGACCTGTAGGCAGCACAGACGCTGCCAATGAATTATTTACTATCGCGCACCCAGAAAAGAACCTGAAAAATGACAGCAGGGATAAAGAGAGAGCGAGAGAGAGCGAGAGAGAAGAAAAGAGAGAGAGAGAGGTGAGGAGGTGCAGGGGCCAAAAGCTCACATCAGTGTTGATGGAAGATTAGACTGCCATGTACTGCGGCGCTCTTATCAGGTGTGAAGTCGCGTCAAGCCGCTGCAGTCATCAAAGCAAACAAGGAGGCATCATGGGAAAAGATGCAAGGGGAAAAAAATGTGTGTGCGCGTGCAGCAGTGTGTTGACTGTGGCTGTTTATGTGTGTGTGGGAGGGAGTTTGTATTCTAGCAGTTTTCAAAAAGCATCCACTTCAAAGCATGAAGGAACACACTGAACCCAAGAAGAAAAAATAAAAGAATACATTGAACAAACCAGATGTAGATGGTGTAGTATTGTTTTTTTTTTAGATTAATAACATTTCTACTTTGAAAAAAGCATGACCCATGAGATGACACAAAAGATGAATGACACTTTACCCACTATAGTAGATTTAAAAGGAACGATCTAAATCAAAGCAGCAAAGGCCAAGATCTACTGACTGAGTTTAAAATATGGTCGAGCTCCACTAGATCCTACAATTCCCATGATGCAACCCAAAGACGTCTTACCCCCCCGCCCCCCCTGCTTGGTAAACACCAGCGTCTTTTGAACTTCTGTCTCCAGTTTCTAGCATCAGCTTTCCATTAGAAATTAGAGGTCATCAGGTCAAACCCAATCCCACATAACCCCGATGACATTATCAGGGTCATTTCCTCAGACTTTTCAAGGAGCGACAGGATACATCATTCACCTGCTTTCTCTTCTTGTTTCACGTGTCAAATGGTGGAGTTCTCCTGTCAGATCATTTAGGATAAAATAATGATGTATTGTTATGTTTGGATGCCATCAGAAACAGAACGAGAGAGATTTACCCTTGTTAGTTTTAATCCTATTTTAATGTGGCTTCATGGAAATGAATTTTTCGCAAATTGGGCATTCTTGCATTGAATTATTTCATACACAAACAACTAATAGGAAACATACAAATCACAACAACTCTGTCCAGTAACTCAGGCTTGGGGCACCAGAGGGCGCTGTAGACCATGATTTAAGGTCCATGCAACTGTGCAGTGGGTGGCTGAAATGCCACTAGCAGGGCTGCAGACTTGGTGCCAGGCATTACCAGCCTTCCCTCACAACGACTCTGTTGTGAAAAGCAAAGAGACCCTGCAACGTGCTGTGTGTGTGTGTGTGTGTGTGTGTGTGTGTGTGTGTGTGTGTGTGTGTGTGTGTGTGTGTGTGTGTGTTCACGTCTCACAGCACATTGTCCCCAACCCAGACAGTCATGTGGTTTCCAACAGTCATGTTCCAAACCAAAGCTGTGGTTTTTGGTCATTTCTCATTTCAAAGCAGATAACTTTACAGATGATACATAACATGTTTGGTTGAGTTTATCCTATGATATTAGTATATCTAGGTATTTTTCTTTTCTTTCCATCTCTCAGTCATGGTCCCTTGTTCTCTGAAGTGTGCCCATTCATTGTGAGCTATGAAATGAAATAACAGACATTATCTTGATGGATACGAGAGGAAGGGCTCGGAATGTCTTCAGGGGCTTCATTTGCGATGTGTTAAGATGTTTTCTTTGCCTTGGGACAGTTTGATATTTATCAGTGAAGTGGTTCAAACATTGAACACACAACTTTTTATTCCAGAACATCTTTGAGAGCTTATAGAATGTAAGAGACATTTTTGAGAGTGATTTATCATGTGAATCGTTTACAGAACTATGGGTGGTGCCTCTTTGTGCTTTATCTGGTTAAGGAATGCCATTTCCTGTGCAGCGAGTTATTTTTATGGTTTATTTTCCTTTGTGCCTCGGTGCATTGCGTTTGCGTGTTTTGCTTAGCTTTTATGTTTTGTTGTTTCTAACTGTATTTGTAGATTTATGTAAGTCATGCTCAGTGAGGAGCAGTGAATGCCTGAGCTTACTCCTTGCTGGGCTCCACCCAATCCAAACCTCCGGTGGGAAGCAGCATAATTGCATGGCATAGAGAACGGAGCATGAAGCAGCAGCTGGAAACCCTGACATGTATATGGGGCGCCCAAAGTAAAAATGAGTTTTTTCTGGCTCACTTTTTTCACATGTAGCTAATTTTCATAACATTTGAGACAGAAACTCAGGCAACACTTAACAATAATGGTTCCTTAATTAACTGTTAATTAATGCTTTGTTAATGCTTAGTTATTAACTGTTGCTTGGTTAGGCATTAACTAATGCTTATAAAGCATTACCTAAGCATTTATTAACAATTAGTTAACGATGAGTTAATGTTTAGTATGCATTGACCGGGCATTAACTAAAAGTGAATTAATGTAACTTTCTAGTGAAGTGTTACTGAAATTCATGTAAAACATGATTTATGCAAGTTAAAACAATATGTTTATGAAAAATTAATGTAAATGTTAAATCTAAATCTAGATTTTAAATGTTCAATCTTAATGTAAATGTTAAAGCTATAGTGTGTAACTTTTGTTGCCCCCATGAGGAATTCTGAGTAATTACAACAACACCCTCGGCGCATCTACATGAGGTAAGCCTTCGGTGATCGTACATCGATTTTATACCTTCTGCAGTACTTGCAGGTTTTTTTTCTGAGCTGTAGAATCAACAACATTTCTTGGGCGTTTGTTGAGCTCCTGCACCAGTGTCAGGGGGTGACTCCAGTTTGTAAATGCTGCCATACGGAGAAATACAGAGTTTTGTGGAGCTGATATGCTTAATCAACTTTATGTCAACTCATTTGGCAATGGTTTGAATGAATACATTTAACATTTAGTTTTACATTTAAATGTAACATTAACATGTAACATTTAGATTTAGATTAATGTTATAAACATTTTTAAACTGAATTTCAATCTCAAATGTTTTGAAAATTAGATCAATTTGCGTCAAGTGAGCCAAATAATCAAAATATATCAGCCTGAAAAATGTAAGCACATTTTTACATTGGTGATCCCATAGACACTGTGAGAAGCTGAGGTTTCTGAAATGCTGAAATCCTCAACATTCTCGCCATACAAGTATACCTTTATCAGCTGTGGCCCTTGAGCTGCCTTGTTTCATATTCAAGTAATAATGGAAAGTTCAGCCAAGCTCCCACTCACTCTTTAGAGCTCAACATTAAAAGGAGTTTGACTGAAATTAGCCATCAAACATCACAAAGTGTTCCTGTCTCCGGTGCCAAACTCTCACTGTCTCATATCCACTGATGTCTGACACGGAGGTATTTCATAATCAGAGCTTTTCACCTTTGCATTGGCAAGCCCTGCCTAACCGGGAGTCAACCTTGTTTGGACAACTTGTACTCTACGTCACAGCCGCGATTAACACTATAACTTTGTTCGCTTGAGTTTCATATTGCCACATCCCATTCGGATTATGGGCCAAGGAGCCTGAAAAGACCTCTCTGTCTGTCTGTTTTCATTTATTTTTGGTTTTCATGGTTTAAAACCTCCTGGCTGCACAGGAAGCAGGGGAAAAACAAAATAGGAAGAAAGACGCAATGTGTTTCACCTCAGTTCTTTTTCAGGGAAAATCCCAGCCCCGCTCCAGGCAATGTGTTCCATACCGGAGTCACAAAGGTGTATGGACTTAAGTCAGACATGTATGCACACGTTAGGGTGTTTCTATACTGTGTAGACACTGGTCTGGTGGAGACATGAATGAAGCGTGTTTGCTCCTCCTCAGCTATTCTTTACACAATGTGATTAACAGAGGGGGACAAGGACACAAATAAAGAGGTGATTCTGAGGCATAAAATCATTACCCTAATCTTAAAGTGTCATCATGAGGCCAATGGCTGATGGATGCCAATAATTTAGTTGTTTCAACTCTCTGAAGACAAGTTGACGTCAGATGTCCTCCTTGGTGAGTCAGGAGCGAATAATATATTCACACGTGACTAGAATAATTCAATAAGGTAAGTGTTTGTCACAACAAGGCTCGCTGAGTGCAAATCTGCCATGTCTGTCTTTAACAAGCAATCGTAGGGTTGCAAACCTGCCAATAAAAATTCCCAATTATTTATTATCAGACGATGAAGGTCGAGGCCTTGGACAAGTCTATCAACGAAAATGAAACCCCGTGAAACCAAACTACCGGTATACAGCCTTTAGGATTTTATACCAAACTGTGCCAAGAAAACAACCGTCCCAAATTGCTCTTATTCCTTTTTCCTCGCTCTGCCCAAGTGCGTCTCAGTCACTGGAAGGTATGTCAGCCAATCTCATCCCAGGCTCAATTCAATTAAAGAGAGTACAAAGACATATGGCTCAGGGGCGAGTGATATGATTAGAGTCCTGTGCACAACGACGCTGCCGCTTTGATTCATACCCGCTCTTATCTGGTCCCTCGCGGTGACGAGCCTTCCAGCTGAAACAAACTGAGCCTATGTGGGGCTCACCGAGGTGGGCCGCAGTATCCTCAGGGGGGCCCCCCTTAACTAATATCACACAATCAACAGGTCATGTCGTTATTATGTTTGCAGCCAAGACGGACTGCTGCCACAAAAACAAGGACAAACAAAGACATTGGATTATTGGACCACAGGGTTTCTTTCTGGTCGATCAGTATTCTGACATTTTGAGTCTCAGGGGATCAGGAGAATCCTCAAAACTGACTAGCCACAAAGCTATCTTTAGTTTTTCAATGGAAACAGTGCATAGGAGCAACTGTACCCCAACCCTCCCCCTATCCTTCAGAGCTGCCATAAAAGACAGGTGATACGCCTCTTGGGACAGGGATGTGTCGAAGGAATGCATGTGCAGGTATCCCGATGCCTGTGGGGACTGTGGAGAAAGGCCCAGTGCACCAGTTGATCCTGTTTGATAAAGGCCCTGACAGGCCCCGATTATATGTCTCAGCCTGGAGGAGGTGTGCGTGTCTCATTCCTGCGCAGAAGAAAGTCGATCTGGTGGGAAAGAGGCGGGGCCATGCCCGAAGGCGTGAGTTTTTGTGTGGAACGCCAGCACACACCTTGTCGGAGGCAGACACCACTACCACTAGCCCTTCTCCAATCTCCGCCCCCCTGCTAGCTCCAACACCAAACAAACACCCTCTCCCATCTCATTTACCTGACCACACCCGGGCCTCCAGACGCCATAAATACTCTTTCCACAAATCATGCCAGAAGTATGTTTAGCAGCCACCTAATACGCACAAACTTTTTTGTCTCAAAGGGTCCTTTTTCTCAGTCTCGTCTGTGGCACTCTTGCACTTTTTTTGGTAAAGCTTAAGATTACAGTCCAAAAACTGTAGTGATATTGTTTAAACATGGATACCTAAAAATACTTACTGGATATCTGCATTTACAATTTAGCCGAGTTTGTCATGTACAGTATATAGTGGTAAATAAGGGACTACTGTATTTGATAGTCTGCATATACTTATCTGTAATAAGTAATAATTGTAATAAGTTTAGTCAACATGAATTTGTTTGTTTACACTGTAATTTCAAAAAATGTCAAAGTCATTACTAGATAATTACCCTGTAATTACCCTTAGTTTCCCGTTTAAGCTTTACCCACTTAAATCCATCTGAGCTTTACATTAAGCTTGCAGGGAAAGGGACGGAAACTTCCCCACACATTTCTTTGCTGATGGTTTTGGTAATGTGAGCAAAGAAGGAAAAGGGCAGCAGACTCAAAAACAATAGTGAGACATGCAGTGAGTGACAGTCCGTGCCCCAGGCTCACCCCTTCTTTTATGTCTGTCCCCACAGAGCAGCCAGGGCACCGGGGGACCTGTCATACAGACAGCCATCTCACAAACAGGGGCCCGGGCCCTCTGTGGAGAAGAAAACGTCAACAACCAAAGAGCAGAGACGAGGAGGGGACATACACTGCCTTCGTCTGTCATCTCCAGCTGAGGAGGCCAACAGAGGGAGCAGTACACAGGCTTTCACATCCAGAGACAAACATATTTAAAAAAATATCATTAAAAGTTGTTACACATTTTTTAGTTCCAAGTGCTAAATACGTCCTCAAGAATTGGAACAACACCCAAAACCACAGTGGCCTCATTATGATACAAAACAGCTGTCCATCATGTTAACCATTGTTAACGAGGGTTGGGGAATGTGTCACAGCGAGAGAATACAATTAAAAATTAGAATTCCTTCTCTGTTTTGAAATCAACAATCTATGTTGAGTTAATCCTGTCTGCTGCGGTTATGTTACCCAGACACACTCAATCAGAGTTTGAACTGCCTGACGTCTGAGGTATTTTATGTACTACTCGACATGGGGAGTGGAATGCCAGGACGAGAGACATTTCTCCTTCACCTTGGACATGGACGTTGGCCAGAATGATATTCATGAGTTCCAGTAGGCTATTGCACTTCTGTGGTGGCCCTCCTCTCTCCTGTGCATTTGACAGCCCCCCCCCCCTCCTCCCTAGAGCCGCTGCCATAAATAACCCGTTCATTTGCGGGGAGACAGAGGTGCACAACAAAAGTCTGATGTCACCGCTCCTTGATTCCTTGGCTGAAATAAGCAGAGAGTCACACACTGCGTCACACCAGCAGTACCATCATCATCGTCACCCTCCCAGGACCCTCTCTCCCTAACTGCGTCTGAGAAATGATCTCTTGATTGATGACGTGTCTTCTCCTCCTCCGCAGGGTGGCAGAGAGTTGAAGGGCAGGTCATCTGTCAAGCGCTGACAGAGAAACGCACATGCTGGAGATTAATGGTAGAGGCTCAGGCTTTTTCTCTAGACCTGGAGATGATAATCCCAAACTGGAATAAATCAAACCAGCACTAGTAAACAAGAACACAAAGCAATGCATTCTTTTTTTTCTAGAGCGGAGTGACGGAACCACCTGTGTTATGAACCGCCCACACTGTATATGTGATTTCTGTATGAATATAGTGCAATGTAAGTAAAACGTATATTAACAAAAAATATCACTTACTTCTGCTTTAATATATCATTAATGTAGACACAGAAACAATACAAATACTAGTTGAATGTTTTATTTGGTCTTGCCCATTTGGACAAATTTTATTTTGATGGTTTCGCAATGTCGTTTTTGATAAGTTCATGCCAATAAAAGCTTTTGAATTTGAATTTAAAGACAATAAGTTACTGTAAGCACTTCTTAGATAAATAGGCTAAGGATAAAAAAGGGGGAGAACAAGGAATGTGGAGGGCACCATGCCTTCTAACCTTGACTTAAAAGTGACT
Organism: Hyperoplus immaculatus; assembly: GCA_949357725.1. Lineage (NCBI taxonomy): Eukaryota > Metazoa > Chordata > Actinopteri > Uranoscopiformes > Ammodytidae > Hyperoplus > Hyperoplus immaculatus. The sequence goes on along the minus strand of OX442351.1, from coordinate 11,760,142 downwards.
TAATCTGCCGTTGTGAACACCTGAAGCTTGACGGTCAGTTTATAAATAGTATTGCTGTATAATGTGTAACTTTTAAAGACTTAAAGACAGCAGTTACTATAGGGGGACTCAAGAGACAGATATAACTCTACAGTCATGCTATTACGTATCAATTTAACAGTAACCTACAGTAAAATAGGTTCCCCTTTAAAATGTAGGCTAATTTATAAGTAATGTTCTAAATGTGTTGTTCCAGCACCAATGTGTTGGATAAAGAATGATAGATTTTTGACAAATGTTTGGGCTTAAATCTCTCCTTATTTGAGGAGTGGTTTCACTTATCCAGATTGCCAGTAAACATTAAATCAATCAATGTGTTCAAAAATAAAAATAAAAAGCAGCTGTTTGGCCTATAAGGGGACACATTATGTTCAACTGACCAGAATTGCGCAAGAGTGTTGCTGGAGCTAAACGTACCAATTAGTGGGTAAAGCCCACATGGCTGAAATTCCGGTATTCCCATATCAATTTAAATGCCCCCATCAGTCGTCAGATAGTCATATCTCATAGAAGACAAAAACAGGACATAGCGGTCTCTTCGTCTTTCATCTCAGTGATTAGAGAGCATTTAGTTACTACTGCTGACTTTAAACACCTTCCCCTGTGTGTCCCCATCAGAGCAGAATTGAGACAAACGCTGACCCGAGTTCATAAATGACCAGCTATATCGGCCAGAACACTGACAACTTAACCGTTGCTATACCGGACGAAACCTGATGACCTTTGCCCTAACAAACTCTTCTTGTGCCATCTGTCAGACGTGATAACACTCTGATCCTAAGAGCAGCTCTGCTCCTCACCCCACACCATTAGCAGGTTGTAAAGCCAGGCTTCTCCTGTCCTTTCTATCCTTAAATAGAGCTCTTCATTATCACCTCAACCACGGCACAGATCAGACCTTTTTATTACTCCCTGTTTCCAGGAGTGGATGATATTTAACCCCAAAAACAATAAGCTCATATGTTTGTCTGAATCTTGGAAGTGTATGGGTGTGGGTGTGTGTGTGTGTGTGTGTGTGTGTGTGGACCTGCAAGTGGCTTCAAGCCAGACGTGACCTTGTATCCTTGAAGGCCATAACGTGTGTTTTTCAGCATACAGTATATTGGTGTTCCTTTACAAATGTGTGTTAGGGATAAAAGCAGAAAAGGATATGTTCTCTATTAACAAATAAAACGCTGTTGTTACACGGTATATGCACAAAAGGCTAACAGCATTGACCCGGGCTGTTAAGAGCTGGCTTTTAAAAAGAGGTCGAGAGCCGGTCGCAGCGTGCGGCTGATTTGAGCTTGTTGCGTGGAGACCGCTATCCAGGTGATGCATCAGTCAATGGCAGGAAGCCAGAGTCAGAGAGGACATCAAGGTTGGTGTGGCTGACGGATGGAAGTGTAACACCAGCACTTGCCAAGCCATTCCCACGGCCATAAATTACATGTTTACTGCCGGCTGTGGCTCTCCCGCCGCTCGCCAACATTTCTTCTGATGTCAGCAGCACATTATCATATCTAATCAGCCCCCAGCAACCCGTGTTAAATGGGTGGGAGATTGAAGTAGCCGTCGTTCCATCTCTGTAAACATGATTTACATTGCAAACATGAAAATATAGATATTTATAGAGCGGTTTATGGAGAGGAGTTCAAACTCTGAGAGCTTTGGGGGTTTGTTTTTCAATAGCATTTTATTTAATGTAATCCTTTTACGATGACATACGTGTTTCCTCAACCCCTTCATCAGAAGCGAATCGAACTCCCGTCAAAGCATTTACAGTAGGAGATAAGTTCATCGAATGGAAGCCATGCACAGTGGAAGTGCATGATGTTGACTGAAGCAAATTACTCCGGATTTTAAAAAGCATGGCGTACAAACAGGTATATTTACAGTTGTGACCTTCCTGGAAGTACATGAAACATTCTGAATGAGACAAGTTACAATCTTCCACCCACACACACACACACACACACACACACACACACACACACACACACACACACTTGGCTTACAGACACATACATACTGTCGCGCAAAAAATATTTTCATAAATCCATTTCTTCTGATGGAAGGAAACCCCAAACACCGAGTTACACTGTATTGCAGATTGTGTGTCATGAAAAGCAATTACAGTTAAAAAATAGAAAACCCAATATATATATATATTTTCCATCGATGATTATGAAGTAAATTTAGGGGAATCAAAGTTGTGATACAGCGAGAAAAAAAAAAAAAAAAAAACTGGCCATTTAATCCTCAGCAATGAAAAAAAAAAGATATCGTCATGTAACAACTGCCCCTACAGACTATATTTAAAAAAAATGGGATTTAAACAAAAGCATCCTTGTACAAAAGAAAATAAATCAATGATGGTAATAAAAATAAGAGTACACTGTAAATATATATTCATATTTATAATTTTCTAACTGTATTTACAAAAAAGGAAAGTTGATAATGCAGTGGGCCACGGTGCTGCATGTTCTTGAGGATTTGGTCTGTGATGCAGAATATGGTCCTTCACTACGGATGAAACGACCATGAAGGGGGGGGGGAATGACAGAACATACAAAAGCCGGACATAATCGCCGTCAGTCCTTTAGATTCTCCTGACCCATGGAATGTCCAAAGTGGAGAGCAGAGTGGCAGAGTCTGCTTTTTTTTTTTCTTTTCTTCTTTTCTTTTCTTCCAACAGCGTGACAAACTGCTACTCCCGTTAATACAAAGTGCCCCATAAACACCGTCACCGCCGAGAACCGGGAAACGGCTGCGCGCTTCAGTCCATGTGATCCAACACGTTCTACGAGGTGTCCTCCGCGTGCCTTTTCTCACAGAGCACCAGTGTTTGTTTGTTTTTTCTGTGTGTGTGTTTTTTTTTTAGCTTCATCTCTGGGAAATTGTGGGGAAGAGTCCAACCCCATGAGGCAGGGAGCAGAGGAAATGTCAATGTTTGTCTGAATGGAGATGAGGTATCAGCGTTTCTTAATGGCTGCCCCGTTGGGGTGGGGAGGGAACTTTGGCAGGCAGGGCTCCTCGGCTCCGGCGTCGTGTGAGAAGACAGAGTCCTCCCCCGAGGAGCAGGTGGAGCTGCGGGTGTCCGGGTAGCTGGGGGAGTATTGGTCCAGAGGCACAGACAGCTCCAGGTACTCCTGTAGGAAACAAAATGGAGGATTAAAATCAACACGTTCACCTCCAAACATAGAGACATCTGCAAGGGATGGGACCGATCCGATCCAATATGCCAGCAATCTACTTATCGGATATTCGACTGACAACTCTGATTTAAAAATATATATATTTTTTATAAATCTAAATTATTTTAACAATGAAAAAATTGTCATTTTAAGACCAGAGCTATGTGATATAGCACACATAAAAAAGAATTAAGCAATTCAAAAGTTTAGTTCTGATGTGCTTCTGTACTCGAACAGTTCAAAGCAGTTCAGATAAAGCTTTTTGCAATTTTGTACATGTGTTGCTCTTTTGAATTAGAATTGCTGTGTTGCTTAAGCCTTCCTAACCTTACACATAACATCACCACCAACAAAGAAATGTGTAAAAATTATGATATTGGACAGTATCGATATCGGCCGATATCCAGAACCCAGATATAGGAATGGGTTCGTTCTGAAAAATAGTGGATGGGTGCCTCTCTATTTTCTGCTTCTTCATGGAGTGAGGAGACTTGGACTGACCTGGTTGGATGTCATGGCCAGACAACGATCTAGGTCCTCCACCAGCTGTTTGAATGTGGGTCTGTGAGAGGGCACGGCATTCCAGCAGTCCCTCATCATCATATACCTGCACAGATCAAGACAATTCAAAATTGAGCAGTCAAAATCAATCTCGAAACAAAAGTTAAAAGATGTTGAATTCTTCACAGAAGTGGTCAGAAACCTGAACCAGTGACGCTGGTAACAATAACGTAGCATTTGGAGCTCAGACAACCTTGGAGCATTCAATTTTTTTTGTGGCTGTCACAAACAATGGCAGGGATTATTATGACGTTGCTAAGCGCCTGGAATGTTTTCGATATACAAAACTTGGGTCGTGTAAACATTAATGCTGACTGTTTGGACCAAGTACGAGACACAGCAGTGACTGAGCTTCATCTTGATTTAAAAAAGCAGATTGTCTGTTATGTTTGAAAACCATTGACTTAAGTGCCATATACTTTAAGGTTACACACCATTACAAAGTGAATTGGATGTTGGTAACTTGTATTACTTTTCATTGCAGAGACATGTGAAATATTAAAGGGAGGTTGGATCACAACACACATGCTCCCTTGAAAGTTATGCTATTTATGTAGGCAGCATCTGGTTCAGAGTAAATGTGTTTGTGACTTGGAAAGCTTAAAGCCAAAAAAACCACAGGCACATACTTATTCAGTTAATGTGCATCAAAGTGGGACATAGGATTGGACCCGCTCTCAGCTGTACTTCAACCTCACATCCTCCTAACTGTGCCAGTGTGGTTACAATAACTAACAACGGAGCCATGTCGAAATGACAGTGTTGTTTGAATTACTTAGTGATTATTGGTTCCACCTGCAATACTTTTGTCTATATCATATATATAATCAAACCTTTCAACACTTACATTAGCATTACACATTACAGTTTTAGCAATGTGTGTGTGTAAGAAAGACAGAGTCATTGCTTAGTAAAAAAATACAAATTTGACTAAATGAAAAAACGTACTGCAAACAGTAATTATTTCCTGATAAAAAAAATCTAAATTACAAATGCTGTCCATGTCAACCCATTTCATATTCCCTCCCAATAGTTTGACTTGACCAACTAAGGAGATGCTTTTAAAAGAGGAGATGAAGAGCTAAGCAGTAACTAAAGTGGGGAACGCATGTTTAATTGTAGGTGCGTAGTGTTTCCTTACAGCTCCTGCGTGCACGTTGTGGGCTTGTCCATACGGTGGCCTTCCTTCAGCAGCTTGAAGAGCTCTTCCACTGGGACCCCGGGATAGGGAGAGCCCCCCAGAGTGAAGATCTCCCACAGCAGCACCCCGAACGACCAGCTGCAACCACAAACAGAGGGGCGTTTAGATGTTTTCCTCGCGTTCCACCAAAGGCTGAATTGTAAAAGTAATGACGCGTAATACTCACACATCACTTTGGTGTGTGTATATCCGGTCAAACAGAGCCTCGGGAGCCATCCACTTGACTGGTAAACGACCCTGTGGAGAAGGTATGCAGGTTAGTGCCGTTTGCAGAATTAGGGTTTTTTTCCAAGGAGATTTTTTGTCAAGAGTTTATATCAAATGCTACATTTATCACCAACTTGGCTTTTCCTCAATAAAACAGGTCTTGCATGCAATATTCTGCAATTTCTCCAGTGGATCAATTGCAATATTGCCACAGTGACTTGAAAAGGGCTGCAGTTGACATTACTTTGGTTTCTGACTAGCATTAAAAGGTAAACAAATTTACCTGGCTTTGCAGTGCAGTGGAAAAACACTCGACTGCTCGCAGCTGTTTACAACATGGCTCAGCGCGACTATCTCTACTCTGCAAAACATGTTCTCTCATTTGTGAATAACAATAAACAGATGATGAGGATACTCACATTGGTGGTCTTCTTATAGTAATCAATGTGGTGGATAGCTCTGGCCAAGCCAAAGTCTGCTATTTTCATCACGTTGTCCTCCGTTACCAAAACATTTCGAGCGGCAAGATCTCTGTGGATGCACTGCACAAATAAAAACAGACATAAACAACCCAAACTCAAACAAAGTCCTGGGAAGCAGTCTCTCAAATACTGTCCGATTTCCAATATGTGTCCAATATGTCCAAGATGTTTTACGATCCAAGGAGAGGATTTTGAGTCTGTAAATAGACCATTGAAGAATGTGAATGCCTGTTTGCACTCTGTTTACCTTTTTGGAGGCCAAGTACTCCATGCCCCGGGCCACCTGGTAAGCACAGGACACCAGGTCTTTGATGGACATGTTCTCTATGGGAACCTGGTCTGGGTTGTAGCAGTACTCCATGCCCGGCGGGCGCCGAGCTCGCAAGTACTCCCGCAAGTTGCCCTTGGATGCATACTCTACTACCACATACAGAGGACCTACAAGAAGAAGAAATACAAGAATAAATCAGCATACAAGTATCACTAAGAAGCCTATGGTACATGTCAAATGGAATTCTTCTTTTTGTGAGTAAGTACTTATAAGGCTGATTAGTTTAAATATGCTAAAGTTATAGGCAGGTAAATGAACATAACCCATACTTATTGGCAGACATTATAAAAACTTTGCCTCAAAAGATAAGTGCAAATTAGCAACTCAAGATACAGTTCACCATCTAGAGGATTGGTAAATAAAGTGGAGTGAACAAAGGGCTTAGTGTTGCAGTGTGGAAGCAATGGAGCGTTGTGCACTGCAGGTTCGTTAGAGGTAAGCTTCCTTTAGTTCTTGGTCAGGGATGACTGGAGAGAGACGCAGTCGATTCAAGCTGAGAGCTCGGAAGCTGGTGTCAGAATTGTTTAATCATGCTGTTATACACATCTCTCCAAGTAAGGAAAGACGGCTGTCTGAGGGACAACAGTGTGTGTGTGTGTGTGTGTGTGTGCTCGTCAGGGCAGGTCAGCAGCAGACCGCTGTCTGTCTGTCTGGTCTTACCATCCTGTGTACAGGCCCCCAGCAGATTAATGATGTTCTTGTGCTTCCCGATGATCTTCATCATCTCCATCTCTGAAATCAGGTCAGACAGGTCTTTCTCTGTGGCGTCAGCTGAGAGGGAGAGAGAGAGGGCATATTAGGATGAGAGGGAGAGAGAGGGGGCATATTAGGGAAATTAGTCTATGTTGTGTTGGTGAAGAGGCCCAAAAACGGGCCCCCAATAATCACCTTGCAAAGTATACTGTATACACAAACATGGCAGCTTTCACAGGGTCTGGCTGGCTTTAGTCTCAGAGAATGCTCCCTGGGGAACGGCACTTAGAGTACTAGACAATAAATACTACTTTCCCTACATCCTCCTCTGTGCAGTTTAATGAACACTGTTTTATATGGGATGTCAAGGGGTTCTCATAAATGTTTTGCTCTGCTCTCACATTCACACAGTGGCTGGGATCCAATGGCAGATGTCTCTTAGTATCTGTTCATCACAGCTTTGGTGTAAGTAGTCCTCCGGTCCCTCAAGCCTGGACTTGAGGCTTTTGTAAAATTCATTACTATGCTCTGAAGAAAAACTATGACTTATCCAGCCGTTATATCCCTTTGTCGACTGTATACCCACTCATGTTTGGCCCACATACTGTACTTTTAACAGGCCCTATATAGTCACGTTTTGACAAATTCCTTGTGATTTTATCCTGGCTGTATCTTTTATCCTGGCTGTACCTGGTCATGTAAAACAACTCAGTTCCAGCACTAAATGTTTTATTGTGTTTTTGTTTTATTTTGATTGACTGTATTTTTATCTATTATCATTTTCTTTTTTGCTTTGTTAAAGGTCTACTTCACCGGTTGAAATATGAAGGTGTATTGAACTCGGAGATTCTTTGAAGTATAAATGTGCAAAAAAAATTGAAATCGGATCATCCTAGCCTGAGAAAAGGCAGAAAGAGTGTTTTATTGTCTCACTGTCTAACCCTACATTTCTCTTTCTGTGACATCACAGCACAGTAGGCTATATGTTCTACAGCTACTAGGGATGGGCGTTAGTAATCGAGTAGTCCTCGTTTCAAATGAACTCGATTGGTGGATGAGGAAAATAGTTTTTTTTTTTTTAGTGTCTGTAGCCTTTAAGCCGGCGGGCCGCCCCTATTTTAAAATGTTATATAGGCCACGTGTACAAAACGGCACAAAACGGATATAATGAAGTTTAACTAAATTAAATATTTTGATGCAAGTGCAATAAACTGAGCGTTGTGTCAAACAGCAACTGCAAATAACTGCCACCTCCATGCCACCGCAGCGCAGCCTGTGTTATTCACAGCACGGCGGAGCTGAACACGGTCTCTCTTCTCCAGAACATTTTCAGGAAAATAACTGTCCAATTATTTCAAAGCAGATGATAAAGTTACATTTATAAAAAGGGGAGATGACACCTGTTACTCTCAGTTAACTTAGTAATGAGTAGACTCCAGGTGAGCATGCAAGGTGCTCTCCGCTTGGAAAGAAAAGTAAATAAGAAGCAAGGCTTACTTCAGGCACATTCGCTCCGAGCCAACAACAGTTAAGAAGCCTTCAATAGGGAATATGGGGATAAGATTCAAAAACCGACCGGTGTAACGTTACGTTATTCACGGACACGGAGTTGGATATAGGCCTATACTGCTTTGGTGAGTTATTTAGATGTATATTAATTGTAGGACAATCATTTTATATTATTTGCTGCCCTTCTTATTTTAAATGGTGACTTTGGCTGTTTTTTTTGTTACAACTACAGCCCATGCTTTTTTTCTCCCTTCCGCAGACCTACTGGTTCGGTTTAAATTGTGGCCCGTCTATTTAATTACTTTCAGTGAGGAAAATGTGTTTTAAACTTGTGGAAAAAAATCCTTAATATCATATGGCAACTGTGACTGTTTGACAATAAGCATTGAGCGCTTTATTGTGGTGAACCGTTGTTCTGCAGACAGATGCGTTGCATTCTAAAAATACAAAAAAGTTTAACGAGGAATCGATTGATCCTCGAGGAATGCAAGCGATCATACGAGTAGTGAAAACACTCGTGCCCATCCCTAGAAGCTACTATTGCTCTAAATGTTAACACTTGAATACGTTATGCTAATATGCAACTTGTTTGTTGAAATGTTAATAAATGGGAGCTTCCTCAAGCAGCCATCTCTTTCCCGACAATCCCCTCTGTGCACAAACTCTTACATATGGTAATTAAACATAACACCTGCGGCTTATAGTCCGGTGCGGTTTATAGTGCGAAGAATACGGTAGACAACATCAGCCAATTTAAAACAAAGAACAGCCAACTTACATTTCAACATTTTCACTGCCACTTTGCTCTCACGGTTTGGCTTCTCTTTGTCGAGGCCCATAGCCTCACCCATCACCACCTGACCGAAGCAGCCTTCTCCCAGCGGCTTACCCAGAACAATTCTGTCAGGGGGAGAAGACACATGACACAGGCTTTAACAGTCGGTAGAGTTTACAATTTAATCTCTTTTATATGGGATAAAGTTTTATTTTAAATCTCAAGTTGAAATACATTCTAGAGGGTTTGCTTTTGAGATTAAGTTAAATTCAAGACAGACTGCTGAGCTGTGTACACACACACACACACACACACACACACACACACACACACACACACACGGTTCTATTACAGTTTAAGTGCCATGCATAGGGGAACCTCAACATCAGCTTTCTGAGGAAGACCAAGACAAAATGTTAACCCTCATTTTCCTGTCCCAGCAGACTGACCATTTCAAACCAGTACAATTTTTCTTTTCTAGGCTCTTTAGGCTGTAGCGGTCCCGTCTCAAAGTTTTTTTTTTTTTTACAGGACGTACCTTTCGCGGGGAAACTCCCAGCGTGGATCCTGGGGCAGTTCATACTCAGAAACCCCTGACAGCATGGGGGATCCACTGGAGGAGAGGCGGGAGGGACGCACCAGCATCACTCCAGAGTGGATGGAGGACCTAGAGTCCACAGACACCTGAGGGAAAGAACACTTAAGTTACTCCCCCGATCGTGGAACAAGCACCAAGAGTCAACGGTAACCAAAGAAATGAAAGCTACAGCAGTAGTCGCTGAAATATCTACAATGCGACAGTTTTAAAACCACCCGCCCCATGGAGAGGGAATTCTCTTATAAAGTAATAATAATAATAATAATAATACAATTTATTTATATAGCGCCTTTCAAGGGATCCAATGGCCTTAATACTTACACTTACCTGATGTACAAGATCTCAAGGAGCTAGAATGAACCTGGAAGCTCTTTCAATGCATGCTTTTTAGTATTCGGTTAGACATAAACTCTGTGTGAATGTGCAGATGAGCCTAACAGCTTAAATATCTTGTAAAGCTTTTGTCTTTGTAACAAGAACACACGTCAAAATGAGATATAGAACAAAGAGTGGGGAAAAGGGTATAAATGTTCCAAACCCCCTATCTACTTTCTGTTACCTGTCTGCGCAGCGGGATGCTTTTGGCCAGCTTGTGCACGGCCAGCTGGCTGTTGAAGTCACTCTTCTTGGAGGAGGTGCGGATCTTGACGATGACTGCGATGGCGATCATGACAGCGATGAAGAAGAAGCCCACACAGTAGATGACCACCTCCAGGTAGGTGTGGCTGGCTGAGGGATAGTGAGGGACGGCTGGATGGAGGGGAGGGGGGATCGCAGGGGGGAACAGGGGGTCAGCTATCACAATGAGTTTAAATGGCCACAGATATAGTCTGACTTTATACACCCAATCACACCAAACATACCCATGCTTTCAATTAACACAGCAACACAAGTGAACCACACCGATCACCCAAACACACAGCTACCTTGTCTAAAAACCAGAGCCTTTGACACAGACACACGTGGGCAAAAAACTCAAGTCGCAGGGTTTCACTCTACAGTTTTTTACTAATATGAGAAGTGGTCACATTCTCTTGAAACACTGAGAAATAGTTGGGACAAACCCAAATGACACAACACCTTTTTAGACCCCGTTTCCACTTGGCATTAACATCTGACTTTTGTAATCGGATCACATGAATAAAGCTTTAACAACAGGTGAAAACACTCTCAAGACGCATTGAGATCGGATCACAAAAACCACATTCGGAGGTGGTTTACGTCCGTTGTGACCGTTGTGTTCGCATTAATTTTGTAGTGGGAACACCTATGTGGTTTTTGGTCACATTAGGGACCTCCTACTCAACTGCTGCCCCCTGCCTGAGCGGAAATACGTTAAAAGTGCATCACTGGCGTTCATGCAGCTTTTATAGAAGCCTCATGAATGTTAGTTGCATCCGCCAGAATTGCAAATGACAAGCTTTCTGTCCTCTGGTTTCATTTCACTGCGTAAATCCGAAAACACGGAGAGCTGCAAGGCAACGACTTCCTGTTCTTGTCCGCTTAAAAATAAAAGTCAATTCGCGTTTGGCTAGTAACAGGCTTTTAATGTGAAGGCGCACAGGAAATATTCAGTTCGCACGTAAAGTAACTTAACTGCATAAAGCTGTGTACTGGTGGTGGTGACAAGAGTGTAGCAGACGTTAGAAAAGCCGCCCGGCAAACACACATCTTTCACCAGCCAAAGTGGCGTAATAACTTATTCGCCTAAGAGTTTTTACTTTTATATACTATCTATGATATTTCCCGCATTTGGCGAGTGTTAATGTAGAGCCCTTTAAGCAGTGTTGTGCATCGCTCCTCCTTGTCTAAATGAGACAGTAGCCTATCTCTTCAACCTAGACTTGTAATTACCTTCGCATGTAATGCATTTTAATAGCAAATGCGATTAAAACTGTGGCACTGTACAGCCCTGTATGTTTACTTGTTTGAACCCCACCGGTTAAAAACAGCAATGCAAACGGAAATGATGTACGTGTTGATTTAAATACAGCGCGGGTAAATGGAATCGGATCACAAGTAGACAAAGAAGTCACATTTGAAAATACAAGTGGGAACACACGGACTGAGAGCTGTCCACTTGTAACCAAATTCAAAAAGTCAGATGTTAATCCCAGGTGGAAACAGGGTCTTAGATTCAGATAATCCAACCTTTAAAAAAAAAACAAAAAGAAAAAAAAACTTAATATTTACTTAATGTACCGAGTAATGGCTATGCAAGAGTGTAAGAGTGTGCAAAGGATCTGACTTTTATACAGAGAATCAACATTTCACAACACACATCATTCCTACTTCATCATCACGGTTCATGTCTATGTGTAGGTCTAAAAGCAGCATACCACAAAAGCATGAGCTCAATACAATAGTTTAACTGCTTGACTTGATCAATAAAATAACAAATTCTGACTTCATTTGTATATTTTTGTATAGTATTGGTGCTGTATTGGTGTTTTTTTTATCCTCAAGAAAATAACCTTAATGTGCTAAATTACAACAAAATTAAAATATATAATTAACTGTCCAATTCAGATCTTGTTTTTTTCCTCCCATTAAGTGAAAACACCAACGTTTATACCAATTCTAGGGGTGTAATGAATTACATACTTCAGTAAAAAATTGATGGTTTGGAGCAAACCTTGGCTTGGGATGTGGTTCTGTGCTTCTTGTTCAAACTTAGGTCTTTCTATGGTCTTAAATCATGTCAAGGTGATTAATGATGCAGTTGATTGTATAAGGCCTTTTATTCATACAAAAATCAAATGCAGAGTAATGTTGGACAAATCTATACAACTCCTGTATGGTGTATTGCTAAAAACACATGTTTAGTATGCTTTATGAACACCTTCATTTCAATAATAATTTTCAATGCAAAATGTTGTTTATTTAACAAGAGAGCTTTAACTCTTCAAGAGTACATGTTAATTCTAAATTTGCTTTGCAGAGTTTTGTATTCTAATGTAAGAAGCACATTTGCACTTGCAAAAAATCTTCAATCACATCATTACCGATATGATATTAGATATGGCTTTTGTTGTATGGGAGATTATCACATACAACTAGTCTGTAGTGGGAGCTCCACCTGTAGAACAAAGCCTTTCCAAACCAAGGGTGCCATACCATCTGAAGTGTACCGTTACACCCCTAACCAACACCAGCAACACAAGTGAGTTGCACTTGTGTGAAGGGGCTGACTGACAAGCAGCTTGATAATTGGACAAATGCCCATTCCAACCCTTCAGAAATGAGACACGTCCACTACAGAGAGCCAATTATCAAAGCCAGCCGCTGTGCTCGCAGCAGGAAATGACATCAGGGATACATGTCATTTTCGGTGCTTGTCAGAGAAAATCAGCTTTGCACCAAATCACACGCAAAACACCAGTTAAGGAGCAGAATGGTAGAGACAGTTCAAAGTGAAATCTGATCAGAGCTGCCAAACAAGCCGCCTGTACCTGGCTAACACCATGCAGTACATTACAGTTTGATTTAAAGTTTTTTTCGTCATGCTATCGGGCCTTATTTTATATACCATTCTTTGTCATGGTAGACCAGGTAGCAGACAAGTCTCGGGTTGTTTGGCAATTTGTAGATTTCAGTTTTAGAGTCAGCAGAGCATGGGCCATGCTCTCCCATCTAGAGGGTTTAAATGGAGCAGAGACCATGCTGAGCACACAGGGGGGGGGGGGCGGGGTGTTTTAGTACTTGTAACTTGCCCTGGCTTCATTTCACATTTGTTCAACAGAAACAGACAGAGTCAGACAAGACTCTTTTCTGGCAAATGTGAAGGAGGACAGCCAGGCGGGAGTTAGACAAGGGGAGTCATGGGAAACATAGCAGAGAGACAGAAGAACCACTGATACCTTCAAAAACGTTCAACCATGCAGAGTGATGAGAGAACCCGATAGAATTGCCCGCCAAGCAGGTATACTCCCCAGCGTCATCAAAAGACACATTTCTCAGTTGGAGGATTTCCATTTCCTTGTCCGTGGTGTTAAGGCCAGCGGTCTAGAAAATAAGAAAGGAAGCAGACCCAACAAGAGGCCCAAGAGGGGGGAGGGGAACCATGAGTAAAAGGATTCTGAGAAGAGAAAAAAAAAGGTGATGGAGGAGTGTTCACCTCCGCCATCCAACACCATAAGTACCACGTAGATCCCCTGCAGAGGAACTCTGTCAGAGAGAGCCCTCCAGCATCTGTTAGTGGAGGGAGCTGGTTAGCTTGAGTCTGCACTGCTGAACCCACACTGGACCAAACCCGTCACCACATCCAGTACCTCAGTCTCATCTCTACATGCAAGAGATGGGCAACATGGAACAACTCCACAGCAGAACAGCGCACACTCACACTTCTACACACTAAACAACAGGAGGTCTGTGACAGGTAGGCAGAGGGGGAAAGCTTGACATAACGATGGGGTGGGGTGGGGGGTGGGGAAGAGAGAGAGAGAGAGAGAGAGAGAGAGACTTGCACGGAGGACTTTGAAGGGCAACGGAGCGAGAGTAATAGAAGAAGATGGCAAGAGAGGCCCTTATTAGGTGGGCACAGCACAGGCACGGGGCAGGAATGAGAGTGGGTCCAACATAAACCTGAGACTAAACACTTTCAACTGTTCTGCTGGGAATTTTCCATAGCGTCATTTACAGTCAGGAGCACTGAGGCAGGAGAGAGGGAGGTAGGGAGGGAGGGAGAAACTGAGCGAGGGAGGAGAGAAACAGCTGAGGTTTTCTCGAGTTTACACGGGCCCTAATTTTTCCAGGTGCTGGTGGAAGCGTCTCCGTGCGGTGTCGTCCGTGCACTGCTGCGTGGCGGTTACCTGTGGGCTCATGTCTGTTGACAGTCAGCCAGGCAGACTGATTGGCCTCTCCTATATAATTGGACACTTTACATATATACTCTCCGCCCTCCTCCTCAGTCACATTGTAGAGGGTCAGCACCTGAGCGTCCGAGCTATTAACCCCAGAATGCTGGAAATAAAGACATGTAATGTGCAGCACAGAAAATTAAAAAAATGGTAGCAAACACAGGATCTAACTAGAGAAAATAATTCATGAAAAGCAGTTTTGGATTTGTGTAAAATAGCAAGATAAAGTTCATATATATATTTTTTTTTTAAATTACTTTGTACACCCTTTATAGACAAGACTGGCCATATAAGAAAATAAGTGACATAGAATACAGTTTCCTTTTAAGCATTACACAGAAGATTTTAATTGGCTTTTTTTGCGCCAGGATTGATCACAGTATTGAGGGGCCTACCTTAAGGACACGGACGTACGGTAACCCATCGGGACCGACTCGGCTCCCGTTGACCTCAATGTGCTTCAGCCACTGGATGTGAGGCTGAGGGTCGCTAAACACCTTGCACTCAAACTCCACGTCGCTGCCCACCACCGCGGTGCGATTAGCGGGCAGCCCGGCCTGCAGGATGGGCCTGTGGGGAGAGCGCTCTGCAACACAAACCACAACACACACCGATGGGAGTTTAGAAGTTTGGCAAACACGCATTATCAAAAAGATAAACACGCTCGCAATCATTCAAAGGTAAACACGGCCGACTGACTTTCAAACACACAGCCAAATAAACCCTCGGTCACGGCGAACCCTTACTGGAAATGTCCGGGGCAGATGGCAAACAAGGCCGCCTGTATAATTTGATCAGATACTGTGTAATTACACAAGGTACAGACTATAATTTTTGCATATTTTCAATCGGCCATTTCCCCAGATATTCTGCTTGGGTAATTATTAAGAGGCGGCCGGCCACAATAGATGGAAAAGCCAGTTAAGAGCCCGATGTGGAGCCGTTAATAGTGAAACGTAATGTTCTTTGTGGCTCCGTTTCCATGACTAATAACTCTCCAAAGTAAACTTACAAGCCAAGAATCTGGCAGAGTGTCAACTGTCCAGGCTTTTTCTGACCGAGGCCTCCGTGGGGACATAAGCGAGCTAAACAAAACTCCACAGTCTCCCGTCAATGAAGCGATCCGACTGCTCATCCGGGCCTAGACCTCTGCTGAGGTCAGAGGAAGCCCACGGGACAGCAGTGATGGAGGAAGCGAGAGTGTGATTTATAGAAGCAATGGTGCAAGAGCGAGTCACAGGACAGGTCCTATGGGGGTGATCACTTCTCTCCTCCACATGGATCCATCACTCAAAGCCACGCGTGAACAGAGATTAATTTATTGAGCGTCCGACAAAAAAAGACCCAGGTAGCCCTCCGAGACCAAGATATGTGTGAAGTAGATTTAACGTGACATTAGAGCCTCATGAATATTCAACAGGGAAATTAACACATGATCAAAACTTCCCGCCCCAACGTACATATCAATTACATGAATAAACAACACTCACCGACTACGTCAAGCTGGTAGGTGTGATTGATGCTGCCGTACTGGTTTTCCACCACACAGGTATAGTTGCCCTTGTCCGAGGGCACTACAGACTCCATGATGATGGTCCACATGTGTTCCCGGACCTAAAAGACGGGGGGGGGGGAGACAAGGTTCAAGGTTACAGTGGCTGGCGTCCTTAAATTTATATCTGTGTGTCTTTGCACTACTTTTGTGTTTATAAAAAGGTCTTGGGGTTGCTTTTCTTATTTTATATTGCATTGTTGAAAGGAGCCTGAGTGAGACTCAAGAATTTCATTGCCAATAACTGCTGCGGTAATTGTTGTGCCTATGACAAATAAACAATCTTGTATCTTGGCATGTACAGCAGCAATGGATAACCCAAAAACAAAACTCTACAGTGAAGTTAGAACATCTGCTAACAGCGAAAAATGTGCTGAGCTTTCTCACCAGACAGAGTTAATTGTATGAAACAGAGCAGATAAATCAGCTCTGTGCACGGATTCTTTCATTTGTCGGTGGCTATGGATTTCCTCACCGACTACAAAATAGCATTGCAGCCTGTCATTTTAGTTCTTAAACCACTGCGTTGTCAATTTGCAAATTCAAGTATAAAATGTTTTCAATTAAATTAAATTGACATTAATGAGGCCAGCGGTGAGCCAATCATGGCCATGGAGATGGAGCTGGCCTACAACCCATCCATGCTTTTAACATAAAAAAAAAAAAATGGTGAATTTTTTTCCCTCCATCTGCTTTCTGCCGTTACAAATTGCTGAAAATCAAATTTTGTTCATTTTCAAAGCAAAAGCTAACAAGGTCAGTGATGATAACAAGATTACAAACTACTCCCTCCTTCCTTTGACACCACCCTATGTTTTACACACACACACACACACACACACACACACACACACACACACACACAAACTTTGACAATCCTACATCACAAAGGGCTACAGGAAAACAGGTACACGTTTTATATACATCTGCACCAACCCTTCTTATTAGCGCCAACTGAAGTCTGGCTCTTATTTCTTTTCGAGACATGTTATACATTTTTCTTCCATAAATCTGCCAAGACCGGCAGTGTGTGATTAACCAACGAAACCTTTGAGGCAATGGCAACATCAAACATGCATATACACACACAGACTTCAGCCATACCGTTTCCCTCATTTAGCTAAGAAAAAAAAAACGTGATGAGGGAGTCCAGCTGCCTGCTGCCAGATGTGTTGTGCATGGCTTGATATACATGTGGTCTACATTATTCCCTCCCTCCTGCACGTCTCCCTTTGCAGACGATATGAACAATAGAAGCCCGGCCATAAAAGCTACAGTGTGGGAGGGATGAGAGACGTCCCCGGCCGCTGATGCAGACCTTTGCACCTTGACTGAAAAAACAGCAGCCAGATGGTTAAGTGTGCTGCCTGCTAGGGTGTGTGTGTGTGTGTGTGTGTGTGTGTGTGTGTGTGTGTGTGTGTGTGTGTGTAAGTGTGTGTGTGCAGCGAAGAGGAAACTCCTAAATATGTCCCAGCTGGGGGGAGGGAGAGATTTGGGGGTAGCACGGCACAAGGCTAGACCGGCCTGCACCTTGATGGGAAGAGCAGATGCAGGGGAAGAACATGCAGATACTCCCCACACCTGTGAGCCAACTGCCACTGGATGCAGCTATTCACAAGAGAAGTCATTGTAAAAAAGAAAAAAAAGAAAAAAAAGTACATATTGCGCCACATTTACAGCCTCCTAACACAAAGGGATCATACTGTAATGTGTTGCTTGATAAGGTTTTGTATAAATATATGACAGGCTTTCATAACGTCAGTGTGCCCAACAGGAATTGACTGACGGCATAAAAGCTCACATCAAATCCCAAAGACAAATATATATATATTTAATTGTGTTCATCTCTAAGCAACCATGATGCCATAGACAGTAAATGGTGACAGCTGAATAAGGTAGACAACAGATCCGGTCCGCACAACCTCACTTCTAAGTAAATCCAGATACTAAAGTAAACGCTCTTATCAACAATTGTTGATATTGTATTTTATCAGCAGTTTTATTTCACATTGTCACATTTGAAGATGGCCTGCTTCCCTGGAAACAGGAAGTCATTGACAAAGAGAGAAATTACACCACTAATCATATCCCAGATACAGTTGGCACCATGGCAACTTATTGCTGCATCTAACTGTGAAGGAAGACGTCTCTGTGTGTTTGTTCTGCGATTGTCTTGCCAACTGTTATTCAGATCTACATAACACTTGGCGGGTGTATTGCCGAGGGATCACAGTGCCGAGTGTGAAGTTGTTTGGATCAGCAGTTCTGTAGAAAACTGTAAACACACAAGTCAAGCCAGCCAGACTTTGGTGCACGTCTATCTGGGCTGTTTCAGTGGCTTTGCACTGTCGTCCATTTTGACCACCCCAAGTTATTTTGTTTGTTGCAGTTTTGCAGAAAACTGCTGATCCAAAACACTTTGCACTGCACTCCTTTGGGTTCCTCAGTAACACAACTGCCAAGTTGGAAGTAGATCGGATGAACAGTTGGCGAGGAAAGAAATAACAAGGACGGACAGACAGACAGACAGACAGACAGACAGACAGACAGACAGACCTAAACGTCTCCCTTTATGGTATGATGGCACAATGTTACTGTTAGTGGCATAGGGTTTCACCTGGCATCGTTTCTCAGGTCAGACTTGCTATTCACTTGCAGGAAGTGTTTCTTCCTCCGGGGGAGGGGATTAGTGATCTAATGTGGTGATGACATCACTGACGTCTCTCCACTCGTAGTGAATGAGTTTGAAATGATTCAATAAGACATTCTGATTAGGGTGTGTGGAGACGCAGCTGAGTGGAAAACTTTTTTATTAAGAATATTTTGTATTCTTCACCTTGAAGCCTCCAATGCGATGGTCTCTCTTGAACTCCTTGCCATTCTTGTACCATTTCAGGGTGGGAGTTGGGTTGCCACTGGCCTGGCATTTAAACTTCACCGTCTTACTGGCTGGGACAGCGTGGAGCTTTTTCTCCATTTTCTCTGGGAGAGCCCATTGTGGAGCCATTGCTAAAGAAGACGAAAAAGTCAGTAGATTAGTAACAAGAACAATAATGCGATTGATATAGATGCAAAAGAGTTCAAAAGTCATTATAATTAACCTAAATCTCAAGAAGAATCAGGACCCCCTTCTGGAGCCAGACCCGGGAGGGGAGCAGTAGACCCCCGGGGTAGACCCCAGGACATGCTGGAGAGATTGTTTGCATTTCATTTGCTTTGGTACCACCCCTGGGACCCCCCAGAAGCAGCTGATAAGCGCTGCTGGCGAGACAAGACGTCTGGACTACATTTGCCTTACCTTACCCTGCAGCAACTGTAACCTGGCTTTAGAGAAGCAGCAGGGAAGTAATGGATTGATCATTTACATAATGTATGATCAACCCCACAACAACTCAAAATGATAGCGACAGGGCTCGGATAGGATCTTTAGGTAATATATAATAAAAGAATCACAAAACGTGTTGCTTCAATGTAGCCTCAGTTGAGAACAGTCATGTTGTACACATCTCAGGGGGAGATAAAGCTCTAGGAGTCAAGAGAACAAACTCAAGGTCAGCATGCTTGCCCTGCTTGAAGTCTTTGTGGGCAGAAGTAGCCTGATGATTAAGCGTGAGCGTCTTAACTGCTCTATAGACAAATTGGAAGACGTCGAAGGTTAACCACTGTTAGTCACCGCAGGGACATTCCTCACGTAGAAGCTGTCACTGAGGTAGTGAAAACCCTCTGATTCACAGTGAAATCATTCACCCAAATGTGACCCACACACACGCGTGGCAGACCCGTAATTGAATCATAAAGCTCTCAAATCACTGCGCAGGACACTTACTCATAACCCGGGGACTGTGGGCGGGCGACTAACGTTCATTTGTTACAGTAGCATTAGTAACGCAAAGAGATCAGCACACTTACGCAGTAGCTTTTGACTGCCCAACAGTTTGGCTTCCTCTGATGAAGACTCTTCATCTTCATCATCGTCTTCAGATGAGGCCAGGGTATCCACTAATGAAACAGACACACACAAAAAGACACATCCATGATTTACACTGATACAAACAATTTGTCAGAAAATAAACTCAAAATTGAAGTAAACCATCACTTGTGTACATTAGTTGATGCTAATGCAGGTGGTGCTCTGTAATACTGGACACACTAAAACAAATAAAAGATCAAGTGTAAAGGGATTTGCTAATGATTAAAACTTCATTTGGAATTTGAAACAGTATACAAAGATCACACTGATCCAGATGTGTTAATGTCATTGCATTGTAAAACCATGTTAAAAAGGGTATGTTGAAAAAAAAAATGGAGTTCAAAATATCCTCACGGTTTGTTTCACTAATAAATCCTGATCATTAACATTTCCGAACCCTTAAAACCTGTTCACTTTTAGTTTGTAATGGCAACATGTGTAGCAATAACATAAATGTGTTTTTACAGTGATGCTAGAGCTTTCATGTACCTCCCCGTGCCGTTTGTTTCCATAGCTTTACCTGTGACGTTGAAGAAGACGCTGTGGTTGCCAAAGGTGGTGCACGCGTACAGCCCGGAGTCAGTCAGCTCCACTGTCTCTATCTCCAGCTGGCCACTGCGGATACGTGTGTGTTCTCCATCCAACACTGCAGTGTGGTCTTTGGTCCAGTTGACAGCGTGGAGGGAGTCCCTGGGAGAACAACTCAGGTCCAGACGATCCCCGAGATACAGCGTGAACAGCTCTGCTTGTGTTTCCACAGAGACTACAGAGGGAAACAGAGGGACTTGGTTCATCGACAGCTCAGTAATGTTTGCAATTTACAAACTCAATACAATGCTATGAAGACATCGAAAGATAGGAAAGACATTTGGCTCAGACTAACTATAAGATGCAAAGAACAACTCATTAACAGGATAACCACCAGGATTGTTCCTTCTCAGATAACTGGCAACATATCTGACTGAATAATGGATAGTATCTGACAGGTAACGGTGCTTGTACAAGATTCTTTGCTCTCACACTAAACAGGGCTGTATCTGGAAAGTACACATATAAAAGAAAATGCCTCAATCCTAAAACAGGGTCCACAGCAAAAAAAAAAAAGAGTCCTTCCTCGATTTCCCCTCAGCAAACGCCTGCCTTACCTCTCCCTCAGATTAAATCATATCCCAAATTAGTTAAGGCCCTATCGTCGGGGCAGGCTCCAGGAGCTACAGTACTTGGGGGAAGGAAGGTGAAATTCAATTAGAGGGTTGAAAAGAGGGAAGGTGTCACAGAGCGAGACACCTGAGCCCCCCTGTTCTAAATGACTGCAAAGTCTGCGAGGGGGGAGGGGGTAACCCAATTATGCTGACACGTTGTCCATCACAATGGTGTTGTTTGTCTAGTTACAAAAGACCGTCACTGGCCAACTTGCTTGACATTCTTGCTCTAGGATCACACATGTGTGCCAAAAAGGCACACGAGCTACAGTGTTCCAATTAGCATCCTGATTTTGTGGACATTAGGGCTGCAGCTAATGACATCTTTGTCAGTTCACCTGCTGATTATTTTCATTGGTTAATTAACTAGAACACTGAAACACCTAGAAAATAGTCACAATTTGCCCGTAGCTTTCTTTCTAAATGTGTTGTTTTGTCCAAACACTCAAAAGAGCCTTCTTTTTTTATTTATTTGTTGTTTTAAACTAATAGCACCACAAAGTAGGCCCCTGTGGCAACACTATAATGCAGTCATTTCTCTCGTCGTCCTTTCCCATTTCCTACAAAGTCCCTTCGGCATCATAACAACCAAAATTGAACCAGGTAATCAAATGCCATAGCAGTATGCAATCGCTCACGACGAGGTTATTCTGAAAGCCCACTGTGCGCTTGTAAACACACTTCCTCCCAACAGGAAGCACATCTATACAGCATAACCTCGGGACAACATCAGCCAACCTGACTAATCCCTCCCACCATCGCAACAAAGCCCTGTGAACAATACGAGGGGAAGAGAGCCAGCCAGTGAGCATGTGCACAGGAGCGAGCGAGGGCTTGCAGCGGCAGGTTCTAGTGCCAGTTGCTATGGTGACCCCACTTGGGCCTAGTAAAGGTATTTTCTGGATCACATATGTCTGACAGGCCCTTAATCCCAGCAGGAAAGGGGGCCAGGGGGTAGGATCAACTTTCTCCTCAAAAACAACCAAAGGGGGGGGGGAAGCAGAAGAGGCATTTAGTGATTGGGCTACAGCTATCAGACCTGGACATGGCCTTAGACGCAAGGTCTCTGCACCGCGCGTGTGTGTGTGTGTATGTGTGTGTGATTGTGTGTGTGTGTGTGTGTGTGTGTGTGTGTGTGTGTGTGGGGGGGGGGGGGGGGGTTGAGGAGGGGAGCATGTTTCGGTCCCTGCCCTCCAAATGCAGATGCCACTGATAAGACTGTGTCAACATCCCAGCTGTTAATCTGGCTGCAGACATCATAAAACGCCCATAAAAGCTGTTAAATTTGCTTGTTGCTTTATTGTAGGTCTCAGCCAGGACCATTTGTGCTTCTGTGACAGCCTACTTAAGGCTGGTGTCAGACATAACACGACATATTCAAATCAACACTAGAAAGAAAGAAAAAAAGAGCTGCCATTTTTCTGCTTAACTTCTTGTAGAAATATGATGCTGACAAATGGCGTCACACTTGATTCACTACTCACTTAAACGGTAAAATGGATTTTGCCACTTTTCCAGCATTTCTTTTGAGGATGTTTGATCTGGATTAATCTTCCTGCCACTATGATCAGACTAAAACCGGTTTGAGCACCATATTTTCAGAAAGCAGCTCACCTGGAAAGGTCTCTCGTGTGTTGTTCCAACCATTTGGAAAAAATTTGATTGGCGTAGTTTAAAATCAGCCTAATTACAGAAATCATGAAAGGAAAGGTGAAGAAGAAAGCTTTGAGAGGTTTCAAGCTAGGTAGGGGGTGGGGAGGTTAACTAGTTTGTGAATCCAAGAGCAGCTAAAAAGGGAAGAGTTGGCGCCAGTCTATGGAACCGTTCTCTGGCTACAAGATAGGAAGCAATATGCCGCGTGAATGACTTGTGGGATTTCCTGCTCTCAGTGGAGTGATGGTTGAATGCAGTAAAGAGTCTGAGGCTGGTGGAGGCTCTGTGGTGGCACACAGAGAGAGACATGTTTTCTCTGCTAGAACCCGACCACCGCCAGAGTGAAGGGGCGGCTGACGAGGAGAGAGGGAGAGGGAATGGATGGGAGACAAAAGGCAGGACTAGCAGGAAGCTAAAGAATAGGACAATGCCCATTAGCAAGCCCCTAAACTAAATTCACTGAGCGAGTGTCCCTCCTGAAAGCACTCCAGCCGAGGACCTTTTCACTCCTAAATGAGCCACTGACAATCAGCATGGATTAACACTTGGGAGCTACAAGGATTACTGTGCCAGTGCAAAGTTGTTCCAAGTGTCATTCAAATGAGTTCAGCTACATTTAGGGGCACTTTACACTGTGAAAACGTGACAGTTTTCCAGTTTTAGGTTTTAAAAAAAAAATCCCGTTCAGACACAATTTATCTGACATCTTCACCCGTACACATGTTTTCAGAGGAAACGGGCCGAAATCGCTGAAGTAGCAGTGTAGCAGCCATGCCAAGCCAATAGTCAGCGGTGACACAGCCTAGTAGATAGCTCTTCCGGTACAATTTGATGCATAAAACCTTACTGTAACCGAAAATTAATGCCACTAACGTTCATAAAGCGGTTGGTGTAAGCTTGGGGTTACACATATTGTAAAAGACAAGCTTTCTGTCCTCTTATTTCACCGCATTGAACTCGTAAAAACAGAAGACTTGCTGATAGTGAAGGGACTTCGTGAGCGGATACCTTCCTTTTAGGCGTACTTCAAAATAAAAGTCAACTCACGTGTGTCCAGTGAAATGCTATTAATGTTTAGCCAGTGAAATGCTTTTACTGTGAAGCCGTAGCCTTAATGCTCCTTTTGTTGAACAGTAGCCTAACTTAACCGCTGCGCGCTGATAGTGTTTTTTAATGTAGAGAGAGCCGTGTCCCTGGCATATAGAAGTGTGACACGTTTATTTAGCTAGAAAAACAGGCATAGCACAAATCTTTCCCCAGCCAAAGTGGCGGGTGGTCTCAATAACTTACTGCGGTAATCGCTTGGACTAAATTGGCGAGTGTTAGCCTATATTTTAGCCCTGCACGACACTCTCCGCTGATCACAGTGATGGTGCCGTGGAGACACCGTTCATGTTGTCTTCTAACTTTATAACTCACTTGTGGGTATTTTGACAGCAAATGTTATAGACTACGCATGTGTGAGGGTGGAGCCGTGACGTCAGCGTTATCAGGGGAAATGGTTTCGGTGTTTACAGGAAACCAAAACCGTTAAGTTTTCCAAAAAATCCTCCCTGGGAGGTGATCTCAAAAACCTGCGGTTTCATGCCTGCGTTTGCTGTGTTCATGTAAATGATATAGTGGATCCGCGGGAATTTTTCTGCGTATGCACCGTTTTGCGTGGCCGTGTAAAGTGCCCCTTAGCCCCACATTATGGCTTTAATGGACAAACGGAAAAACCGGGACCTCTTACAAGAGCGAGAATTTGTTGATCCAATTCTATTACTACCTCATTTTTCCCATATGCAATTACAAGTATGACGAGTTATTTTTCCAATCCCTAATTCTTATGTATCCATTCCTTATTCATATAATAATAATTCATTTTATTTGAGTGCGCCTTTCATAGCACTCAAGGTCACCTTACAGGGCAGTGTTTAAAAAACAAAATCAACAATCATAAACACAAGAACAAGATACATTGAAACAATTTACACAAGTGGGGTGAAATGGGTGGGAGACAATGAACTAGATTGAATATGTCAGTTTAAAAAGA
Organism: Hyperoplus immaculatus; assembly: GCA_949357725.1. NCBI lineage: Eukaryota > Metazoa > Chordata > Actinopteri > Uranoscopiformes > Ammodytidae > Hyperoplus > Hyperoplus immaculatus. The sequence continues at coordinate 11,735,299 of OX442351.1, read as the reverse complement.
TGTGTTTTTAGACGGGACTTAAAAGTGGAGAGTGTCAGAGTTACGGATGTCAGATGGGAGGGTGTTCAAAAGGTGGGGGGCAGATCGGCTGAATGCCCTGGACCCGATGGTGACCAGGCGGGCGGGTGGTACATGGGTGTATATGTATGTCCTTTAAGTTATTGTATTTGTTTTATTCTGCTCTCAGAGAGTCAGCAGAGCTGTGCTCCTCTGGGCCCACATTACTGTCTGAACAGAGTCTTTCTCAGGACTGTGGCAGCTCTAGATTTTAAGAGCACTCCAGCGAAGGGTCAGTGACTCATCTACTTTGACTGACAGCAGAGCATCGAGTCAAACACAATCCTCTGGGAATGCCAAATACAGAACTTTCAGGCATTTTACTGTCAACCAAAAAGAAAAGAATGTAAATGATTCAGACAAAAACAGGAGTCAAGTTTCTCGGAATGATCACACTGACAAAAAATGTAAAGGGTCTGTTTTGGGTTTGAATGGCTGTGCATGAGGCCCCCGAAGAAATTCAATTACACAAATTTGTTCAGTGAATATTCTTTTCTCATGTGAAAAATGCACAACAAAACTCCCCCTAAGACAAACAAAGAGGCGCGCATAAAACATGACCATTTCCATATAACCATTTTGTTTCCCCCAAAACAGGACAAAAAGGAATGCAACCAAATGCTTCTTCTGTGATTGTTTGTCGACAGCTGAAGCCATCCGTCACCCAGCAGGGGAGCGGAGGGGGGAGAGGGAAGCATTCCCAAGCAAAAGTCAGTGGGAGAGCAGAAGGGAAAAGCACAGAGGCGCATAGATAGTACCTGGCCATTTGGTGATTAAGTAACTGGGCGGAGTGTAAATGCATCAGACTTCCCCCATCCCCCAGGAAATTTATGGCTCACCAAATGCCTCGTTTCCACCGAGTAGAGCGGGTCGGATCGGAGCGGTTCGGTCCGGGTAGTTTGGCTTTTCATTTGCCAAAAGTTGGGTAGGGTACGGTTTAAGCGCACCTAACCGCTCTGAGCCGCTCCAAATCTCAGTACTCATCCGTAGGGGTACTAGCCGCCTGAAAGGGTGCCTAAAAGGCGGACCTACACACTGCCGTCATTTGATTGGTCGAAAGAATCATTTCCGCTATGTGTAGTCATCTCGGCAAGAGTGAAGATAGTCTTGTGTTTTGGCGAAAATGTGAGCACAGCTCTGTTTATTGTGTGGTGTTTTTCCTCGTCAATAAATTAATCAGTTGGTTACACTGTGTCCCACTGCGTAGCTGCCGCAGCCAGCACTGTTCGCTCACTGTCTCTGTTTACGCCATAGATAGTAGTAAATACACGCTCACAACAACACGGGGGGAATAAATAAAGAAGCGGCTGGTTTGAATCATTTCCGCCGTTTGTAGTCACCTCGGCTAGAGTGATGAGAGTTTTGGCGAAAATGTGAGCGCGGCACTGTTTATTGTGTGGTGTTTTTCCTCGTCATTAAATGAATCAGTTGGCTACACTGTGTCCCACTGCTACGATGTCCCGTAGCTGCCGCAGCCAGCGCTGTTCGCTCACTGTCTCTATAAATAAAGAAGCAGCTGGTTTGACCAAGCAAAAACAAGAGACCGCTGGCTTGACCACAGTTGTTCCACAGCCCGATAGTTTGACCCACATTCTGGCGGCGGCTATTGCAATCCAGCCTAAACCCCGCCCTACCAGTAAGGGTAGGGTCGGCGGTGGAAACAACACCGAGATTCTTAAAAGTGAGCTGTCCCGCTCTGAGCCGCTCCAATCCGACCCACTCTACTCGGTGGAAACGAGGCATTAGAAGACAAACATTCTCCTCAGAAACCTTATCCTCCAGGATAAGGGAGGGCTCAAAGAAGCTTCTTCTTTCCTCTTTTTTTTTTTTTTTTTTTTTTTTTTTTTCAACAAGCGGGCTAATTTATAGTTTCACTGGCAGTCAACTCCTTTCTCAGTGACAACAAATACCTTTTCATTACAAAGGAGGAGAGGAGCAGGGACTGCCAGGTAGCAGGGCTGCCCTTGGGTTACAGATGGGAGTCATTTACTCCTCCCTTGTCCCACTGTTGGCTTCAACACAGCCGCACCAAGTTTATTTTAGGGCTTACAGCCCAAGAGAGACCCTCTTGCTTAATTATTCTAATTATAATGCTGGAGCATTTATCATATTCTTTTGCTGCTCTCCACTTCCGACTGCAGAGTGTAAACATCCAGAACCCATCTACCCACAAGTCCAGGCAGCTATTACAGTGTTGGACTGCATCCAAGAGACACATTTCTAAGGATTCGATTTCAGTGCCTCTTTCCCCTTTTCAGAACTTAACTTGTGTAAGAGCCGGATGGGTCTGAATTCTTCACAGAAACATCTCAAAGTTGTACTCTCAAGTTTAAGAGCAAAATAAAACTGGTAGATGTAAAGTTCAGGCAATAAGATTTATGGCTTGAAATTGAGTTAGTGAACAAAAAAAGACAAAATCTGTTTCTGATAGTCAGAAACACAGTCAGAAACAAAGTTGTTCTACATCTAAAGCAGTAAAGCACACTCAAACTTCAGACTCAGCCAATAGAGGGGTGATGGTGGTGGTGGGGGGGGGGGGCGAACCCTGACGCTACAAAGGACAGACTTCAGTAAAGCCTGGAGTGTGTTAGGCTTACATTCCTGTACCAAGAACAAAGCTTTGATTATCAAGGCAAGAGTCAAGATAAGTCAGACTTAATACGTTCAAACAGTTACGTGAGGAGGGTTAGTAATACTGCAACCAGATCTAGGGAAAACAAAAAGCAGGGTATACATGAAGCTTGAGCAGCCTTAGGTTAGCAAGCCATCTTACCTTCATCAGTGTTGACAGGCCGGCACTGGGTCATCAAAACTTGGGCGAATAAAGCCAGAAACAGAAGTATACTTGGCCTCATCAGCATCCTGCTGAGGGAGCTACAACTGTTGGCTTTTCTGCGACTGGAACTCCATTCAGAAGGCTGGGGCATCAGCAGCGGGTCATTCACAGTGCTCAACTGAAAACAAACGGAAAATAATGACAAAATGAATTTATAGCACAAACATGAGAGCAAGCTTCATTAAGTCCAAACAGCAAGTTTGTGAGAAAGGAGGAAACATTGAATTGAGCTATGCTAGAGGTAAAATAAACTTGCACACAATACAAGAATGAAACTTCAAAAGTGAAAACCAGAAGAATAAACTCTCCGTAATTATGTCAATGTTTACAAATACCAATCTATTTTTTGTGGACAAAGAAATTCCTTACTCCACCAAAAGGAAGAAGAGAATATCTTGTATCTCTCCAAGGTTCAAAGAAGGCCTGCATGTACAAAAACACTGATAAGGAAACGCAGAGCACCAGACACGCTCTGATAGCCCAAGCACACAAACAGTGGATTGGTTTTCGCTCACTATCAGGAATTAAATGTGTTTTTTTTTTTCAACGCTTCAAAGTAACTATTGCAGTCCCATGTCATGAAGACTGTCATGGCGCCAGGACAAAGAATGGCGAGATACGTTTTGGTTTCTGATGTAGTGTACCCTCCAAATCTGGGCACGGTGCAGTGGGCGAGCCTCACATTCACATCTGCTCGCATCATCACCTCTGCAGCATCTGGCCACAGAGATTAGCACTTGCCCCTCACCCCAGTAACCCCCCTTGAGGAATTTGTTTAAGGCCAAAAGAAAAAAAACTACAGCCAGTTACATGACACCCTTGTAGGGAGAGACCGCCAAGCCATCATTTCCATGCTGAGAGATCTATCACCTAACAGTTGGTTTTGGACCCCAAGCCCAAAATGACCCCCCCCCCATCCCATCCAACCCCACCCCCGTAACCATATGCTCCCATTGGATGTCAAGAAGGGTCAAAGAAAAGCTGGTTTTTAGGTTTTTTGTACTCAGGGCCTCATTATTGAAGACTCTAAAATTATTTAATCGTGAATGAATCCAAGGTCTCATAGTCCATTCTAAAAAAAACAATACAAAACAATAAGACCAAAAGTGTCACATCTGGGTCAAAGAAAACCCCAACCCACTTTGGGTTTTCACACAAAGTCATGTTAGGATGCAGCTGTGGTTTCCATTAAGAGGTAATCGCTTGTGTGAGAGTGTTGCTCATCGCTGAAACAAGCCATTGTGTTCTCCTCAAAACCAATTCAATTTCACTTTCCAAGAATGGCCTAGTGTTCCAGCAGCTGAGCTGGGTCAGGGGTGGGGGGGGGGTAAAGAAGCGTGGTCATCGCGGCTTTCCAAGCGGTGACTCAGTGTTTTGGGGACGCTCCAAATAAAAAGTGCTAACTGCTGCCAGACAGAAGGAACTGCAGCAAGCGGCTGACCACGTTCCCATGGCCCTCGTCACTACGACAACCGGCAATAATTGGAAGAGCAGGAAGTAGCTTCTTCAAAGTATGACACGGCACTTTGTCATCTTCTGCTCTCGAGGGAGCAAGAGTTAAACATACAGCGTGTCTTACTAACCACACACAGGCCGCGCTCATCTTCCAACTTGTGAGTCGGTCTGAGCAGAGGCTGACCCATACTTCTTCGGCAGGCTGATAATGTTGGCCAATATTGGCTCATCATACGTATAGGCATCAATTAAACATGGCGCAGTATATTAAAAAAAAAAACAAATGCTGCATTTTGGTGTGTAGTTCAACCATGTTTTGACCGATTCGCTTATTTTCAGTGCAGTTATTTTGTTACTTGTATCTATTAGAGCGAGCTACACTGATGAATTGGCCAGGTCCATAGATAGCTTATTGCAATATATTGAATCGTGAGTATGCTTTGGCTGATAAGTATAAAGACATGGCAGAACAGAAATCTGCCCAACGAGGTTCGAGGTAGGGCTGAATTATTTGGGGAGAAATGTCTAATCTGGATTTCTCTCACAGGTATTGCTATAGTCAAGTCAAGCTTCAATTCAACATTCATTGCGTCAGTGTTAATGGACACCATGACTTTAGGCAAGTAGTACTGCATTATGGCGTTGGTTACCTCACAGCGCCTTTGTGAGCCCTTTTCATATGGATTTACAGTTGCAAACAACTCTAAAAATAGTACTTTGTTTCCTAGACTGGGCTAAAACATCACTACTCTCATCTGACTTTTTGGCCATCCACTTGAGTGCTGCCTGTGCTGCTCTTTCAAGTTCTGATAGAGGTTTTATGATGTTGCCTGTCTGTCATGTGAAGACTGGTCCACAACAGACTGTTTTAGCTTTTGAGTCATTTGACAGAGAAAATGCTCCTTCATTGACAGTCAGGATGCTGTAAATAAGCCATAGCTAGCTGTGTTTGCTAGTTTTCATCCGTTGTTCCCATCCAACCTGAAATAAAACTTAGCACAAAAGTACAATATCTTCTTGTATTGCAAATCTGACGTGTCCCGAAGTACTAAAATCTAAATTGCCCAACCGCTGCTTCAGGGAATCTTTTGCAGCCAAAGATTTTCTAGAATTTTCACGTTGTTTGTTTTTGATGGGTGTAATAAGATAGAAAAAATTATAGTGACATAAACCCCTTTCACACATGAACTCCGGATAAATATACCTGGAGAATCTGGCCCAAAGAATGTGCAGTTCTACCCACAACACACATGAGCACACAAAGGGAGATTGTCTGTGTGGGATGTGTTCACACTAGGGATGTCCATGGTTAACTGGTTAACCGTTAAGAAGATCTTTAACCGGTTAATAATAAAGGTTAAACAGTTAAAAATATTATAATCTTAATTTCTCTGAAATCCGCACTCTTATTTTGATATCGCTAAACCGGATGTAAGAATGCCAACTGTCGGTAAAGAATGAAACGATTAATGTAGACTGCGCTCAACTTTATAATAGGTCCATGGTACGCTCCCAGTCACAACACTCCGTGTCATATGTTTGTATTTAATTAACAGCGTGGGCTCCCGCTAGCTTAACATAGCGCTAGCATTAGCCTTCTTGAGGTGGATGCTGTCCTGCATCTATCACCGTCTCAGTGAGTGTGTGAGGGAGTGACAGACAGCCATGCAGTGAGTGCCCGCCCCCTGCACAGCCACAGGTCTGCCATGATTGTGTGCCAGGATCAATAGCGAAAATCCGTCATAAACAAAAGCGTTAAGTATCGTTACGCAGTGCTGATAACCAGTGCTGCCAAGTTTCACCAAAAGTTTGGAGTGAGGTTTTTTGGCCGAGGGACCCAAAACCGTGTCCTCTTTCCCACCCAATCATTTTTGCTAGTGTCCTGCAAGTTTACATATTGTTCATAATAAATCAGAAATAAAAGACAATTGGAAAATGTGATAAAACATCAAAAATCTTATTAAAATAAACAAATTCATGAATTGCAAAGTCGTAGGACAGGTTTTAATTAAACATTGAGTGTGGACATATTGTAAGTGGGGGTCTGAGGTTCCCCCCCAGAAAATTTTGAGCATTAAACACTTAATTTCCTGCATTCTGGTGAATTTTTATGAAGCAATGTGTGCCTTTTCTGCATTCATTTTTATGTAAAGTAAAAGAGAACATTCACGGTTTCGCTGACACAAATTTAATTGAATAGCCTACAATGCATGTGTCGTGCTTTCAAATATCTCCTGTAGCCTATTGTTAAAACATTTGGTTAAACTGTAATAAAAGTAATTATTCTATATGTATTCAACATTGTATGGGTTATCCAATTTCAATTCACCATTATTATATTAAATCTGACACTTGATGTCTTCTCAGAACATATTTTTCCCAGAGTAACCTCTAAGCTTAGTTACTCAATACATTCATTCAATTAATGTTGACAACATTTTAGAACAAAAATGTGTTGGTGTGTCAACCAGCCCAATAACATAATGCAAAACAAGCTTGAATATATCAAGTGAAGTGACTGATTTGAATTAAGGTGTTCTTACCTCTTTGTTCATTTAATACCGGCGTCCTTGTTGTCATTAATTTTCCATATAATTTGAACAAAGGGCGGGACTGGGAGGCGGCGGGCTTTTATTAGTTTTGTAGTGTAACGCAGGGGGGCATGGCCGTGGTGGTTTGCCAAGTGGCTGCTGCGGCTACGGGCTGCACACGGCCATGGATATTTCTTTATAGGTCCATGCCATGGACCTATAAAGAAACCGCGCGTGCAGAAAGCATGGCAGAAAGAGGATGTCACGGAACTCAGTCCGTTTAGCTTTTCAAAATAAGACTTTCAAAGTAAAAGTACCAACAAAAAATATATATATTACGGGGATTCATTTCTCTGCGTGAGAAATTGGAGGTGTGGCGTGTGAACTGGTTGATATGCGTGTGTCTCACAGCCAAAGCGTGAGACTTGGCCGCTCTGACTGATAACATCGGAGCTTATCAATATTACGGTCTTTCAAAATGTTGCCCCGTGCTCAGCACTACTTAGCACCGGGTTTCGGTAGGCTACCCATCCCCTAAGCCTGTGTGTGTGCGTGTAAATGTACCTTTTCAGTCACTTTTTGCACTTTCTGCTCCTACATTCGCATACTAGACCTCTTCTCACAACAGACAAAGGTGCCGTGTGAATGTCAAAATGTAGGCATTTAAATTGGCTACATGTCCCTGAATTGTTTTTAAATTAATATGCAGGTCCTTCGAACAAAAAAAGGTCAAGAGACCTGCTATAATGCTTCATGTATTTCACTATAAATAGGCTACATTAAATCTTAACGGTTAATAACCGTTAATTCTGGTGGTTAACCGGTTAAAGAAAAAATTCTAAATGGCCATCCCTAGTTCACACGTACAGCTAAACTGGGTAAACTCTGGATAATTACCAAGTCACAGTGCATGTGTTAAAGGGGCTTTATACTTAGGGTTACTTTTAAAGTTCTATACATAAATATACTGCCACAAGAAATACTTTTTCAGAGCAAGGATGGCATACTTAGCAGCAGGTGATATATCGTTATGAGAAATATCATATATTGGCTTTTATAATTCTGTATTATGTGGACACTAAAGTAATGACAGCAGTTAACTCAGTCAGTCATATTTATAAATTATAATGCTCTCCTGTGTATAAGTCCCATGAAAACTATGCTATTAGGCTAAATTCTATATCTAGTCCCAGTTTCACTTATCTTTGAATAAAACCTGTTCAAACCGAGCTTTTCTTGTATTTGAGAGGATTGAGACATTCTGCTGCATTCCAAAAGCCTCCAAAAACCTCCCACTTGTTTTGGTAAACTGAAAATAATGACAATGGTCTGAACAACTGTCAAATGAAAAAAGGGGTTAAACTAAACAGATTAGAGCTACACACCATACCCATTTAGCTTCACTCATTATACAAAGACAAAAGGTTACAGGCCTAACCCATAACATGGCCCGCACCATAATTACTGTTCACTGCCATCCATGCATAAAATTCCTCAGCTCTCAGATTGTGGAGCCCCCATTCCCAGTTAGCTGTGCACTCCCCCAGCCAGCAGCAGCAGCAGCAGCATGCATACGGCTGCAGTTCAGCAGACACAAGAGCATCAGACCATTAGCCCTAAGGCTACTGTTTTCACAAAAACAGACACTTCTGTTTTTTTCTTTGCAGCCTCACAGTCTGAATCTGAGGTACGCCGCCAGCAGGGTGCCATGCAGGTAGCTCAGGTGTCACCAGATTACACTCAAATGTCAAAGACGATTAATGCCTAGCAATCTGACATTCCTTGGTCAGTATGAATTCATTTGTACATTTTTGCCAACGGAGGTTAAATTGAGAACAGGACTCTAATCCCAGAGATGTTCCTTTCATACACAGACCAAGTTGTGCTTGAATGACATCAGCATACAACACACACACATTCTGAGGAAATCTTACACTCCTCCCTAATCCTAAAAATATACACTGACACAAAGCTTGCAAGGAAACATTTAATTCCCCACCACATGCCTTGATGGATCTAGTTATAGCAAACACAATAATACAGCAGCTCCAGTGACAATAATTCAGTGCCAGGGGAGCAGCCTACTACTAAATTAAAGGGCAGGACTATTCCTCACTTCCCATTATACGTTTCAGGAGAAAACTCCTTTTTCCTCCCTCCCTCCCTCCCTCCTGGTGAACTCCATGTGGACAAGTCTGCTTTCCTCAACCATCCATCTTCTCCCTCTCCATTGAGTTCACAACATGTAGAGCTTTTGCATAACATCAGACTCCCACACTCCATGACAGATGTGGCATTGATGGCCGTCCGCTGAGAATTAAGAGATGTAACCGGGTTGAATTTTACAAGCTATTGGTCCAGGAAAAAATGTTTTGATGTCGACTTCACTAGTTATGCTCGAGATTTTCTTTTCAAGTATGTGACATGAAAAAAAAATCGGACAAGCCTAAAGACCACATCCAGAGTGATTTCTTTGTTGCAAAGATACATCACAGCAGAAACATATCACACAGCAATATAGAAGTTGACAAAGTGCACTAAGCAGTTTCAAGGGATGGCGATTAGTTCACATTTGCATAGCCTGCATTAAGTTTATGAAACATATTTTGTCTACATGTTATTCTTAGTATTCAATAATGCTACCATCATGAATAAAAACGGAATTATCATGAGGCACCTGGAACCAAATGTAACTCTAGAATATTGTGTGTAAAGTAAACTGTGAGCCCTACTGCTTTAAACAACAACGAAACAATAACTTAGAAGGTAGTTCTAACTTCAAACTGTGTCTCTGAGAATATCATTTAGAAAATGTTCACTTCAATGAAAACCAAAGTTACACAGTGCACTTTTAAGAAAGGGGCTATGGCTCCATGAAGACTGTAGTAAAAGGCATTTCGCCATCATGTACACTCAAACCTTTGCTTTAGCAAGAATGTTTTGCTGTGGCAAGAATGTATACAAGTAAATGATCCAATGTGATTAAAGGCGCCTGACCTCACTTGAGACAGAAAACCAAAGCGGTTATATATAAGAACCGCAGGCAATATTAAGGCCTTGTGCTTTAACGTTACCGTTTGTAGCCTCGTTTTTCAAGCATGGGAAAGACTGAGGTGTTACTACGCATGAAACATAGCCCACTCTCTCTCTATTTATCTGAGTCTCAAGAAAACAAAGTAGCCTACGAACATGAACAAGTTCCCTATTTTGCTCATTTCACAGCACAAAAGATAAACAGGTGGTTGGAAGTCAGAAATTAAATAACTTCGTTCTTACCCACAATTATTTAATCAGTAACTTTCTGGGACAGGAGGTTCGTCAAAACAGTCAAGTCATAACAATGGGGAGCAACAGCTATTCCATTTAGCCCGTAAATGTTTTAAAGTAAAGTGAAGCTAAATCAAAGAGTGAATGAAGAATATCCTCACCTCACTGGCGGGGGGCTGTGAAACAGCCAGCGTTGGTCAGATAAGGAAGACTCCACTCCCGAGCTCCGTTTGGATACAGAAAAACTTCCCGAAAACCAGTAGATTCCAGAAAGAAATGTGTGGTGGGTGGCCCGTTAACGAAGCTCGCTCACTCACTCATTCCGAGCTATCAACGCTTGGCTAACAAGTTTTCGCATATTTCTGCCAAAGTTGTGCGACAGAAGAAAAGAATGTGCGTCCCCTGCTCCGAAAAAAAACCCAAATAACCAACGGAGCGGAAAAAACTTGCTCTATAGTTTTAAGTTGGCTTTTTCGTCTTTAAACACATGTACGTTGAGTTGTGCTTTCCTCTGTGACACCCTTCTTATATCTTACCTAGCTAACCTAAACAGCCGTAAAGAGACGACGCGAGTGTAGCCTATGCGGTGGTTCGTGGTAGTCCCTTTATCCCAAAACGTTTCGCTCGCGATGAAATCACGTCCACCTCACCTCCGAAAACTGTGTCCTAAAGTTGCTCAACTCTCTCCGACACAATATCCGCAAACGAAAATGTCGTTCCGTGTTCTATTCTGACAGAAGAGTGGTACTTTAAGTGAATCCTAGAAAGTATTTTGGACCTTCCCTGGCGGAGAAATGCTGTTTAACAACGAGAGTACGGACTGCTCCAAACCTCCCCCCTTAAATCTGAGAATATGAGCATCCTTCGGACCACAGTCAACACGCACACAGTCACATAGGCCACTGCCGGAATCTGAGCATAAAATAAAAGCCGCCATGACCAACTACTAGAGACTAGAATGTATGGACAGCATTCGACTGGAAAACTTTACTGGTCTGGGATGATATACTGTACGAGTTATCTAAATACATTGCTTTTAACCAGCTGCCAATTTAGTTCTGCTTTGTAAAATAGGCCCAAAGTTAGCTCCAATTCTAGAGTCTATACTAGCAATTTATTGTGATAGGTCAATAGGCCTACCTCTAAAGGTAAAATCACAGAAATTGGACATTTTGAAAGGGCACTGTCTGGGGAATATTAATGTGGGGAACATGCATTCAGTACATTAATTAGTGGTTATTGTCTACAGTTACAGAGAACAGAAAAAGCACAATTTTACATCAAAGAGTAGGCTAGGCTACAAATTTAACTTGCCATTGTTTTTTTTTCAAAAATGTTTTGCTTCCTAAGAATGTTCAATTAATTATTAGCCAACTTTTTCTAAACTTTACATTGCTCTGTTGTGTGTCTTCGTTAAAGTTATTTAATCTAGTGGAAAAACCTCTCATGGAGGGCAATTGATCTGGAAACAGGCCATACTGTGGCCATACATATTACATTGTAAAACATTTTCACACGACATGCTCACTCCACATTCAATGCATTGTCCATTCCAACGTATTTCGTTGTTGTTGGTTTGACACAACCCAACGCTGATCTTTTCTGTGACAAAAGTGCGGATTTTATTTTGAAGTCATAAAGCCGGATGTTCGACATTGTTCAGGGCGTAACTTTTCAGCTTGGTGCAGGTCGGTAGAAACCTGGCTCCCCCTGCCATCCACAGCACCTCTCCAGCAGAGCTCCGCCAAATCTCCACATCGCGCTCTTTGCATTGTGGGACTGGGGACCGTCACAACAGAAAATTACTAGGAGCCTTGCATTACATTTCAACTGCAACAGTGGATATAGCCTACTCTACTCTAATGAACTCACTACAAACTTTGTCCTGTTTACAAAAAAAAAAAAAAAAAAAAACACTACAAGAAATCTACATAATAGCCTAAATAAATAAATGGTAAAACAAAGATCAACAAGATCCCATTATGGTCATTGTTTTCAGTTTACATACTGTGGGGGCTTTTGATGACAGAAGGCATTTTTTTATTGAACACTTTTATTTTGAAAGGACACTGAAAAAAAAGTCCCATTACGATGAAAAAACACAATAATATAACTGTGTGTAACATTATAAAAAGAAGCCAAGCTCCTAGGGACAACTTTAACAGCTAAACTTTCCAAATTAAAATGTAGAATCTTTGTTAAAGCTCAGACAAAGGTTTAATCAAATACATTTTATTTACAGAGCCCAAAATCACAAGTATCACTTTGCCTCAGTATAGGCGTTACAATCTGTGCAGCAATACCGCACCCTCGGTCCCTAGACACTCGCCCCCGGCAAAGAAACAACTATCTTCGAGGCAGGACATTTGTTTTATTTGCAAGATTTCAGATAACCAACATGAATACCAATTCTTTAACCGAAAGTAGGCACTTTCATCAACATTCCCGTTCAAGGGGAACTATAAAGCATGCTTTATTGTGCTGGCGTTAAGATCATATGCTTTGGCAACGTTTCAAAGAGCAACACAATTTCAAATGTATGTGCCGGATCAGCACACACGCAAGTTTGCTTGATCAAACACATACTGTAGCAGCTCATATCCGAAGAGCTCATATGGTCTTTGATTTCATGTCACAATTGACAAATGATTGACGACTGAAGCTGCAGAGACACATGAAGGCCAGCTTGGTCCTTTAGATTAAAGAACTGGATGACAAAGAAACAGATTTGCGTCTCGACATGTGTTGGCCTTTCATCTCCAATGCGATGTTAACCTTGTGTGAGGTTAGGGAAGCGCACAAAGCGAGGTGACTTTATCATTTGCCTCAAGTTATTGGAGATCCAAATTCACACCAACTGATGCTGCTCTACTGAACTACTGGTCCACTGAACTACTGGTCCACTGAACTACTGGTCCTATAGTGAGAAAGCAAATATTATCTTGGGGCCAATATGCCGGTTCCAACACAAGCCCCACACTGAGCTTCTATCAGCAGGAGTATCTTGGCATAATGATACAGGACCTTTAGACTCATCCATGTTAGAAGCAAGCATGGATACTATAATTGATCCAACTAAAATTCTAATGTTATGTACATTATAAGGTAAAAGTACAAGAGGAGATCACAACTTAACAATATACTGTATGAAAATATGAGTCACACCAGTAATGCATCTGGATACAAACACTGTCTTTAACTCCAGTACACAGTAGAGGTAGAAGGAGATGGGTAAAGTTACATTAATGCTGTTATTGTGAAATTTTCTTTTTTTTCTCCTCCTCAGTTAAAGCAGTTACATGCATCAAATGTACAGTATGCACATATTTGGAATTTGACATACATGTATTGATCTCTTGTGCTGTCTGAAACCAAACTGTGTTGTGGGACCAGCATTGGAGTGCTTTAAAGGAATAGCTCAACATTATGGGGAATAAGGCATATTTGTTTTTCTTAGAGTAAGAAGACTGACATCACTCTCAGGTCTTATGCTAACTTCCCGTAAGCTTAGCTTACCATGAAAATTGGAGAGAGGGGTGGTGTGGTTTATCTATTGAACTACTTTTTGGTCTTGATTTATGGTACAAATATGAGTAGTATCCATCTTTTCATCAAACTTGAAGCAACTACGCATATTATCCAAAATGTGAACTTTTCCTTGTGTGTATTTTAGCCGAACACTCTTACTCTCAGCATTTCAGAACCGCCTTTTTTGTCAAATGCATTCCGTGCTCAAATTAATTTCAAAGACAGCTGCTAACTGTGCAGCAGATGGAGTGTGAATGTTTCAACCGCATGCATACCAGCGAAAAGGCACAAATCTTTATTAGGGTAACTAATAGTGAGAGTTAAACGTGCATGTGCTGCAGTCAGCCACATCTTACAGTTTCAGAGCATGAAAACGACGACCGAGAGAGATCTTTTGATGCGACGGCGGTGTGGAACCAGACAGTTTATGGGCAATTCTTGATCTTTCTGTGTCACTGACGAAGAGTTCCCCTGAGATGTGCATCAATCTGTTCATGATAAGTTCTACCCAGCACACTTAAGCCTCGGTGGAATTCACAACATATGGTGATAGTTTATTCATTTGGTTCCTTATTGTTACTCTCTGATGATGGGAGATGAGTGATACATCTGAACTCTGGCAATCTCCATCCTAATCTGAATGTTGACAGCTCTGCGTGGGGAAATCTGTGCAAAACAGATGAAAGATATTAAGAAAAAGCAATTGCAGACCAATAAAAGAAGGTCTCTGGTTGTTTATAGCAGCACAGGGAGACGCACTGTCTACGTTTCTGCACTGGTTCACTGGCTCACAAAGGAGAGTGAAAGCAGAACTTGTGTTACGTGGGGCTAATATGACGAAGCTGCCATCTTTAATCATTAACCCGTCCCCTGTGAGGAGTACATGCCATGGTAACTCAAGAATATATCGGCGAGCGCCAACAGGACGTACCTGAAAGGCTATAAAATGAGGGCATAGAGTTTTTTAATCAATAATTACACCCAAATTAGTGAGATGCATTATCTGAGGTAGGACCAAGACTTTAAAAGGTGAAGTCAGCAATTCTGGAGAATGCGTGTTGTCAAAATCACTTTGTCAAACTCGGTGAATATCTCCTTACGATCAACTACATAATGTGTGTGCGCTGAATGAAAATCCAGTTTTATTACCCAGCTTAGCTCTGTAAATGGTCCCTTTGTAAGCTATGGTGGGCCCCTTTGTTTCTATAGCAGTTTACAGAGCCTAGGCTGTCTAACACTGTCTGTTTTAGTCAGCTCTCCCACAGTAAGGACAGATATTAACTGATTTTGACAAAAAGTGATTTTGACATTTTGTTCTCCAGTCATTACCTTTAGTCAGTTGGCCTTTCGCTTAAAACAAAAGCACCGACAAAAGCACAGCCTGCACACAAGTCTGTTTCAAGATGAGGTGGGGCATTTCTGATCACTCCCCACTTGCTTTCAGCGTAAGGAAATGTTCCCGGACACTGTCAAAGCCGGGAATATACCTTATGCAAAGGCAAACCGAAGGCATGCTAAGCCACCGAAGCAGCATGGGAACAAACAGAGTCATACAATCTTCACAGCGAACAATATATCTGGCCCGGGGATGCTTTGCATGATGATTTCCCTAGCATCTCCTTCATCGCCCCCAAAGTGGGTGTTTTATTGTCCTCGTTTCTTGTGTTTGCATTCCATTGTTACCAGGCAAGTACAAATATCCTCCTTTATTCACAAAAAACCTGAGATAGGTCTTCCACTACGTTGCCCAGCCCTCATCCATCCATCAGCAGCGCCCCTGTCCTACACCCCACCCCACCCAAGCTACTACTCGCCATCCCCCCGCAACCTCAGCCTGCTCTTTGACATTGCCCTGTTGTGGCTCTTCCGGGGCCTTTATGCTGGCTGTTGTCTAAAAACAGATTGAAGACCCTTTGTGTGCGTCGGCCTCTGTCCTGTGAGTGGCCGAGAGGAAACCTGCTGGGCTGCCAGTGGAGAGACAGGAATGCGCATAT
This sequence comes from Hyperoplus immaculatus, assembly GCA_949357725.1. NCBI lineage: Eukaryota > Metazoa > Chordata > Actinopteri > Uranoscopiformes > Ammodytidae > Hyperoplus > Hyperoplus immaculatus. The sequence goes on along the minus strand of OX442351.1, from coordinate 11,719,631 downwards.
GAATGGGCCAGTGTGTGCCGGGCACCTGCTGACAGAGGGACGCGAGCCCCTATGAGTCTTACTTAGTTCATCAGCGTAACCATCTTGTTCAATTACACGTTCAGCCCGGTGTTGCGTCCCCCCCCCACCCCCCTCCCTTATTCACACACTGAATGGGGAGTATTTTGGCCGCAGTTGTGAATATAGAGTTCTCTTCAACAAACGTGGTGTCGGCCGCATTGTTTCAGTCGTGAATAATCACCACCAAATGAAGCTAATTAGTTCTGCCATTTTATTGCTCTCCAAATAGTATGTCCTGTGATGGCGGAATGCTACGTTGAATCCGATCCATCTGATCTGATTTATACAGAAAGCCTAAGTATGATTCTAATGTTTTAGGGTTGTTGTTGTTTTTTTTTTGGGGGGGGGGGGGGTATGCTCAGCGTAATTTCTTCATATACTATTCAATGGTTCAATCTATAAGAATTAATTACTTTTTACATTGTACATGGTATGTGGTAAAGTAAATATTTGCCAAACAAATTTCTTTGAGATTTCACATCATTCTATAGTGATGGAAAGAGAAACATTTGGTACTCATTATTTTAAATGGTTGCTAAGGTGCATGTGACGTATAAAGTAAGTACTTATTTAATTTGTACTAAACTTATGTTATAGCACTAATGAAAAACATGGTGAAGAACTCGCCAGTCCTGGTGTGGCTGACATCAGCTTTGATTAAGTTCAACATTTGCAGTTAACAGAATTAAGCAGATACTGAGCAACATAAGTATTTAACATTAGAGATCTTGTTTCTGCCTACATGATGAATGTAATGTCCAGTAATCCTAAATTAAATATCTGAATCATCTCTGGTTTAACGCTCCACAATGTTCTGTTTTATATGCCGAGCAGATAACGTAGGGTGGATATTACAGTTTGAAAATTAAACCACCAGAGCGGGGACAATAAATCAAAACAAAAACAAATAATATTTTTTGGAAGAAGCCATAAAGCAACGTAGAGCAGAGAGGAAGCAGAAAGTTGGGTGACAATTCTCTGTTGATTCAGCTCTCAGGCAAAGTCCTTTCAACATTAGAGAAAATTATTTGGTCCATTGTTGAGATATAAACCTAAGTATGTCTTAAGGTAGTTTAGGATGAGTTTGGGGAAACTCTTAAACACTCCATCCACATGTAAAAACTGACAATCTTATCAGAGAAAAAGAGACTGAAATGTATTGTCTAAAAATTTTGAGTATATTAACAACTGTCAGTTGGTCGGACTGATAACAGACAGGTGAGTAAAGCACTCTTTAGTGTGGACGATCAGTAAAAGCTGTGCACATGAACAAAGCACTGGAAGTACTCCATTGTTCTGAACAAAGGGATACGTACGTACAGTAGTTTTGAAGAGTTCCTCCGCAGATTTGGCAGATGATATAGGATGATATGATTTGTAGCAACAGTCCGGTATGATGGGACCTAGATATATGATCCCAAAAGCTTCATCAATTGTCCTCTGGCTCCAATGGTGCAGCTCATGGGTTGTTTGTCTGGCCCTGCTTTTGAGAAGATTACATCTCCATAATCAATAAAAAAGAGACTTCACCATCCACCACTGAGCCTGGAAAAAAAAACTAAAAAAACATCTGGGGAAATAAACTTTCCCTTCAAAATCACAGCATGTTCACTGAGCACAATTTCCCGGGGAAACTTGTGAGTATGATAATATGATTGTGGTTTGCCGGTAGGGATGTTTTGACATTGTCCAGATGTATAAAGCTGCATTTCGGCCCAAGTGTGGCTGCAGGACCCCGGATTCCACTGACACTGCCTCCATATTTCATATTGAGATGGCTGGAAGATCTGTACAGTCAGCACAGTCAGGGGGAGACGTCGTTGTAGCAGAAGTCAGCTTTATACTGTTGCTGAAGGGGCCAGCTGAAAAAAGGTTTAAACATATACATGGACATGCTTGCCTAAACAAATATTATCAGTTTGTTTGTACCCTCAAAGTAGGATTTTTTCAATTCTGATTTGCCGACTTTTACACTGCACTGCATCGGCAGACAGGCGTTTATTTTTGCACTTTTTTCAAGCGTAGTTCTGCTATGTATTACTACACTAACTCTTGCCGGTGCAGTGCAGCATATCATTCTGCAAATCAGCAGTGAAACAAATCCTACGTATGGCGTACAATTGAACAGATATTTATTTTTTAAGGTAAACACTTATATACATCTATGGCGAAAAAACATTTGTCTGCTGGCCCCCTCTGCAACACTACAATGCTGACCTCTGCAACAGCGATGTCTGCCCCAAACTCCTTAAAATTACTGCGCTGATCGCCATTTCCATATAGGTAACAGACTAACTATGCATAAGTACTATATACAACCCCATTTAAAAAAATACTGAACTATCTCTTTAAGGTCACGAGTATGTTGTTGGCATGGTCCTGTCTGTGTTGGGCTGGATCACCTGATAAGACTTTTCCCACAGCAGTAGCACTGATTGCCTCATGTCTGAACTCATGGCTCTTATCACCCGCTGACCTGGGAGTGTAAGATCTGCAACATCACTTCAAGCAGCAGTCAACATGCTGCTTTGAAGTGGGAGTGGACTTAAATTGGATTATGCAGCATCTCTTGAGGAGCAGCTCCCGTAGATTTGATTACATGCGCCCCGCTCACCCAACACCAACGCTCTCCCATTTTATCCCCGATGCAAATGAGACAACGAGGGGCGGTCCTCCACGCAGGAGTCTGGCACTCCACTTCTAAACGTGTGCCCATCTGCCAGCCATTTACCTGATTACTTTGAGAGAAACTCGGACAGGTCGGGCTCTGCCAGGGCAGCTGGGAGACCAGAGGATGCCTTTCATTTTGTACAGCTGGACACAGGAAAGATAAGGTCCAGATGACCCTTTTATCTGTGAAAACAAGCATTAAAAAAGGTGGAGTCAGCCCTTCTGGAGAACGTCAAAATCACTTCTGTTAAATTAGTGAATATCTCCTGACCATCGGCTACCTGTCCGTAGCCTACTGTGTGTGCGCTGAAAATAAATCCGGTGTATACAGCCTGGGCTGTGTAAATTGGTATATAAATAAAGGGTATGTAAACAAAGGATGCTCATCGTGGCTAGCAAGCAACATGCCCGTTTACAGAGCTCAGGCTGTGTATTAAAACTGGATTTTTTCCCCCCCAGCACAGACAGTGTGGACAGGTAGCAGATCATGAGGAGATATTCACTGATTTTAACAAAAAAAGTGATTTTGACAACATGCATTCTCTAGAATAGCTGACTACACCTTTAAGATTTGCCCAAAATGGAGAAAATTGACATCTGGCACAATGTAATACAAAGGAGAATTACAGTTTTTTTTTAGTGCTACATAATTTTTTGTAGCCTAAAAAAAAAGGACTAATTTTGCAGCCTAGACATAATTCTCAAACTGTAGAAATATGGACAGAGGACAAGCTGTTCTCATCATCCAAGCTCAGGCCAATGGGCTGTTTAAAATAAAGTCCCGAGCGCCGACTTCCAAATCCTCCACGCATGCATGGCACACAGACCACCTTCTATTTTGGAGGAAAATAACATCCAGCCCTGGTTTAACTTGGGCTCATTATGGTGGAAGTGGGTTCCAGGGCCAGGAAGTTTCATTGCTTTCCAAATAAATCTCACTAAACAGAGCAGTAACTCAAATTCCTCATCTCGTGGAGTCCTCCCCAAAGTCCTCACGTTACACGAGAGACGGACCAAAATCACACCTCGCCTTCTAGATACCTCTTCATGTAACATTTGTACAGACAAAACAGTTTTTAAGTAGCATACATTTACTTGAAAGAGACTTTGAAAAAAAAAAACGTGGAAAATTTCTTTTCATTTATTTTTCCTGACAAGGCTGCTCATTTTCACCAAACGCGGGCCAGTTTCTGATTGTTTCCACATTAGAGGCGAAAGGCAGCTCTCAAATTCAAACCAGCTCAGGGAAAAATTATCAAAAAAGAATGAGAGGCCCTTTTAATATTCCTCCGGTTTTTACGGAGTGACACAGAGGGTTTTCATTAGCTCTCTCACTGAAGGCAAATCTCAGACATCAACTTTGATTATGTTGCATAGAAGCTGGCAAGGGAACAGTCAAGACGGTGCTGTGGGCGGCTGTGACAGTCTGTGTGCCACTCAAAATCGCTGGTTCTGATTCAAGTTGTATATAATGCGCTTTGTTTTGAAAACAAACACGGATATCTCTGAAACATCTCCTCAGTAGCCGGGAGAGAGAGAGAAAAATGAAGAAAAAAAGGCTGAGCAAACCCCATGCTATTACTGACATGTGGCACTCAAAATGGGTGATCCTCCTATAGCTCTCCAGCTGTTTGTAAAGAAGGAACTGGTCACTGAGCGTAAAAAGCTCTCTTGGCTTAGTTCTCGGAGCTAAAATACCCCCATTCCACCCCACCCCACCTAAACCCCTACCCCCAACCTCCACCGCCCGACACCCCCGTCTCCTTGTGCTGTGTGGCGTCAGCTGCAATGAGCTCCAGATGTGGCCTGGCACCCCTCCAGTCACGGCACTGGATGTGGTTTTTAGAAGGTAGTTTAGTTTGGAACCACCACCCACCGGCGGACCCAATGAACGTTCCTGTTAAGACTGCAGTGAAAGGGTTTCTGTCGCGGGGTTATGTATTTGTGCGGACTGCGGGAGCGCAGGAGAAGTGCAGGACCTCACTTGGGGCCATGCCTATCTGTCTCTTGTATATGTGTAAGTGCTACTTATTGAACATGCTTTGAATAAGTAAGTGCACGAGACAATGGCTCAAAGTATTTCCATCTGTTTCAGCAGATATGGAAATATCAACATCCTTTTACTCATCCCCCCGGGCTTCCATCCTCTGCTCCCTTTGCATGTAAATGCTAGTGAATGGACCTATAAACAATGTGAGATGGTGATGCTATTATTTATATTTACCTAAATATTCCATTTCAGGTCACAAGGATACACAAAGAGGTATCAATAACAGCGGGTATGGCTAATTAGCATTTAGCGGTTGCAGCAGAGTTGTGTGGTTTGAGATCACTGAGGCACAAATACAAAGACTATCAAGTGTAAATGCTTTACATCTGAAGCAGTAGGTTCCCAAGAATTTGCTAAAATATGTCAAGCAGACATTTAACTAGAACAGTAGAAGCAAACATGGTGCTCCTGTAGCAACAAGTAACTAGCAAAATATGTAGACTAAGCATGACTGTTCCTAAAGAGCATGTCAAATGTTGAAACAAACATGTCTAATGAAACAAACACGTCAAAATGACATTCAAAAACTAACAAGTAATAAGTCTTAACAGTGGTGCCCATCCATGATGCCTCACTATCAGCTCACTAACAGCCACACTGATGCTTTTCTCTCTTTCTAACAGTTATCCCTGTTTAGTTTTCCAACAGTGTGCTGGCTGGGAGGATCGAATGAGGTCACTGTGTGAGCTGCCAGCTAATTCACATGGTGGATGGGACCAAATGCATGACGTTTTTTATACAATAGCTCCCCCTGTTGCCCAATCTAAAAAGCAAAGAAAAGGCCAGGATCTGTAAATCTGTGAGTGGTTCCTGCAGGCAGCCCATCATGTGGTATATCAGTCTGACAGAGTCGAAAAAATAAACAGATGTAGGGACGATTTTTGGCTTCTAGCTTTAATACAAACGAACATGCCACATATTCTATGTGAAAAATCAATAATGCTGCAGTAAGAGAAAATGCTGTTTTTTTGCCCACGTGAGTTCACTGTGAATATCAACAAAATGACTCCAATCCATAATCTGTAGGTCACTTACAAGGGGCTTGTAAGAGGCTCTGACTCAACATATTGCATCAAGCATTAAAATTTTATGTAATTGTGGGAGTTTTATTGTTATTATTCTGAGGAGGTGTTGCTTTTTGTCCTTTTAAAGTCAGATCATCTCATTTCAACACATAGTTGAGGCTTTAGGTGCAGATTTAAAGGAAAATTCAGCCCTCAAAACATGACTTTGCGCCTTTTAAAGTGGACTGCTGTTCACGTCTGTCTGTCCATCTCTATGTCTGTCATTGGCTAAGTTATTGCTGCTCTGCTCATGAACTGAACTTAGAAATCTGTATGTCAGGATAATTCCACAGTGAAATCATAAAACAAACATTAATTTTCAAGATTTTTTTTTGCCGTTTGACGCTTTATTAGACTTACATTTGTAGAGAAAGAGTTGAAATGGGGCAAAGAGGGGGGGTGTATGCAGAGCACAACCACGGGTTGAATTTGGGCGCTCTACCCACTACACCACGAATGCCCCCAATAATTTATTTGATGATGATCTGATAAAGGTGCAGTCGTAATGCTGGTAACTGACATTTCACAGTTTCTGTAGCATTGGTGTGAGGGAGAACAGAATGATGTTTGGGGTTAGGTAGTATAAAATGTGCTTCTTCGATGATGTTCAGCTGAGAAGAAAAGCAGCCAAATGTAGTGAATCCAGGTCAAGATCAGCGTAATCCTAAACTAAGCACACCTCACCTATTATGTCTTGAGTCCATAAAATGTGTCTGACTTTGGCAACTTGGTGTGTCCCAGATGCAGTTTGTCACCGGGGTGGTTTTAGGAGCTCCTGCAGGTCTCCCTGTGGGGCCAGCTGGTAGGGGAGCTGAAGCCTCTTGTTCACCTGGCTGCACAGTGCCGGACAGTGCTCCAGAAGCAGCTGACACACCTCCTCACAACCCCGCTCTGCAGCCTAAACAAGCATTGAACAGAGCAACAAATAAAGGCATGGGTCCAATGCTCATCAAACTATCTCTCTGATTTTGCTTAATGCAGGAAATTCTGCATTTTCTTTTTTTAAACACACCCTTATTGAAGTTTTAGAAAAACACAATGAACTAACAACCAGACATATTACTAGAAGAATCCCCTCCCGAAATGAACAGCTGGCAATTCATGAATAAATAACAATAAATAAATACAATACACATACATACACTTTGATAGAAAGGTGTACAGCGTGTAATATCTATATGTTAAGGAGTGCCCTGAAATTTGGCACCTTATGTAGAGGAGATGCACCGTCATCATCACAACACATCGGGTCTGCTCTGTGGTGCAACAGTAGTCCGACCACATCCACATGGCCGCAGTAAGCTGCTCGATGGAGAGGCGTGGCACCGCCCGGGGTCTGGGGAGACGCACAGGCACCATTCTCAAGAAGAAACTTGCAAACAGCATGATGGCCACCGCGACTTGCATAGTGCTGAGACATAAAACACACACACAGATGATGATGATGCAGGAATTTAGACACAGAGGAACAGTGCACACAAAAAAAACACACCTCTTCCCAGTTAACTCACCAGAGCTGTGTATCCGGCTGCGTCTCTCAGGTTGGGTTCTGTGCCCTTCTGAACCAAGTACTTGACCCTCTCCAAGTCCCCGTCCATTGCAGCAGACCAGATACCTGCATAGAAGAATGACACATAGCACAGCATTAGAGAGGTCCATGCTTTCACTGACATAATGTAAACTAAACTGCTAGCATTTGTATTCTACAACTGTATTGTAGCCATGCTTAAACTCAGCCACTGACATAATGTAAACTAAACTGCTAACATTTGTATATATTCTACAACTGTATTATAGCCATGCTTAAACTCAGCCACTGACCTAACTGAAACAGTAATGCAAACCTCGTTCAAAATCCATTTCATTCAGTGTCTGGTAAACACTAGGAGAGGAGACTGGATGGGAGCAACAAGAACAATGTTGTCTATCAGACGCCATTGTGTTGCTGCTTGGCACAAACAGGATCAAAATATGATTGATTCAAACCTGGAGCAGAACACTAGTTTTTGAGTTAAAGATATGATTAAACACTACGGTGTTTGACAGCCCCGCGTGTCTTCTTCTGTAGTGGTCGACAACTTTGTAGTGCATTTCAACCACCGAGAAGACTAGCTTCGTAACACACGAGCCCAAAACTGAAGTTAAGAGGCCAATTAACGTTAACCCTAATAACAAAAATGTTATCTAACAAAATAAATACAAGCTAAAACACCTTGAATTTCCCTTAATTGTGTTCTACAAGACGAAAAAGTACTTATATCAAAACGTCTGCACAAGACCACCCGACGCATGAAACAAGCGTGCATACGTATGAACGCTCCGACCAATCGCAGAGATGCAGTCAGAAGGCCCCCTTCAGGGGCTCTCTAAGTGAGTTTGACGTCCGCGATTATTTGAGTCTAGAAGCATTTTATTTGTAGGAAAACAAGCGACAGCACAGTGCTGTGTTGGCACACTGATTATGATAAGAGAATTATTGCATTGCTGAAACGGATAATTTAATTGTACAATTCATCATCAAATTCCTACTCCTCGTTTTTTTGTTTGGCTATTTATTCTTACTCTATTTTCATTTGACTTTAAATGCCTTAAGAACATTTTTTGTATAGGATACGCTGATAATAAATATAATGATTAAGCCTGTTAGTGTGTGTGCATTTAGCCGTGAGGCTGGGATATTCAACTTTTACCCAGCCTTAACATAGTTTGAGAATATTGTGAATGTGCGTATGCACTAACTAACACATTTTCCTGTCGCCATTGAAGGCATCTTTTGTCTCGTGTTGTTGTCTGATGCTGCTAGCTAGCCAGCTTGAATCGGCGAGGAAGTGTTAGCTGGCGAACACCACTCTTTTTTTTGTAGTTGTAACAAATTAGTTATAACCACAGCGCCTAAAGGATGAGAAGAGTTACCTTATTTGTTAACGGGACATCTAAAAATGGCAAGGTGGGTGAGAAGTAGTTCGCGGTGGGAGCTTGGCCCGCAGAATGACTGGCTTTTTCCACTGAGCATACGTGTTTCATTATAGCTATCTTAATAGTCTTACAATGTGCCTACACCTTGTATGAATAATAGTCATATGAAGTCCAGGTTAACGATGGTCCTAATGTTATTCTTTCCACACCTCAGATAAATTGTGTCAGGTAACTGTAGCCCAACATTGGTAACTGCGACGCATACATCTGGTAAAGGAGTGACCTACTTTGCTTCAGGCTTTAATCCTTCACAACCCACTGCATTTTAATCTTTTCTCTTTAGGTTGTAGCAGTATACGGGACCTTGTCCGATTTACTATCCGTCGCGAGCAATAAGTTAGGAATCAAAGCCTCCTGTTTATACAATGGAAAGGGTGGTCTCATAGATGACATTGCCCTTATAAGGTAAGCTCACGGGATAAAGGTAAACATGTTGCTGGTAGCATCATGAGCATGTCAACTCACTGTGGGACTTGTCTGTGTATCTTGTGTGTTTCCAACAGAGATGATGACGTGTTGTATGTGTCAGAAGGAGATCCATTTATTGGTAAGTGTTGTTATCATGTCTGCTGAACAAGGCTCATGCAGTCAGGCAATAGTGTGAATATGGTCTCAGTGAGTCTGTGTGCCTTCCTCTTTTTTATACTACAGACCCTCAAAATGAAGCCAAGGTTGCATCTAATCTGCAGGGAGCACATACTGATTGGCTGACCCTTAACATTGGTGGTCGTCCATTCACCACCACCAGGTATCTGTTGTCTTAGTTTTCTCAATACTAGCATTAAACACACACCCCGTACACGCACCTTGAGATTGCAATTCCACAGTCAATGTATATTTATGTTACGGTTTCTATGGTAGAGTTCAATTATGTGTCTGTTTTTGTGTTCAGGAGCACCTTGGTCAGCAAGGAACCAGAGAGTATGCTTGCTCACATGTTTGGAGAGAAAGGTAATCAATGGCTCCAGAGCAGACTAGCCTATCGGAAAGTTAGATAAGTTTAGTCATTTAGTTTTTATTAAATGGGTTCTTGTCAACCTCTGTGTTTGCTCCAGATGTGTGGGGGAACAGGCAGGACCAACACGGGGCTTACCTAATCGACCGCAGCCCCGAATACTTTGAGCCTATCCTCAACTACTTGAGACACGGCCAGCTCATCATCAATGAAGGCATAAATATACGAGGTAAGCTTTTTTTGGGGATAATGCCAAATAATATTCCCATAGCAATTTCCCTATTAAATCAGCACAGATTGGTAACGCTGTCCCAAATGTCTTCCAGGTGTCCTGGAGGAGGCTCGGTTCTTTGGAATCGAGCAGCTCGCCGAACAGCTGGAAGTAGCAATCAAGGTAATGTAGAAGCGAACTTAATTTGCATTTTGTAATAAAATCAGTCCCTTGAATGCATCGTGATTCACCGCATATACTTGCTTTCCGAACAGAACTCGCAGCCAGCCGAGGATCACTCACCCCTTTCCCGCAAGGAGTTTGTTCGTTTTCTCCTGGCAACGCCCACCAAGTCCGAGCTCCGCTGTCAGGTACAGAAGAGTGAAAACATTCTCCTTAACCCCATCAGTCCACCGTATGGAGCCAAAGTTTGACTCTATGACTGTTGCTGTTTTTTTTAGGGCCTTAATTTCAGTGGTGCTGATCTGTCCCGACTCGATCTGCGTTACATCAATTTCAAGATGGCTAATCTCAGCCGCTGCAATCTGAGCCATGCCAACCTGTGCTGCTCCAATCTGGAGCGCGCCGATCTCTCTGGAGCCAACCTGGACGTAAGTCTGAAAAACTCTCTCCTTATTAGCACTGAATCCATCATGTACAGATAAAGTGTCCATATATGATGAAAGCAGGTGCAAAAACACTCAATAAAAGGAACATTTGTTTCTCCTGTCTGAGCTGCATGTATGATTATTGTATTATTTGTAACTGTTGGCCCTCCTTCTGGTGTGAACATTGGCTTAGCTTGTGTGGAAGAACGGCCATTCTGTTCTTAAACATGTCTGCCAATGGCACACAACTTATCTCACATTCACCTCACTAAACAAATAACAAGCAGAATGTTAGTTCCTCAACCTGTTTACTTCACATCCATTTCGTGTAGGGAGTAGATAAATATATGAACTCACAAGAACACTTGGCATCCTTTTATATCTTTGCGTTGCTTTCTTTTGAAGGGTGCCAACTTACAAGGTGTAAAGATGCTGTGCTCCAATGCGGAGGGAGCTTCTCTCAAAGGATGCAATTTTGAAGATCCATCTGGACTGAAGGCCAACCTTGAAGGTTATTCATCGCAAAATCCAGATAAAAGTGGAACAAGTTTCACATTTGTAGTTGTGTGTATTATTAACTAAATGTATTTTGTAATCAGGCGCTAACCTGAAAGGAGTTGACTTTGAAGGAAGCCAGATGACTGGGGTCAACCTGCGTGTGGCCACTCTGAAAAATGCAAAGCTGAAGAATTGTAACCTGCGGGGAGCCACTTTAGCAGGGACAGATCTGGAGGTGAGTCAGGGCTGTTGGACGGGATTATCTCTAAAAACGCTCATCTTGACTCAGCAGGCAATCTTATGTAGTATGGCAAATTTGTAGGGCCAAAAAGGATTAAAATTTTTTTTCTGAATAAATATTTTTAAAGATAATTTTGATAAACTGTTCCAAATCTTTTGCCGAAATGGCTTTTAATCTGTTTTATTTTGAATGGATAATTGATGTAGGTCATGCTTTTGAGAGAAAGGCCCAAATGAATTGGTTCTAGCTTTAGAAATGTTAATATCTTCTGTTTTTCTTCGTCTTTCATGAATGTAAAGGGAATATCTTTGGAGGCTCTTGGCTGGGTAAAAAAAACAATAGGCTAACTTAAGCCTTGGGACAGCTTTCACTATTTTGGCATTTCATAGACAAAAATTACTAATTTGAAACAATTAGTGTCCATCGAAAGTGTGACAGTTTTCCTACCAGCTTCTGTATACACACTAATATACAGTAACATTACGGTTCTCCAGTTAAGTGGCAGGTCTTTCATCTGACCCATTTAATCCTGCTGTTCTAACCGTTTTGTCTGCGCCCTCTTAATGCAGAACTGTGACCTGTCCGGCTGCGATCTACAAGAAGCCAACCTGAGAGGTTCCAATGTGAAAGGAGCTATTTTTGAAGAGATGCTGACGCCTCTGCACATGTCACAGAGTGTCAGATAACTGGACACACACCTGCAAGTCCAGTGTGGGCCACAGCTGGCTCCTTTTTATTGCTCTTTTTCATCCAGCCTCTCTCACAGTATATTCCCCTACTCTCTCTCTCAATCTCTCTTTACCTGTCTGCAGTACAGGTAGTTGTATGCACATCCCTGGCATTCCACCTTTGTTATGTTAGCTTTAAATATATTGCACTAGAATTTATTCAGGGCTGTCTATGTATGTTTCTATGGTAGGATGTTTTGAAATGTTCAGCTGCATATATCACCAAAACAAAATAATGTTCCTTGTCTATTATGATGCGTCTGGTTGCAATCCAATGACTATACTCATTTCATGTTTTACATAATTTATATTCACTTTATATTACTTGACATGTTAATGGAAGTTTAAAAGAAATCCGATAATGTGTGCGCAGTGTCAAGTTCAGAGCACTGAGCTTCACTCAATGCTGCTGTAGCAGAAATAGAAGGGGTCACTTACCAACAACTGTGTCGTTATACTTAAATATAAATATATATTCCTGTTTAAAGTATGTAACCTAATTTTGCTGGATTCAACCTATTCCTAAGGAAGCAATGCAAGCCAAAGCCATATATAGCACAGCCTAAAAGGTTAAAAAGTGCTGTTAGTGCACCACCAAACTATGCGACAGGCTAGTTCTGAACACAGCTTGGGTATGCAAAATAGGATTTACAGCTGTGAGGTTTCTCTTTTCTTACTTTTAAATGTTCTTCTTAAAAAGAAAAGAGCTTTCCCTTGTTTTGCGCTCCGTGAATCTACCTCTTTTTTTAATCCGGCGCGTGGGTGATCCACAATTGCATGCATTTGACTGTGGTGTGGAACTGCTTTTTGTTATGTTCGTGTTTGACATTCATAATTTCCCATTATGGGGAAAAACAATCCAACGTGGTTTGACTTTTAACAGAAACGTTAGCAGAAGTGTTCATGTTGTAAAACTGGGTTTCCGCCTGGAAACACGCTCCATGTATCGACGTATATCACTTACTCATGCTTTGATCTTATTTGCACAAGTATATGTTAACCTGTTACATGTTATACACGTATCACCAAAAATGTTTGGTGCTTGTAATCTTATTGTAAATCAAATCCAGTGTGTCGAAAAGTTCCAAAAAGGATTCATTATTAGAGTGGGCAGGTGTTGTCAGCTGTTTATGTGGAGGATCTCGCTGGAGTTCTCTGCTGGACAGTGGTCCGTTTGCATGTGTGAAGAAGAGCTAATTCAAGTTTGACTGGTGAAGTTTCTCTTAGCTGTAGCTCAAAGCTGCGCCGATGCAATATTATTCACTAAGTTCGACAGTAAAGGTACCCAGTCTGTGAGAATGAATGATGAAGGCAATCATGTAGTGTTTTTCACCTCTAGCGTGAAAATCAGTGGAAGAGCTACGGTTATTTATTTTGATACATCTCACCGAATGCAATATGGGGCAATGGTTGGTTTGCTTTCGAGGCATGGAGTGTTGTAGCCCCCCCCCCCCTCCCAAACTATGATTATTGCACTCGACCGTGGAAATATATTTCCTTAAATGACTGTTATAAATAAACTGCTATGAAGAAGAAAGAAAAAGTCTTTGTCGTCTGATTTTTTTAAATCCACTTAAAGGTGTTCCGAGGAACTTTCAGTTTCATTCATTGTTCATTCCTGCACCCCCTGTGGACAAAAGAGGTAGTGTTTTAACTACGCCAGCATTTTGTCCTGGGTGAGCGTACCCATGACAAAGGCATTAAGAAAAAACTATATCAAAATAGCATTATTTGCTCTGATGATCTCGTTTGTTGTCACAAATAATTTATGATCATCAGAGGAAAATTGAGACTGTTGCAAAAATACTTAAAGGTACTGTAAGCGGAATGGTTCTTTTAGCTAACTTCCTGTCAGTTACTGCAGTTAGCAGTCCCCTCGCTCGTCCCTACGTCACCACATTAATGCACTGCGGTCTTCAAGCAGCGAGTTATCTAGCATCATCTCAGATCCATATGTGTGATAAAACATGATAATAACCATCAAAACAGACATTGGGAAGGATTTTTACCTGCTCCGCCATTGTAGGCGCATCAACATTCACCCATCTGTCGCTCTGGCGTGCACTGGCAGTGAGACCATGAGTGAGACGGGTGTCGGTTTGTAGCGTTCTCTCTTATGATCGGATATTAATTTTGGGATCCCCGAAAAAGTTTATTTGCCGATTACATGCAGAGCAGCTGACTGAGAGATCGGCTTTATGAAACGCGCCAACAACGCGCACATTATGTAAGTGATCACTGTATGAATAAAGAGCAATTTAACGCTTATATTAACATAAATTAACCGCTTACTTCACCTTTAAATGTTCCTTGTTGCACCTTTAATGTGTATCTGTGAATGCATGAACGTTTTGTAAATTAAAAATACACTATACAGTAGTACCATGAAATGACTGGAAAAAGCTGATAACGGTAAATGATATAAATGCCCAAAAATTGTCCCATGTTCTTTTTGTGGAGGGACTAAAAAAATCAGTAACACTTTATAGTAACTATCCGTTGTAACTCGTTAATAGATCATTAGTAAACTCTTAATTAATGATTATTAATGATTTGTTAAGTGTTTGTTAGCAGTTTGTTAAGGATTTATAACAATGGTAGATAGTTAATAGCTTAATAATTGAATCAGTTCATCTGGGAGGTAATCCGAGATACCGACGAGGCTGAAATAGGCTATAGACTATACACAGTGCATGGGCAACTGAGGGCAGCCCCATTTTCAAATATTTTTTAATAAACTCAATACACACTGTGCATGCCATGGACTTGAACGTGACGTGATCAGTTAATCTCGGATTACCTCCCAGATGAACTGATTCAATTATTAAGCTATTAACTATCTACCATTGTTATAAATCCTTAACAAACTGCTAACAAACACTTAACAAATCATTAATAATCATTAATTAAGAGTTTACTAATGATCTATTAACGAGTTACAACGGAAAGTTATTATAAAGTGTTACCAAAAAATCAAATAATAATAGATCCCACACCAGGTGTAATATTTGTAAACGTTCTGCAGGTGGCCAGTAAATCTTGCTTAATCCCACTTTGTCACCCCCTGTAGAGTTTGGCTAAGAGGAGAGAAAGCAGAGCAGCAGGCTTATATAAATCCTTTGAAAATAGTGTGAAGCAGTTCTCACAACGGACAGCAGACGAGAAGAAACCAAGAAGCCTGCCCTATACACAGAAGGTAAATAAATCCATGATGGGCTAAATACTGAAGATCTGAGTAGCGGCTGAGAACTATGACAGAATTTGGTCCTAATACTAAAGAAAAAGATAAATATACCTTATATGTGTCAGTAATTTGAAACTTTTCTATTTCAGAATGGCATCACAAACCTTGTCACTGTGGCTTCTTGTTGTGGGGACGGTGTTGACACAGGCTTGCTGTCAGCACTGGTCCTATGGACTGAGCCCAGGAGGGAAGAGGGAGCTGGACAGCCTTTCTGATACACTGGGCACTGTAAGCATTTCATCAGACTGGTCTGGTGGCACCTCTTCACTTTTCCTATTTCCTTTTGCACAAATTCATTATGATGTATTTTTCCTTTTTCCCCAGATAGTTGAGGGCTTTCCACATGTGGACTCACCCTGCAGTGTTCTGGGCTGCGAAGAGGAATCCCCCTTTGCCAAAATGTACCGAATGAATGGATTTCTTGTATGTATGCTTTGTTAGTAATTCTGTGTTTAGTTTTTCTATTCATGCATCTGTCAATACTATCAGGACTGCCAAAGGTTTCATTTATTCCAACAGATTTTATCTCTCCTTTTTTTCCCTTGTAGACCAGCATCCTCAACAGGGAAAATGGACACAGACCATATAAGAAATGATGATTGTTTGATTCTATATAAAATAAATAAATAATGATGTGAGCATATCAAAGTTGTTGTGGTTATTGCTCCAAATGATTGATATCCTTATCAAAAATACAAGCTACAAAGTTCTTTCAGCTCTATATCTAAATTTCTCTCTACTGTTTTATGTAAAATCTTACTTGTATTTCAAATACAGCTTCACCTCAGTGTCTTTGAGGGTTTGATTTCCCAACATGAATTTGACTTATGTTCAAGCAGTTTTACTCTTTGGGTTTTTAACATACATAACAACCCATGAAATATATTTGAAAGACACATATTTAACTATTACTTGCGCATTTTAACTGACCTCATCAACATGAATGTAACCATGACAACTGAATATTATTCAAGCATTTTTTTTAAATCTTGAAACCACACCTCTGATAGAGAAATATAACTGATATTTATCAGGTTATTACACTTACAACAACGTCAACATAAAACACTGATTAAAGCTGGGGTATGTGATTTCTGATTGGTCAAAGTTAACATGAGCTGACACTTTGACCAATCAGAGCGAGGCTCCGATTCTCGGTTCTTATTGGCTGTTGGGACTGTCCATTCACTTTGGCACGACTTTGTTGGTGTGTAGAGTGTGTCAAGGAGGGACCAAAGAGAACAAGTGGAGCGTTTGAGGTATTTGGATTCGAATCTCTATCCCAACTGCCATTTTCTCCCCAAATCCTCCACCCCAGATTTAATGACTTCAGGAAATATGTTTAACATCCAGTAAATACAGGATTGACTTCATGACTGGAGTAAAGGGGTTTTGACATAAATTACGAATGTATTTTCTCCAAGAACCATGAAACAGATACTCTCAACCTCTTGCTGGCCTACTGAATATTGCGCTGTGACAAGTTTTTGAGAAAAGGCGGAGAAGTAAAAATGGTACTTTCCTGTTGACCGGCTCCAATTTTTAGCTACAGTCTCCCTCCTTCACCCATCCTCTCCTTCCCTTTCCCATCAAAATTTGCCTCGCCTTCATCTTCGTCATATTCACTCGACCTAACATATCTTCCATCTCAATTCCTCCCCTTCCATCTTTACCTTTCATTTAATTGTACTTTTATATTTCTTCTACTTTATCCTCCCAACTCTCCTGTTCTTTCCACAATTCTTTTCTTTTACTTTGAGTTTCTATCATTATTTTTCTTCATTATTATTGTATTACTTTTTTCCTAATTCCATCCTTTATCCCTTCCATCTTGTTTTCTTTACTTCTCCGCCTTTTCTTATATTCTTACTTTGTTATTTTATTCAACATTTCTGCAAATATTTATATCATTTCATGTAGGGCTGTACGGTATGGCCTAAAAGGTATATCACGGTATAATTTGAAGCATAGACGGTAACGGTATTATATCACGGTATTTTCATTTATCTTTAAATGAATGCTTGTGAAGAGGTAAAATACTTATAGGCCTATACTCTTGTATCTATAGAACATCTATTGCTTAAATAAATACAATTTGTATTAACTAGTAGAGCACAGTAACACAACACAGAATAAATTATCCAAATTGTTCAAGATGTTTTTGACTAATCAAAAAACAAGTGTTACACTTGCCCCCGGTCTCCCATACAGAGGGATTTAAACAACATTAATTGTGCAATCTGCAATGTTCTGCTCTGTGGATGGGTATGGGAGGGGGTCAATATGTTTTTATATGTAAAGCACTCTATGCTGACTTTTTGTGTATGAAAATGACTCTCTATAGTAAGTTTGATTTGACTATGACTAACTGGGGATGCTGCTGATGCTCTGGTGGCTGCCTTTTCTTTTACAATCGGTTTATGGTTCTATCATCTCTTAACTTTCATTTCACTTTAAACTCCTTGTGTGGTGCTTATTTTTTATAAAAACTGACATGAAAACCACGCGCGCACAGAACAGTTTCCGCGAGTGGACAAGCTTCATCGCGAGGACGCATTTCTCACCGGGCTGTGAGTGAGGAGCGCAGCCTGGCCCTCTCTAGGCGCGTGTAAGTGTTGTTCAACACTCGCTTACGTTTGTAGTTTGTCAGTCTGGTCGCTCTTTATGTCATGACTGGATGAAGTTTTTCCCCTCGCGGATGCAATCCTTTGTACACCGCGAGGAGCATTTTTCAGCGGGCTGTGAGTGACGAGAACGAGCCCGACAGTCTTGAGGCGCGCGTAAACCAGTGTTCAACACGCTCACGGGCGCAGTATGAAAAACTGATCGCTCTTTATAGGTCACAGTGTTTGTTATTTTCGTATAGTGTTTTAAGATGTGAGTTGTTCAGTGCGGATGACATTATACACTCAACAAAAATATAAACGCAACACTTTTGTTTTTGCTCCCATTTTTCATGAGATGGACTTAAAGATCTAAAATTCATTCCAGATACACAATATTACCATTTCTCTCAAACATTGTTCACAAATCTGTCTAAATGTGTGATAGTGAGCACTTCTGCTTTGCTGAGATAATCCATCCCACCTCACAGGTGTGCCACATCAAGATGCTGATCTGACATCATGATTAGTGCACAGGTGTGCCTTAGACTGTCCACAATAAAAGGCCACCCTGAAATGTGCAGTTTTGTCTCACAGCAAAATGCCACAGATGCCACAAGCATTGAGGGAGCGTGCAATTGGCATGCTGACAGCAGGAATGTCAACCAGATCTGTTGCTCGTGCATTGAATGTTCATTTCTCCACCATAAGCCGTCTCCAAAGGCGTTTCAGAGAATATGGCAGTACATCCAACCGGCCTCACAACCGCAGACCACGTGTAACCACACCAGCCCAGGACCTCCACATCCAGCAGGTTCACCTCCAAGATCGTCTGAGATCAGCCACTGAGACAGCTGCTGAAACAATTGGTTTGCATAACCAAACAATTTCTGCACAAACTGTCAGAAACCGTCTCAGGGAAGCTCAACTGCATGCTCGTCGTCCTCATCGGGGTCTTGACCTGACTCCAGCTCGTCGCCGTAACAGACTTGAGTGGGCAAATGCTCACATTCGATGGCGTCTGGCACGTTGGAGAGGTGGTCTCTTCACGGATGAATCTCGGTTTACATTGTTCAGGGCAGATGGCAGACAGCGTGTGTGGCGTCGTGTGGGTGAGCGCTTTGCTGATGTCAATGTTGTGGATCGAGTGGCCCATGGTGGTGGTGGGGTTATGGTATGGGCAGGCATCTGCTATGGACGAAGAACACAGGTGTATTTTATTGATGGCATTTTGAATGCACAGAGATAACGTGATGAGATCCTAAGGCCCATTGTTGTGCCATACATCCATGAACATCACCTCACGTTTCAGCAAGATAATGCACGGCCCCATGTTGCAAGGATCTGTACACAATTCTTGGAAGCTGAAAATGTCCCAGTTCTTGCATGGCCAGCATACTGACCGGACATGTCACCCATTGAGCATGTTTGGGATGTGCTTGACCGGCGTATACGACAGCGTGCACCACTTCCCACTAATATCCAGCAACTTCGCACAGCCATTGAAGAGGAGTGGACCAACATTCCACAGGCCACAATTGACAATCTGATAAACTCTATGCGAAGAAGATGTGTTGCACTGCATGAGGCAAATGGTGGTCACACCAGATACTGACTGGTTCTGTGTCCCCAGACCCCCAATAAAGCAAAAAGATGCACATTTCAGAGTTGCCTTTTATTGTGGACAATCTAAGGCACACCTGTGCACTAATCATGATGTCAGATCAGCATCTTGATGTGGCACACCTGTGAGGTGGGATGGATTATCTCAGCAAAGCAGAAGTGCTCACTATCACACATTTAGACAGATTTGTGAACAATGTTCGAGAGAAATGGTAATATTGTGTATCTGGAATGAATTTTAGATCTTTAAGTCCATCTCATGAAAAATGGGAGCAAAAACAAAAGTGTTGTGTTTATATTTTTGTTGAGTGTAGCTGTCAGTCAGCGGCCGTGACGTTAGTCAGCCGGAGCGTCTGTTAGGTGACGTTTCATTTTCCTTCTCCCTCCCTTCTCCCCTCACGTGCAAGTTGGCGCAGTAAACTATCATTCCACGGTTGAAACGTGCTTCCCCTGAGTTTGTTTTGCATCACCTGTTTGAGTAAGTGCATGGGGTTTCCCGATCGCTGTATAAGTTATAATTTATGCACGTTATTAAACGGTCGCGATTCGCCGTTCGCAGCAGCTGTTTAATGTCTCTCATCACGAGCGTATTGCTATAATGTTCTTTTCCCGGGATCTGTATGCTGCTGTGCATGTTAAAGAAGGAAATAAACGGCGGATACATCCTTACTCCTCGTCTCATCGTCTCATGCTTCATATTCTGACATTTTGGGCGGTGTATTGGCTGTGTTTTGGCCGAAACTTCTGAAGTAAAACAAGTGATATTAGCCGATCAGCACTGTAACATAGTAGCCTGGCTCCGCCCGCCCGCCTACTTCCGGCCAAATTTTATTTTCCCTTCAGTAGTCAGTCTGGGTGTACAGCCCATTTCCCAGTTTTGCCGGAGATTCGACAGCCGGTCCAATCAGCGAACAGAGCGAGTGGCTGAGAACGATGACGTCGAAGTCGCGCTCCAGTTTCAGTTGCCAGAAGCCGGCTCATGACACACGTGACGACCAAACGTTATGCGATTGGTTGGCTAATCCAGAGTGGCACTGGGCAGATCCAATAGTTTTAAACTTTAACAGACACCCGCCTCCATGAGTGAACAGCACTGCCAGACCTTCTGTACAAATGAAATGAAGTACGATGGTCTGGTAGCACCAGGCTAGTAACATAGCCTACATCCACCAGTTTCCTCTACTACAATTATTTTTTGTGAATGACACGGGATCTAGCAGCATTGTCATGGATGTATTGTGCACGTGCGACGCAGCGGCGCCTGCATTCATTGTGTGGCAGTGCTCATCACTGCTTTATAACTGCTATACCGGTGACAAGGTAGCGTCAAAATCCATATCATAGCGCAAATTCATACCGGTTTACCTTCTGTACCGTTTATACCGTACACCCCTAATTTCATGCACTTTATCTTTGCTATGAAGTGTTTGGGCTTGGCTTTTATATTTGTATATATATATATTTATTACACGGCACTGAAACATGCTGTGTTCCATCCTTCAGTATCTCTCCACCCTCCATTTGCGTCTTTCATCTTCCTCCATATTCTTCTTCTTCATCTGGTAACATTCTCCATATTTTCTTCTCAACTCCTCTTCTCTCCCGTCTTCTGTCACATCTTCTCTCTCTCTCTCTCTCTGTGTGTGTGTGTCAATGGTAAAATGAATAGGGGCTCAGTGCTAAGCCACCAGATGGCACTAGAAAACAACAGACAACTGCATCTTTGAAGTGTCTACTCCTTCATTGCTTTAGTATTTTAGTGCCTGTCTGAATTATAAAACAATCTCCAATAAAATTAAAACTTTTATTTTATGAAATCCAGGGAATCCTTCTGACTGCTCAGATTGTACCTGCAGTAGGCTATAGCCTATTCTCCACTCGGCAGGAATCAGAGCCTGTCAACACAGTTATTTATTGCTATCTACTGTACTTTATTGTGTTTGTTCATCATGAGGACATGTGTCTGATTCCAATTGATTGTATTGTGAGAGCTCATTGCTTGCTTGACCTGTTTCATGTACACTCCACAATCTCCACTGGATTATAAAAGTGTTTTATCGTGGATGGATAAGCAACATGAAAATGATTTGACCAGGCGACAGGTGCGTGTTTGCTAATAGTGCACAGAATTTAAACAAACTGAATATAACGAATCGAAATTCATTCATCATGGAGATTTGACAGCGATACAGCAGCCTGCAATATCCTGCCGACGAGCGTCTGGGGGCTAAGCTCTTATCTTGAATGGAAAGTGTGTTTTTCAAAGTCGCTCAATCCCTCTGTCACTCTACTGCTGCTACTCAGCAAACACACAAGACAGCAAATCACTTCCGCGAGTTTGGTCCTGATGGCTAGATGTTGAACATACAACTGACACCATATGGGTGAAGTAGCCTATTGTCCTTCATTGAAAGTGATTTGATAAGGGGATACATATATACCAAAGGCAATTGCAAAACAGGACATACAATATTGACTCAAGATCAGAACCCATCTAGCCTCCATTTCAAAACCAAAGACATCATTTCAGAAACATTACTTGCAGGGAGGAACAGTATTTACCTTTAGGCCATATAAAAGTGGAAACCTCAAAGCAGCCATAGCTTGGGTTATAAAGACGTGTTTTAGACAAGAGTAGAGGGGCATTTTAACGATTTCAAACAGCACTTTAATCAAGAAAGTACCTGTTGGAGACCCAGTAAATATCTGCTGGGCCTGTGCTCAGGTCCACCAAGTTACTTCTAATTAGTCCCAGTGAGACCGGTCTGAAACAGATTGAGCTAATAAAAGAGAACATGGGGCCATAATGTCAGTGCCGAGACAGGGCACCAGTGGAGAAGAAATAAAGGTGTTTAATGCTCGCAGACTCTGCCTCCTAAACTTTTGAGGATGAATCAAGGAGAGGCTTTTTAACAGCAGCCATTGAGAAAAAAATATTGCATTAAAGGTACTACTTGGAACTTTTAGGCCTATATTTCTGAAACAGTCTAATTTTCCTCTGATGATCATAAATGACACGTAACAGCAGACGAGACCATGAGGGCAAAGAATGCTATTTTTATGTCATGGGTATCCTCAACCGGAACAACAGCTGGCGTAGTAAAAAAACTAATACTTTTGTCCAAAGGGGGACCAAGAATGAACACAAACAAAAGATGCTCCGAGGAACTTTCAGTTCCTCGGAGCATCTTTAACGAAAAAGTTACATCTAAGAAACATTTATAAGATCTTAGCATAGCCTACGGATTCGAAACAGGTGGAAACAGCCGACTTAGCTTTTGTGTGAATGTAAAAGGACCCTGTCTAAAGTATACTTATTAACATGTTATATAGCTTCTTTTTTTATCCATACAAAAAAAATTACAATACATAATTTTTCAGGGGGTTATTTATTTCATGGCCAGGATGGGTCATTTCTTCGAATCGCCTCAACTGCTCCCCAACTAATACATAACCCAGCATAAGAAATTGTCGTTTTTACACAATTTTCTTTGTAAGGCTTGCAACAAATTAGGCTTCATCGGTAGGTCTAATAAGTGTCCCCATGTTTCTAGTATTCATGCTAAGCCATCCATCATCTGGCTCCAACTATGCCTATTTGCTGCATAGTGGCATCAATTGTCTCAATTAGGCCTAACTCTTGAGTCTTGACAAACAAAACAAATAAGCATATTTTCCAAATGTCCGAGTAAGCCATGCCAGTGAATCAGCATGCATAGTATAAAGACCCTGGCACAGTTTAGTGGATTACAGCCATCATTAAATAGGATTAATTACGCTTGTGCTTTTTGAGTGTCCGCAGCAGGAATGTTACGCCTATTTTTTTTTTGTCATCCTATCGGAGCGAGAGAACCATCTGACGGAGCTGGTTCCAATGCTTGGGTCTGGCGTAGCTCCTCTGTCAGTGTTTAATAAAGTGCCTTTAATAGCTTGGTGCTCTGTGTCAGCTTGAAGGAAACCCATTGAAACCCCTTAGGAAACTGTAACCAGGCAACTGACAGCCTATGGTCTACCTTTTTTCTTCTGTCCAAAGAAGATGGAAGGTCAGACGCAGAGGCCAACTCCTTAATTACCAGGACACGATTACAGAGAATAAAGAATGTATGTTCATCTGTTGTACAAATCTATCTATCTATCTATCTATCTATCTATCTATCTATCTATCTATCTATCTATCTATCTATCTATCTATCTATCTATCTATCTATCTATCTATCTATCTATCTATCTATCCATCCATCCATCCATCCATCCATCCATCCATCCATCCATCCATCCATCCATCCATCCATCCATCCAGCCAGCCAGCCAGCCAGCCAGCCAGCCAGCCTATCTATCTATCTATCTATCTATCTATCTATCTATCTATCTATCTATCTATCTATCTATCTATCTATCTATCTATCTATCTATCTATCTATCTATCTATCTATCTATCTATCTATCTATCTATCTATCTATCTATCTATCTATCTATCTATCTTATTTTCCTTTTGTGAAGACCGCACATGCATGCAATGACATAAACTATCCTGAGGAGAAACTAGCTGACACCAATCAGAGGGTAGCTATTCTCGGCTGTCAAGTCTGCTTGAGTTATGCAAGATGTGTATGTGTGTGTGTGTGTGTGTGTTTGTGTGTGTGTGTGTGTGTGCCTGCATGCGTGTGTGTGTTTGTGTGTGTGTACGGGTGCTTGTGAGTTATTTTTACAACAGAAGACACAGAGGAAATTGAGGACAAGACACATCATCCAGTACACAATGGGAATTTCTAGGTTTTGCCTTGAATTCATCTTGGAGGGTAATGTGCGTAACCCGTGTCTGGCTCAACAACGGGCTGACATGACGCACTATGCTGAAACGACACCTAAACTATTAAAAAAAATCTGTATAAAACAGACTTTTTCCCTCAAATAAAACCTCCCTCGCATATCTGACTCACATTCAAGGCAACTCTACTAGGGAAATCCATTAGCAAGACCAGAGAACAAGTAAAGATCCCATCAGCTGATCTTTGTGTTTGACCCTTACATGAGCTACCTGTCCGTTTCAATGTGTCCTACAGATTTAAGTAAGTATAATGTCACGAATAAGAGTCCAGAGGCAGAAGACTCACTCCCTCTGACCTTTTCATCTGCCAAAACAGAAAGAGAAGTTCCTTCTCACAAGGGATCAAAGGGGCACAGTGCAAAGTGACTTACTCTTTTATCAGTACATATAAGACTTTCAGCTGAAAATCATTATGTACCAGGCTATATCTTTATTTTGACACCTTATGTAACTTTTTTGCAATCCTCTGGGCTAACCCTGCAGATACACATTTTATTATGAAGTTTTTTTTATCGTTTTGAAGCCTCTTTATCTTTGCATCGCATTGTCTGGGGAGAAGGATTCACACATCCAGGGAGAACTTTCTTCTACAAAGAAGCAGGAATTCACTGAAAGCTGCTCTCTACCATTTTTAATATGGGAGCAAGGCAGGAGGAAAAGATGGGAATGAAGAGTGCTCAAAGAAACAGCTTGGGGAACACTCTGGCTAACTATGTAGTTCATGCCGTTCCTGTTATCTGGAGAGATCGCACATACGAGCATAATCTCTAAATGAAAAATGCAGAGAGCCAAGATCTTGCTAGAAGTGGAGTCTGGCCCCTGAGTCCTCATTAAGTTTTTGTTTTCAGCTGAGCCACATTTCATGGCATAGCAACGTGCCTGTGCATTGCCCCTTAATGGTTAACTTTGATAACAATTTTAAAGTGTATCGTTTAAGTTCCACTCATTGTCGAGTGTCTGGAGTACATCAGCATCTCGGGTCTTTTGTTCCAAACAAAATGAACACTGCTACTTCATTCAGTGATGAAAAGACAGGGGACCAGGAAGGAAATACAGAGGAAGAGATTGGACGGATGGGGCTGTAAAGGTCAGGCCAAGTCAGCGGAAGCAGGCAGTCAATTATGTGGACAAGGCCCTCCTAAGGGCCAAAGTGCTCTTGAAGAAAAAACTGTTTGGCAGATTGTGCGAGGCGTTGACGCAGTCAAATCTCAGTGTAGAAACATTTTACACTTGACCTCAAGCTAAAATTCCCGGGAAAGCAACAAGCGTATACCCTCCTCATTAATCTTGGTTGATGTGCTTCTTTCTTTGAGACAGATAACAGACACTGTGGTTTGAATAGTATAACAGTGTTCTCCCTCCCCATGCTGCTTAACATCTAAGGCACCAAACAAATCACTGATTTATTCAAAACTACGGGCACATCTATAATGTGTTTTGATCTCAGATGTGCCAGTGAATAATGCACACTATTGCAGCACACTGAATTTAACCTCTAAGAGAGAAACAACGATTTCAAAATTGGACTCCCCCCCATGTACAGAGTGTTGCCTGACTCTGTATAAACAACGCAGCACTGTGATCCACACATAGTGTCTTAAAGTGGAAATGGAGCAATCCGGTGTCATTAGGACACTGAACAGAACACTTGGGACCCACCATTTATCTATTGTAAAGCGGAGACTTGTGTGGATAAATGACCTGACCGCCAAAGGTGACAGCGAAAAATATCATATAGGATACACTCAGAAACTAAGGCAGCCATTAACACATTACAACAATAAAATAATTGACCATTCAAGATTGCAACGCATCAAAATAAAATATTATAACATAGACGTTATCATTAAAGATAATAGTAAATGTTTTAGTTCAGTTTAATACAACAAAGAGAAGTGACTAACAACAGGTTTCCAAGGAGATATGATATTTGCTATGCTATACAGGGGTCTTAATTCCATAAACTATAACTGGGTCCCATATTTTACAGGCCATACATGTATTCAGTAATGTTATAAAAAAGCAGAAGAACTCTGCTCATACAAAGACCTTTACTGCCACTTTTATTTTGTTTTATGGCACTTGATATATGGTTATTGTATGGCACATTATATACGTAATAAAACGCATCCCACACACACACACACACACACACACACACACACATACACTACACTACACTAGAGCGCAGACCTTGGCAGACAGCATGAAATGTACAAATCTGTTACTAGGGTACTCTGTAAGAGATAATTACATCGTTTGTGGTGATTTTAGGTAATAAGAAAAGCATTAAGATGATGCAGTAAAATCGTCTGAATAAATGCTGGAACGTTCTCCTTTTCAGTTCTGTGTCATAAACTCCTCTGTCGATCATTAACACATCACAGTTCACAATCCCTTAAAATTGTCTTCAATACTATTAAAATAAACAGCAACATTTAATAAAACATTTGCAGTGCCCTTTTGTCCTTTGGTGGTTCCACTGCTCACATTTATAGCAGGTAAAAATGTGTGAAAAGCAAACACTAAACCACTGGTCTTCATTTATCCCAGAGCTTTGGAATTGGCCGATGCATACCATATTAAACGCTGTCTCTTCATTCGTATGTGCGAACAGCACATGGGGGGGATGGACTATACAGACTACAGTGGCAAAAGTGCTCATGTAAAGTGCCTTCTATTGTCCTACGATACTTTAACTTGTCCAACCTTTGTACCAGCATTTTGTTATCTACTTCCTCTTTTATGTGAACTTGTTTTGAATCCAGGGCACTGTGCCATATGCTGGTTAAGTGTCTTCAGTTGGCTCCCACTGGGACTGCAATTTTGAGGTTTTATAACTTTTGTGAAATGTCAACCCTACTTTTGGGACGCAACAAAGCAGGGAAAAGCGTCAAGTGATGACACAACTAGAGGCCCCTGGTAGTTACTTTTTTTTCTTTGGCTTAAAACAGTCTTGAATCTTAAGTATTGAAGCTGTTGGAGCCATTGCTCAAGATGGAGCCCTTGGTGACCTCGGTGCTGACGGTGGAGAGCGGGACAGTCTCGTACCTCTCCGCCACCCCCCAACAGCGACAGCGCACTAGGCTGGCTTTCAGCTGCTTCTGGAAGTTGCTGTTGAGGAAACCGTAAATGATGGGGTTGACGCAGGTGGAGGCCATGGCCGTGAGGTGGCAGAAGGAGAAGATGACATCGTGGCCACAGGATGGGATGGCCTCGTGGTTCCAGTCAAACACCGTGTTGAAGACGTTGAGAGGGAGCCAGCTGAGGGCAAACGCCACCACTATAGAGACCAGCATGGCGTTGATCCTGGTGGAACCCTTGTTCTTCTTCTGCGTGGTGCTCCTGCCGCGCTCCACCATGTCCTTCCTCCTCCTGAGGCGCAGGTAGACTTGCAGGTAGCAGACCATGACGAGGGCCAGAGGGAGGAGGTACTGGAACACCAACAGGGAGGTGGTGTAAGCCTGCCGCTCCTCAACCGACGGCCAGCGCTCCATGCAGACCAGGTGTTCGCCCACCGGGAAGGGGATGCTCAGGTTCTGGAAAGGCAAGGTGAGCACGTTGTACGAGAGGAAAGGCACCGAGATGAGACAGGCCACGATCCAGGTGATGACCACGGCCACGTAGGACTGGCCCAACATGGGCTTCCATCCTGTGGGGTGGACAATGAGCTGGTAGCGCTCCATGGCGATGAGGACCAGGGAGAAGATGGAGACGGTGACAGATATGCACTGGATGAAGGGCGTGAGCTTGCAGAGGGCTTCTCCTAGGATCCAGCGGTCCATCAGTGTGTAGATAATGGTGACAGGCAGGCACACGATGCACATGAGGATGTCAGAACAGGACAGGTTGACGATGAAGACATTGGTGACGTTGCGCATCTCCTTGTGCCGCGTGATGACAAACACCAGGCAAGAGTTCCCGATGAGACCCACCGCCATGAGCGCACTGTAGGCGATTATGAGAAAAGTGGTGCCGCTCACCGAGAGCGAGCAGTCCTCCGTGAAGTCCCAAGGTATCTCTTTCCTCAAGGCATGGTTGTGATTGGTGCTGTGCTGCTGCAGCTCCATGCTGGCTTCGAAGGCTGGGGGGACTAATTGAACTAATTTGGGCGTCACACCTGGTGTAATTACTTCATGAATAATATTTGCATTTTTTTTCTTCCACTTAATCTTTTGGTGCTCTTCACAGCAGTCTTCACTGGCTGCCTGAAAAGAAAACAAAAGAAAAAGAAGTGAGTAACCTTGGGTAACCTGGGTAACACATTTCCTGTCCCGAAAAGTTTATTTGTGAAGTTATGAATTCTTGAGATTGACTCAAATTGAATTGTAGCTTGCATAAGAAAATGCAGCAAGGAAATACATTTACCCTCAGCTCCTGAAAAAGCTCATTTCAGCATTAGTGCGTTACTTCTTATGAATGAGAATATGCGGCAGAAGCTGATTCTCTTGCTGCAGGGGAAGTTTTTAAATTACAGTGTCCCTGGACGTTAATCTACAAGTGTATTTTTGGTGCTTAAAATGTATTTAGTGGTCCAGTTCCACACAGTACACAAAGGCAGTGGATTCAGTCCTACAAGCACTGATATCATTAAGGGAAGGAATAATTCATTTTGGTTTGCAGACATCATGGGGCTGATGGAAGATCGCATATTTTTCTATCTCCTTGAGGAATGGCAATAACATTAAATTATGCGATGATGGCATATCATCAAGAAAACCGACCAGATCCAGAGCAATGCTATGATGGCATACTGATTGAAATTTCCATCACAATAACTGTGATAAAGACTGCTCCTTCGGGGACAATCATTCCCTCCCACTGTTTTCTCCCCTTTCAAATGCGAAACATTGATTTTGTTTCTGTCCATAAAGAAACAGACGCCTCTCAGTGTCACTGAGCAATAGCACAACAATAGCTTGATGCATCCTATAGCACGCACGCAGCCCCCTTACCATCTCCAACAAATTAATGTACTGGAAAAACAAAACAGCAATTCCATTTTGTTACACAACAAAGAACATCTTAATAGAGTGTGTCGATGTGTGCATGCACACATATTTTTGTGAGCCAGAGAATCTCCTCATTAAATTAGATGTTTTGCCGACGGCTCAGTTCCCCGGAAATTAGTTTTGCACAGCTATGCTGACAGAATCAAATCTACAGGATTCAAAGGATTTATCATTTTTAATTGAGGTCTTTTAAATGTTGACATTTTTTTACAGGTAGGACATTCATTCCTTATGGGTCTCCAATTACAAGCAGAAATGGCCCCATTTGCTGCTTTGTGGGGGGTGATTACAAACAAAGCCAAGAGTATTCATAACCAAAGCAGACACTTGTAGCTGGAACGAAGTAGCCTACAGTAATACCACCCATGCTGCAGCCTCTCTGATTATTAGTAGTTTTGATGGCAGACTTTGGACAATTCAAGTGATGCGTTGTCACTCCAAGGAATTTATTGAGGAAATTACTTATTAATAAATGACATGAGAGATATTATTACAGAGTATCTGTAGATTCCACACATAGGGATAACCTGCAGAAAATGCAGTGTATGAGGAACTGTAAAGCCCCAGCAGAAGACCAAGACAAATAAATTATGGCTCATGACAATTTGTCTCAAAATGGGGATGTCCAATTAAAAAGATAGTCAGCCACAAGTCTGGATTCGCACATGCAAAAATTATTGTAGGCATACACACCGGAAGATGAAAAAAAACACAATGAAAGGATAGAAAGTGTGACAGTGTTTGCAGTATGTGTGTCTTACCGTCGGTGTCTGCAGCTCTGTCTGTCTCTCTGTCTGTCTGTCTGCTCGCTGCGAGCCGGACTTGTCTCAGCTGTGGACAGTTGGAGGAGACTCCTCCGTATACCCTCCGCCTGCGCTCACACTGCTCTCCTGCCTGCGGGGGAGATGCATCACACATTTCCACTTTAACACCTGCTGAACAACCGCTAAACAAACAACACTTGTACCGACAGTCTGGCCAGTGGCAAGTTAGCAGAAAACTATAAATCCCCTTCAGAAATATATGCTACGTATATGATTCTTATATAATTATTATTATTATTATGCTGCTGTCAAATCCTTGTGTCAGTATAGCCCACTGTACGATACCATTCACCTTTATGGAAACATTGGTATAATTGCGTTTTCTTCTTTTAACTTACTTGTAGACATAATTTGATAACATATAACATAACATATGTGTGTTGTGGGCTATGTATTTTAAATGGACCTTAAGTCTCTTCAAATAAAGCAATATAGCCTGACAGACAGGACATAAAACTGAAAATACTAGCGCGTGCGATACGACTATGAAAACTCACTATAGGCACATTGAGAACCTGTAAAGAGATATTAGAAGAAATGATCCATATCATCAAAGATTTGTCGTAGCACGTTGTGATTGATGAATCAATAAAAAAAGAAAGAAATTAAACAACAACAACAACAGACCATTTAGGCGCATAATCATATCTTACTTTCAGTTAACTCCCCGCCAAAAAAAATACTATATTCTTGCACGAAACACCGCATTCTAATTATCCTTCAATTAAATGAACCATTGTTTCTTACCGTAATAAGAAAATCTTCCCTCTTGGACTCCGCGCACCGTTCAGCATCAGGTGAGACACCACTGAGTTTTTTTGTTGTTTTTTTTTGTCGAAGAGAATGTAGGAGGTGTCCTGCCAGGACCACTGATAGGAGCTGAGATATCTCTTAAAGCGACCTTGTGTCTCAGACTCAGACTGGGATGTGGTTGGAGACATGTTACATAAATTCTCCGTGACTCGCACGGGGGCACGAACTAAAAGTGACGCGCACGCGCAAACACGCGCCGCACTGCACAGGAGCCAATGGGGAAAATTGAGTTATTTGAGTATTAATGTGTGTTTGTACACATGATCTGTTTGGACCGAATCTATTAGTGACAACAGATGATTCGTTTAGTCTCTTGTAAAGGGACCTTCACATAATGAGCCAAGTTTCATATATCCCCAGAGAGAGATTGCTGTAATATTATATCACTGCAAGATGATGCTGATATTTGATATGATTGTAGTGCAATCCTTCTTATGTCCATGTCTATAAACAGCCTGTGGAATATAGCAGCCTATACTATTGTGTTCTTCTTTGCATATACTGTACAAATCAAGCCTAATGTGGACTGAAGTTTAGGATAAAATAATGACGCTTTTCAGAAATTTAGATTGGCAGATTTGCTAAGTTTTCACATCATGCGAGAGTCTGTGGATTCAAAGCTCTACATGAGCACAGTGTCAATTACAAAGGACACACATCATCTTGTGTTTATGATGCATGAATAATCCAAAACCTAAAATCTTTTTCTGCTGCAAGAATTTAAGATGGATATACCGGCACTGGAAATGTGCATGTGTTTAGCAGGGCCATAAACAGGCTTCTCTATGTGTTGTAGAGATCATTAGCCACATCTATGTGTATGATTTATCTCATATATTGTCATTGATTAATTGCCTTCGGCTCATTGCCTGTCTCGACCACACAGGTGATGTGATCTGTTCTCTGCATCTGCAGTAGCCTATGCAAACTGAAATATCATCAGGATGAGAGTCCTCGTCGCAGATAACACCTCTGACTATTTTAAACCGTATTTTTGCACCTCTCTTGCTTGTTCTTCACGCTGTCCCCACACACTCCTGTTTCAAGTGGATGCTGTATGAGGGAACAGTAATAGCTGTTTGTCTGTGAGGCAGACCACTTAAAGCTCCCATATTATACACTTTTCGGTTCTATTATACACCATATTATATGATCTTAGTGGTCCCTAATACGTTTTTCTTTAATTGTTTGCTGAAAAAAACTTTCAGATAATTTATTGTACTATGCTGATGTTTAGCTAATCTCACAATGGCCTATTTTTTAAAAAGAGCTGCAGCTCCCCTCGTAAATATACAATCTTTGAGCTCCCCCCGCCCCCTGTCCGGAAGCGAAGCCAGATACGCCTCGTCCTTTGTCTGTCAGGGCCGTGGACCAATAAGAAATAGGGGTGTGGGCTGCACAGTGGAAGCTTCTGGCTTTCCAGTTTTTGAGGTCAGAAACGAGGAGAATTCTGACTGGAGTATATTGGGGGGGAGGGGTGAGGGTTTCAGAAAGGGGGAGAGTGAGAAAAGGAGAGATTGTTATTTTTTTAAATATTTTGGCAGTCTCTAGGCACCGTGGACCCATGGATATGTTAGAAGACATTTAAAAAGTGCATTTAGCATAATATGTGACCTTTAAAAGAATTGCAGACACCAACAACAGCTCTGTGGGTGTACATACATGGGTGTCCAGTTACTCAAGACATTTCATTATTGCACGCATGTTTCCAAGAAAAGCAGCCTGAAGGTAGACCTATGGACTTGACCTCAAATGAGCAACAGTTCAAAGTATTGATGCTTGGAATGGCCGTGACCCCTTTGTGCCGAACTAAGGATTTGTTTTTTGTTTGTTTTTTGATTTTGACAGTGTGTCCGCCAGTTGACTTGTGATTGATTAGTGACAAGTTGTTGGGCTCGAGGACATTCAGAGAAGCTTGTGCAATCTGGAACGGAACGGAAGTATAGCCTTTACCGCAGATGGACATGGTTTCTAAAAAGGTTATTTCACAAAGTACGTACCAACAGAAAGCAGATGAGTTTCTTTTCCTTTCTACTTGATAAGGCAGAACAGGAACAGATAACATGTCCCAAACATTATTTATAAAACATTATCTTGCTGTCACATGAAATATTTGATTACTCTTTGATCACTTATTTTTATTCGGAACACTCTATCAACTGTTTAGACTCATACCCTGTGTCCATTTACACAATTCATAATGTAAATTGATTCAAACTTGTGTCCATATTTGGATTCAGTGAGAGACACACGTTATGTAAGGCATTTTTAAGTGGTTCTTGTTGGGAAACTGTGAATAGTTGTTGTGTCTCAGACAGTGTAAATCAATATCATACCATTCCCCATTAACAAGGACTTGTTCCCCTGATCTAGCTCCACATGTTGTTTTGTTTTCTTGAGTTTCTAGGGTTGCAAAAATCCCGGGAATTTTCAAAGTTGGAAACTTTACATGGGAATTAACGGAAATTATGGGAATAAACTAGCCTGGCTCCGCCCGTCCGCCTACTTCGGCCAAATTTTATTTTCCCTTCAGTAGTCAGTCTGGGTGTACAGCCCATTTCCCAGTTTTGCCGGAGATTCGACATCCGGTCCAATCAGCGAACTGAGCGAGTGGCCGAGAACGATGACGTCGAAGTCGCGCTCCAGTTTCAGTTGCCAGAAGCCGGCTAATGACACACGCGACGACCAAACATTATGCGATTGGTTGGCTAATCCAGAGTGGCACTGGGCAGATCCAATAGTTTTAAACTTTAACAGACACCCGCCTCCATGAGTGAACGTTTACCAATTACAGCACTGCCAGACCTTCTGTACAAATGAAATGAAGTACGATGGTCTGGTAGCACCAGGCTAGGAATAAACGGGAATAAACTGTAAATTTACTTAATTAAAGGTTGGCACTGAAAGCTGGGGTATGTGATTTCTGATTGATCAAAATTAACATGAGCTGTACACTTTGACCAATCAGAGCGAGGCTCCTCTGTTCTTATTGGCTGTTGGGACTGTCCATTCACTTTGGCAGGACTTTATTGGTGTAGAGCAGAGCTTCTGCAAGCTGGCCCCCCACCCCCCAAAGGTAGGTCATTGCAGTTGGGCCGCCCCTGACAACACCCCCCCACACACACACACCACCCTACACAGATAGATAGATAGATAGATAGATAGATAGATAGATAGATAGATAGATAGATAGATAGATAGATAGATAGATAGATAGATAGATAGATAGATAGATAGATAGATAGATAGATAGATAGATAGATAGATAGATAGATAGATAGATAGATAGATAGATAGTCTATTATTGTTATTATCACAAGGGCTAGACTGCTGCAAGAGGCTACTGAGAGACTAACCGTCTGTGAGTGCTCGTGAACGGACAGCGGCTCACGGCAGCAGCCGCTGACAATTTTCTTTTTTTTTAAGATATTTTATTATTTTTTTTAAATAAGAATTTTTTTTCATCCCATAGCGTAGCCTCCTCCTTAAGTCTTTCTATGCTATTCCTCAATCACATGCAGGTAGCATACTGCTTACTGCAGGGGTATTGAGGCCACACCCCCTACATGCACTGTGCGTTACTCCATCACATGCACAGATGATTTCTAGAACCCTGGACTATTGAGTCCACATTTTAGATCTCTTTGGGGGGATGAGTAATATTTTACTAAACTTTCATGTTTTTATCGTTCAATGAAATAATTGATTGTTCAATAAAATAATTAAAACTTGATAAAGTTTTAAATAGAAATAAATCTGTTGAAATGTAGTGTTTTTTTTTATTGTAGGCCTATTCTTTTGCATGGATGTCCATGACAAAACAAAATGTATAGGCCTACACTGTATGTTAATTTATGTTTGGATATGGTTGGTTCTTACTTTATAGTGCTAGTAGTCACATATTAATTCACATACATATACCTGTATGTCAGGTAGCTAACGATCCTTATGCATTCAGGCATGTGCATGTTAAATGAAGCAGAGTGCAACTAATATTTAAAAAGCGGCACATATTTAACTTATAATATATTTAACCAATATACAGAACATACTGATGATGTGCAGGAGTCTATTTGTACAATGAATGGGTGTTGTTGACCAGTTTTACTGTGCTGTGACTGTGAGTGTATGTATGATTTATGATTTCCATGTGATGTGTGTTGTAGGCATGTAATATGAATTGTGTTTGGCATTATTAATGAGATTGTGTATGACGCTCCATGCTATAGAGAAAGAAAGAAAGAAAGAAAGAAAGAAAGAAAGAAAGAAAGAAAGAAAGAAAGAAAGAAAGAAAGAAAGAAAGAAAGAAAGAAAGAAAGAAAGAAAGAAGACGATTTTCCCTTGGATTTTCAAAGTGTGAAAATCTAACAGCTAACCACACCAAATCTGAATACGGCAGACGTCTGATTCATCATTCAATATCAAACACAGAAACCATATTGATCATGTGGCTTGTTATTTTCCCCATGTCCATATCCATATGCCTTGTGTTCAGCTAACTACTCATTGAGCGAAGGACAATCTTCCCCGCAGTATTACAGCCCTTTACAAGAACCAAGCTGAGGTGATCCTTGACACCGCCACTGCAACACGGTCCTATAAATCCCTAGGGGCTTTAAATAACCCCAGCCAAGAACAAATGCCATGGTGCCTCAGGTACTCGCCGATGACAAACAACCCCCATTGCTTTCCACAGATCACATCCGACACTGTGACTTTTGGGAGCACCTGTGAGTATTTAAGAAAAACGCAATTTATATACTGTAAAAGTTAATAGTTTTCAACATAGTGAGTGCTCTTTGGGTAGTCTTATTATCATCCACTGTAAGTAGTAAGCAAGTTAATAGTTGGTTATATAAAGTGGCTGGATGAGTTGCACATAGTGACAAACACACATAACATAATCACCCAACTTGGAAGTTCCCCTTAACTTTACAGAAGTTTCTTACTGACAAAGTTAGAAACTAGTAAATGAATATCATGTAGCCACATGAGAGAAGAGATATTACCCTCAGGAATTACTTTGGTGAAGACTACCAAGGCAGCTGAAGGGAGATTTATACATGGACTTGGACTTGTGGTTGACTTGATTCAAAGTAAATGCTTTTCTTTCACCATAGCTGCTGGGTATGTAGCGAAATAGGCAACTGTGTGCCAACATGTTTGTGACATCTTCTTAAAGGGAGATAATATGACAGTTGGATGAGGAGATTGATACCACTTTAATTTATGTCTGTTGCTGATGTTTGCTAAACTTACAATAAACAGTCCGAAGGTAACAACATCTGCCAAAGAGACAAGATATGTTAGGTAGTGCACTTTAGAGGTGCTGGTAGGTGGATTGCATAACTTTAGTTCATAACCAGACTAGCTGCTTCCCAAGTCTTTATGCTTAGCTAGAGTAACTGGATGCTAGCTTCATATTTACCTTACAGACATACGGGTGTATCCATCTTTTCATCCTTCTAAATCTTGGCAAGACAGCAAATAAGCCTCTATATACCCTAATGTCAAACTATATTCTTAAACCCAGTATTGACACCAAATTGCTCCACATTCATTGGTAATATGTTTACAAAACACTTCAGAAATGAAAACTTGGTGTTCTTCTAAAATTGGGCCATACAGTCTGCCAAGAATGAAATGAAATAAAGCTGGTGTATGTGATTCAGCAAGAATTACATATAGTGTAATGGACTAAATTGATTTGAAGTAGGGCAAAGAGAGAGAGGGAGAGAGAGATAGAAGAAAATACTGTACGGGAGCCTAAGATTAGAGTTTATTAAAATACAATTGAATTAGAGGACCGAAAGATAGAATCAATCCAGTGTGCATTAGACCTGCTACTGACCCTCCCCCTTTAATTCATATAATGATGTGCATGTCCACCCTGCTTTATAAAGCCACATATAGGAATTACAGTCAGCCCCAATCACATTTCTTTCACAATTCGTTTTTCGCTGCCTTTTCCCTCAGCATCCCTCTGTATCTGCCTATGACTCAGAGAGATTTACACCAATGTTGTTGTCACATCGAATGAAAACGGTGGTTGTTTCACCCCAAAATAGCCCTCATCCCAATCACAAGAGGTGAAAACTGAATTCAGAGGTAGCATGAGGTGATGGAGCGACCATCGATCCCAAGAAGCCTGTGTTCAATACGAGTCCAGAGACACTGACACATGGAAGATATATGACTAACCACCCACTGAGGTTTTCTGCCCCTGTTTAGGTTTACCACAATTAATAGTTTGCTCCGATATTGATCCCATTCTCCTTGACCTAATTGTAAGTGGTGAAGAGGATGCAGTTACCAAGGTTACTACAGTATACATGGCTATACGTTTTTCTGGATTCTCATGAAATCTCACAGATAAATGCAAACTGAACATGCTTTGCTAAACACAATGTCAATTTATCATTTGATGTCATGAACAGAGACTACATAACTCCTATTTTCTCATCATCGGTTGATATTCCATTGGCAGTGTGTACATGAGTCATGACACAGACACAACATCTCCTTGGAGAGCAGCTGTCAAAGCAAAGTCCAGCAGAGCGATCTGTTGCTATCAAGTCTCCACATGTTGTCTTGTATAACATTTTCCATTGGGAAATTCCGGTTTCCTGCCAAATGTGGACAATACTGGAAATAAGCAACAGTGTTAAACCACCCTCTACATGAACCCATAAAATTGTTGTGCACTTATTTTTTGAGAAATTACAAGAATGCATGTGTTACGACAACCAAACTTGTTCAAATGGGGGCAAATCTGTTCTCTGTGTTTTTCTTCTGTACATCAGCGCTTCTGTACAGTATGACTCCTGTAGAGAAGCGCATACTGTTGAGATGCTTAAATATTTCAGGAACATTGCTTTGTTTTCTCCAAGTCCCTAGCGAGGCAGGGAAATCTCTCAGCCTCTTTCAACACCGATGACCTCGGTGAGAGACAAACCCAGAGAATAAAATAAAACGACACTTCAGTTTGCTTGGGAAGCGACATTGTGGTCAAACATTTTCTCATGCAATCATAATTAACCCTATTCCATACTCAAAACAGACTAAAACTGCATTTAATTAATTTTTCAGAACCTTACTCTGTTGTGTGCTACTGTAATTTCTCAAAAAATGATTCATCATCACAATAAAATACACTGAGGCAGAGCCATCAAAATCCTGTGGCAGTGTAAATGTCCCCCCGCTGTTCATCATTTGAGGGGAATTCTGTATCACGCTGTGGCTGCCATATTAAGACTGCTGGCAGGCTTCATCAAGCACAAGTGATGGAAGTTGTTGTGTTACAGAATTTTGGTGCAGAGGAAAATTGATTGCTTGCCTCAGAATCACACAGCAGCCCCAGCAAAAAAATTGCAACTGCCAGGGCCGCACCTCTGCCACTTTACAACCATCCATTCAACGTATGATTCACAGGGCAGCCAGTGTGTATAAAACAGTTGACACAAGGCATTTCACACTGCTGCTCCCATTCTTTTATGAAATGTCCAATTGTGAATGTTGACATGAACTTCCATCTTCCGACAATACAGTTAAAAACGTATAATTTACTTCATGGAAATATGGTTCATTCAAAGGCTGGCCATTGAGATGTCATCTATTATATGATAAGCATAAGGGTGCGATTAAAATTCATGGTCAGTTTATTTAGTCAAATCCTCTGTATCACACCAAAGATGGCAGATAGTTGGCATGGAAACCAGCTTAGATTGGGGTTGCAGCCAGAGTGAATGGTACCACTGGAGCACGGCTGTCTCAAACTAATCAGTTGTATTGTCCTCTGGTCTTCCAGTGGAAATGGCTAGTGGAGTGGCTTTTCCCCAGCAACCTTCTCCACTGAATTACCCCTTGTTAGAGGCCATTGTGCCCACAGCACACATACACTCCCCTGTGCTGCCCACCAACTCTTCTACATACACCACCCTGTGCTGCCCACCAACTCTCCTACATAGACCCCCTTGTGGTGCCCACCAACTCTCCTCACAGAATGGCCAGTAACCTTCACAATGAGATGGTCTCCTTTATTATTTGATTGAAGGTTAAGCATCTTAACAGCTGCAGGATTTGCGTGACCCACATGCTCATAAAAGCTCAAGGTCAGAATATGTTGTGTCTTTGTAACTGCTAAAGTCAACATTCATTTGTTAAGCCTGTTAGTAGAATAGTCTGACAGTTAATTTTATAAATGCTGTCCAATTTGTTTTCATTTATTTGTCATTTCTTCCGCTAGCCTGCAGCCCGCCGGCTGTACAGCCTTTTCCTTATGAGAGGAGACGGTTCGCTGATAATGTACTGGAATGCTTTACTCTCAATGATGGCAAAGCCAGGCTATCTCTGACCTCCGGCAAGGTCCAGAAAAAAAAAACATGCTTTCAAAACAACAAGCGCACTAACAAAGCACTATGAACTTTATAATGTATTATGTACCTGTGATAATGTCACCCTGATTAGCAAGTCATGTGCAAAAATGATTTAAAATTCATGTTAGACTATAAAAAGTGAAGTGTGAAACTGTGTGTTATATTCACTGTTTAGAAGGTTTGACACCTTTTATTAGAAAATAAAAGTGTACCATAATATTCCAACAGTGTACCATAGTATGCCTGTCAGTATATGGATAATTGCAAAAAAAGAAATAATGTGTATGGAAGGGATTATCTTTATGGAAAAAGAAATTGGGAATGTCTAGAGTTTTCGTTTAAAAAATGACTTAAACAATGTATCGAACTATAAAACAGTTGCGGATATTTTACTGCGAATCAATAAATCAAGTAATTGTTTTTGGTGTAGTAGCTCTCAAAGATTTGATATAGAAGAAACTATCATTTTGGTGGAGTCAAAGTATGTACACAGGGTGCTGCAAACTGGCAGTAGCTGTGGCAGGGCATTTCTTCAAACACATGAAAGATGCAGCCAATGTGTCAGGCAGGGAAAAAAGAAAAGTCATGATTTGCTATTTGAAAGAGGCGTTTCTGCACCCAAGACAAGAAGCGAGAGCTGTCCCCCGTTCATTTCCCATCCCACTCTAATGTATATTAGACCACTGGGAAATCAATCAGGTAATGGATTATTCCAACAGTGTTGCTGTGAGTGGAGAAATCTTCACTCCTCTTGTCAGGAAATGATATATGCAAATTGAAACTTCAGCAGAAGATAAACGAGACTGTAACACCTTAGCAATATGGAAGCCTCAATTCTATAAAAAGAGCATCACGACCGGCTACCTTAGAAAAATCTATCTGGCAGCTCACGCAGCCATCAGACAGTAGACAATCAATTTGGAAAGCATTTGATCAGATGAACACCAAATATTGGTGGGGTAAAAATGATAAATACATCAAAAAGTTGACAAGAATGATAAAACATAAAAATAAAGCATATTTAAGAACATCAGAGGCATATCAGAGTTCTTCCATTTATGATATTCTTATTTAATTGTATTGTAGCCTATTGTGTTACGCAAATGTCTAAATTCAAGGCATTTATTTTGGATTTGTTTTAAAATGAACTTTTGATATAAGTGTATTCACTGCTTTTTTCTGTGTTTTGAAATAGGTTAAGTGTGCCAGAAAGTGAAAGATACTAAAAATATTGGGGGCGCCTTTAGCTCAGTCGGTAAGGCGTCCCCCTCCCAGGCCGGGCCCAGCAGCAGACCCGGGTTCGATTCCCGCCCGCGGTCGTTCTCTGCATGTCACTCCCCTCTCTGCCCCATTTCACCTCTGTCTCTCTGCACTATCAATAAAGCATAAAAATGCCCAAAAATATCTTTAAAAAAAATAAAGAAGCTAACAATACTATTTTGTACTCCATTAAAAGAAAAGTTTATATTATTAAGAACAAACGTTTGTGCTATTAAATTAAATGTAGGACTATATTAGTATCTGGAGTAAAAGTAGACTATGACTGGTTGGCTGGTTCAGGTGTTCCCTGTTTAGGCCTAATGTAGCCTATGTGAGAAATGCAGTGGAGTGGTGGTGTAATGTTAAAGGCTAGAAGAATAGAATATTGAGCAATCTCGCATAGAAAGCTATAGTATTAATACTAAGGACAACTTTCAACCTCTGGTGCTGGAATAGATGTAGCCCTATGACATTCAGTTACTGCACACATACGCTTTAGAAATGGCCTTCATGCATTTGAATAGTAAACAGCATCATCTTGTGTTCAATAGAAGGAGTCACAGTATCTAAACATTGGTTTAACCAAATACTTATATGAACAATACAAATCATCACAAATTTAACAAAGAAGAAAAGGACTACATTGGCCAATTCCACACACTACAAAAACAAATTATTTTAAAAGACAAACTCGATGAGTCACCTAATTTGCCTGCAGCGTAACAAACGTTTCTGATTGGCTCCTATTATAATCTGGGCGGAACCATACGACAGCAGCGACCAATAATGCTCTAGCTCAGTGCCCGACACCAAAAAGTAAACAGACTTGTTTTTGACCTGTCAAAAAAGCAGTCGACTGTGCTAGTGCTTTCTCAAAGGATTTGGTGTCATTGTAAACAAACATTCACTGTGAAAGGGCTCGTTTTTGACGAACACGAAGGTATTTTCGTGCAGTTATTTGATTTCGTTTTGAGATACATTGCTGTTTTTTTTTTTTTTTTTTTTTTTTACCGTGCGTTACAGGAGCTAACAGGCTAGCCAGCTGATAGCCTGCCAGCTGATGTTTCTCACCGTTTAAACCAACCTAACATTAGCGAACGACTTAGCAGGGCAGTGAAAGCTAGTAGTAGGTCGTTGGTAGGCCGTAGGCCGTAGGCCTATGTGTGTAACTATTCTACGCTCTTCAAATAACACTGTTGATGAAGCTAAGGCTTGAATTGTGTTTATAACTTGATTGTGTAATGTTACACTGACTAATGCAGTGACATTTCAAGAGACCGTAACCACCCTTCTTTAGCTGCTAGCTGCCCAGCCTATTCCTCCTCCTCCAAATCTATACGTACCGACAACAGGGGTGCCTTTCATTTAAAACAACGATGTAAAGGAAAACTAAGAATAACGTAAAGTGATGAAGCCAGAACATAAGTGCACCGCCATGGCAGAGGCTAGAGAGCGGAGTCCTGTGAGAGGACGCCCCGGCTCGTCGGGCCGCCTGGGCCGACAGACCTACAGAAGTTCAGCCCACTTCCGCAGCCTGCTGGACGGCCTGCTGGCTCTCAGACAGGGTGGCATCCTATTTGATGTGGTGCTGGTGGTGGAGGGTCGACCAATCCAGGCTCACCGCATACTCCTGGCAGCCTCATGCGACTACTTTAGGTAACTCTCACAGTAGTTCATGTGGGGCTTTTCTTTCAGTGTCTTTGCTCACTTCTATTGTTTCGGTAACACTTTACAATAAGGGTCACAAAGAGCATTAATAAACGGTTAATTAAGTAAAGTTACAAAAATGAAATTTGTTAACAGTTAATTAATGCTTATTATTATATTAATCAACTTTTGGTTCATGCTCAATTAATGTATTTACTAAGGTTAATATAGGATGTTTATAAACATTAAATAATGTATTAATTAATACCTTAGTTAACATGAACACCATTAGTAAATGCTTACTAGACACATTAGTTAACAGTTAGCTAATGGTTAGTTAACCCTTATTAAGCATTAACTAACCATTCATTAATGTACCCTTATTGTAAAGTGTTACCGTTGTTTCTGTCTCTGTGTCACACACGCAGTGGGGTGTGTTTCAACCCACTCAGATACCAGCCAAGATACAAATATGCAGATAGACTAGCACTCAGTTTCCTGACAGTAACCAAACGTGTCACAACAAGAAGCATCCAAGATTAAAGTAAAGTTTCTCCTTCTCTTGAGTAAATGTCTTTAGTTACATTACATCACTGCAAAATGGGTCAAAGTATCTCTTTGTACATCTAATGGGCTTGTAGAGTGACTGTGCAGGAGTGGAGGATGTTGGTATCCAGGTAGACCTTAATCCCTACCGTTAGTAGGAAGCCCTATAATCCCACTTTAATGCTAAAAGTAGCTAAAGA
Organism: Hyperoplus immaculatus; assembly: GCA_949357725.1. Classification (NCBI taxonomy): domain Eukaryota; kingdom Metazoa; phylum Chordata; class Actinopteri; order Uranoscopiformes; family Ammodytidae; genus Hyperoplus; species Hyperoplus immaculatus. Next base: position 11,676,594 of record OX442351.1, on the reverse strand, counting down.
TAAGGCACTAAAAGCGCTTTACACAGAAGCTTTTACTGAATGGATGCTGTTGGGTGTCGCTTGGACCAGCAGTTGAAAGGGTATACCAACTAAGGGCTCAGTATATCAACAAAGATTAGGTTGAAAGCATGAGTGTGCATTCCTTATTTTTCAGGGGATGCCTTTGCTCAACATAAGCCCATTCATTTGCAGGAAAAGCACCTGGCAGAATTCAAGCTTGGGTCATTGTGTCTACGACGTGGTGATATACACCTCATCATCAAACCCCAACATACTTTAAGCCATTTAATAATATATCACCTTTCTCCACTAGGGGAATGTTTGCCGGAGGGCTTCGGGAGACACAGCAAAAAGAGATCCCCATTCATGGAGTATCTTACATGGCCATGACAAAAATACTGGACTACATCTACACGTCAGAGATTGAGTTAGACCTGGAGTGTGTGCAGGAAGTCCTGATAGCTGCCACACTAGTACAGGTGAGCTCTTTGTGATCCTTTTGCCAGATCACGTCATTCATTGTTCTTGTTTTTATTCATTTTTTTCCGATTTATTCATGTCCTTTTTGTGTCTTGAAGCTTGAGGTCGTCATCGGCTTTTGCTGTGATTTCCTTTTCTCCTGGCTGGACGAGAGCAACATTTTAGAGGTGCACCATCTGGCCGATGTCTACGGGCTGCAACAGCTTAATGCCAGGTTCCAGTCCTACATCCTCAGGAACATCCAGACTTTGTCCAGAACCGACGTGTACCGACAGCTGCCCCAAAACGAGGTATTCAGGGCGCTGAGCAGTGACGAGCTCCAGGTCAACAGTGAGAACGAGGTGTACGAGGCGGCCCTTCACTACCACTACAGCCCTGAGCAGGTGGAAACTGACCAGGTCTACTTGCAGGTCAGTCCCAAGGTGTGTCTGCTTTTTTCAAGTTTCATCATGTACAGTATACCCACTATTACACTGTATGTCTCGTTTCCACTGAGCGGTACAGTTTGTTTTGGTACGGAACGCCACTCATTTGTCCAACGCTGGAAAGGGTACCAAAAATAAGAGTACCTTGCCGTACCATACCTATTTTGGTCAATCTTTCGTTGGGGGTACCAAGCCGTCGCAGGAGGGTGGTGCTACACACTGCAGTCCGTTGATTGGTCGCTAGAATGTTCATTTCCATTGGCGGGCTACATTTTGTCTTGGTGCTATGATGCAGTACGTAGCATGTACTGTAGCTGCAGCTGCCAGAGCCTTTTAACGGTATCCTGCATATACCCGGCCTACCAAGTGAGTGTACTGTCGGCAGTGGAAATGCAAGCCAGATGTAAGGTACCGTTCTATACCAAACCATGCTGTACTGCTCAGTGGAAATAAGGCTTTATTGATTATTGTATCACACTTTTTCTATGTTTTTTTCCCCGCCTGAATTACAATCAATTCACTTTTGTATTCCTCCGACCCAAAGGACAATCTCAAGATGATTGAGGCTGTGCGTTTCTGCCTGATTGAGAGACAAGTGTTGCAGCGGCTGCACAGCAGGCTCAAGCAGTGTCCGCTGAAGGACAGTGTGTCGGCAGCCCTGCGGTACCATGAGCAGGAGATCTTGCAGCCCGTCCTGCAGACCCCTCTCACCCAGCCCCGCTCCACCTTCCAGTGTATCTTGGGCTTTGGGGGCATGTTCACCTCCAGCTCCCTCACAGACAGTGAGCATATGTTCCAGGTGTTCCACTCCAGCTGGGGAGAGTGGAGGACACTCACTGCGGCTCACGCGCCCCGCATGTCCAACCAGGGCATAGCTGTGCTCAACAACTTTGTTTACCTCATCGGAGGAGACAAGAACACCAGTGGGTTCCGGGCAGAGACACGCTGCTGGAGGTGAGGTCCCACCACCATCCTGTCATTCCTACTGTTTAACTGTAGTTCACCTTTTACCTATTCTCTTCATTGATTCTTTTTTTGATTATTGGTTTGTTATTTATTAGAGCTGAACATATTAGCCTCTTGCTTCATGTCTACTCAGATTCAATAATACATGTGTATTTGCAAGGAGATAACCTACTGACCTATTTATTGCTCGTACACTAGTTTCAAATGTCAAAATGTTCTTACGTTGATAACTTTGTTCGACTAGCTGTTCAAAATCCAAATAAATTCCTCAAAGGTGCCACATTAAGAATGACTTAACAGATTTGTTTTGCTCAGATAGCGTGTTCACATTCTTGGTCGTTGATAGTTCTTTCTATTGGGATTATTTCCCCTAGATACGACCCTCGCCACAACAGCTGGTGCCCCATCCAGCCTCTGCACCAGCAGCATGCTGACCACTGTGTCTGCGTGATGGGCGGCCACATTTATGCCATTGGAGGACGGGACTACAGCAATGAACTGGAATCAGTGGAACGCTATGACCCACACTCTAACAAGTGGGAATTTGTTTCACCCTTAAAGAGAGAGGTATGAGAGTATAGAGTTGTAAGATGAACAAAAAAGCATGTAATACTGCTACCATCCACATGATGGTGCTACATACTCGCCTGTGTGTTGAACAAACCAGGTATTCCCCTAACTTTGAATTCAAATCACTCAGGTTTTTGCCCATGCCGGAGCAGTGCTGGACGGGAAGATGTACATAACATGTGGGCGCAGAGGACGGACGTACCTCAAGGAGACCTACTGTTTTGACCCTGCGGCCAATCATTGGACAGAATGTGCCGAGGGGCCAGTGGAGCGGGCATGGCATGGCATGGCAGCTGTTAATGGACGCATTTATGTGATCGGAGGAAGCAATGACAAGTGCAATTATCGGCGTGATGTCCTGAAGGTACAGTGTAGCAAGTGATCAGTGGTGTTCATTGATGCACAGTGAAGGCAGTGTTTACTCTGGAAAAGAGTACAGATATAGGAAGACATAAGTTCACCAGTTATTTCATATTTCTTTTGTGATTTCTATGCACACTTTAAGGTTCTTAGGGATTCATTAAATGTGGAGTCAGCGGTTCTGAATAATGTGTGTTGCCAAAATCACTTTTTGTCAAAATCAGTGAATATCTCCTGTCTGTACTCTGCGCTGAAAAATAAATCCAGTGTTAATACACAGACTAAGCTCTGTAAATGGGCATGTTGCTAGCTAGTAGCTACGGTGGTCCCCCTTTGTTTAAATATCCTTTGCTTAAATACCAGTTTACAAAGCCTAGGCAGTGTATTAACACCAGATTCCTTTTCAACGCACACACATTACGTATAAGTCTGATATTGATATAAAGTGATTTCTTCATAATCACTGACTGTCTTTAATGAAGTCTTTTTCTAGCTTCTTGATCTCCTGTCACGCCTCTCTGTCTTACAACTTTAAATGAGAACAAAATATTCTATAGACTATTGAGTCACATCGTATTTAAAATTGTGACTGAATTAAGCACGCGCCAGACTTATGGCTTTTGACAGAGGTTTGGAAAGCTCTTAGATGAAATCGAGAATATTTCATTTTCCCTTTGTTTATTTTCCTAGGTGGCGTGCTTTGAGCCTGAAGTCAACTCCTGGTCTTTGATGGCCCCGCTCCCGGCTGGACACGGAGAACCGGGCGTGGCTGTGTTGGACGGCCTCATCTACATCCTGGGAGGACGCTCTCACGACAAAGGCAACCGCATGAAATACGTTCACGTGTACAACCCCGACACGGATGAGTGGGAGAACAAGACGGACTTTAAGGAGCGCGTGTCTGGCATGGCGGCCTGCGTGGTGCTCATGCCTCCTGCTGTCATAGCCCAGGCCAGGAGCTGGGAGCAACGCACCAAGGCATCATGGGAAGACGTGGACATGGATAACTCAGATGGCTCCAGTGAGGACTGAGACAGCAGTGGTTGAATTGAATCATGTCAGAGCACTTGAGACTGTGTCATGCACTTTTCCTACACAGCATGTTGGATTTGGAAGCACTTAGAGGAAATTTTTTTGTGGCATTGGTCATGGAAGCATCGTTTCCTTCTCGCATATAGACCGATTTGAGTGCCTCCGGACAAAAAGTGTCATCAAGGACATTTGCACACTTTGTGTTACTTTTTAAATATTCTCTTCGATAATAGTCGCGCTCCCTTCATGAACCCCAGCCTGCTCAAATGCTAATGGTACTATTTTCCGCTGATTCCTCTATATTACTCTGCATTTTTTTATCATAGAGAGGTGAAGTCTTCTGGCTATGCAAATACATGGAAACATGTGGTACTCCTATTTTACTGGGTTTGTTTTTTATGAAGATATACAGGATTTACGGACCATGGCTAAGGATTTTTTAATAATTAAGTTCCCGGTTACACCCTGGCAGAAACCAGTTATTGCCAGGAGCTACAATGGAGTTATCATCACATCCAAACTACTGAGTTATCATTACGTTTTAACATTGTGCCTTTTTGATTTGCTTGTTGCATCCCGAGCTTGTGTGGTGAAGTCTATTATTTATGTTTCATTGTACTCTGTGGATGGAGGTGAGCCTCAGGTATTGTGCCTATAATATCACAATATGTATGAAAACAATAACAAAAAAAACCTGGGTTGAACTGACATGTGTGTGTGTGTGTCTACCTACCTGAACGATGAGTCACTGGTGCCACAGGTCATAGACATACGCTCACATTATGAAACAATGTCTGTGAATGATTTATGAACGTCGATGTTCTCATATTTTTCTCTCCTTTCATATCGTAGAAAGTTAATCCACGACTCAAGCAAAATGAGAAGTATGGCACCGGTTTGCTTTTTACTGTTGGAATTTTGGACATTTAAGGACATTTAATTTCCTTTATTTCTCTGTCATTGATAATACTCCAGAATCATGTCAGAACTGTACTTTTCTTTAATATATAAGAGTTATGTCTTAAGTAAACATGCACTTGTACTAGAACACACTGTAACACAAGATATGCAAATTTAAAATCATATTCACAAGATACATTTTGAAACTCAATAAAAAGAGTAATATATTGCTTTTGACCTATGTGCACGTTAGTCCAGCTTGGACCAGCTCCTTTGTATTTATTTTAGGTTTTAGAAGCCCAAGGGAAGGTATACTGTTAAATCTAAACCTGCAGTGTAGAATTTTGGGTTTTATTTCCTAGCAGACTTTGTAGAAAATAATTATAATATCCATAAGTACATTTAATTTAGTGCATAATAGCTTTCCCTTAGAAAGGGTCTCATATATGTCCATATTTCTCCATACCTTGGACCAAGGCATTGGCGCCGCCATGTTGGAAGCGTCATGTTTGGAATATCATCAGGTGCATTGTTTAGAATTTAGAATTGTTCTTGTCCTTGACGGCCACTGTAGCTTCTGTTATTATTCAAAAGGGGTGGGGTTACCCAGGGAGTGTTGCATTCTAGAACTTTCTAGAACTTTCTTGATGATATCATATTACACACTGCACCTTTAAAGCCATTTCAAGTAACAATCAGCGGATCCCTATTTCTATATAATAGTAACAAAGCTCTGTGGGTTTAGTTTGATGTGTTGAGCTTGAAAGCAGTTGATGATTTCAAAGAAATTTTGTTGAAAGAACTGCTCAATGCAAATACAATTTGCAGGAAATGCGAATTAAAGGTGGAATCAGCAAATCTAACTTTTTTGTCAAAATAACTTTGTGTCAGAATGTCTGAATATCTCCTCATGGTCTGCTAGCTGTCTGGACTGTGTGCGACCTTTTCAGTAACAAGCGTTTTCTCCAGAATCTCTCTATTCCACCTTTAACAGCTTTGTAATTCAGCACAAGTTTAATTAATGAAACAGGAAATCCCCACCGGTTAACGTCTTCCTTGTTTGAACTACTGCCGGTGGTGGGCTGCAGCTTGATTCCGCCCAGTCTCTACTAGTTCCTCTCCATTTGGCCCTATACTCCATCAAGCTTTATGAAGGCAGACTGCTGCTTTCCTCTCCCAAAGCTGTTTCATCCACATCTGTTACCCCCTGCCGGCCCTAAGTGAGTGCCCCCCCCCTTCCTTTTTCTTCACACTATTGTGCCACCCCCCCACCAAGTAGTCTGGGGGGGGGGTCTGCTGACACCAGCACTGGACATCCAAGATCAACAAATCTGTCCCGTGTTTATGCGTCAGTCTTTTCATTCTGAAGCCATACAGTACCACCCGGGGTACACTTAAAGACATATGTCATGCACTTAACCCCGTCAGCCAGCAGCCCTTTTTACAGGCATCTGAGTGCAGGTCGATGTGCTGCTCTTTTCCGGACCATTATCAGAGCAATTAAAAGGCTCCAAATTACCCCATTGATGTAGAGCTATGCAGATTAGAACCCCTGCTGGAGATATATGGATGTGTTTGTCCAGGGACTTTCACTAAGTGCTGGCTTTCCTTCTTGTTGTGTGGTAGGCGAAGAGGTCCAGCTTCTTGGACAGTAAGTCAATGGAGAACAAAGAAAGTCACCTGTGGATGGAGATCTGGAATCAAAAAGGGGCTTCGGTTGACTGTGTGGCAACTGTATCCCCCCTGGATGTTTATGGAGCAGGCTGGGGACTGCACCCAGTGGGACCCCTTGACATACAGCAGTGTGTTCTGTAAACTAGGACACCTTATAGATTTATATTTTACCAAACGCTAAATGACATGGCATGTACAGTGAGTGCAACATGCATGGTTGCAGTATGAATTTACTCTGTAGTTCACATAATACACGGTATTATATTGTATTGTGATGCAGATGATCCAATAGCATCAACCTTACAGTATCAAGAGTAAGTATTTCAACAAACATATTTTTCTTTCTCCTGCCCATTGATGATCACAATTCTACATTAAGACTTTTCTACAGCTTCAACCACCAGCCCTTTTTAAAAACATTTCACTTTGTATTCAAAATGCAACTTCAGGAGATCAGATGAGGACACACATGAAAGAGAAGCACACTAATATATACATTTAAATTTACACACTAATACATTTAAATGAATACAAAGGTGGTAAATAATTGCCTAAGCGTATTTGAAAAACTCATATTGAAAATCACATCGAAATACGTCTTTAAACAGTTTTTACTGATAAAAAGGGGTTTACTGATACAAGTTTGAAAATAAAAAATAATGAATTCTAGAAATATATATATTTACTCCAATTTTACAAATAAGGAAAATAACATACATCAGACAAAAACTTTCCAGTCTTGATACAGAAACACCATCTCTGTCCTACATATTGTAATTGAGCAGTGATCTGGCTTTATTTTGTTCCCTATTTTGCTGGAATATTTGAAGGGAAAGATTCAAACTTTGAACAGGGTAAATTTACAGCCATCTCACTGGGGCATTATATCACCTAAAATGACATAAGGCTTTTATCTACTAATTATTCCTGTGGCGTATCTGGGTTTCTCTTGTCCACTAACAGATTTGGGTTTGTGTTGTGTACTAAATGCATGGGTATATGTATAAAGGATATTTACTATTACGTATGATGATCCCATACCACATGCTGTGCTAGGAGCTCTTTGATGTCTTCACCAATTTTTTTTCTTCCAATATGATTTTTATCTTTTTACTTAATTAAAAATAAGAAAGGGAAAAAACATGGCTTTTGGGAGATATAAGCTCCTAGTATCTCTGAATTTGAATTTCATCACTCTGACCTTCTCACCCAGCAGAAAAGTAGGCTAAATATCTCTATTCTTCTTCTCATTAAATTGAGTAAATGAACCGTGTGCAACATACACTTGGGGAAGTCTTAATGTGGACACACTGGCTCAAAAAGCCTCCAAGATAATGAATAGCAATGAATTAAAATCCACTTCAGGACAGAATTGTTCCTGTAGGAGGACCCCCCCCCCCCCCTCCACACACACACACACACACACACACACACACACACACACACACACACACACACACACACACACACACACACACACACACACACACACACACACACACACACACACACAAACACACACACACCTCCTCCCCACTCCTCCCCCCTGGACTTTACAACAGTCATTAGCAGCTCATATCCACCCAGGGTGGAGGCGTTGGGCCCAGCCTGTGTTTTTCAAGGGTGAAAAGGAGCCAACAGCCCCCCATTTTCATGCTTCTAAAGGCTCATTGAGATGGAGAACGGGAGTCGTGCACAGCTTTATGATGCCTGTGGGTAAACCTCAGCAGGTGAGCTGCTGTCACGGTAATACAATGTCTTTAATGCATGCTGGGCCTGTCAGGACTACAGAGTGGGCCCCATTAGATCAACAAAGAGGAAATACAAACAAACAGCAGCTAAAGGATGCACTCCTTATCACAGCCGCCCAGGTACCAGACATGCACACGTTCACCCAGAAACAAAGGCCCTTTATACACTCGTGTTTGATAAACTTGCTGTATGCAGAATGGGATGAAAACCAAATTACATACAGGCAATATGAATCTTAATGGCTAGAGCAAGCAGAATGTCCAGGGTCAGTAGAAGATAAAAAGGTCTGGGTAGAAGGGATAACTGTGTGCGGATAAAGCATTTCATTTTTCTGTAGGCCTAATGAGCAATAGGGAAAAGTATTTTCCCCAACTCATATTTACACCACCCATCTATTTGAATCAATGTGTTATTACAATAATATAAGCCTTAAAGGTGGGGTAAGCAATTCTGGAGAATGTCAACTTAGTGAAAAGATTCACGGTCATGTTTACATGCTAAGGTGACCCCCCTTTGTTTACATTCCCATTGTTACATACCAGTTTACAGAGCCTAGGCTGTGTATTAACACAAGTTTTATTTTCAGCGCACTCACAGTACGGACAGGAAGCAGATTTTGAGGAGATATTCACTGATATGACAAAAAGTGATATTGTCCAAGAAATATTCTCCAGAATCGCTTACCTCTCCTTTAAGTTGTATGTATTCTAATTGTCTTCTTAAAGGTGCAGTGTGTAATATGACATCATCAAGAAAGTTCTAGAAAGTTCTAAAAAGTTCTAGATTGCAACGCTCCCTGGGTAACCCCACCCCTTTCGAATAATAACAGAAGCTACAGTGGCCTTCAAGGACAAGAACAATTCTAAATTCTAAACAATGCACCTGATGACATTCCAACCATGACGCTTCCAACATGGCGGCGCCCATGCCTTGGTCCAAGGTATGGAGAAATATGGACATACAGTATATAAGACCCTTTGTAAGGAAAATAATAATAATCTAAAAAAAATGTACAGCTATTATGCACTAAATTAAAAGTACTTATGGATATTATAATTCTTTTCTACAAAGTCTGCTAGGAAATAAAACCCAAAATTCTACACACTGCAGGTTTAAGGGATGTCATACCTTGATTTAACGGTGCACTATGTAACTTTGGGTGTGTCAGAGAAGTATTTCCTCCTAAATGAAAAAACAAACTTTCCTCACAGGAAGATTGGATCCCTGAAACACTGGGAAGCTAGCTAAAAAAATAATGTTTCACTGTTGTTTTCAGCAGCAGGGCCCACAAACATCTTCGAGTCTTACTTTGGTGACAAAATTATTTTGCTTTGACTTACGATGATAGAATTATTTAAAAAGAATACCATGTTGAGAAAATATGTTTTGTAAGATTACTGCCGGCTCTGCAAATGTTCAAAAATCCCCATCCCATGAAACTGCATAGTGCACCTTTAAATAATAAATGGAAAAGATTATAGAAACAAGACTTGAAATCATGTTACTTAATGCTTTTATTCTCAGATCACATCACAATTTGCAGACAGACATAAACTGCACACTTATGATTCATTATTTCCTTATTTTTTCTTTATAAAAATAATATTTACACTTAGAGATGAGATGAAAATACAAAATAAATAAACAATTTTAACAATTAAACAATCAATCAGCATGGAGCAGCACACTTTCATTTTCCTTCAGCCACACTGGAGTCTGTATCCTGCCTGTATGAACTGCAGACATTTTACAGACAGCTCTTCTCCTTCTTTGCATCTTTAGTTCATCCATTGTTTCCCGCAGGCTTCTGGCCTCAGCCTTGTCTGGACATGCACTCTCTCTCTCTCTCTTTAGCAGCTTTGGATCCACTGCAGCCTCTGTAAAGTCACTGTCAGTCAGTTGAAGTTCACACTAAAAGATCCCTTCACCAGCAGGAATACGAGAACAGCGGGTACTGGCTCCACTCGGGCACGTTGCCATGGTGATAGCCGTGGTGTACCGCCTGTGTGTGTGTGGGGTAGTCAGCGGTCAGGTGGTGGGGAGGAGGAGGAGGGGGTGGAGGAGGGGGGTACTGGGCAGGTCCGGGCCCACTCCACTGGCCCAGAGGCTGCTCCGCTCCGTAGGGACTGTAGATGTGGTGGCCGATCACTCCGGGCTTACCGGCCTGGGCCATGGTCATGTTGAGGGCCCCGGTGAAGTCCTGGGAGGCCGGGAGGTGCTGGGGGGGCCCAACGGGAGAAGGGCCTATCTCATGTGTACCACGGGGCTTTGAAGAGTCCTGATTGGGCACGGTGGCGACGTCGGGCACTCTGGACTCGAAGCTGCTGCGTGCCGATACACTGTTGCTGCTGCCCACGCTGGAGGAGGGAGAGGGGGACTTGCCGTACTCGTTGAACCTGATTAAAAATAGGAAGATGGTCAGTGTTGTGTTTTTAAGTTAAGTTGCTTTTTTTTCTCAATGAACACAAGGCTACATTGAAATGTGTATTTTCGCATATCCCCTATCAAGACACCACACTCCAGATGGGGGTCCTCGCGCAGGGTCAGCCATAGTGCAGTGCCCCTGGAGCAGTGCTGGGGTTAAGTGCCTTGCTCAAGGACACAATCTTAGAGATAGTGGGCATAGTATATATAATACTAGCCACCACTTGTTTTACTCCTGTCTGGTGCCGGGCATCAAACCAGCGACCTTATGGTTACTGGTCGGACCCTCTTTCCTTTACAGTCTCTAGGCCATCCTACCACCAAGGATGGCATTATGCTCTGATTTGTTGTATTTCTGTATTCACCTGTATGGTTGGTAGGCAGCTGGAGCAGGAACCAGCTGCTCTGCGTTGTACATGTCCCTGGGATCAGCCCCAGCGGGGGAGTCTGTCCTCATGGCGTGCCCCCTCTCTGCAGCCCACGGGGAGTAACCCTCCGCCTTGACCGCATCACCCTCTTTTTTCATTTTTGGAACGTCTCCTTCCTCTCCGTCATAACCCTCATACGATGACCGGTTGAACTCTGAGAAAATACAAATGATCAGATCATTTATTTTCCAGGACATTAAAGAACAAACATAAATGGGAGGAATATGCAATTCAATTCAGATCAATTCAGGAATAGAGACTGAAATACTGTATGTACCTGGTGGACTGTCCTCTTCAGATTCCATCTTCAAACTGTCGGAGACCTTGGCTCTTTTTTCAAGGCAGGCCAGGTTCTTGTTTGCACGCCTGCAGACAAACACCAATTTCATTAAACGAGTAGCACACACATTTCAATATAAATAAATAAATGTTTCAAAATAAAGAAAGCAAATGAAGCATCTTTGTGTAGACACCCACCTCTTTTTTGCCGTGCCTTCCTCACGGAAACCTTTTGCGAAGGGGTTGTGATCGATCTTCAGCTTTGTAATCTGTAGTGGGGGGGACATTATATATTTTAAAATCTCAATAATGTGTGACACCCTGTACCATAGCAGTTTGCATTGGTTTGCAGTGAAATGTACTGTACCATGGTGTTCTGGTAGGCTGTGACAGATGTGAAGGAAGTCTCGGGGAAGGTGAAGGTTTGGAAAACGCTCCAACGGACGCTGAACATGTCGTCGGCCTGGACGATGTGGAAGCGCGGATGGTATTTGTGCATGGAGTGCAAAATGATCTGCAGATAGGAATATGAGGATTAATGCACAGCAGTTTTTTGTTTTTAAAGCTGTAGGCTACTATGTAAGATTTTCTATTCTTTTTCACTGTAATTTTGTCCACAATTACCATTCCACTTAAATTTGACTGGGACTAGAGAAGACTTCTTGTCTAAATACTTTTTTGAGTCCCTCTATAGGCCCTCTATATTTGCGCTAGAATAACGCGGGCACTAAGGAAGTGACATGAAATCGGAAATGTATTGCTAGCAACAAAAATAAAAACACACTTTGGAAAACGTTTTGGCTAGTTATTCAGACATGGCAGAGCAGTCAATAAAGAGACCACAAATTCCTAGTTACGTTGTACAGCTTTAAGCACTTTAAACCTCTAGCTCTGTCAGTGTAAGCTGTTTTCTCCATTCAGAACTACAATTACTCGACGCCTCTAAAAAAAGTAGTGCCCACATACAGTATATTGGAAATACAGGGTTCTGGTAATGCAATTATAACTCACATGTCCGTGCTGGTCCAGTGTATTGTTTGTGAGCTTGAGCTTGAGGAAGGAGACAGACTGCTTCATCCAGTGGCTTCCCGGGGCTGGGGAGTCCGGGTGGAGGTAAGTCCTGCATGGAGGTTGGGGCTCCGCTTTTCCTGCCACCTCCCATTTCTCTTTATTCCACTGTAGGAGGGTGAGAGAGATAGTGAGTCTGCCATATATATAGAGAAAAGGTGATTTAGAGAGGGATCTCCCTTCCCTTTCTCACAGTGTGAGAGGAGAGTGACTGCTGGTCAGCACCACCCACAGTGATAGAGGGTAGTACAGTGGGGCTCCCAGCAGGGAATAGAAAAACAGGACGAGATAGCACCCTTTGATCTATCAGAGGGGGGTGATAAACAGGGGATGTCTTGTCTGGAGATACTACTAGTAATAACAACTGAGAGCTAGGGCCAAAGCCATGGCTAGCATAAGTCAAGGCTAGAAGTAAAAAAAATGACAAAAAGGCTTAATGAATTAATCTCAGTAAATGCTTTCGAGTCCAAAATGAAAGAAATGGAGGCAGACTCTATAAGATGTCAATGTTCTAAAGAGTTCTACTTGGTTACAAAAATGTCTCTTTTAAATCGATATTGTGTAAAGTGCGTTGCTTTGCTGTATTTTAGTTCTATTAACTCTGTCTGCTTGTGTATGTAACTATGTGTTTTTGTTATGCTGCTGCCAGGTCACCCTTGAAAAAAGATTTTCAATATTCAATGGGGCTCTCCTGGTTAAATAAATGTTATAATAATAATAATAATAATAATAATAATAATAATAATAATAATAATAATAATAATAATAATAATAATAATAATAATAATAATAATAATAATAATAATAATAATAATAATAATAATAATAATAATAATAATAATAGGTGCCATCTTACCTTGTACCTAAAGCCATCAACGGGGACCATGTCTACCAGTAAGATGTACTTTGCGCATGGGATAAGGCCGGCAAGACTGACTTTACAGTGTGGGAACATCCTCCTGGAAAGACACAGACAGGAAACATGTGCGTTTACAAAAAAAGAAAACCCCCATAGCAACAGAGAAGAATATCATATCAAGGTTTTTCATAAGAAGTTTAATTCCGTGGTCTTACCTGCCAGGTTTAGTGATAATCATCTCTGTGCCTATTTCATGGAAGGACTTCCAGAGTTGGGGGTCTTCCAGAGTCAGCCTGATGTTGCTCTGGAGGTAAGGATCAGGGCCAGCAGCCATGGAGGAGGGAGGAGGGCCGCTGAAGGTAGGCTTCATGTCTACAAGTGAGAAAGATTCATTCACAGCCATGCTTCACTGGAGAAGTCGTGATGGAGGTAAGGTACGCTCGGTTAAACACAAAGCCTGTTGGGTCAGTGTGGCGTAAAAAACCCAATGAAAGTCAGTCATCACTCACCTCTGATGGACTGCATCGCTTCAGGTTCAGTAGTAGTGGCACAGGGAAAGGTCATGCACTGAGGGCCGAGAAGCAATCCAAGCATGGGTGATATCCAAATGTCTTTCTTCTGCTCCGCTCCAAACTCCTTGGTCATGTGTGGAAAAAAGAAAAAGGAAAATCCAACAGCTCAGGGCAGTCAAATGGTTGGTCTAAGTGTTGTTGCGGCAGATATCCAGAGCTTTTAGGTCTTGCAGGAAGGGGTGACCATGACTTTTAAGGGGAGCCGTGGAGTGGGTGGGGTCAAGAGAGCTGTTCCCAGGCTTTGAAGTGGCACAATGATGAGTCAGTGCCCCGCTGTGATTGGAGGGTGCTGGAAATCAAAGGGACTTAACAGAGCCTTGATACCGTCCCCACAGGAAGGGGGACGGAGGAAATGCATCTTTATTAACTGCTAAGAGACTTTAAAACAAATATGGACGGACTTCAACCACTGCTTGCAGATCAGCGCTCGCAGCAGCGGAACCAGATTCTGTGTCAATGTCTTTCACATGGACATAACCACACACACACACAAAAAAATGGCATTTAGTGTCTTTGTGCTATGTGGTTAACACCCAGTACAAGTCATTTAACACAACTGATAGGGATACAATGGAGGTGACATTTAAATGAGATGTGTTTCTTGTGTGTACACTGGAAGAGTCTTTATTTGCTTGAATATGGCAGAACTTTCAAGGGTTTCCTACCTTTTTCACACTAATAATTATTCCACCTGTCTTTCTATTGATATTAAAGGTGGAATCAGGGATTCTGGAGAATGGTTGTTGTCAAGAATCAATGTTTCTCAAAATCAGTGAATATCTCCTCACGGTCCACTACCTGTACTGTACTGTGTGTGCTGAAGGAAAATCAAAAGTGATTTTGATTCCACCTTTAAGATCAATAGAAAGACACGTGCAATAATTATGTCACACAATGTATAATCACTATGTCACACTTTCCTATACTCCTCACTTTCTCCATCAGATAAATAACGCAGTGGGTGGGAAACTCTGTGTAAACCCATAATGGTCTAACGACAACGGCACTCTCTCCCATGCAGGTAACTTTCACCTGGGGGCATCCACTGAGGACTGCGTGTGTGTGTGTGTGGGAGGGGAGGTGTTGTGTATTGGGGAGTCTAGACAGACCCAGTGCTCTGACAGATAATCTCATTAGGCTACTTTCCCTTGAAGGGGCTAGTTTCTGCATGTAGAGAAATCCCTGTGTATAGGCAGGCAATTAACAGCCAGTTAGCACCACAAGCCCAAGTCAGCCCTTGAATGGGACAGGAGGGGTCGGAGAATAAAGACCCTGCCACAACAACCCGGGCCACCATACACATCCAGGGGGAAAAATCCAGGGGTGTCATATTCGTAGGCCCCGTCTCTTCCTGGATCGTACCACGTTACCAAAACAAATGCTAAACACTGCAGACGTTAGCATAGAGGAACACAAAAAAAATCAACAACAGTACCCTCTCTTGTTGATCAAAATTTGAATTGAGGCGACTTTCACATCTCATTCAATCCTCTTTTCTAGCATAGACACACCACTTCCACTTACATTTTCTCATTGTATTCTCATGTCTGCATGCTGCATACAATGCCTTCTGTCAGCTCGGGCCCTCTGACACCTGTGCACAAAGGCATTTTGTTGTCGTTGTTTAGTGCAATTGTATGGATGACAGGTTAGACACCAAAACCAAATGTAATGGAAAATATATGCACCATATGATGTGGAATTTCACAAGCACTGGTGCAGCGAGGGAATGGCCCCGCAGATTTACAAGGTATCACCCTGCAGGATCAGCAGTTAAGCGAGCATAAAGAGATGTTCAGTGCTACAGAAGTCTTCCCTGTGAAAATATTGACTTGCCTCTTTAAGGCTCCTGTGTGGGGGTCGATGCGGAGTAAAAAGGACAATAACACTCTGCTTGTAATGATGCACTTAAGGATGCAGAGTTCTCTGAACGATCATTTACTAGTGTCACTCTCCCAGCACTCCCCCTCCCCTCCCTGTGGAACCTGGTGGCACAACATTGGCCTTGAGGGAAGTGCGATGTGTTTTTATACACCTTATGCCAAACCAATTGTCACTGAGGAGTTATTAATCACAGGTTTAGTGTTGCTCAATTGGCACTTGTTCAGCTCCCCTGTGGTACTACAACGGGATCCCCTTAAAGGTGGAGTCAGCCATTCTGGAGAACCCTCATAGTCAAAAAAAATCACTTTTTAGTCAAAATCTGTGAATATCTCCTCACAATCTGCAACCTGTCCAAACTGTGTGAGTGCTGATGTGAGAAATAAAAAGATTTTCATTTTAAATTCTCCGCAGGTTGCTTGCAGCTCTGGGCAGCAGAGTGTGACAGTGTCCGGGGCTGAGGTGTACATTTCAGCAGCAGCAGTGTCAATCCCATTACGCACTGGGACCGGAGGTGACAGCTGTGACTGGTTAAAAAGCCTCAGTCATTGCACGGCCTGGGGACTAAAGTCAGCCATGGCAGGCAGCTCTGCCTTATGTAACAGCCAGCCCGGGGGCGATTTGGACAGGGTGACACATCAGTTTACTAACGGCACCTAAATACAGTAGCAAGAAAATGAGAGTGAATTCTTTGGAATGTTCTACATTTGTGCATAATTCATGTGCTCTGATCATTAACTTGGTCATAGTAGACAAATAACCTCATAACACCTATTATTATTATTATTATTAAATTATATCAATATCAAAAATCCAAATAGGAAATAGAATGTTAACTCCTTCACAAATGTCCTCCAAAAAGCTACCACAAGTCAGATATTCAAATCATTTGAATCGTTTGAATTTGAAATGGTAGTTAGAGGTTAGTCAGGCCTTTCACTTGACCAACCACCAAAATGTTGGTTATTGAAACTCCACTCTTCATAAGCTGAAAGAAATCCTTAGGTTGAACAAGAGTTAACAATTTATTTCTCACCCATAGAAATATAGTATGAAAATAGTACACACACTCAAATGTATAAAAAATTATCTCAGACATCTGATGCTTAGTCGATTTTGGAGATGTGAGATTTGGAGACTTTCATCTAACTGTTTCAGGCAGATGTAGCTTTGACATTATTGTCACTTTGAAGAATAACAAACCAACATGACCAACTTATGAAAACATGAAAGAAATCCCCAGGGGTTCACTTATCCTTTCTTGGCACTGTATACTGTAGGAATGTAGCTACTCAATATTTTCAACAGAATCAATAATGAGGATTGACTGGGCTGAATCTGGTCATAGTTCATTTAAGTTACACAGCAGATACCCTTCTATGACTCATATCCCACTGCTGCTCTCTTCACTACATCTATACTCCCCGATCACCTTTAGTCGGCGATGTCCCACCTCCCAGGTGTCAGTCTTTGGCCATTTGCTTTAACTGCACAGAGTCCCTTGTGCTCCACAGTTAACAGCTGCCAATATACAGCCAGGGCCCGGGGATCAGACGGCTCTCTAGCGGCCCAATAAAGAGCCCTCGCAGTGCACTGACGAGAAATCTCACACCTTTCGCTCACATTAGCCATGCAGCATGCCCTTTTGATGCTTAATTGGCCACTTTGAGGGGTTTGCAGAGATAGCAGCCCCGTGGCTGCAAACAACGTGATGTCACATGAGGCCCAACAATCTCACAGGGCTGGAGAAAAATGCCTTCACCGGATTTTCTATTATAATTTCGGCTGCTTTGAGATGCTGTGCTGAAATTTACTCCAAGATCATGGTGACATGCACAGAGCACTTTTCTTACATCCATGTACTTTTTTTTTTGTTCTCCACAAGATTATATTAACGTAAAGGCCATCCAATATTATATAAAAAAATAAACATGCCTATTTACTCTATTCTATCTGCTATTGTGTTTTATTCATGTCTCAGATGGCTCTCTGTACTTGAGTTTTTTTCTTGTTCTATATTGTATTGTTGAGAGGAAGAATTTCATTGCAAATGTTGTGCATATGACAAATAAACCTCTTGAATCTATTCCTGTCCTTACTGGGCAGTGACAATGATCTCACATGCACCAAACTAGGGGCCGGGTGAGCTCACATTTGGCCCAGCACATAAGAAAACAAAGCTCACATCTAGCTTGCCTGGCAAAGGGGGCAAATGACAACTTCACAGCACTTCATAAGAAACTCCTGGAAGTTGCTAATGAAGACTAATGACTTCCCTCGTGTCGCAGACTTCACACCCGAGTGTACAAGCCCTTTGACCACAAAGTCAATGTGGTCAGCGGGGTGGTCCGCCGGCCACAGGAGTTAAAGAGAGCACACAGCTCCACACACAGTCAGCGCAAAGAAGATACTTTTTCATGGTATTTTATACAGTTTAGATTTCAAAATGATTCATATGCAAGATCCAATATATGCCTTTACCATTTGTTTTCTGTTTTTTTTTTTGCAGTATTTTTGGGAATCGAGGGCTAAATAAAGACAGGGCTGATTGTGATGTAAATTTGCAATTGTGGGCTTTTTAATCAAATGTAATTGACTGTCTGGATTCTCCAGAAGGAAAACATTCTTACAGTCTGTTTCAGTTGTTGTTGTAATTGTATAAACATAATAGGAGTCTATTCGTGAGATTCATTAAAGCAGCCAACCGAAAATAAGGAATGTTGGAATTTTAAATGACTTTGAAAAGTCTCCTAGGCCACACAAACAGTGCCAAGAAGGTTGACCGCCTTATAATCAGCCATCAGTGTCACCATATGAATGTAGTGTGCTGACAAGAATTCCTGCCGTGCATCACCTTACTCCTCGCAGAATACTGCATGAACATCTCCTGACTGGTGTCTGTCCTTGTAGCACATGGATGTCACAGCTAGTCCAAAGCTAGTTCACCTAATCATCACCTGTAAATGCATTCGAAACAATAAAGAAAATGAATGAAAAACATAAAGGAAGAAGTAATTGAATTGAATTAGAATGCATATCATTTCTTGATACAGGAGTGAAAGGATGAGTGAAAACTGGCCATTTATTTTTTCCTGGTTCATATTTAAGTGGAGTCAGGGACTCTAGAGAACGTTTGTTGTCAAAATGACTTTGTCAAAAATCAGTGAATATCTCTTCATGATCCGCTACTGTCCATACTGTTTGTGCGCTCGAAAGAAATCCAGTGTTATTACACAGCCTAGGTTCTGTATATGGGCTTGTTGCTAGCTACGGCGTGCCCACTTTGTTTACATACCAGTTTACAAAGCCTAGGCTATGTATTAACACATTTCTTTTTAGGCGCACACAGAGTATGGACGGGTAGCCGATAATGAGCAGATATTTACTGATTTTGACAAAAGTGATTTTGAATTCTAGCATTTATTAATTTAATCATAATTATTTATTTTCTTATAAGAAGTCAGTCACACTGGTAGTTACGCTTAGTTTTAACCACATATGAAGTACATCGTTAGGTGACCCTTTATATTCCTAATATATTCATAAGTCACATGTCAGCAATATTTAGTGTCTGTTTATGTATTATATCCACTTTGTTCAGATATCAAAGTGTGTCGGTGTGCTATAAATGTTTGACAATTGTATGACTTTTTGGTCCGACATGAATTGTGAAGACTGTAAACCTGAATTTTAAATAAGGCGCTCTATGCTCCAAAAATGCAATTTAGTCTAATAAACACTCACAGTATATGAAAAAATAACTTGATCGAATTTTGTGGTTTCTTAAGTTTTATAATAAACCATAGTTAGAGCAGTGACAGAGCCAGGACCAAGAGGTCTGAGTGAAGCTAAACCAATGTCCTCTCTGACACCAGGGCCCTGGTGGATGATATTTAAAGTAAGCACACAAAACAAAGATGAGTTTCTCAAATATATTTTTGGTTTGACATCTATAATGCATTCAGTCCAGACAGAGAACAGTTCCCCCTCCAGCAGCTAAAGCCTTCAACACAGTCACCCCTTTAGCCGTGGTACATTCCAAGAAGCTCAGCAGAGAACAATACAAAAGTATCTTACAACAACAAAAAATTAACAAAATGAAGAAAATATAATACAAAACATTTTTCTTTTCAAACCAAGGGTGATAGTTTACAGTTATTTATTTCTTCCGTTTAAAAATGACATCTAAGCGGCTTTCAAAAAACACAATCGGTAAATATCTTTCTTTTCATAGAAAACAATCTGTAAAAAACATTCTGGTGTCTTCCTCTGAGAGTTAAGCTATAGAAGTGTTGACCAAAATGGTTTGAATGGAAAGGCATCAGTATTTGAAAGTCTTTCTCAGCATGCACTACACACCTCCACTGGAGCGTCAGGTACTTACGGGTCGTTTCCTGCGTTGATTGAAATCGAAGCGACCCCCCCCCCCCCCCAATGATTGCATTTTCACACATGCGCACAATTTCTCCAACTTAATATCAACCAATTAACGGCAAACGAATTGGAAAGATACTTGGATTTCAGACATGTACAAAAGCTAATTTCATAATAACTGAAAACCCCCCCCCCTCTCCACATCATTCAATTCAGTGCTGGTGACAGGACGTCTTCCTGGTTAAGAACTGTTCCTCTTCGCTACAAATGCACACCGAAGAAAACAATTATGTATATAGGACTTAATGTTACAAGAAATACAGTGAGTACAAAAAAAAATAGCACAATGTTAAGTGCCAACTGAAAAAAAAACATCCCAAATTGTAAGTGTAAACATTTTTTCAATCTGCTACAGGTTGTGAAGCTGTGTGTGGCCTCGAATGCAGCCGACTGACCTTATATATCCCCTCCGTGTTCACTGAAATATATAATGTACCGATGCAAAGCGTTCTTGCGGAATTCAATTTGCATGCCGGAATAAGTGTTCAAAGTGGACAGCTGTGCATGCTGCTGAGCGAGGGTCCACACTGAGGCACCTCAGATAGGCCCATAGCTGCAGCTTGGAGAGAAAGTTAGCAAACAACATTTAGAAGAAAAAAAATAAATGCATAAACACGGGATTAAGTTGGCTTTAAAGGCTAAAAGTCTTCTCTGCCACATCCAGTGTGGAGTGATGTGCAGGATAAGCCGATGTGTGATATGTATTAATGGCACATTACAGACATGCTGTTAGATTGAAGCATCATCGTCATATGGCGATGGGAATACTGCATTAGTTTTGGGTGTGGGAGTGTTGTGTTGAGTAATGCACATAAAAGGAGCAATAACATCAACATAGACAGCTGCAGTGACATGTACCATTCCTTCTTTTTTCTTATTTTAAGACGGGGGCACAGGGTTTGTCAGAGTGGAGCCAAGTTGCATCAAAAAGAAAAGCTTGGCCTAGTTCAGTGTTCAGCGCACAAGGCCTGCAGAGGCTCAGATGTCCATGTAATCATCCTCCTCCTCCTCTTCCTCCTCTTCCTCGTCCTCTGACTCACTCTCCAGGGAGGACTCCTGGCTGGATGTCTCCTGTACCTCCAGTGCGGGCTGGCTCAGTGTGTCCTTCTTGACTGTGGCTGCGGACTGGGATGACAGGATGACGTTCTGTACAAAGGGGGGGGTAGACAGCAGGGGTCACTGTTGAGCAATAGACCGCACTACAGTTTTATGGTTATTATGTACACTCAAGACTCATAGAAGCACATATTTGGAGGCAAGCAAACGTACCTTCAGTCGTTGTTTGGTTTCCTCTGAGATGCTGCCTTTGGGTGAGAGCAGTGTGGGTGTCGGAGGCGTTACCGTGATTTCCGGCGGGAACTTGGTGACGGTGGAAGGGATGAAAAGCTTTGGCATGTTGGCTGGGACTCGCGAGCGGATCCTGTTGGGGTCTGGAAGCTTGGACGGGTCGTTGCTGACGTACTGCTGCTGCTGGTCTAAAAGAGAAAAACAAAGGGGAAATCTTAGGATGTTAATATGTTTTCAACACATAGGGGCTTCTGTAAGGCAAGGTTAAAGGTGGAGTCAGTGAATCTGGAGAATTGGTCTTTTTTGGGGCGCTGACAATAATCGAGTTAATTTACAGCCTAGACTCTGTAAACGGTTATGTTGCTAGCTATGGTGGGCCCCTTTGTTTACATGCCAGTTTACAGAGAGAAAGTGCCGTATTAACACCAGATTTTTTCAGCGCACACACAGTACAGACAGGTAGCATATCGTGAGGAAATATTCACTGATTTTGACAAAAAGTCATTTTGACAAGAAGCGTTCTCCAGAATGACTGACTCCACCTTTAATATTTGAATGTTAGTCATTTAATCCATGCATCCTGTTTTTTTTCTGTCACACCTCAGATTCAAAAAGTTGTGGTTCTGACCTGGGTTAAGTTGTGAGGTGCTACATGTGGCAGGTTCTTCCTGGAACCAGCCGCCTGCTATCTCCTGCCCTTGGGATACAGTGGCCAGTTTCATCTGTTGACAAAGGTGTGACTCCTGCTGTCGGTATGAAAGTCCCTCTAAGGGCTCCTCCCGCTCCTCTGTGGGGCAAAAACAAGCACCAACAAAAATACATGTTAGAACTATACTAGCACTGGACCCTGCACCTATTTGGCAGCTTTACAACATTTGTATTTCTTATAATTGATTAAGTCATCAGATCCTTTGGCAGCAAAGATAAAGGCAGCCGGCAACGTCATGTTATTTCCCTTTCAAGGGGAATAAATCAACACCTATAATTGAGTTCAATGTTCTTTTGTTGTTAAGAGACACAGAAAAACTGAATAATAAAAGAAACCTAAGCATTAATATTTCTGTGAATTTTGTTTGCAAGTTTATGGACGATTTCCCTGTTTTATGGAGACTTTAAAATTCCCTTCAATAAACAGCTTTCTGAAATGAGCACTTATCAACTAACTCTGAATGCCCCCCCCCCTTCAGCTCAGACAGACACAAACCAAAACAGAAAATTATCCAATACTCTTTCAAGCTTCTTCTCCACTATTGTTGCCTAGGAAACCATTACATAATACACATGGCTGCAGTGTCGCTTGATGCTAACCTGTGTGTGTGTGTGTGTGTGTGTGTGTGTGTGTGTGTGTGTGTGTGTGTGTATGCAAATAACATGTGAATGCAGATACTTTTGCATGTTTCTGTCACACTATCAGAAGCCATCTATGACCCCGTTTCCACTTGGCATTAACATCTGACTTTTGTAATCGGATCACATGAATGAAGCTCTAACTACAGGTGAAAACACTCTCAAGACGCATTGAGATCGGATCACAAAAACCACATTCGGAGGTGGTTTACGTCCGTTGTGACCGTTGTGTCCGCATTCATTTGGTAGTAGGAACACCAATGTGGTTTTTATCCACATTAGGGACCTCCTACTCAACTGCCGCCCCCTGCCTGAGCGGAAATACGTTGAAAATGCAGCTTTTATAGAAGCCTCATGAACGTTAGTTGCATCCGCCAGTATTGCAAATGACAAGCTTTCTGTCCTCTGTTTTCATTTCACTGCCTAAATCTGAAAACACGGAAATCGCTGCTATTGACTGGAGTGCTGCAAGGCAACGACTTCCTGTTCTTATCCGCTTAAGAATAAAAGTCAACTCGCGTTTGGCTAGTAACAGGCGTTTAATGTGAAGGCGCACAGGAAATATTCTGTTCGCATATGCTGTATCTTAACTGCATACAGAAAGCCGTGTAGGCTACTGGTGGTGGTGACAAGAGTGTAGCAGACGTTAGAAAAGCCGCCCGGCAAACACACATCTTTCACCAGCCAAAGAGTCGTAATACCTTACTCGACTAAGAGTTTTTACTTTGATATACTATCTATGATATTTCCCGCATTTGGCGATTGTTAATGTAGAGCCCTCTAAGCAGTGTTGTGCATCGCTCCTCCTTGTCTAAATGAGACAGTAGCCTATCTCTTCAACCTAGACTTGTAATTATCTTCGCAAGTAATACATTTTAATAGCAAATGCGATTAATACTGTGGCACTGTACAGCCCTGTATGTTTACTTGTGTGAACCCCACCGGTTAAAAACGGCAATGCAAATGGAAATGATGTACGTGTTGATTTAAATACAGCGCGGGTAAATGGAATCGGATCACAAGTAGACAAAGAAGTCACATTTGAAAATACAAGTGGGAACACACGAACTGAGAGCTGGCCACAGATTCAAAAAGTCAGATGTTAATCCCAGGTGGAAACAGGGTCCCAACTCTTATACCTTGAGGGAATGTTAAAATATTTGCAACTGGTTGAGATGAAAAATAAATGTCCAGTAGTAACACTTAGGGCCCACTCACACTAGTGCCATTTGCCTGTTCCGTGCTCAGCACGATTCAGCACGATTCCCCCGCCTCCCCACTCCCCCCGCTGGCCCGTGCTCACACTGCTTGTGGCCTGGGCACACTTGCACCTTGCCTACGTCACCGTGCGCGTTTAGGATTTGGAGCGTAGTCTACTTGTAGGCTATACGACTGTTTGTGAATATTTTCATCCGGCCAAATTTGCATCAAATATTCCACTTCCACATTAGAGCAACGAGAATCCTTAAGCTAAGCTATTGTTTTTTTTGAATGTAGCCTTGACGTAATAGGTCGCGGTGGACAGTCTCATATTTGTGCAGCACGCTGTTTATTATTAATATAACAGCCCGTCATCAGACCATACGTACCGGATGGTTTTATAAACATCGATCGCTCCATCAAATCCAAGTCAGAACTTTTTGTATGGGCAGAGATCGTTTTTTTAAGTGTCTTTATAAAGTTTCTTGTTAGTGTAGGCTACTGTTTCCTTATCACCGGACCGCGGTGTGTTATTTTGGGTTCGTTTCCACCGCCATGCGTAAAGGCAGTTATGAAAGCTGACGGGAGGAAAAAGAAAAAAATCATCTGACGAACGTGAGTAAACACGAAAACCTTTTTGCTTTGCTTTCTGAGCTGACCTATTTAGCTCTCTCCCTCTTTTATTAGCCCACACCTAGGCCTACACACACGTTAATTCTCACACATTATAGCTACAAGTCCAAGTGGTGGGCAATTCTGGTGCCGACTAGTAAGGCAGCGGACGTTAACGGACTATGCATCCTTAATAAATTCACGTCAGGAACGCCGCCTGTGCGATTGCTTGTGCGCGTGTCATCTCATTAGCATCTGTACTTTGGCCACGGCACACCTCTCCCAGGTGTGCCGTGGCCAAGGGGCTGTTCCGTGCTGGAATACAAGTTGGCGTGGTCACACTAGCCAAACGTTCTAGACTTTAGTATGCTAATGAGCTTTGGGCCGCGGCCCTAGTGTGAGTGGCCCCTTATACAGATGTTGTCTTTCTGGTGCCATAAGGCAGACATGTTTCTAGCATGTCACATGACCTTCAGTGAGTGCAGCTGAATGTACTACTGTTGAAATGTAGTAGGTGATAAGATGAACTCCGTAAAGGTTGCCTCAAAGCAGCGTTGTTGGTTTCCAATTAATGACACAAACAAGATGAATACTTCTGTATCGCACAGAGCTCTGCTTGACAGTTCATTTGTTAAAAAGGTACGTACTTTGAACATGGGGGAATTTTTCACTCACAAAACTATCTAAAAATAGAATTTGCGAGTAGAATGAATCTTAATAAACAATGTATTTTTTTGCAAATAGATTTCAAATGAATATAGTTACATAACTCATTACACTGACTGATTTGGTCAAGACCCACAACTCATTAATGACTGTAAATGTAAAGGAAATGTTAGCTTTACACAAAAAATCAAGACATAAGTTGCTGTGGGACAGTGCTGCCACAAACAACAACCAACATATGAATTTGTATTGCAAATGTTTACTGCCCTTAAATGGCTCTGCTGGCCTCAAACATCAATCAATGTATTTTTACTTCTTGAATTATTATCACATCTAACCAGAACAAAAGGGTTTACAACTCAAAGATTGAGTTTAGAATATGAGAGGGACTGTGAGGGGAGTGGGAATCTTTAGATAATAAACATGTAGTACACAGCAGAGCAGAATACTCATGAGGATCAGCTGTGATTATGCCAAACCCCTCCGGTAGGGAGAACACCAGTCACAATCTGCAGGGCACACATTTCTAAAACTGTTGTTGGGGGACGGACAAAACCCAAAAGGCAAAACATCAACAAGCCAGAGTCTGCTGTTATGTAACAGAGATGTGTAAGTCCACAGGCGCCCCCTGCTGGTCCCTTTACTGCCAAGCTTCGCGTCATTAGTGGTACTTGACTACAACACCATTGTTTCAAACAAAAACAACATATGATCTCTAAAATCTCAGAAAGAACATTTTGAAGATGTGTGTCCATTACAATATGGCAAAATCACTTAGAGCCCCTTTTAACCCGAATCCATAAAATCCTTCTTTGGGGAGATAGTTGCATGATAGCGAGCATCTTAAATGCGTTAGGCACTTTCATCAATCCAAGTTAAAGATATAGTCATTTAAGTTTGAAATTCAGTTTAGATGAGGCGGGCTATGTCCTATGTTCTTATTGCCCAATAAGTATTTTGAACCAATCACGGCAGTTCCCTGCCAGAAGGTTCTTTAAAAACAATGACTGTTGCCATGGATACCCCTTGATACTTGACACCCACACTGTACGGTCAAACTGTCTAGACCGATTTTGTATTAAACAAAATGGTATAATATTTATGGACATTTATTTTCAATCAGAATTTTCCCAGAGGCTTTAAAACATAGAGTGGTGAGATGCGTTGGAGTGGAGGCCACTGTACCTGTATGTGGTAGGAAGGCCATGGCTGCAGCTGGGTGGGTAACCGCTCTCCTGTGCTGCTCGTTGAAGCCCGGGGCTTGAGGTCTGGACAGCTTGCTCAGGGGCTCGTACAGCACCTTGGCTTGGCCCTCTGGGGTGGACAGCGGGTGGCAGGCCGTGTGGCTGAGCAGGACAGGGGTCGGCATGGACGCGGGGAAGAAGAGGTCCTTGGTGTACTTGGGTGTAGTCGGGGTATCGCCGGCAGTCTGTTGGAGAAAGGAGAAGAAGAAGAAAAAGAAAAAGAGCAGCGTCAGTGAGTAGGTGTGACCGACCTTTGAGATCCATATGGAGTGCTAACCTGCTCTGCTCAGGTACGATTCTGACAACTGTAAATCCTCTCCCATTGAGTCTGAATCCAGACACAGAATCTCAGTGTCAGAGAAAGCAGAATGAGTGAGCCGCAGTACTTTTCTAACTACGCACATGGAGAAATATTAGTCTTGGCTAGTAAGTAATGAAATCCATTACGGAGTAGCGAAGTTGTCCCCCGGGGGCTCAGAGGCGTACTACTCGTGTGCTGGACAGTGTTGGGTGCTGGCAACAGGAGCACAGCTGTACACCACACTGCATCCCTGGGCCACGCTTTTCCTTTTTGAGGACCACTTATAGACAAGAGCTGCACAAACAACCGGTGACAAGCCACCCTGCTCGCACAGCCGCTGTCATGGTAACGCAGAGGAAGGAGCACAGTTAAAAGAAATGAACCTTCTCTAGTTTTCAATTTAAAAAAGGATGAAAAAGTTGGATGAGAGGCCAGCTTTTTATACGCCTGTTAAGTCCAGCCCTTCATTCCTAATGTATCAACTGTAGCACAATTGAACAAGATGAGGAAATAATTAAGTTGATATCCAGTGGAAGGATATACACAATATAGTACTAAATTATTTATGAAAGCATATTAAAAAAGTAAATATGACTTCAGATTTGTCATAGAGAGTGCTCCTTTGTAAATTTGGTTATTAAAAAGGTATTACAGTTTTCCAAAGCCTAGAGGCAACATTCAGGGCCACGTTACACTTCCGTTTATGACGAGCAGGCGCTGGCAGATACAGTATGTTAGCACAGGGTCATTTGGCAATAACTACGCTCTGGGACCATTTTTCGCGGGCTCTCTGCTGGGAGTTGAAATCAAATCGTGCTCTGAATCGGAGCAGTGTGTATGAGGATGCTCCCCATGGGATTCACACAAGCAGAGCACACGCAAAACAAACAGTAGAGTAGCCATCCAGAAGCTTAGGCAGCATCAGACCCTTCAAGCTCAGCAGCACAGCAGCTTCAAGCATGCACCGGCTCTGGTGATTCATAGCTCATGAATTAAACATTAGCCAAACAAAGACACCATAAGTCAGCTGGACCGTGTGCAGTGGAATAACACGACCTGTGAAAATTGCAGCACATAGAATAGCACGCAGCCAGTGTGTAGGCTCCTTGAGTGTCTGCTGTGCGGTAAGAGTGGGCTGCTGGCAACCCCAACCCAAGTCCCACTATCTGGATTGAAATATGGTTCTTTTTGCAATTACTGAGATTGGGCTTTAAATCAGATTAGTGCCAGCTGTAGACGATGTGGTCGACAGGTTTGGTCATCTTTCCAACACAATTGAAAAGAGCGGCCAACCGAACATTTTAATCAAATTGCCAGCCCAAATGGGACTGACACCAGAGCTCCTTTGAAGCACATGGCCATATTTTTTGATGACTTAAACCCCTCAACATTCTTTCCAAGTCTGCTTGTATACAGACGGTGAGACTGGAGTGTCTTAGTAAAGTGCCTATATCCAAGTCTCTCAAAAAGCGACTGCATCTCCCCAAGCAGAGAAGAGAAAAAAAAACAAAAAGATTATTAAAATATATCACAATAACAAGGACCATAGGTCATGGGGCCCGAAGACGCTCTCCTCCCGATATGTCATGAATCAGATAACAGCTAATTTTCCCACTCAGCACTATAAGGGCAGATCGTGTTCTGCACTTGTGGGGGCTTGAAGGAAATGTGTGAATCTGGAAGAGGCAAGGCAAGAATGCTTCATGTGCTCCAGAAAAGGTGCGTACTCACATTTACCACTACATACAAATGCAACCAAGTGCAAATCACGACACAAGCTGGTGGTAGCACAATGATTACACATAAACAGCAGGTAGATTACACTGCAGAAGGAGCCAGTGTGCAGCAGCATCCAGGCTTATTAGCATCACAGGAGAGAGCCAACACGAGCCCCCACATCCAGGCTAATTATCGGAACATGTAACAGGTCAACAATGGTGCCGTGTTTACTTGGTGATCAAAACAGCAGTCATGGTTATGTGTCGCCAGGCCACTGCAATGTGTCTGGTTAAGACTCCATATCTGAGATTTTGGATCAAAAATTACACCAATAAATTGTCACAATGAAATGAAATCAAGTGATTTTAGTTTTGGATGTCGATGAGTCTGAAGTTGATATGTTGCAATCTTAACTGATATTATTTTATTTTTGTGCATCAAACTATAATGGACAAAGCAGGTTTTATTAGACACTTCTCTCACTCTAGCGATCATATAGAACATCATCTGTACGTTGTGTGTTTTTGCAGTCGTTAGTCTAATGTTCAATACAAACAAAGACAACAAAAAAAAGGTTCATGCAGAAAAATAAGATAATAGAATCAGTGCACTTGTCGAAAAGCGAGATGTATTTTGCTCAGAGTTCCTTGTGGTGAGGTTGGGGGAACATCACCGTGACAACAGGACCCTGGCTGACTGTGTAGGCTGGAGGAGGGATGTGAGGAAGAGGGAGTCACCCACACAGGATGAGGCACAGCCACTTATGACTGCATGAGGAATGTGAGCGCTGGGGGACGATGCTGAGTTAATAGTTGGTTGAGCGGAACCCATTAGATCTACTGCAATTGAGACAAAGTCATTTAATGCCTTTAGCTACTTGTGTCATTTCGCCATTGTGAATCATAAGCGCACGGCCTTGGCAAATGAGCAACGTGCATTCCACTGCTCAGTTGAAACTGATGACAAGTTTGGCAACAACTGAGAGGAAAATGGAGCTTTCACAACACGCTTTAGGACATATTTAGTCTTGGCAGGCTGGAGCAGAAGAGACTTAAATAAGTCAGGGAATTACCCAGTTACTTATCAGTGGAGCACAGGTTACATATTATGTTCATTTTCAGGTTCGACATTGTCACTTTTATAAACTGTTTCCATAGTGTCTAAACAACCCTTTATATTTCTCACAGTGCCATTGCTGAATCTCCTCTTTTCGGCCTCTGTATGAAACACACCGTCTCAGAGCCTGCCTATTTAAGCCACAACTAGGGTTTTTAAACACAGGTTTGCAGAAAGGTGGAGGAGAAAAAATAGAGTGTTATTTTAGCTCATTCTTTGGGAGTCTATAGTCACACCAGGGACCCATATTCCATACCCATATGTTGGAAAAAAATAATAATTAAAAAGCGCACTTTACATAATAGGCCACCTTTGAATCTGCTGGGTTAAACCTTTACTTGCTGGAGCCAAAAACATTCCGATGTTCGAATAATTTCATGAATTAATATTTTTCTTTTAACATTAGTTTAAAGGCTTTGTAAAAAAAAGGGTTCCCCTAAACACTTAAACATGGCTGCTGTTTGATTTTGAGTATAGCCTTAAATCATTGGAGCTTACAAGAAAGCTTACTATACAAGCCTGATCCCATTACACAAGTGTGGAAAAAAGGAGTATTCTGCCATCAACCTGGATAACATAAGGGATAAACAGAACTCTGCTCTGTCGCTGCAGTACGAGCTGTGAATCACCGGGGGAGAGAAATTGCAGAGGTGGCAGAAAGATGGCAGATGAGCAGGGAGAGGTTTTTTTGTTTGTTTGTTTGTTATTTTGTTGGGTGGCTTTTACTGGAGTTAGTTTTGGAGGCAGAGAGGAAACACAAGGAGAGAGAGAGAGAGAGATAAGAGGCAAGACATGCCACAAAAGGTCACACAGTGTTTTACCTGTCTTTGGGCAGAAGTGGCCAACTGTATCTGGCAGAACTTAACAGCTTGGTCCAGCGCTACATCCTCGTCAACCTGATACGGGAGAAGAAGAAGGGGCAAGAAAAGGTCATTGTGGGAAGAGCATTATATCATCATAGTTATATTCTACTAACGTGTCAAATCATTTCACATATCTCTTTCTATTCAAGAAAATCTCCCTTATGCAACACTGCAGCAGTGTGTACGATGCTAATACGGCCAATTCATCATATATTTCTGAGGTGACCTGTGCGTTGGTGTTGCGTGCATAACATGTTAATGACTGACTTTTTGTCTCACAACTAATGCCAAACCAAACAACAGAATCTTCTGAATCTGTATCAGAGCCAGCGGGATTTCTTCTGAGCTCCTGCCTCTGATCATAGCAGCAGTGAAGAAAGGCTCAGACATTAAGGCCCAGTGTAGCCGGATGGATAAATGTGTGGGAGTAGCTTAGCTCCAGCCCAACATCGCACACTTAGCAGTAATCTTGTTCACACAGCTGTTCTGTGGCCTCCAGCAGCCTGTTGTATGCAGCGGTTCAGGCAGCCCCAAAGGGAGGGATTTTCACAGCAGCCTCATTCTACTTTTTCAAATGATGCCAATTGTTAAATGGGCTGAGTCAAGCATCAGTGCATCACAAAAGGACAGCCCCCCCCCCCCCCCGCATTTCCTGTCAAAGCACATACAGCTGCCAGTAATGATTTATCGATATCCCATAATTATTATAGATATTATAACAATGAACCGATTTCAACAAGACATCATCTCGATCATATCTACAAAACCATTGACTTGATGTAACAGGACATGCACTGTATTCTGATGCTCTCTGTGTACAACACAGCATTAGGAGACACTTCTCAAATGTACCTACTTCAAGGTGGAGTCAGCAATTCTGGAGAATGCTTGTAGACAAAATTGCTTATTGTCAAATTTTTTTTTTGTCAAAATCAGAGAATATATCCTCAAGATCTGCTACCTTTAAGTACTGTGTGTGAAGGCTGAAAAGAAATCCAGTGTTTATAAACAGCCTAGGCTCTGTAAACTGGCATGTTGCTAGCTACAGTTGCCCCCCTGTGTATACATACCAGTTTACAGACCCTAGGGGCTGTGTATTATTAACAATGGATTTTTTTTTTCAGCTCACACAGTACGTTCAGGTAGCGGATCGTGAGGAGATATTCACTGATTTTGACAAAAAAAAAAATTTCGACAAAAAGCATTCTCCAGAATCACTGACTCCTTAAGGGTGACCTGAAAGAAAGAACTATGCAGAGGTAAGGCAACCACACACATTACCAAGAGTGAAAACGATGCAAGGAACATGTCGTGTCTGTTGCTACATACAGCTGTGCAATGCAGCAGACAATAAAACCACAAAGCGTCTGCAGTTTGTGCAAGTAGCTGCACAATCAGAAGAAGCTTTTGGCGCATTGTCCTGGCATAATAATTGCATAACTCTTTCTGTGACAGGAAACGTGTCGTGGCTGGTTCAGGCTTCTCTCTCTTATGGGCGTGTCTCTTTGCAGTCTTAAAATCCATGCACCTTGAAAAGCACAGAACTAAAAGCTGCTGAAAATGGCCCATCTCCTCCCATTACTACCCTTCAGCTGTCACTCGCCCACTGACCCCTGACTCCAGCTACAGCACACAGCCAATGACATGGCAACTTGTGTAGGGTCAGCATTGATCTTCAGCTCAATATGGCTATACAAGCTGATGTGGACTGTTGTGACTGCTGCTACATCATTAATGCCACAGAAAGCACTGAAGTTGTTGGACTAACTTTTAACAACTGAGGAACATTTGCTCTAGAACAAATTGACTTCAGGATTATTTGACAATTCCAATGCAGGAGAAGGTTAACGTCATGATTCACAGATCCCACATAAAAAGGCATTGTTTTATACAGACAAGAGCACTTTTCCCTGCTTCTACTTTGAACTATGGGTAGTCATACATTACTCAAAATGTAAATAATTATTAATAAGTAATCTGTAGTGTAAAAATCAATTTACAGACTTTTTCCTCTGCGATGGCACTTCACATTTCTATGTTTTTGGCAGCAGTAATACAGCCATTAGAAAAGTCTTCCACCATTCAACAGTGTTTGGATGTAAGCAGGGTCTGGCTAACATTGATCCCAAAAAATGATTCAGCACTTGCATTCAAAACCTCAGGGCCAATCCCTACAATCTAAAAATGGTGGTATAGTAGTAACGAGATGCATCTATTTGACAGAAGAAAAAAAAATATTCAACAATGACTGACCAACAACAGTCTTCTTGTGACATAATGTAAAAAGAAAAAAAAAAGAAAAAAATCCCTATTCATCTTCTAAATACCCCGCAGAGGTACTTTAAGATTCAACAACCAGTTTCAGTAGTAACATCAGAAAGACCAAAGTCACAGAGGTTGAATTTGGGTTAGTGAGAGTAAAAACACAACCACACTTTATGAGCTGAATTGTCGCAGTGTTCGAAAACTGAAAGAGGGAAAGTCCCTATTCTACAGAGGGGGTTGTGTTACTAATTCAGTGATGAGAGGGGTTTCCGGAGCCACGTTTATTTTAAGAGGGCTTGTAGAAAGTATGCATGACTTTGCAAAAAAATTAGGAATATATATATTATTTTTTTAGCAGTGCATAATCAGCAACAATGATGTTATCCGTGTTTGCACCGCAGAGGTAGCTGGTGTGGTGCATTCCTGAAGAGCTTTACCTGCTTCATGAGCATATAAGTCTCTGACATGATCTTCTCAATGCGTCCTAGGTCGTAGGTCATGACCTTCTGGCCTTGCTGCCACACCCTGTAGGCATCCAGCAGTAACGTTTTCCCAGACTCCACATCCTCGATAAGTTTCCTTTTCCTGCTTGGCCTGCGCAGTAGTGATGACCCCTGATCAGCCCCACTGCCTGCCATGGTGACCTTGGGTGCCATGGCTTGTAGCTGCTGCTGCCTGTTACTGATACTGAGCTCCTCTAGAGACAGATCAGGTGTCCGGCCGCTGTCAGTCACTTTCTGCTGGGGTTCCACAACACTAAGGGAGGTCTCAGCTTCCGTTAGGTTGCCCTGATAATCTGTGGTGGTGGTGGAGGGCCTTCTCCAGTTGCTAGTGTCCAGGTCCATGGGCTCCTCTGGCCCTGCTTTGGGACCCTCACTCCCAGCAGTCTCCACCTGGCCAGGGTAGATCTCCTGTACATTACTCCCTTTATCTATGGATGGCGGTGGTGGGTTGACTTGTGCCTGTGAGGCTTCCCGGGGCCCTGCATCAGTGGAACAGGCTCCCTCTGTGAGCACAGGCTTGTTAGGCAGTGCATGTTTGCCGTCCTCTGAACTGGGCCGGTTGGATGCGGCGTCCGTCGTGGTCATCTCCCCCATGGAGGGCGCAGGCGCTCTGGGAAGCTGCTCCGACACCTGAAAGAGAACAGAACCCTGTCAAAAGACCAAAGTGGGTTGCAGCATGCCAGATGTCTAAAAACACTGAGCGGGCTCTCTAAGCTCTTGAGTGTTTGCGTAGGGATTTGTGCTTCCTCACCCCTGAGAGACTGTTCAGATTGTCCTCCAGGACTTTCACAGTTAGGAAAAATGCTCTCTTGGCCAAAACCTGGCGATCAACATCCCGTAAATACTTCCTGGATGAAGCAGTAAGAAGTGAGAAGAGAGAGGTGTCATGGAACAAATGGAGTACACAGTACAGAGACATTCATTCATTCAACCTTTATGTATACTTTAGAGATCAATGACGTGGAGTAAACAACAGTGTCATATGCAATAAGTAGGTCCTTACTTTCCCTGGTCAGGGGTTCTCTGCAACATGAAAGAGACCTTCAGCAGAGTATCGTGATCCTTAAGCTGAGACAGCACCTCCAGCAAGAGAACAATGGATCGGTTCATATGAGATGCAAAACTTCCCGGGCGATCAATCTCATCTACTGGGATACGCCAGATGCCCTGGAGGGGGAAAAGAACAAGGTAAGTTCACTGTGAAAAAACAATGAAAATACTATGTTTTCAATAAACCACGAGAGGAACATGGCACAGAAAGACCTGTTGCTATGGCCTTGACTTTCACTTAAGCAGGAAATGGATTTCAAAACATGGCTCACTCACAAAACATTACAAAATATTGGGCAAGGATGCCAAACGGTGTAATGGAGGAGCTGCCGTCATGTAAGTGGTTTCACATTTGACCACGCAACATTTGTATTGATTTGTAAAATTCTGAAAGCTTATGTTTTTTACGAGCGCTCACGGCTGCTACTCCAGAATTTCTAAAGGCACACTTAAACAATTAACGGCGAGACATGGAAAAAGTGAAAAGGACAGCAAGAGGAGGAAAAGCAAGAGGATTTAATGGTGGTTAGAAACATGGCATTCAAAGAACAGAAGGCCTAATGAGGGGATGGAAAGGCTGGAGGAGAGATCTTGGCCATGTAGGTGGAGAGGGATTTCGCTCTGGACACACATGATAGGCAGCCTCATTAGTGCTCAGCTCTATCTAGGCAATGCAACAGACCAGCAGACTGACTGCCAACAAACACAGTCCTCCTTTACAGAAAGCCTGATTTTTGACGGAAGAGTCCACCATTTCGGTGAGCACATGTCCTCTCAGCAGGTGAAGCTAGGCAAAGTTCTGCACTCCCAAGCTTCTGATGGGAGTGCAGATGGTAGGCCTAGGCTGTGTAGTGTGTGTACAGTCATGAAGCACATGGCACAGAGTGTGGCTTCTGGCCCTCAGACAATGTGTGTGAGACGGAACAAAGAAAGATGACCATATCAGGATGGACGGAAAACAAATGAGACGGCTCTATCGGCTTGCTGAAGGGGAGCGTGGCTCCTCCTCACACAAAGCTCCAGATTGTCTGATGACATTTTCAAAGCCACTGAAGAGAGGAACAAAGCAGGTAAAGAGAGGCAAATGAAAACCTATCAAAACAAATCACATTCCTGAGGACCAAATAATAGCTCATTGCTCACCGAGAAAGAGTCCAATATGGCCATTTAAAATAGAATACAGAAACTCATCACATCCCACTCTGTGTTTAATTCCAAGCCTTTCTTTAAAAAAATCGTAAAAGCAGGGACATTTTTTGCATTAATAGTTTTGCTGGGGTTTCTACATTTTTGTTTAGAGGCATCTGTTAAAATAAATGTAATGAACATCCAGTTTAGACTGTTTATTAATTATTTCAATAAGAATGATCGTTATTCAAATCTGCTTGAAAAACCAAAGACTTCAAACATATGGCTCCAGTGCCTGTGTTAAAGTGAGAAGATGTATTATTATTATTATTATTATTATTATTATTATTATTATTATTATTATTGTTATTACTATTATTATTATTATTATTATTATTATTATTATTATTATTATTATTATTATTATTATTATTATTATTATTATTATTATTATTACATGACATCATTTGGTAGGGCTTGAAAAGGTTTTAACCTTTCAATACACAGATTACCAAACGCCTCCAACAGGAGTTAGACAAGTATGATGAGGGGGTGGGCTCCTCTCCTTCAGAAAAACATCTCTAATGGAGGAGAGTTGTCCTTCATCAGAGAGCCATCCAACCCCAGCAAATCTGTTCAGGGAGAGCAGAGCTATGGCTTTACACAGATTATGCTGTAGCACAACAGCTAAAGCAGATTTGTAAGACTTAAACTCCAGTGATTTTTTTAAGCACCTCTTTTTTTTTAGAGGGAAAATATGACCCCTGCTTGATATCTGGAGGGACAGCTTTAGCACAGATGTGGCCAATACATCACGCAAAAAAAAATATGATTAAGATTAACAATAAACAAGGGATGAACAAGGGATTAACATATGACGGCAGAATGCTTTGGTACACATGGAATCGGATCACAATCTGAACATCTCTTCAGACCGTTCAAGTGAATAAGTAAGTCACTGATAAAAAAAGGGCAAAAAAAGAGGATGAAGAGCAAGGACTAAGAGAACTGATTGTCCCTCCACTTCCTTGTGTAATAATACATGAGCCAAAACAAAAGCTGGCTGTCTGCAGAGCAACCTTTGGAGGGAAACCCTCAACCTGCTGTCTTATCTACTTCTGTGACTCATGTCTTAATAACATGCCATCAGTGATAGGGAGAGGCACCGGCCCAGAATATGACTAATGCTTCTAATAACTTAAAAACAGCAGGGAGGTTGCACAAACCGAGTGTCCATGTAACTTGTGATAGACAGAAGTCACTTGTGCAGCTTTCTGGTAACAATTCCAGTTTTACAAGCCCAACTACAACTTAACATTGTACATTTTTTAAGACCCCTAGGGGGACAAAATGAGTCTTCCTTTGCAGTCCTGTATCATCCTACCTAAGGACCAACGGTTTCAAAACAGCACACTTAAGTGTGACACAAACTCTGACAAACAAAAGACTCAGGAACTCTGCTCTCACACATTTAACAAACGCAACTTGTGTTCGAGGATGTAAAAAGTCAGCGGGAACAAGAGAAAGCAAGCGACTCACCATCACCAAAGAAAGCTACTCCACGGCGCCTTTGTTAGTATTCTTTTGGACAGTTTCCTGCTAGCGGTAAAGCAGCAGCAGCCCTGGCAGAGCCTCCACCCTGAAAGAGGCTGACGCTCACAGAGCAAGGGGTGGGCTGCATTTGGGTGCTAGGGCAGCCAGAGCCGCAGGAGAGGAGAGGAGGGAAGCACGGCCAAACGCGGCACAAGAACAGGAACACAAGAGGAGGAGGACGGCAGCTACCCTGGCGCGAGGAGAAACAGCACTGATGTCAGGGCCTATGAGCTCAGTATGCCACTGACAGACAAGCTGACTCGCTCCTCCGCCGCGTTCAAAACCTGCCATCTCAAAACAAAAACACCCACGCACTCTTTCTCCTCTGCTCTCCCCTGACCCCAGCCTGCTGGAGTTCTCCCCCCCTCCCTCCCTCCTTTCCTCTCCCTCGCACTATACACAGCACACAGCCAATCCTCGTAGGCAGTTGCCAGCCAATCGGAGGCAAACGGAGAAACTCCCGCCCATCGGTGCACACCCACACAATACGCACACCAACAGAGGAGTGAGAGAGAGAGAGAGAGAGAGAGAGAGAGAGAGAGAGTGAGTAATGAGGAAACAGAGAGAGAGAGAGGAGAGGAGTAGAGCCAGGGGGAGGGGTAGAGCGTAATCACCCTGAAGACGGAGCAACAGGAAAAGAACATGAGAACATAAACTGGATGAAAAATGAACTCAGTGCCACAACATCAGTGTAGCGGTAGGCATCAAAGAGAGAGCACACCTATAGTGGAGAAGAACCGCAAAACTTGAGTGGAAACAAAGGGCAGGTCTGTTCAAGTCAGGCCCCAGGTCACCGCAGAAAACACAGATATGACTGTACTGCCCTCAATCACACACACACACACACACACACACACACACACACACACACACACACACACACACACACACACACACAGTATTTCCTCAGTCACCAGCAGTAGCCCCTGAGCTTCTTCCTTTCCTCTCTTTCACACCTTGTTTTTTCCTGCTTCCTTTTATGTGATCGAGGTTAAAAAAAGGAAGAAAGAAAAAACAGCTGAAAAATGTAAAGCTTAACTAAAGACAAGCACTGGAAAACATACTGCCACTCCAGTCGTGCTTAACCCTCCAATGTGCAAATCAAAATATCAACTTCAACAAAATGTATTCATTGAGCCAATACTCCTCCCCAAAGAAGAAGAAGAAGAAGAAGAAGAAAAAAAAACATTCTCCTGCATGGAGCTCCACCTACACCACATTGCACAGCTGAACACACACACACACACACACACACACACACACACACACACACACACACACACACACACACACACACACACACACACACACGTTGAGTCATACATCAAAGCGAGGAAAATAACACAAGTTCAACCAGAAGGCTATCCTAACCTAATACAAGAAAACACTGAGGCCTACCTATAAGCAAAGTTACATTTGAGCAGTCGAACCAAACATGAATGCTCGTTCGGAACTGACAGTATCGGTCGGGAATGTGTTCTCTGAAAAGTTACAGGGCCACAGTGGATTTGCGTTTTTCTGAAATGTGGCAACAAGGACATCCATTTTCCCTGGAGCCTCGTAGAGAGTGAACGTACGAGTGGGTGGAAGAATATGTAAGCAAGAGAGTGTGTGTGCCTGTGTGTGTGTGTGTGTGGGGGGGGGGGGGGGGGTAACGGGAGTGCCTGAGTGAACACATAGGGACTCCTCACTCTACACAGTCATCTCAAGCAACGAGAGGGCTTGTTGTTACAGCAGCATTACAACCAACATTATATTCAGCCTCTGTCTTCTGTTTCACGGGCTTAGAATCATTGAATTACACCATTCTATCACAATAATATGCCTTCAATCAGAGCAATGAATTATTGAAAGCTTTAGCAGCTGAAATGAATTGGTAGGGAGAGACTAGTGGGAGTTAGCCTTTTTAACATTCACACACTTGAGCATAACTATACATGCCAAATGTGAGTCCAGAAGTCAGCAGTCAAAAGAGGGAACACTTCTGCCATCACAACACCAACCAATATAACAATACAAATGTCAGTGTCTCAATAATGCCACAATGCCTTTGTCTGTCCATGTCTTTGAAATATGATTAACCAATAACAACCTAATAATAACCTTTACATTTTTTATTGAGTAAGCACAACACAACAGCTATTGGTTCATTATTGGTGGCCTGGCCCTCCTAGAAAGCACTCATACTGACAACCACACCAATAAATTATGCAACAAAAACTCATCTGGATCATTTTTAGATAGCAGTATATAGGTTACTTCATGCAGGCCCCAGTTAAAGCCACTACGAGTAACATGGCACGTTGGCGTCCCCTTTGGACAAAAGCGGTAGTATTTTTACGACGCCCGCTGTCGCAAAGCTGTTTACTAGCGCGTGCCAGGCGCGTGAGTGTGAACTGAGAAGGGAGCAATATAGTGCATGTCCGTGTGTTGAAAGTCTGAGGACTCTTTTCGGCTCCGTGAGAGTGGTTTTGACACTGCATGAACTAGGCTAATGCCAGTCACTGCCACACGCACCTGATTGCAATGCTGATTGCTAACTACTCTTAGCCTGGTGCTACCAGACCTACTGAAGGGAAAATAAAATTTGGCCGGAAGTAGGCGGGCGGGCGGAGCCAGGCTAAACTACTCTCTCTCACGGAGCTGAAAGATTACGTGTCCGACTCCTCACAGAAAGCGAATGAACGATAGACGGCAGTTAGTATGGATCACGATGAGGTAATGTGTTTGTGTTGTTGATGTAAATAATGACTATTTCAGATAATGGTTATCTAATGATGGTGAAGCAAAGCAAACTTTGTGTTAGTACCAACCGCTCATTAATTTAGGAGTAAACACTGCAGTCTAGTTTCGCTCTCGTGAAATTGTATACACGTTGCTTGGCAACGCCCTCGTCCCCCGTAGCCTATATTACTCTCCCTTTTAGCACATTCATTGCATTTTCTTTTTTTTCTTTGATGGTTCAGCCCCGTTATCAGTCATTATGACGACAAATAACTGTCTCAAACAAGGCTCCCGCTCCCCTTCCCTCACCTGGAGGGATAGGCTTCTCAATTCACGTTGCTGCGCCACACTGAAATCTGCGACCAATACGGATATGTGACCATAGAGCCTGCACGAGCTAACCGAAAATCGGACTGGGTGTGCGACCAGACCAAAAGCAGTAATAAAAACTATTTAAAAACGTCTTTCTTTGCACTGATGGTCTCGTTTGCTGTTAAAGGTAATTTATGATTATCAGAGGAAACATGAGGCTGTTTAAAAGATATTTAAATGTTACTCGTAGCCGCTTTAATGTAACCCAGCTAAAGTGTGATGAAGCAGGGCATCATGACCTAGATTAGGGAACTCATCTTTCAACAACAGTCTCATTGAGAAACATAAACATCCGTTGTCGGTACCGTTGCCAGGTAAAGGGAGATCCATAGACTACAATAGAAGCCGGCTCATGACATACGTCACGACCAAACGTTATGCGATTGGTTGGCTGATCCAGAGTGGCAATGGGCAGATCCAATAGTTTTAAACTTTCACAGACACCCGCCTCCAAGTGAGTGAACGTTTGCCAAATAGAGCAGTTCCAGACCTTCTGTACAGGCTAGAGTTGGGCTGAAACACAGCCATAAACTGAGGTTGACTTCTCTGAAGTACTGTACACAGCACATGTCAGAAATATATAAATGTGTATACTATCTTACTATCTATGCAGAAAAGCTGCCTTAAAAGGAGGAGTCAGCGATTTCTGGCGGAAACTACAAAAATCTCTTTTTGTCAATATCAGTGATTATGTCTTCCTGATCCGCTAACTGTCTGTACTGTGTATGCTAAAAAGAAAATCTGGTGTTAATACAACGCCTAGGCTGTGTAGTAAAGCTGGATTTTGTAGTAACGCTGGATTTTTTTAAGAGCACACATATTTACTGATTTTGTCAAAAAGTGATTTTGACAGAATCGCTGAAATCCATTTCTACTAGATAAAAAGGAAGAGTGCTGAACATTAACTTCCTATCAATCAATTACAGGAAAATACAGGCTGTATAATGTTTTTCAGCTACACATGGTTTTTGGTTGAGAGAGATGGCTTGGTTTGAGGTGGAACAGCAAAGCTCCCAACAGTTGGTGTGCCAGGGCGGCAGGTTTCCCTCCAGAAGGGGCTCTGTGTGAGAACCCAGTGGGAGCCAGAGAGATGCAGAGACCTCAGACCTGGCCCACATAGCCTATACAGTCTGTTAACACAAGCTTCAGGAGTCAGCATTTGACTCCACAGTTTAAACAATCAACTATGTCCCAAAATAATGTGCCCCGCCAATATATGCTCTGACAACTGACTGATGTATGATGACTGACATGCTATTACATTGGGCTTGTGTAATCTAACTAAACTGAGAGAATTAAGATTTTGACAAATAGCACAACAGACAAATTATAAGGTCAGACAGTTTTTTTGCACATGGTCAATAATATGGCTTCAAGTGACAAGAGGGGAATGAACTGACATGCAGAACAGATGACATGATCAGACGGAAATCATCTCCACTGGAACGCATCGGAGGCCTTGTCATTTTGAGAGGCAGATAATTCAACAATTTCCCACCGTGTGAGTCCATTAATAGCGGCGCCTATATGTAGTCATTCATATTTCGGGCTGATTTTGTACAACCAATTACGTGAATAATATGTGTGAAAAGGGTAGACCTAACCGTAGTACGCCAATCATTCACTCACAGCAAACACGCATACAGCTCATTAGTCACAACCGTGAGGACACACTTCAGTGCTTCACAGGCTCTTCCTCTGGGAGTCTCCATTAGCTGCCACTGTGCAGTTATGCATTCATGTAAAGCTTAACTTCAGCAGGTAGGAGACAAGACAAGAATGAGCATTTCATGGCCAGGCACATTATTGTATGAACAAATAAATAAATTCCAAACGCTCCACTACATGTGAAACTATTCAACATTAGTGCACTGGTAAGCAGCGGAAGGGAGATAAGAACAAAACTGGTAGAACAAAGAAGAAAATTACTTTAAATGAACCCAGAAAGCTTAGCTCAGCCCAGGTGATCATTTTTCCTTTGGAGTAATTTGCTAACAGATGTACTGTTAGCAAAAATACTATAATGAAATGCCAACAAATCCGGGGATGACAGGTGTCTCCAAAATGTATGAAGCATTGTGTGGTGGTGACATAACGACATGGAGAGGAGGAAAACATGCAGGCATGATGAACTTCGACTTACATTGAACAGGTTTGTCTTGTTTCTTTCGCAGAAAAGTCCTTGTGCTGGCATGTGCTTCAGCTGTTGCCATGGGACACTGCTTCCTAGCAACACATCTCGGGCCCACTGTAGGTTCTGTGGTGGGAGATAGATAAATAAATAAATAAATAATTGAACACATACATGTGTAGTGTATGTACACTTTGTAGTACACACAACACCTCAGAATTCCTAATGTGAAAGCCAGGAGGATACCGCGTCTTCATCAGAGTAGATTGACAGAAGTGATAAACATGTATCTGAGCATGCTGTATTTAATATCTGCCATAAAAAAAGGTTTGCAATCAGGAAAATGCAGACCTCTGGCCACAGTGTGATGACTCACAAATCAGAGTCTACACCACAGCCCTGTTTGAAAAGATAGCAGGCTAACGTCACTTCATGTTATCTTTCACAAACAAAGTAGCCAATAGCATGAAAATACAGGCCCCCCTCTCCCTCCATCTTTGGAGTGAGGATAAAGCTGGTCAGTCAATGTGAGCAGAGCAATATTCCTGAGAACTAAAGGGGCACAGAGGATTTAACCCTTGTGTGACCTTAACTTTTTGTGTACACTCATGACCTTAGAGGACAAAAACGTCCTCTCCCTATACACTGCCATAAAAACATCATACAGTAATATTTTTTTCAATTTTTTTTTACAAACCTTTTATCCCACTTGACCTCTTTACATACATATCAAATAATAATTAATTTGAAATTGCTTTTAACCCTTTACATGCAAGCTTATGTGATGAAGTGAGCCATTTTTATTTAAAAAAAACACAATAATTGAAAAATTTCTCATATAATAGATGCAAAGTGGATTTTTTTGAGTGGGATAATCAGACTCTAGGATATGTTAATGATTAGCAATAAAACTGCTTTTGATACATGTTTAGTATTTGTGCAGTCACATTATGCAAATACTCACTCATGACCTTAGAGGACAAAAACATCCTCTCCCTATACACTGCCATAAAAACATTATACAGTAATATTTTTTTCTATTTTTTTTTTGAAAACCTTTTATCCCACTTGACCTCTTTACATACACTCAACAAAAATATAAACGCAACACTTTTGTTTTTGCTCCCATTTTTCATGAGATGGACTTAAAGATCTAAAATTCATTCCAGATTAGGGTTGCAAAATTCCGGGAATTTTCAAAGTTGGAAACTTTCCATGGGAATTAACGGGAATTTATGGGAATTAACGGGAATTTTGGGAATTAACGGGAATAAACAGGAATTTACTAAATTTAAAGCAACCCAATGCACTAAATTCACCCAACTATGTTATTTCAGTCCAGACAAACGTTCTAGACTGTAAAAACAGTTTTTTACACAAAGTTTTAATATATTTATGAACATTTCATTTCAAATCAGATTGTTTTTTAAAGTTTATTGAGACACCCAACTTGATATCGTAAATTTGTTTTTGCTAGACCAGGTTTACAGAGGCTTAAACTGTGATTTTAAATATAGTTGGGGACAATATATTTTAGCATAATCTTGACTAAAACAACCAGATTTTATGCAAGTACACTAGGCAAATTGCAAATAGCACACATCCTACTGCAGGGGTACTGAGGCCACACCCCCTACATGCACTGTGCATTCCTCCATCACATGGGGGGCATTTGACTTTATTCATTGAATGGGTGGAGTCAGACCCCATGGGTCAGACAGATGAGTAAAATTTTACTCAACATGCATCTTTTTGTTGTTCAGGGAAATTATTGATTGTTCATAAAATAATCAAAACTTGATAAAGTTCTTCTTACAAATAGGGTAGAGTGGCCTAAGTTGTGCCAGTGGGCAACTTGTGCCACCCATTGTTTCTAGATAACCATAGAAGAAATTGGAAATGTGACCACATATTTAAGAAGAGCCATCCATTTGACTCATCCTGTAAAGAAGGGAGAAACATGGAATAAGATGTAAGCACATTTAAGCTCAAAAAACTGTGTTTTGCCTTTCAAAGTAAAATTTCCATGATCAATGTTTTTTGATTATTGTGTCTGAACAATTATAGACAAGTTTGAAAACATTTGACACATGTTTTAGTGCTTTAGTATGCTACACTTTGTGTCTATATAGTTAGGACGATGTCAGCCCTAAACTGCTGCATCATGCTTATTATCCAAAATTCTGGGGTTGAGGTGATTTGTGCCAAAGAGCCTAGGTGAGTTTTAAGTAAGTGGAGTAAGTAATGGATGTGTCTTGCAATACAGTTTATGAGATATATATATCAATGGCACAATTTACCCCATGGTATTTTCTCCAATGGCACAACTTACACCACACCGGGGGCAAGTTGTGCCACAAGACAACTTTTTTCCGAAAGCTATATTTCGTCAACAGTTTATTCCAGATCCAAAGTTTTTATTGTCGGGGATGCACAACACCCTGAAATATATGTATATATTTGAGTTGGAGACTTTACTGTCAAGGCCTCACTTTAAAGTCACTTTGAGTAAAAAGTGGCACAACTTAGGCCACTCTACCCCTAAATCTGTTCAAATGTAATGTTTTTTAATTGTATTATTTTGCATGGTAACACACACACACACACACACACAATATTTTCTCAATACACACATATGCACCACACACTAGCATCCCTACCAACACACTCACACCATTTAGGTTGAATTTTTTTTTTTCTATTGCACTGTGGGGGGCAGGACCGACAACCTGGAAAATTGCTTGTAATTGAACCCTATGCCAAATATAGGGAAA
This sequence comes from Hyperoplus immaculatus, assembly GCA_949357725.1. Lineage (NCBI taxonomy): Eukaryota > Metazoa > Chordata > Actinopteri > Uranoscopiformes > Ammodytidae > Hyperoplus > Hyperoplus immaculatus. Next base: position 11,631,595 of record OX442351.1, on the reverse strand, counting down.
TGGCTCAAAATTGTGAAGGTGTTGAAAATTATCAATTTTGATACTTTATGTCGAGGATGAAAGCATAAAATCATTTAAAAAAATATTTTATGCTGTAATGACAGCAGGATCAAATTGGTAAAAAAAGGCCATTTTGAATGGGAGTCAATAGGGGACAAAAACGTCCTTAAGGACATGAGTGTAACAAAAAAGTGTACAGCCTTTATTATAGATGGTACAAAGTTGCTGAGTAGAAATTCACAAAATATTTGAAAAAAAAATCCCTGGCCAAAAATATTTCAGTTAACATAAGCACAGCCAAAGTTATACACAAAAAAGAGCGTAAAAAAAGTGCGAAAAGACAAAAACGTCCCCAAGAGCACCTAAGGGTTAAACACTGGACGTGTTGGGTTGTGAGTGAGGGCAGCTAAGCAACCAGTGTCTACAGCATCAATTGACTGTGTCATCAAGTCAATGCCAGGATGCATTTGCTTTCATCCAGGCTGCTGAGGGAAGCCTCATCACCTGTGTTGGCCACAAAAGTTAGCATCATTTAAAAAGGTGAAGTCAGCAATTGAGGAGAATGATTGTTATCAAAATCAGTTAATAAGTCCTCACTATCTGCTACCTGTCTGTACTGTGTGTGTTTTTAAATAAAATCCAGTGTTAAGAATAACTTAAAAGAATATTAATTAAAGATTGATAAAGAAGACTTCTGGCAAATTAAAAAAGATGCTACTGATGCCAGCCATTGCTCCCATGATGCTGTATATACACCCTCTCAAATCTGAGCATATTACAAAATATAAAATGTTAAAGAGCTGGAATCTTTGCAAGCCTTTATTGAGGGGGGACAAAGGCTGTGATAAAATGGTTCGACAAGCAGAGTGCTGACAGAAGGATGCCACCACAGTAAAGCTAAACGCAAACCTCCCTGTGCCAAGCTGGCTGAGAGAGCACTGTGCTACCACCCACGCACACCTCTGCCCACAGAGCATTGTAGCTAACACACAGGCTGTTACAGCAACCAGTGTATCACCGCCAAGCTCACAGACCCACAAGAAAACACAAGAAAACTATACAAAATAGTCATCGCAGCTCTGATATAATTGTCCACAAAATAAGAAATACAAAAAGGTCACTGTGGCTTTTGATGGGAGTTGTAGATAAATCCTTAGCCAGCTCTCCTTCTGTGAATGTCACCACGTCAGGGGGAATACTGATTATAGGTGTGTGGCTCAAGTTTAATGGATGACTTGGCCTTTGAAAATGCAATGGAGAATGGACCAGTGCCATCAGTTAAAAGGGGGTGGGACTGACCTGGTGTGTCTTGCTGTTGGAGTAGAAAGAGGCCAGGCGGTAGAGACTCTTGTAGTGCTGAGGGAAGCGGCCGAGGCAGAGGAAGAGAGCGTGCATGCACATCTCCAGCAGCATTCGTCTCTGGTCGGCCCGTTCCGCAGGCAGCGCGTCGGGCACCTCGATGACCTCGGCGGGGGGCTCGGGCCTCCTCTTGCCCTCACTGGCCGGGGTTTGAGGAGCGGACTGCGGCTGAGAGGGGGCTGGCTTTGGAGGGGTGACCGGGACAGGGAGAGGTGGGGCACAGGGGTCCACCACGGAGACCTTTGGGGCCGAAGCCTCGGGCAGCGTCACCACCACCGATTCTACTACTTCCTGGATGACTTTTTCTTCTGTCTGGATGCCGGAAAGTTCTCCATGCGATGCTAAGAGTGGGATTCAGATCAAAGACTTCAGGGGTTTAATTCAGTGTTTTGCATCAGTTTTTAAAGTTTTCTTATGTGGAGCATGTTAACAAGGCTCCATAGCTGACTGTAGCTGTTGGTGCATTGAAATACTTGTGTGTATTGTCATTTGCTTTGATTCCGTTCATTAAAAAGGTCAGCAATTCTGCAGAAAACCTGTCAAAATACTTATTGTCAAAATGAGTGGTTATCACTTCATAATCTGCTACCTGCATGTACTGTGTGTGCGCTGAATAAAAAAATCCAGTGTTAATACACAGCCTAGCCTCTTTAAATTAGCATGTTGCTAGTAGCAACAGTGGGTCCCCTTTGTTTACATACCCTTTGCTTACACACCATTTTACAGAGACTAGGCTCCACAATGACGGCAGATTTGTTTTGCAGCAGTCTAGCTATAATGGTACAGGTAAACGCAGCCTGGAAAGATCAGACATCCACTGTACCTGTCTCCTCAGAAGCAGGCGGCCCGTCCTTCACGGGCGTTGTGTTTTCTGATGATGTTGAACTGGCCTTCCCGGACACAGGTTTGTGGGTGCTGTCCTGTGAGCTGGCCAGGTCTGTGAAGGCATCCTGGGTGTTGGAGTTGGAGTCAGAGAGCATCACCACCTCGCTGTCCTGACTTCGCTCTGCCAAAACAAAAAACATTGTAGGTCATGCTGCCAGGTGCATGGGCCGAGAACAAAATAAATGGATGAATAAACGCATAACAAATAATTCAGTTTAAAAAGTGGGGTTTATGTTCTTCTTTTCAAAAAATTATTCAATTGGTCAACAAATCGAGATTACTGTGTTGTATGAATTTCAACCAATTGTACACAATAATTAATCGCACACTTTAACAGTATGCTGTGTCGGCCTTTTTCAAGCTGCTGGTTGGTGACTTTTCAAATGCCAAACATTCCCTGTTGTAATGTGATGGGGGGCAGGAAATACATACTTTTAAAAGAAAATAGTTCATGGGCCACCAATCCTTAATAGTGCATCCCTAATGGCACATTGTTATACAAGGAGAGATGGTTTGTTATTGTAATTGGTCCAAAACCAAAATGCCAGCATTCCTCTTAATTGCCATGTTGTGCAGCCTCAGCAAAAAAAGGTTCTTGGCAGGGAACTGTGAATAACAGTATCAGAAGGGCCACAAGCTTGTGCTATTTCAGTGAATACACACAAGGGACTCTTCAAAAGAGTCATGAGTTAACAGCAAAGTTACTTTGTAACTGTATTAAGGTTTGTGTAAACTGTCAACTGTGAAATTCAGTGCTTCCTACAAGAATGCACTTCATTTAGGACTAAAAACAAAGCCTCTTAAGATAGTTTGGTGGGTTTGAAGAGTAGTACCATTCAGGGAAGCCAGCCACATTGCAGACCTGGGCAGGCAGTAAGCATGGTCAAACTCTGGTGAGGCTGTTGAAGATATGGGGGAGCTGGTTTTAACATATTATCAAGAAAAGGTGCATCTTCATCTATATTTAAAAAAAAATCATTTAGCGAGTACAGATATTTAATGCCACTCCCATCGAAAATGCAGAACCTGATTCAGACACAAATATCGTCGAGACCACACAAAATGTGCAATGCAAGTGTTTTGATATCATTTTGATTGTCTTCCAAAATTTAGAATGTGTGAATTTCAATATTTCCCTCCTGTACTTTCAAACAAAATGGAAAGAGCAGTGATGTGATCAATGGATAAAACCTACAATGGCCTTTAGCAGGGCAGTTAAGACACTTATCCCATCTTCTATTTGTCAACAGAGCAGTAACATGAGGAATACGAAGCATTTCCCTAGATAATGATTTGATAAAGGCATGTCGGAATCAGGCCCTACAGTCTTGTCACCTTGAAGTGCTTTAAACAGGACTCAAGACAGAAGACTGAGACACCCACAAGCCAGAATGTGCATGGTGCGGTATTTCCTGACTTCAGTGCCAATATTAGGCCAGCCATATTCTAACCTGACTTAACATTTTCACACTAATTGGCCATAATTGGAAATTATAACCAATTAGTGGGAACTGGCAAACACATGATTTTGAAATAACTCCGGGGAATTTGACTCGCTGTTAAATTAAACCCACACCAAGGCCCAATAAAAAGTGACCACGTGATACAGCAGACAGTTTAGTGATTTGTGATAAAGGACCGACTTTGTCCAGTCGTGAAGACATTCACCCCATCAAATCTACATGCATATCAATGGCAAAGCAGGTGGTAAAAGCAAGCAGGCAAAGAGGTAGCAGGCAGGTAGGTAGGTAGGAAGGAATCTGGAAAGGGTGACAAAACTGGCAACATGGGCAATATGGCTGCGATATTTGCACAGTCAAGCTAAACATGACACATGGGCTGGGTGAACGGATGTCACGGATTCTGTCAAATTAAAAGGAAGGCCAGGACCGTTTTTCTCCCAACAGCGTTTCAGCTTCTGTTTTACAATACCTAGTAGACAGTTACTGTTATTCAAAATGTGGACTTCATTTCCTGGAATTGAAATCCAGGCCTCTTTAACACTGCCATATACATAATGTGCAGGTATGTGGCTGTTTTCTGCTCATTATGACATCTCGGTGACACAATTCAGAAATTCTGAAAAAATTCTCTGAAATTCAAACAAGGACAGTTAGGATTGCAACACAAGAGTTTGAAAAAAAAGTTGGTTAATGTGCATGAATCCAAAACGTCAATTGTATAATGTTCATTGCGCACACGCACACACACACACTTAATGAAAGCCATAATGTACATATGACACATTATTGCACTAAATCTCAAATTACCAGATTTAGTAAACACACTAAACACACAGTGAAGCAACAGTCAGAATCACTGACAAAAAAGTGAAGCTTTTGTGGTGTTGTAGCAATAAACATAAACTGATTAAGTCTAAAAAAAAAAAACACATAAACCTGCAAAACTGCAAAGATGCCTACATTATGCTGCAGGCTTAGGGATATTACAACAATGCAACAATTGTAAAATATGAGGAGAGGCGAGATGATTAGTAAGGAAAGAAAAAAAAAAGACCAGCTATAAAGCTATGAATGGAAATGGAAGGTATTTCAGAACACACACACATAAACACACAATCTCCAAAACAATTTCTTTCAACACTGCTGCTCTGTCGAGCAAAGCAAATTAGTCAAATAATCAGTAGCCATATTGCCCATTTCACCACATCCCAATCACCCAGTGCATAGGGACCATTGTAACTGTAAACCAAAGCCATTAAGCATGGTAATAAGCACTCTGAGCACTCCCCAGTGGGCTTCCTGTCCCAGTGCAGAAAGGGGCAAAGAGCCCAACCCCAGAGACAGTGTCTAGGACTGGGACTGTACCATCAGCCTGCCGCTCCTCATGCCGCTGTTGCTGCCACTGCTGCCGTCGTTGTGTTTTGCGTTTGGCGTAATCGTGGTCAAAGGGCGTGGCCACGTAGAGAGGGGATGTCAGACCTGGGGTGGCCGCTGATGGGAGGGAGGAGCTGTGGCGGGTGGGGTTCCCAATGCAAACTGAAGAGCAATTAAAGTCTTCATCCGTCATGGAGGAGGGCTTTTCCCTGCAAATAAATCCGAAAGGTCAGTGAGAATGAATGCTCAAAGCCAAAATAATTTAATGCTTTTCCATAAATCCTGCTGGGTTATTATGATTTCTGAAGCCTTACTTTTCATTGGACCTAGGCATGCTTGGCATACTCTTCTCTTCCCCCCTGGCAAACGGCCCGGTAGCAGCCTCAACCAGCAAACTGAACAAGATCTCGTGTTCCAGATCAGGCTTATCAGCCTCTAGTAGTTTTAGGATGGTGGCACCGAGACGGAAATGCAACTAGAACAAAAGAAGTTGGTATGAGACATTTAACGTTACACAAGTGTGTTGAACATTTCTTTAAATGCGAAAGCTTTCAAAATGTGACAAAGCACAAAACTATGAGTTCCCAGCCACAGGTTGTTTACCTCAAGGGCCTCCATGGCCAGGTCAGGAGGGTTGTGGTAATGGATTTTCCGGGGGTACCTGGCCGCTTCTTCATGAAGATAGTTCGCTGCCTATAAATATAAAAAGAAGGGAGTGAGCAAACCAACATAATCATCTCATCTAGCAGGTAAAATGGAGGGAAGAAATGCAATAAGGAGAAGAAGACAGCAATGTGTACCGTCATCATGGTTTACTGCGTTCACATTGCCCCCACCCAATCCTCTGTTGACCTTAATGACACTGTGTTTCAGACAGTTCATCTGCCTCCACTGATCTAATCACAACAGAGCTATGACTAACTCCATACATTGTTCTCTCCAGGAAAAAAAACATCTTGCGAGGGCGGAAGGGCAGCAACGGTTGTTCCTGTAGGCGGATTATGAAACAACTCCAGGGAGAGCAAGAGAAAGGTCCGCAACCAAAGAATTATTCCAATTAAGGTTTTTATCTCTCATGATGATCTTTACCATGAAAACCACTATATTTAAAATCATTTTTACTCCACTGACTTTTATACTTTTGTGTCTGAAATGCTATTATATTTATTTATTTATTTGGGAAGAAAAATTTAATTTAGAAAAAAAAAATACTTTGTTAGAAAAAATTATTAAATGTGAAAGTAACACACACTGTATGCAGGCCACGTTGCAGTGGATTTCGAAAAGGGTATTAAATCCCCCTTTAAGCTTGAATCCTCTATTAGCACTGTGAGAGGGATGGTGCTCTTCAACAAAAACAAACCAAAATCAATCAACCGGATGGCGAACAGAATAAATAGAAGTCGAAATAATTCCTGTTTTTGTCCATTATCTGATGCCAGAGTTAATTAAAGACCTCAACAATAACAAAGTTCATTAGAAACATTAAACGATGAGAAATATTTCTCGGCTGATTAGCAGGTAGAAACTTAAACTTGTGACCTGAAGTTGTTTACCTTTTTGTAAAACTGCAGATATTCCAGTGGAGTCTGTTTGCGTTTCTCTGCTATCTTGCCCAGCATGTAGTGAATGAGCCACTCTTCTTCATCACTGTCACACTCACAACGGGACGCGCCCTGGAAACACTGGAACGCCGTCTCCAACATGGAGTCTCTCCTCTCCACCATCTGAAACAACAAACACAGGCTCATAGTGGAGCATTCATCACGAGGAATTCAACTCAAGGCAACACATCCATTTACTGCAAAGAATTCACATGTGAAATAAGCAGCAGGGACCGAGAGAGAGAGAGATATTTTTAGCTTGCACACGGACAATCTGACATAAAAGTAGAAATAACATAAACCAGGGATCTCCAAGTTAAATATAAGACTTTTCAATACCCTTTTAATGCCACTTCAAATGTAATGCCACTGTCACAGCCATACTGGCAAAAGTAGGAAGGATGATGGAAAATCCGTACACAGTACTTTTTATAAGAAAACAATAGCTTTGTAAAGTGTGTGTATACCCTAAATAGCTAAATCAAAAAAGTGCTTATTTGATATTTGATCACCTTTTTTTGAGAATATTAAATACAATGCTTGTTTTGTGCTTTTAAGACCCTGGCAGGGAATACAGACGAGCATCAGGATAACTCTTATTGTATCAACATGTGACTCACCTGTTTAACCACCTCTGGGGGGAGCTCGTTGCGCCATTGTTTAAGCTGCCGCGAAGCGAAGGAATGCAGTGCATATGATATGGTCCCGTACTCGATCCACAGAGACAGGTTGGAGCGGTCTATCTCCAGGGCCCTCTTAAAGCAGTTCAGCACAGCCTGGGAGTGTTTCCAGATAGGAACGTCACTTTTCAGCTCATTGGAGTTGAGCTTCTCCTGGATACGGCTGGCCCTGGCTAAAGCCATACCTGCCCAGGAGTCAAACCTGAAGAAAGACAAGTAAATTCACTTACTTTGATGTATTGTTGTAGAATACAAGAAAACAAAACCTACCTATCCATTAGCTAATATTCAAAGATAGCTAAAGACACATTTTAAAGCCACTACGAGTAACATGGCACGTTGGCGTCCCCTTTGGACAAAAGCGATTTTTACGACGCCCGCTGTCGCAAAGCTGTTTTCTAGCTTGTGCCAGGCGTGCGAGTGTGAACTGAGAAGGGCGCAATATAGTGCCTGTCCGTGTGTTGAAAGTGTGAGGACTCTTTTCGGCTCCGTGAGAGTGGTTTTGACACTGCATCAACTAATGCCAGTCAGTGCTACACACACCTGATTGCAATGAGTTGATGCAGCACCATCACCTAACTACTCTCTCTCACGGAGCTGAAAGATTACGTGTCCTCACAGAAAGCTAATGAACGAGAGACGGCAGTTAGTATGGATCACGATGAGGTAATGTGTTTATGTTGTTGTAAATAATGACTATTTCAGATAATGGTTATCTGATGATGGTGAAGCAAAGCAAACTTTGTGTTAGTACCAACCGCTCATTAATTTAGGAGTAAACACTGCAGTCTAGTTTCGCTCTTGTGAAATTGTATACACGTTGCTTGGCAACGCCCTCGTCCCGCCCGTAGCCTATATCACTCTCCCTTTTAGCTTTTCTTCATTGCATTCTCTTTTTTTTTTCTTTGATGGTTCAGCCCCGTTATCAGTCATTATGACGACAAATAACTGTCTCAAACAAGGCTCCGCTCCCCTTCTCTCACCTGGAGGGATAGGCTTCTCAAATCGCGTTGCAGCGCCACACTAAAATCTGCGACCAATACGGATATGTGACCATAGAGCCTGCACGAGCGAACCGAAAATCGGACTGGGTGTGCGACCAGCCCAAAAGCAGTAATAAAAACTATATAAAAACGTCTTTCTTTGCACTGATGGTCTCGTTTGCTGTTAAAGGTAATTTATGACTATCAGAGGAAACATGAGGCTGTTTAAAAGATATTTAAATGTTACTCGTAACCGCTTTAACTAGAAATGGAATTGTGCAATAGAATCGACACTAGTGTAGAGAAATGAAATACCTGTCGGGATACACGCATATGTCATGCATGTAAAACTTGATGGCTTTGGACTGCTCCTTGTTCTTGAAATGGTAATCGGCCAGCAGATAGTAGATCTCATCAATGATTGGAGGTGCAGGAGCACTGCCCTCTGGAAGGCATGGGGTCTGAAAGAGACCATAATTCAACATTTCTTTTATACCCATGATTCTCAGTGACAGAGAGGCAGAGGCAGACTAAGTGTTGTGCATGTCTGACTCACTGCTGATGTTCACATTCAGTGATTGGCCCCCGACTGACCTTTTCTGTCATGCCCTCGATGTAGGCTGCCACTTCATCCATGGTGAGGACGGGGGTGTCACTTGTGGGGGCAATGCCAGCAAACCTCCGCAGCAGATTGGCCAATTCTGCAGACACCGTGCTCGTCTTGTAGCTGTCAAACTCGGGCAGTGACTTTGGTTTGAAATACTGGAACATGAAGAGGGTATCACACCACAGCAGCTCAACCTGAGAAACACAGAGCAAATGAGTGGAATGGAAGTCTCCTGGGGACACGTCTCTTGCACTGTGTTCGTGGATAATTACAGTCTGAGTGCCAGTCATCTAAATGCCACGCCACAGAGCTGTGGGAATGATACCCACCTGCTGGCTGGACACATGCATTACAAAAATACAAGAGACAAGGGGCTGTTTCCACCAAGGTTCATGGTGCCATGAGTCACTCTAGTGGTCATATTCTCACAATAATATTACGGTTTTGATGTTATCTCTGGGTTTCATTTTTACTGATTTAGACCAAAAGTAGCTATTCACGAAAAAACCTTGCTGTCAATACAAAGAAAAAGCAAGATAAGCTTTACATCTTTGTATATTAGGAGATTTGCCAGGGGTAATGTACTACCGGTAGATGGAAAGAGAGCATAAAATGCTAAAAAACAATGGGTGAAGTGCAGCGGATAATAAATGAGTGTAGTTTGCTGTAGTGTTCAGATTTCTCACTCAGTAAATTAATGCTATTATGCAATTAATGCTATTTCACATCCTCTATTTATTTCAATGACACCGGACATGTACCTTGCAACAAGCCGACAAAAAGTCATTAAAGGCTTAAGCAGACCTCCGCTGTGTTGCGAGGGTCAATGAGGGCACGTGTTTGCGTCATCTGCAGTCTGTTCCTGTTCAAACACTTATATAGGTTTGCCAATACAGGTGAGAAATCATAACGATTAGACAAAGCCTTGAGGCATTTTCAACGCCTCTTCACTATTTCACCGCCTCTTCAACATGATTTAGCTATTATCTAAATACCAGCTCATCCACATTGGAGTTTTTTGTTGTTCTACATATCAAATGACATGATACATTGGTTTTATAAGGTCGAGCAAGCTTAGTTGAGAGGGACTTTGGTACTAGTTAGTTGATTGATAACTTATAGTTCATGCAACAAATGATAGTGTACTAAATCAAGCATGGGGGCATGATGAGAGAGACTTTTAGAAGCATCTGAGTGAGTGACCTGTGGAGATGAGTGGTCCTCAAGGTAGCGGGCCTTGCTCTTCTTACTGGGGTGGCCATACAGGCAGAAAAAGCACTGTTCCAGGGCCATCTCCAACTCCTCTTTGTAGGGGTGGGATGCACTTTTTGAAACGGCTGCAAACTCTTTTTCCAAAACTTGAACCTACATCAAACAAAACAATGAAGCTGTTACAAACTGTTCATAGATCAAAGTTGTACATTTACACAGCGCATTGGTCAGAATACAGTATTTGCAGAGAGAGAAGTCTACAAATGAACTTACATAGAACTTAAGAATTGCACCGTCTCGGTAGCAGCACAAGGAGCGACGGCCTAGATACTCATGGGCTGTGTTGAGAAGCATCAGGGAAGAGGGCAGCATGGGAGTGTCTGAGTCATCTAAAGGGAGACATGACCCGGTCAGTCAGTGTTACAACGACATAATAATAATAAAGGGAAAACTGAAGGCAAGTCAACAAACCTTCATCATCCCCTACAGACATGTGCTGTCGAAGCATACAGTCGAAAGCAGCCTCCTCGTGTTTGATAACGCGATACAGGATAATCCAAGGCAGAACCGAGAAGAAATAAGGCTCCTTGGGATCGTCGGAATTGCTCATGCTTAGATCAATCAGCTGAAAACAACAACAACAACAACAACACAGTTAAAGGAACATTCCACAACATGTCTTAGTATGGTATAATTTTAAATGTGTCATCTTAAACTCCCTTCTTACCTGAATTAGGTTGTTTGCCAGTCGAGCCATACTAGAGAAGTGGGGGACATTGCTTAGAATGGCCAAGTCTTTGGTGAAGCAGGCCTCGATGCCGTCCAGCAACTTTCCAATAGTTCTGACCCACTCCTCTTTACTGGGGGGAGAGCCGTCTGGAGCAGAGTTGAGCTGCTGCAGGGCTTCATTCAGGGCCAGCTCGCTGCACTCCAAACACTGCTGGTAATCCTGCAGCTTCAACAGTGAGTTCTAGGCCGGAATTAAAATACAGAGAATAGGGTTGTCAACTTTCACACACATAAAAAAAAAAAAAAACGTGTATTCTTTCTATATTGTTGCATCACATCTAACCTGCATTAGCATCAGCTGAGCAGGCCGCTCTGGCGCTGAGCTCACAAACTCCAGAGATTTACTCCTGCCACCATAATTAAGAGTGGGCTGTAGCAGACGCACAACAGACTCAAAGTCTGCCGACTCAAAGAGACGCTGGATCTCCTCCAAAGACTGACAGCGCTCCAGGGATTTCAGCCTTTTGTCAATCTGTCCATGGAGAAAGATAGAACCAAAAATTACATAAGAAATGCAGTCAAAACAGCTAGAAGCTTGGGACTTGCAAATAGTTGCTTTTTTTTGAATAAGTAAGTAAGTCAAGAAAATAACTGTTGTTTTTCAAGCTATTCTTCTACATAGTATATCAGACATTTTCTACTGGTATCTCAGAGAATGGACTGGCAACATTTTATTTTCCGAACTGTTCCGGTATTTTGGAAATAGTGTTATATTGAAAATAAATATGTTTCATCAGCCAGCACACTGACCTCCTCCACAGATATTGCTGCATCAACTCTCAAGTTAGGCAGGTTGATGGTGTAATGTTTTCCTTCGGCTGTCTTTGGTTTGCTCTGCAATAAGCCTACACAGACATCATAGCTCTCCTGGGCCAACTCCATGTCTCCCTGATAAAAAGCAAACAAGAGAGACAGACGTATAGGTCACATCTGGCTGAGCCGAGCGGACAGGACTCATGATAATCAAAAGCAAAAATATAGACTTTACCTGGACGGCCAAGAATCGTGCTTTGAGCCAGTAGACACGCACCATGACATCCAGCCAGTCATCCTCAAACACGTCTCTTTGGGACGAACCCAAGGCAAGGAGTAATACATCTCCCTCGAAATGCTGCCCAGGAAATTCTGACTCAGCTGCATCTTTGCTGGGACCAATGCTGCTTCTCCTCGGAGACACTAGACAATAAAAGAACACGTTTAAAAGTGTAATTGCCGTACCACCCTATAAGGAATTCCATCTCATTAGTATATTAAAAAAAAGCAGCAATAACATTTTTCACCTATAGGTTAGGTCAAAATGATGTCAGTCGCGATTGAAATGGCATAGGACATATATACTAGCAAACATAGTAGCACCCCTCTGGGCTACATAATGTGACTTCAAAGTATTACAGCACAGTAATGTTATGCATTAATCAATCTTTTTTTTGTCCTTACCAGTCTTCCCTTTGTTGTGTAACCTTTGCTCCAACTGCAACTCCATACACGCTAGGCTCATTGCCATCATTTCCTGTACATATAGCAGAAATAGATGCTTATTAGAGGTCATTGTAGGAGCAAAATATGACAATCAATTTTAATGAAAGGTTAAAGTTATGTAACTGGTTCCAGTGTACGAATATCTAAACTTCTATTAGACCCTAGAGTCTGCAGACCTTTCCATAATTGGACCCAGAGTGAGTCGTAAAGTAGAAAAGTGTCTGGGAAAACTTCCAATGTTTTAATTTAAACACAAACAAAACATTTTATCTTTAAGATACAAGTACAAAAAATATTAGCCATTTCATATCACACCAAAGTGAACCTATTGGATTAATAGTAATAAGGAATACTTTAGGAATCTTCAGAAATAACACATTGCAATGAGTGACATATTCGGTCCAGGGAGTCTTTGGCTTAGAGTAAGTCCATCTCAAAACATCAACAACACCTGCAATTCAATTCAAGTTCAAGCAACAAGCCATGTTAACTAGGGGTGTGCACGTGTACACGTGTAACCGTTTAGTAAATCATAACCGTTTAGGAAAAATCAATAAATGAAAACCGTTTAAAAAAAATCTTAAAATTTAAAATTTTCTTTTTTTCAAAGTTTTTAAATATGTTCTGGAGACACACATTTATTGATTTTACATCACTAGTAGGCCTAAACTAATTGGGGATGATAAAAGCTAGTCTGCCGAATCGGTCTGTCCCTTGGCGAGTGTGTGTCTGTGTGAGTGTGTGTATCGGCGCGCACACACACACACACACACACACGGGGAGTCGCCGTGCCGGTGCTCGACTCACAGCCACGGACGAGTGATGAAAGATAACCTAAAGATTAAAGTTACTCGGTTGACGTGAACTAAGCTCGTAAGTAGCCCGAACTTTATAACACCTGTTCAACCTGCATGAACGTGGACATGTAGAAAGCGATAGGCAAAATTAATCAGGAAATGAATGAAGCGCGATAATGACGGCGCACATGTCAGGCGAACGTGTGTGTGTTTGTGTTTGTGCCATGGACCTATTATAAGAGGTGTGTAAACGAGCGTAGTTCATTTCAACTGTGTGTTTACAGGCGAACGAACGCGTGTGTGTGTGTGTGTGTGTGCGCACGCCTACAGGACGGCGGGCGCGCGAAGACAATGACGTCACGGTTAACCGTGTACACGAAAAAAATTCCGTCGTGTACACGGTTAGACATTTTTGTAAACGTTCACACCCCTAATGTTAACCAGTTTACTTGTTTATTTACCCGTATGTGTTGGTTGCTGCAGTCGCGGAGCAGAGGGTTAGGCAGACCACCGCTGTGCTTCCTCCAGTTCTGATAGACGTCCAGTACCACAGCGGCCATCCCCCGAGGCCACTCCTCCAGGAACTTCTGACCCACTGCTTTCAGATAGCGCATCATCAGCTCCAGTATACCACCGTTCTTCATGTTATTCAGCAGGAAGTTGTGGACATCCTGTTGTTCTACACAAGGGAATGCAGCTCGTTTGTATGACAGAAAAGCTAACATGACGCAACATTGTATAGTAAAATATAGTATAGATGCTTCACTACGTACCAGATTCCATGTATACAATCGAGTCAACAGGCAAGCAACCCCCATGCAGAGGCTGTATGTCCTTCTTCCCATCACACTGCGCCTCAAGATTACTCAGGCTTTCGTCGTCATTGTCAGGATCAAAATTCTTTAGCCTAAGACAAAGCGGCAAAATAGTTTTTTTGATCACAAAACTGTAAGGACCAATGTATTTATGTAATGCGTATTGGATCTAGTCTAAGTTACCTGGATGGGAGGTATTTATAAAGCAGTTCCTGAAAATCAATCTTCTCTTCCTTCTTGCATTTTGTGTTTCGAACACGTGCCGAGCGTCGCTTGGCTGTCTCCCCGCTATCTTCCACCGTGCGTTTCCTTTTGGGAGCTTTCTTCACTTTATCCGTCATCGAAACATCCATTGCTGTAGCTGTAAACAAAAAAACAGGATCAAGATAATGAGTGATATTTGTGGACAGTGCAGTTTCTGGGCTTGTTTTCCTTTTAAATATATGCTATATTTTGCATCTTTTGAAATACATTTACTCAACTTTCAAAGATTACCATTTTTTAAATTCAATTATTTTCATTATTTCTTCTTTGTTTTGTTGTGTCAATCCAGTAATCCTGTAAAATTGTACTATATGCTAAATGATGACTGTATTTATGTAGTTAAAATAGAAATAAATATATTATTGGAGAAAAGAAAACACAAACATTCATCTCATAGATAATTAGTTATACAGTTGCATTTCAATTGCTAAAAGATAAAATAGTTATTTAGTATGCCTTCTTATATTATCACATGTAGATAGTCAAAGGAGAAATGTCTCTGAAAAACTAACCGACAGGGTGTGCAGATGTGGTGATCTCCACGGTGGACTGGCTGGTGGCAATCTGAGGTTGAGTGTTGAGTTGGGGCAGCATGGCTGGCTCCAGGAGGGCCAGTGGGGGCAGGGAGGAGCTAGGGCTGCTGCTGAGCACTGTGGTCTGGACCATACTGACAGGGCTGCTGGGCTGGGGGGGGTTCTGGAGGAAGTTTGGCTCACGGTACTCTGACAAGTCAATTCTGCGACCGAGACTCGGGCGTGGGGGCTCACACGTGGTCTGATGTCTGTACATTGCGGCAAGGCTTTCGCCCACATGCCTCCATCTGAAAACCAAAAAAACGTACTGGTCACCCTCCTATATTTACGGCAAAGGTTAACTAAACATAAATTAAATGTATCCACACAAAAAAAATTGTTTATGTTTGTGCAGCTTAACCAACAAGTATATCCCATTCCAACATGTTCTAGCTTAGCAGGAACGTTTTGTTACTTTGAGTAAAAAACACTTTCCCCCCCCCCAAAAAAAAGACAGAAAAGAAAATGTTCACAGATTATATAAACTTACTTTTTCAAGTGACAAGCCAATTGAAGCTAAACAACCCCAGACAGGAAAACCAAACAACTGACAGACACAGAGCAGCACAGCACAGCACTCACGAGAGGCAGATGATGGGCTGGATCAGGACAAGGTCAGGTTTGGGTTCACAGTGAGAGAGGGCCTGTCTGCGCTTCCGAATCTCCCGGGCCTCTTCCACGATGGATTCGCGTTCCTCCTTCTCCACTTCCACACAATGAATAGACATATCACTGCAAATGACCCACACCACAACACAGAGGTTTGTCAGTGATGGAAAAGTCTAGAACTGGACCTAAAAGAGACTTTGAGTTTTTAGAAAAGCGCTTTATTAATACAATATATTAGCAGAGGTGGGTCGTAACGCGCTACATTTACTCCGTTACAAATACTTGAGTAACTTTTTGAATAAATTGTAATTTTAGGAGTAGTTTTATTGCAACATACTTTTACTTGAGTAAATATTTGAAGATAGAACGGTACTTTTACGCCGTTCCATTTGGCTACGTGACGGTCGTTACCTTATTTTTTTATACATTTTATTTATTACATGCGAGAGCTATTTCTCTCATGATTTCTCTCCCCGGGGACGTCTTCAGCCAACATCTCTATCATGTGACTATTTCAACCAATAAAAACCACGTTACAAAAACTTGCCAATCAAATGCAGCCACTTCAGTCACATGACAAGTGCTGTCATGTTGTCATAGGGCTCAACCATGGGCTCAACAATGTCCGCAGACTTTTTTAAAGGCTGCGGTTCCGCACCGATGTTGTGTCCGTGGCCGTGCCATGTAGGTTAAACGCATATTTTACCGACTATCTGGGTGAGTCGAGAAAATGGAAGAAACCGCTGATTCCGAGGAGCAATAGCCACACCCCTGGCCTCAAATACAAACTCACACACTCGCAAGCTCTCAATCACACTAACTCACAAAATAACAATCACACAATCACAGTGACACAGACTCCAACACACTCGCAATTACAGAGAAACTGTTCTTCTTTGACACATGTCCTGTTCTCCCTGTAGCCTACTCACTTCGCATGCCCCAGTCTGGCTGTGTGAGAGTTTGAGAGTGGTCTCTTTGTTCAGCCACTCTGTAGTTTCATACGTTAAGTGAGTGTGCCAGCAGGTTTTGATGTGTAACGAAGTTTAATTTTGCTTGTTTTATATTTTTGGGGCTAAACCCAACCTAGATCATTTTCTCAGGGCCAGTGACATATTGTAGGAATTTGTTTTAAAATGTATATGTGCAAAACAATTGCAACAGTGTTATAAGTGAATTGGTTTTAATTAATATAATTTTGGACAAGCCTAATTTATTATCATTTTATTTGAAGGGTGATGTATTTAATTTGGCAGATAATTAATTTATTATTGTTTGAGTTCAACGGTTATTCATTTGATTTTTAAATACCTTATTTATTGTTTTATTTAAAATTATGTTATTTAACATATCTTTATTTGAACATTGCTGTTTTATATTATGTTTGTGTCTATTCTGTACCGTTTGTGTTGCTCTGTATATTTCAAAAGTAAATCCAGAGTAATTCAGTAGGCCTACTTGTACTCTTGAGTACTTGAGTAGTCTTTTCACTGCATACTTTCTTACTCTTACTTGAGTAATAATTTTTATGAGTACTTTTACTTCTACTTGAGTAATTATAATCTTAAAGTAACTTACTTTTACTTGAGTAAATTTTTTGGCTACTCTGCCCACCTCTGTATATTAGTATTATAAAAACAGAGAAGAATAGAATGTGAGTTGGCTTCACCATTTCTTAAACATCTGCGTCGTGTCCCCCTTCAGACAGGGCTGCTCCTCAAAGATTTTCTCCTTCAGCACCAGGCCTTTAGTGTAACAATGATCCGTCTCTAGGGCTTTGGCAATGTAGTACAAACAGCCTGGAAAGAAATGTATGCACATGACACTTACACTTAGCCTTTTCTTATTATACTTTAGCCACCTGTACTGGTAATAAGTGTGGATAGAGAGCAAATAGCTTATGGTGATGATGTATAAGAAACTTACAGGTGTAGTCACTGAGTGTGTAGAGAATAGTTATGAGGTTGTCCAGGCAGGGCCAGTGGTCCTGGTTACAGTTCAATCCCTCCTCAAAGGCATGTCGAGCCAGAGGAATGCGCACCAGTCGTACAGCCACCTGACCAATTTTGTACCACATGTTCACGTCCGTGGAATCCAAAATAACTGCCTAAGAAAGGCACAGAAAGTATGTAAGTATGGTATGAACACTCACCACTGTGTATTGCACCCTTATGATGCATTAAGTAACACAAATAGACCTTCATTTTACCTCCAAATAAAACTCCATGGCGGTCTCCAGGTCCTCTCGTAATGCAGACATAGTAGCCAAGTTTTTGAAGGTAGAATATTTCAACATCAGCCCGGGATGCTTGAGCCCAATTTTCTGATCGTCCGAGGGCATGGCCTACAATTTTAGAGGATACAGCAAATTTGGCCAAGAACACAATGTAATAAATGAAGATTCCTCTTAAGGTCGTCAGGCAATAAGAATGGTAAAACACACAGCTCCGGTATGCGGGCAGGGTTTGTGCAACCACAAAACTATATTGGAAGTGCATATTGTACATTTTATACATGTTTGCGCATCATTACAGCGGTAATAGATAAATACTTTGCACAAGTAGACCTTCACAAACTTTGCACAGAAGGCAGAAAACTAGATGTTACCCGAACAAAACTACAAAACCGACAATTATTGAACACCTCTCTAACATTCTAACCAAGAAGGACTGCTGTAATGTGTGTACAACATTGATTGAAATCATGAATACCCATCCGTATTTGAATGTTTGTAGATAACAAAAGTGAACCGAGTTATTATGAAGGTAAACTAGGTTATTTCATATCATAAATCCCAGCCACGTCTATATATGATCCAAAATAAGGTCCCCACCAAAAACAAGAGCTAGTCCTCACTTATGCAGGAGCCTTACACTGGTCTCAGCAACATCCTCGAAACACAATAATACACAGTGTTTTATCAAGCTTGACATGACAGTATGCTGTGTGATGTTTTACCTCTTTGACCAGGGGAGTTTTGAGGAGTTCATGATAGGCCTTGGCTGACTCCTCAAACTTGTCATGCTTTTGCAGATCTAAAGCTTTGTGATATAAAGCAAATGCCTCGGCTTCCTGTTGACAGAGAAGAGAAGACTTATCAGTCAACAAATTTCTTTTTAGAGAAAATACAGGAAAATATCTGCCTCAGAGCATACGTAGGTCTGATATTGCTGAATCATTGGCATATAGTCTGTACCTGAGCCTCTTTCGTCCGACTCTTGCTGCTTCTCAAGGGGTCTTGAGACTCGTCTGCAGCTGCTGAAGCAGCATTTAGTGCCGCTATGCGAATCTGTAAAAGGCAAACACAGGGGAAGAGGTAACACCCTTTAGCAAGCAGTGTACACACTGGGGAGGGAGGGGGCTAGAAAAAGCAGAGCAGTCTGCACAATGTCTCCTTGCCAGTGACACATAACCTACAGAGGATGCACTCAATAATCAAAAGCCTTACCATTTTAATATGTGAAGAGTAGACCTTCCACCCTCACCGTTTGCAGCTCTTGATGTAATCTATATAAATGTATGGGACAGAGGGACAGATAAACACAGGGAAGACAAAAAAGGCAGCAAGCGATTGTCACATTACGGAAAACAGAGAAAAACATGTTGTAAGTCACATCACCAGACAAATGCTTTTATATTAAACAACACCAGTAGACTGCTCAGTCTTCAAACGCCTCTATTATTCATTCAGTTTGTGTAATGTAGAATATACGTGAGAGCTTATTGAGCTAACTCGACAGTCCGAAAAGCAAGGCAAGGCACCTTAGGAGTAGTCACACGTTGGTTATCAATGTACACAGTTAATATTCGAGAGGGGCTTGGGACCCGGCTATAAATATGTCACTGAGCAGGTGTTTAGCTTAACTGGTGAAAAACACAACCAGAACTCCGGGCAGCAGATGCTGAATGAATTTTCTCGACGGGCTAACAAATTCAACTAGCTAGTTGATACTAGCAGACACGTTATGTTATATGAGCTAACGTTAGCTTGTGTTTCACCGGGTGACTATCATTTGCAAAGCTGGGCTACTTACCCTTCATTCCCGGTTTAACTGTGATTGTAACGTTGCTATAACTAAAGCGAGGCAGTGGACTTTATGAAACACCGCAGCAACACGAGCAGACATGGAGAACAAAGCAAGTTTGAAACTTCATTTATTCATCATCATCCTTTATTGTTGTCAACGTCAGGGCAGTTTGCGTCACGCAGAGACGTTTGCTACCCGCCAACTAGCAAAGTCGTCACTCATTGGTCAATAGGGTGTGGTGGGTGTATTCGGTGTCATCATGCGACCAATCATATATTGTGATGTTGGGAGAAACCACACACGGCACTGATATCGTATGCCATTATACGTTTGGCCAATTAATTGCAAAAGAAAAAAAAAACAAAGAAACAAAAGTAAGTATTTGAAATAGTTTTACTTTATTTGTTTTGTTTTAATGCATTATAAATCCTAAAAAAAACAAGATTTCAAAACTTTTTAAACCTAGCTTAAAGTACCATAGACTATGCAGGCCTTCAAGTAAAAACAAGATGTATTTGTAGATAGATATACTTATACTTATATTATGGAACTCCCCCTTGCCACATAATATTAGTTTATAATTTTTTTTTCAATGTGATCAAATCAGATGTACCTGTTCCCTGTTTTTTTCTGCAGTCCTACCCAACCCCAGTTTCTTCATAAATGTAGAACGTTTTCCTCTGATAAACTATTTTCCTTGTATATTAAATCATGCAAGTAGGCCTACATAACCCATAGCATAAATTATTTCTATGACAGGGCACATCCTACTTATAGTCTCTGAAACATTGGGTTTTATTAAAATATGCAGTTTATTTAGGCTAAATCGGGGAATCACAAGGTAGGGTACCAGTGTTCTTACGTTGGTTTAGTGTCAGTGTTACTTGCATGGTAAACAGACAACCACTAGAGGGCAAACTCTTATTTAATAAATGTGTAAAGCGTTTGCCCTGAGACTGGGGTGGTGTTTTTATAATCACAGCATCTTCCTATCTGTTTTACCTGCAGATGATTTGCTTTGCATTGACTTACTGTCAAAATTAATTGGGATATTAAAATCATAATAATAACATAATTCATATTCTTTCTAACACAGCAGACTAATACATTATGCAAAACAGTGTCATCATTTGAACATGGGTGTTTTCCTCCCCTGGTCCGTCAGGCATTTTGTGCAGTTACATGACGGATACAGTATGTCTCTTTCTGGAATCATTGTGGCAAACTTCTGCAGTTTTTAGGCGTAACACTACACTGTTTTTGTCCTCAGTGACCCTGTCTGTTGCAGTCCCTTGTTGTGCCGCTGCCTTTCCCCGCCTCATCTGCCTCCCACAGTCATCCTCACCCCACCCCATCCCTCCCCTTGGCTAAAGACTGACTGGCTGGCACCATGATCAATTCCTTTTTGTCAGCATGCCGGGCAAAAAAAGTGCTTACGTCACAGTCATTACCGGCTCTATAAAAGCCAGAGTAATGCAGATACATAGTGCAGTCAACCCAGCTACATTACTAGACATAGAGCAGCCCGTCTCTCCCCCGAGTCATGACTTCCGCCGGCTTTGACCCTTACTTCCCTTCTACCTACAAGAGGAAAGTGGCTGTGCGCAATGCAGGCTACGGAGGAGGAATAGGGGCTAGGTCTGCCTACTACAGCCACTCCGCCCCGATGCCTTCTTATACATCTTCTTCACGCAGAAGTTATCCAACGCAGTGCCGAGCCATCTCCAGCTACTCTTCCTCGTCCGTGTATTCTGCTCCAGAGTCTGCGGCCGCCACCGAGCTGCGCCTGGACCAAGCGGCCCAGGTCAGCTCCGAGTTCAAGGTGTTGAGGACCCAGGAGAAGGCTGAGCTGCAGGAGCTGAACGACCGCTTTGCCAGCTTCACCGAGAGGGTCCACGAGCTGGAGACGCAGAACAAGCTGCTGGAGACCGAGCTGCTGCTCCTGAGGCAGAGGCAGGCCGAGCCCTCCAACCTGCGGGCCCTGTACGAGCACGAGAAACGCCAGCTGTGTGCCGCCGTGGAAGAGGCCGGCCACGAGAAGCAGGCGGCCCAGGACCACAGGAACGAGATGGAGGACGTGCTAAAGGAAATGCAGAAGCGCTACGAGGAGGAAGTGCTGGGCAGAGAGGAAGCGGAGGGCAGGCTGGGGGAGGCCAGGAACGGAGCGGACGAGGCCGCCATGGGCCGCGCCGAGCTGGAGAAGAGAGTGGGGACCCTGCTGGACGAGCTGGCCTTCCTGAAGCGCCTCTGTGAGAGTGAGATCGCAGAGCTGCAGGCCCAGATACACTTCAGCACACAGGTGTCGGTGGAGATGGAGGTGGCCAAGCCCGACCTGTCCGCCGCTCTCCGCGACATCCGAGTCCAGTACGAGAAGCTGGCTCAACACAACCTGCAGTCGGCCGAGGAGTGGTTCTGCAGCAAGGTGAACGTCATGACGTCGGGCAGCGCTCGCAACACTGAGGGCGCCCGCAACGCCAAAGACGAGGCCGCTGAATACCGCCGGCTCCTCAAAGCCAGGACCATGGAGATCGACAGCTGCCGTGACATGAACCAAGCCCTGGAAAACCAACTACAGGACGTGGAGGATAAACAGAGTGGGGAGATCTCTGCACTGCAGGTAAGAAACAGAATGACACAGTGAAATAAAGCAGCAGGGCTGTAAATCTACCTTTGTCCTTTCTATGGTTCAACTCATTTAAAATTATTTAAGTGACCAATTTGAGCTGCCATTTTCATCCAGCCCACAGTGTTCCCCCTAACATATCATGTTTATCTTTTCTATGCAGGACTCAATAAGTCAACTGGAGGATGAGTTGAGGGCAAACAAGAATGACATGGCTCGCTACTTGAAAGATTACCAGGACCTATTGAATGTGAAGATGGCCTTGGATATTGAAATTGCAGCCTACAGGTGAGTATCTCATACACAGACAAGATTCCAGTGTGTTGCCTGTTATGTGATTCAAATGAATGCCACCTACACCAATAATTCATCATCTGATTCTCTTTTTGTCTTTTCCTCTTAGGAAGCTTCTTGAAGGAGAAGAGGACCGTTTGAATGTGACAGGGCCGGGCTCCTTTAACGTTTACTCCCAGGCCACATACGCCTCTCCCTTCTATGGAAGAACACAGTTCTCCATGCAGCCTCAGCTGAGCTGTCCAGCTCCATACATGCTGAGCTCACGCCTGTACACTTCATCAGTCTCCACCGGGGAGACAATATCCGCAAGCCAAGCACAGCAGGTGGAGGCCAGGCCCCCTCAGGAGGAGGAGGAAGAGGAGCAGGTGGAAGAGGAAGAGAAGGAGGAAGAGGAGGAGGAGGGAGGAGAGAAGGAGGGAGAGGAAGAGGAGGAGAAGGAGGAGGGAGGAGAGAAGGAGGGAGAGGAAGAGGAGGAGAAGGAGGAGGGAGGAGAGGAGGAGGGAGAGGAGGAGGGAGAGGACAAGCAAGATGGAGAGGAAGAAGCAGATGAAGAAGGTCAGTGTTAGTCTTGCACATTATACCTGTACTGAAAAAGTACCATTGTACTAAAGTATTGAAAAAGGTACTATAGCCTACTGAATTTGGAGAAGAAAAATGGTACCTACCCATTTTCTTATGCTAATAACAAGAGAGAAATGAATGCATACATGCATGATGTCTATAATGTGTAATGAATGCATGGAGTAATAACAAAATTGTTCCATCATTTTGATGTGGGTCTGATCTCATTATCAGTAGAATGTATTATATTTATCTATCAGTGTACTGTATAAAGACAACATTGGAACTCTATTTTTTTGTTAAATATAGCCTATAATAGGACATAATCTAAACCTATTATAGGCTATATCTAATCCGTCTCATCAGATTATTTTCTAGGTTATGGTATCTCAATCTAATCAGGGCTTCTGCTACTGTGACGTATGTATCAACATCATTTTTCTAGTGAATGATATGAGCTGCAATCTTCTTCCATCCCACAATGTGCCCCTTTCATTTGTTTTGTTGAACTGATATGCGCATGTGTGAAGCACTAAATTAATTCTTACTTTTATCCCTCCTCACATGGTTTTGGAAACGAAGAGGGTGAGGCAGAGGATGGAGTGAAAGAAGACGAAGAGGAAGGAGGAGCAGAGGAAGAGGAGGCTGAGCAGAAAGAGGAAGAGGAAGTGAAGGGGGAGGAAGAAACTGAAAAACAAGAGGAGGAGGAGGCCAAAGAAAAAGATGGAAAAACAACTGATAAAAAAGTTTAATTTTGAATCATTAAAAAAAATACCCTGCTAGCATTGTAGCTGAAGGATGCCTCCTCTGGTGCTCTTTAAGTAGAGATATCTCTCTCATTAGAAGACAACTTGTTTGGGAACAAATTCTCTGTGTGGGTGACTCGCAGCATGTGCGCACACTCTACCAGCAAAGAAATTAAGATAATAAAAAAAGCAAAATAAAAATGATTGATGAAGAGAGAAGTGATGCGGAAAATTATGCTTTGCAGAGCCCTGACTTGCGGAGACACCTGTGTGCTTTACTTTCACCGATACATGCCTGTAAAACTGTCTGTATGTGCAATAGCCAGTTTGAAAATGCCTTACTTCCAAGTCCTCAGCGACTGCTTTAAGTCCATGATGTGCTGCATTGAAACCCAATAAAGCCTTGTCAACCCAGAGCTTTTCATTTGTTCTCATAAACAGGCACAGTTGCAATAAACTGTCAAACTCAATCAAATTCATTTACATTTCTATACATTTAGAAATAGTCCATGTCCAAGCTCTGTAACTCCCTTTCAAAAGCACTGATAGTTGTACTTGCTTTTTTGGCCCGGAGCTTATTTTTTCATTTAAGTTTTAAAACAAAATGTTCCATTCTCAACAGAATGTTAATGGAGGTTAATGAAAAAAGACAAAGATGGCAGCCAAAGAGCCCTTGGTTCTATCCACAAAATGATAAATCAGTCCACAATTGACTGCAAGCCAGTGCTGAAGCATTCCAGCAAAGTCAATATGAGACTGACTTGGTGTTCTTAAGACCAAACACAAAAACAGAGTATATCAGACTGTATTAAGCGCTCTGTAAGCAGCTTTTGAAAAGCACTACACAAATAAAGTTTATTATTAATATGATAATTAAGCCTCACATTTTCAACATGTTCTGCTAAAAAAAAGCTTAATTAGGTTTCTCTTGAATTTGCAAACTCAAGGTCTATATGAAATAGCCACAGTAACTTAATGGTCTTTTATCTCAAGTCAGCAGGCTGTCTCTGTCCTCATGTGCCCGTACAGTGGCTGTGTGTGATCAGTGAGCTGACACCGTTGTTTCTCCTGCCGCCTCGCCGGCATACACATCGATGTCCATAAATCAAAGCACACTGAAACCTTTATGACTCAGCTAGTGTGCTGCACCAAAGATGCTTGCCAAGTGTCAACTCACGCAGGACAGCAAGATGGAAAGAGAGAGAGGGAGGAAGAGAGAGAGGGAGAGTGATTTCATTATTTTACTGTGGAGAGAGAAATTGAGGAGGAATCATCAGGGGTAATGGGGAGGTTGGAGGAGAGGCAGAGAAACACCTCACTGCACTAAACCTTGACAGAGGACAGCCATTTTAAAAAAAATCCCAGCAAAGAAGTTAAGGGACCAGGGGCTTCCCTTAGGCACCTGCAAGATGCAATCCCTATCACACGAATGAAGCCCAGACAGACTCTTTCCATCTACTCCTTTCACACACATTTAGACACACACAAGAGTGGATGTGGGGGGTGGGAGCTTTGACGTATCTGGAGCACACATTGCCTTTGAAACATTGCATCATCTTATTATCATCATCGTGAGACATGCACGTCACTTCTTGCATGCGTGGTTCATCTTTGTAGCCGATCTTGCGTGTGTCAAAGCAATGCCCGAGATTGTGTGAGATCTCCTTCTCCGCTTCCCTCTCCATCTTCCAACTGTCCTTAGTTTACCCCGCCCCAGGCTAAACTACATTACCCTCCTCCCTCTGCTACAAAAAGAGCCAGTCCAAAGTAGCACTCAATTTAATCATTAGGAATTCTACTTTGCCGTTTTCCGTTCTATTTGGCCACACTTAACCTATCACCACTCAAGGAGACAGCAATGCTGATAATGTTTTCTCATTGATCAAAAGTACACTAATGATGTTCAACCAGCTGGATATGAATACAAAGACAGAATGGTGAAGTAGCGATAGAGTGCTTCGCTCACAATAGAAACAGTGAACCACCAGCAGTATGTATAAATAACTCCCTCAGGTGCTCATATGTATCAATTGTGTCGCATACAGCAAGAGGAGGGTTGCAAGACTGTGTGTGTGTGTGTGTGTGTGTGTGCGTGTGTGTGTGTGTGTGTGCGCATGTGTGTGTGTGTGTGTGTGTGTGTGTGTGTGTGTGTGTGTGTGTGTGTGCATGCGTACCTGTCAGCGCCTCTCAGAGCATGGTGGGACACAGATCCCCTGTTAATGTGGCAGTTCAAAGCATAGCTGTATTATTTTGTATTACATTTCATCTTTCACATATTGAGTTTCATCCTCCGTTTCATCTGTCACATTTTGGTTGAGAACTGAGTTGTGTATAAATCTTGTAATCTCCCTCTCCCTCTTGTGGGCATACACTGTGTCAGAAGCAAGGAGGTCCACTCACTCAGGCCTCCCACTCCAATGATACTTTGACAAAAAAAGAAGGAACTGAAGGTGCCGCAAGAGACATAGACAGCAGCTGAAGGTAAAACAAAAAAGTATCCATAGCATAGCCAACAGTACCCCAAAATACATGATTGTCTTCAACGTGATAGTTTCTGTGCTTCATACTACATGGCGTCACAAAATAAAATCAGTACCACTACAGATTTAACAGCCACCTTCAACATCAAATAGACTCACCAATTGAAATTCATCTTTATCCTAGCCGCCTTAACACCACATTCTCTAAAGGCTGGCGTGGTCCCAGAGTCATGAAACATTGTCTGCACAAGAAAAAGAATATCAGCTTTGCATCACAACAAATGCATATTACATTGCAGGAGGATACAGAAGAAATGGATACACTGTTTTGGAATCTAATCTGCAAACCTGAGTATACCAGCAGCACTGGCCCACATGATATCGTTTGAGTTCACGACCAAAATTGTTGCTGAGGTAAAATGCTTCATTGTACCCAGAAGCAGAGCCGGCCCAAGCCTTCAGGGGGCCCTAAGCGAAATATGATTAGGGGGCCCCTCTCCAATGTTAGCGCTGCTGAAACTATAGTTCTTTGTTAAATATCATTCACACACCCAGTGTTTTCCGCTAGTGCCTCCACTGTGCAGTTGTGCAAAAATATTAGACAGCCAAGATTCAGACCTCCTAGAGGGGTCCGGGGGTATGCCCCCCGTGAGATTTTTTTTAACCTTTTTAAAGTGAAATGCATGAATCTGGTGCAATTTGAGAGGAAAATTAAGAGGATAAATCTGAGAAATTTTGTGTGAACAAATAATTTGGAGACACTGGGTCAGACGAATTAGAAGCTACTGAAGAAGGACACATGGATTTTCCATAAAAATATTAATATAAAATAAAATATTATGGAGGGTCCTCTGGGTTGGGCTTGGAGCTCTTTTTCTTTTACGGGACATATTTCTCTGTAATATAGTGAATGCATTTAAATGCAGTGTGAGGAACGAAGCAGAAGAACTCTGTTGTCCAGCTACTGTATCTTTTTTTCCACAGACAAGGCTGAAATAGGCTATAGACCAGACCTGGGCATTGTGTGGCCCGCGGGCCACATCCGGCCCGCTGGCTGATTTTGACTGGCCCGCGGGAGGTCAGTGGAAAATTAAGAATCAAACGTAAAAAAAAAAAAATTAAATCATGCATGGAATACAACGGCATTGCTTTTATTTTGAAGGCGAGTTTATATTTTGCGCGAGCGTATGCAGCTTACTCTTCACTGGTTGTAAATCGCAATTCAAAAAAAGGAGAAGAAGCTGAAGCTTGTATGTGCGCTGTTTAAGTGCGCTGCCGTGAGCTGCAAGAAAGTGACTCAGCGCAAGCTACACCCTCCGCACTCGAGGATCGGCGCTCGGGAAGGGGGCGATAATATCAGACAGACAACCTGCTTATACGTTCACTTGTCTGATATTATCCCCCCTCCCCCCTCCCCAAGCGCCGATTCCCAACGAGTGTGGAGGTTGGCTGTGTGTGCCTCTCCCCTCTCCTACTTCTGTGTGGAGGTGTGGATGTACGAGAGGAGTGCGCGATTGTAACGGGCGAACAAACAGGTCACGCAGGACACACCCCTTTATATTTTATATTTTAGTGCCTAACTTATTTATATTCATATTTCTGTAGAAAATCCAGCTCCCAGAAGGCTAAATGATGTCAGCCATTATCTCCAAATTATAGACTACAAGACATGCAGCACACACAGGAGACAGTTGTTTACAGAGCACAAAAATCATCAGATTTAAACTTCCTCTCAAAGTTTACCAGATTGGGACATTTAAACTTAAAATGTAAATAATAGCCCAATAATAATAATAATTAAAACTGCAAGCAGTGATGACCGGGCCCTCGCCCATCCATGCTGCTCGCCGTCCTGGCCGTTCTCGGCGCTCCGGGCGACCGCACAGGAGAACGTGCCTCTTCGGAGCGCGCGGCACAGCAATACCTGTCGCCGGAAGCGCGGAAGTTGCCGCGACGTGCTTGATACGGATGCAAGGACGACCTCAGGCCTGGACTCTTACCAGGAAGGTGAAGTTTGGAGCACATGGACCATTGCAGAGCGAAATTACAGCGAAGCGCGACGCGTGCTTGTGTACGGTCATTACCGTGCGAAAGGCCGTGATTTGCAGTAAATAAACGTCCACATGTGTCTCCAAGTGTCTCTGTAGGCTATTTCAAAGGAAATTAAGCAAGTACACTAATTATAACATTAATCAATTATAGGTTTGCATCACAGAAGGCATATTGGCCTATAATAATAAAAAAACACCAACTATGTTTACAGTTGTGAAATGTTTTGAATGAAATGCAAACCTCAGTTAATCATTTGCTCTTGTTTCTCTGTCCTGAGATTCACACAGACTGAGTTGTCTTGTTTAAATGTTACAAATTGAGCTAATAAACTGAACTCCAATTTTTTTTGAAGTTGCTGCAGAAGTTATCTCAGCTAATTGTATAATCAAACATCTAATTTTATATTAAGGTGATTGTATGCAGAATGCTCATGCCAGAAACAGTGTTTTTGTACGGATTAATAAATAAATATTAGCAGGTTCTCAATAGTATTTCAATTTGGGGGAGAGGGGGGAGGCGAAAAAATGTCTGTCCCCTGGGGGGGCATGACAGAAAATAATTGAGAACCACTGGGCTAAGCGAAGTCTTCAGTCCCTTTATTTGTAATGCAATACTGCCATTTAGTGGGAGTAGGATGTGTAGATAAATCTATCCAGCAGATGGCAGTCTCTTCCTACTTAATGTAGGAAGAGAGTGCCATCTGTATTGTAATGAGCAACCAACTTGGTTTTATGGGCGAATATTGCTAAAAAGAACACTTCCTGTTGATTTTGGGGTGGGGTGTCAAGAGGCTTTTTTGTTCGTACTGGGATTGTACATCGCTGTATGAAATTGTGTGGTTCTAAGTATAACACAGCCTGAGTTATTATCATTGAAAGGGTTCATCAGGTTAATTTTTGATGTTTGTTTGCGAATGTGAAGCCCGTTCTGCAAGACGGTTATTCCGGATAAAACAAGCTATCGGGTATATCATCTTCCATGTCGGAGGACGTACCCTATCATGTTTTTGTTTGCACAAAAAGTTGTTATGAGTCCACTTTGCTCTTTAATCCTGCAGAGTAATGTGGAGTTCTGACTTTTATCGCCGTGTTGGCGAATATTGGCTCTCAGCTCGTCATAGTTATTCGGAATCAAACAAAAAAATTATTGGTATATCTTCCATGTCTTATGAGTGTCCCTATTCAGGTCGTTTTGCTAAATATGTTCCTGCTAGGAGTTAAAAATTTTTGAACTTTTTGAGGATTTTCGAGTCAGAAATTCACATATTTCACATTTAAAGACTTCCTGTTGATTTTGGGGCGGGGCTTCAAGAGGCTTTTTTGTGGGGCCTGCAGAGATACATTTGGGTTATTAATTTGGTGCAGCTAGGTATAACACAGCCTGAGCTATGATGAATTAAAGTGTAATGAGGTGCGTATTTACGCGACCTTTGACCCCAAAAAGATCCCTGGTTCTCTAATGAATTTGAAATCTTTTCCGCAATTCCTTATCGGGCAAGGGTCTTTTGTATTTGAGAAGTGGTTTGACGTCCCTGGCATAAAAACTCTAGGACAAGTTCGTCGAAATGCGAAAAGATGTAAAGTGGCGGTTTTAGGCACTAATTCCAACATGGCCGACTTCCTGTTGATTTTGGCCCTGGACATAAAATTGCATTTAGGTGCGCCTTGGGCAATTACATGTTGTCCGGAAATTTCAGGCTTCTAGCCCAATTTTTGAGCATGCATTTCCCGAAAAACTGTTTGTGGCCATAGGGGGCGCAATTGTAATGCACAAATCCTGAACCACTGATACATTGCAATTTTTTGCAGGTCTGACCTGCCTGCAGAGTTTTACAACTTTTCTGGCAGGGGAAGTAGGGGAAAAGTCCCATTTTAGATTCCAAAGTATAATAATAATAATAATTAAAACTGCAAGCAGTGATGACCGGGCCCTCGCCCATCCATGCTGCTCGCCGTCCCGGCCGTCCTCGGCGCTCCGGGCGACCGCACAAGAGAACGTGCCTCTTCGGAGCGCGCGGCACAGCAATACCTGTCGCCGGAAGCGCGGAAGTTGCCGCGACGTGCTTGATATGGATGCAAGGACGACCTCAGGCCTGGACTCTTACCAGGAAGGTGAAGTTTGGAGCACATGGACCATTGCAGAGCGAAATTACAGCGAAGCGCGACGCGTGCTTGTGTACGGTCATTACCGTGCGAAAGGCCGTGATTTGCAGTAAATAAACGTCCACATGTGTCTCCAAGTGTCTCTGTAGGCTATTTCAAAGGAAATTAAGCAAGTACACTAATTATAACATTAATCAATTATAGGTTTGCATCACAGAAGGCATATTGGCCTATAATAATGAAAAAACACCACCTATGTGTACGGTTGTGAAATGTTTTGAATGAAATGCAAACCTCAGTTAGTCATTTGCTCTTGTTTCTCTGTCCTGAGATTCACACAGACTGAGTTGTCTTGTTTAAATGTTACAAATTGAGCTAATAAACTGAACTCCAATTTTTTTTGAAGTTGCTGCAGAAGTTATCTCAGCTAATTGTATAATCAAACATCTAATTTTATATTAAGGTGATTGTATGCAGAATGCTCATGCCAGAAACAGTGTTTTTGTACGGATTAATAAATAAATATTAGCAGGTTCTCAATAGTATTTCCATTTGGGGGAGAGGGGGGGGGCGAAAAATGTCTGTCCCCTGGGGGGGCATGACAGAAAATAATTGAGAACCACTGGGCTAAGCGAAGTCTTCAGTCCCTCTATTTGTAATGCAATACTGCCATCTAGTGGAAAGTTGAAAACAAAATTTAAAATAGCAGACATTATGTGGATAGAGGTGACAACTTCAAAATGATTTTATTTGTAATTGTACAGACTCTATATCAACATATATTGTCTTATAATATTTTCACTTACTGCAATGCTTCATAATTGAAAAGGTGTAGTTTATCTTAGAGTGTTGTTAATGAAGAATGAATGAGTGAAGAATGATAGTTAGAGAATATAACATATTGATTATTATTAAGTCATTGTTTATAGAGTTATACTGTAGGAGCTGTGCAAATAAATGTTACATGACTTAATAACTTTACTTGTATGACTGCTGTGTTTTAATTTTAAATATTAAATGAGAATAGTCCATTGATAATCTTGAATACATTGGGTTTAAAATTAAAAATGTTAATTATCTTGCAAAATCTTGTGATATTGGTCTGACAGATGTATTCTGTCTTTAATAAATCTTTTTTCTGACTAAATTTAAGGTAGATTTTGTGACATTTACTGTTAGCAACTATAGTTAATTCCCTTTAGTCAGGCACAAAATAACAGAGTTGCATGTGTGTGTTCATTTAGTCAGTTTATAATAATTCCTTTTCTGAGACCTTCACTCCTCGAAGATTTCATCTCCCAGTTCTCTGGATTGTTGGCTGACAATCGTCATCAGATGGAGATCACCAAAGCTTGTTGGCTATAAAAGCTTCACATTACATCTTGTTTGTTTGCTTTTTCCATCTTCAAACCAACACAGGATCAACCATGATTTGTTGACCTTAGCAATTCACCTACTACATAGTGGCTTTGTGTTGTATTTAGTTTTAATGATATCTTGAAATCTTATGTGTACTCTGTAACTAAAAGTTAAACAATTATCAAAGAATATTGTTGTGTATTCATGGGCAACTTTATTTCCGGTTGAATGTAATTGGAACTATGTAGATATAGTCAATGTGTGTAAACAACACTTACATTAAAACAATAAAGGCAATTTCCTTTAACAAATATGCAAATAAAAAATACAATAATATATTAGATGTGTGGCGTATCTCCACTGTAAGAGAAAATAACGTAAATATGTAATTATTTTACCAGCTGGCATTTGACCCTAGGTGACCTGTCACCAGTGCATTGCATTAACCATTTACCTATCTGTGCATGCCCTGTAAATAAGTAGAAAATGAACACAATGGAAAATAAAATAGTTTCTGTGGGTACAGGTTACAACATGAAGATGGTTTCATTTGTAATGGTACAACATTCCTATGAAAGCTGCTCATTGGCGCAGGGCGACCATACAGGAAGTATTCGGCTTCCGCGTCCACGGTGCCAACACGCCCCTAAAGCGTGACGCGCAGTGTACGTTTCACTGACGTTCTTGGATGAAGAAAGCAGTGTAACCTCCCGCGAAAACAAACTGAAAGACGTTGAAAGCCGTTGGGCTAATAAAACGCTTGAGGTGGCGTTTTTAAATGAGAAAACTTCAGTTTTATTAGTACATGGTCTAAAGATAAGTATGAGCCTATGATTGATATCCAGAAAAAATTTGCAGAGACACAATCTTGTTCGCCGCTTGTATTGTGTGGACGGGGAAATCTGCCTCTGGGCTCCATGGAAAATAAGCTCCCATTCACAGCATGCAGTACCAATGGGTTGGCCACTAGTCCATGCTGGCTGCTCGGAGAAGGCAGCATCCTGGGGGCCTGGTTTTATGGGCGAATATTGCTAAAAAGAACACTTCCTGTTGATTTTGGGGTGGGGTGTCAAGAGGCTTTTTTGTTCGTACTGGGATTGTACATTGCTGTATGAAATTGTGTGGTTCTAAGTACAACACAGCCTTAGTTATGATCAATCAAAGGGTTCATGACGTGCGTTTGTGATGGTTTTTGGCCAATCAGGCGCCGCTGCTGCAAGACGGTTATTCCGATTAAAACAAGCTTTCGGGTATATCATCTTCCATGTCGGAGGACGTACCCTATCATGTTTTTGATTTGCAGTAAATAAACATCCACATGTGTCTCCAAGTGTCTCTGTAGGCTATTTCAAAGGAAATTAAGCAAGTACACTAATTATAACATTAATCAATTATAGGTTTGCATCACAGAAGGCATATTGGCCTATAATAATAAAAAAACACCAACTATGTTTACAGTTGTGAAATGTTTTGAATGAAATGCAAACCTCAGTTAATCATTTGCTCTTGTTTCTCAGTCCTGAGATTCACACAGACTGAGTTGTCTTGTTTAAATGTTACAAATTGAGCTAATAAACTGAACTCCAATTTTTTTTGAAGTTGCTGCAGGAGTTATCTCAGCTAATTGTATAATCAAACATCTAATTTTATATTAAGGTGATTGTATGCAGAATGCTCATGCCAGAAACAGTGTTTTTGTACGGATTAATAAATAAATATTAGCAGGTTCTCAATAGTATTTCAATTTGGGGGAGAGGGGGGGGGGGCGAAAAATGTCTGTCCCCTGGGGGGGCATGACAGAAAATAATTGAGAACCACTGGGCTAAGCGAAGTCTTCAGTCCCTTTATTTGTAATGCAATACTGCCATTTAGTGGGAGTAGGATGTGTAGATAAATGTATCCAGCAGATGGCAGTCTCTTCCTACTTAATGTAGGAAGAGACTGCTCCCATTCACAGCATGCAGTACCAATGGGTTGGCCACTAGTCCATGCTGGCTGCTCGGAGAAGGCAGCATCCTGGGGGCCTGGTTTTATGGGCGAATATTGCTAAAAAGAACACTTCCTGTTGATTTTGGGGTGGGGTGTCAAGAGGCTTTTTTGTTCGTACTGGGATTGTACATCGCTGTATGAAATTGTGTGGTTCTAAGTACAACACAGCCTTAGTTATGATCAATCAAAGGGTTCATGACGTGCGTTTGTGATGGTTTTTGGCCAATCAGGCGCCGCTGCTGCAAGACGGTTATTCCGATTAAAACAAGCTTTCGGGTATATCATCTTCCATGTCGGAGGACGTACCCTATCATGTTTTTGTTTGCACAAAAAGTTGTTATGAGTCCACTTTGCTCTGCAATCCTGCAGAGTAATGTGGAGCTCTGACTTTTGGGGCCGTGTTGGCGAATATCGGCTCCCAGGTCGTCATAGTTATTCGGAATCAAACAAAAAAATTATTGGTATATCTTCCATGTCTTATGAGTGTCCCTAGAGTTTTCGTTTTGCTAAATATGTTCCTGCTAGGAGTTAAAAAATTTTGAACTTTTTGAGGATTTTCGAGTCAGAAATGCACATATTTCACATTTAAAGACTTCCTGTTGATTTTGGGGCGGGGCTTCAAGAGGCTTTTTTGTGGGGCCTGCAGAGATACATTTGGGTTATTAATTTGGTGCAGCTAGGTATAACACAGCCTGAGCTATGATGAATTAAAGTGTCATGAGGTGCGTATTTACGCGACCTTTGACCCCAAAAAGATCCCTGGTTCCGTGCTAACTTCCTGAGATTTTCGCAATTCCTTATCGGGCAAGGGTCTTTTGTATTTGAGAAGTGGTTTGACGTCCCTGTCGCAAAAACTCTAGGAGCCTTTCGTCGAAATGCGAAAAGATGTAAAGTGGCGGTTTTAGCACTGAATCCAACATGGCCGACTTCCTGTTGATTTTGGCTAATGACATACAATTGCATTTATGTGCGCCTTGGGCCATTACATGTTGTCCGGAAATTTCAGGCTTCTAGCCCAATTTTTGAGCATGCATTTCCCGTAAAACTGTTTGTGGCCATAGGGGGCGCAATTGTAATGCACAAATCCTGAACCACTGATACATTGCAATTTTTTGCAGGTCTGACCTGCCTGCAGAGTTTTACAACTTTTCTGGCAGGGGAAGTAGGGGAAAAGTCCCATTTAGGATTGCAAAGAATAATAATAAAAATCCTACCGAGAACAATAGGGCTTTCGCACATGTCTGTGCTCGGGCCCTAATTAAAACTGCAAGCAGTGATGACCGGGCCCTCGCCCATCCATGCTGCTCGCCGTCCCGGCCGTCCTCGGCGCTCCGGGCGACCGCACAAGAGAACGTGCCTCTTCGGAGCGCGCGGCACAGCAATACCTGTCGCCGGAAGCGCGGAAGTTGCCGCGACGTGCTTGATACGGATGCAAGGACGACCTCAGGCCTGGACTCTTACCAGGAAGGTGAAGTTTGGAGCACATGGACCATTGCAGAGCGAAATTACAGCGAAGCGCGACGCGTGCTTGTGTACGGTCATTACCGTGCGAAAGGCCGTGATTTGCAGTAAATAAACTTCCACATGTGTCTCCAAGTGTCTCTGTAGGCTATTTCAAAGGAAATTAAGCAAGTACACTAATTATAACATTAATCAATTATAGGTTTGCATCACAGAAGGCATATTGGCCTATAATAATAAAAAAACACCAACTATGTTTACAGTTGTGAAATGTTTTGAATGAAATGCAAACCTCAGTTAATCATTTGCTCTTGTTTCTCTGTCCTGAGATTCACACAGACTGAGTTGTCTTGTTTAAATGTTACAAATTGAGCTAATAAACTGAACTCCAATTTTTTTTGAAGTTGCTGCAGAAGTTATCTCAGCTAATTGTATAATCAAACATCTAATTTTATATTAAGGTGATTGTATGCAGAATGCTCATGCCAGAAACAGTGTTTTTGTACGGATTAATAAATAAATATTAGCAGGTTCTCAATAGTATTTCAATTTGGGGGAGAGGGGGGGGGCGAAAAAATGTCTGTCCCCTGGGGGGGCATGACAGAAAATAATTGAGAACCACTGGGCTAAGCGAAGTCTTCAGTCCCTTTATTTGTAATGCAATACTGCCATTTAGTGGGAGTAGGATGTGTAGATAAATGTATCCAGCAGATGGCAGTCTCTTCCTACTTAATGTAGGAAGAGACTGCTCCCATTCACAGCATGCAGTACCAATGGGTTGGCCACTAGTCCATGCTGGCTGCTCGGAGAAGGCAGCATCCTGGGGGCCTGGTTTTATGGGCGAATATTGCTAAAAAGAACACTTCCTGTTGATTTTGGGGCAGGGCGTCAAGAGGCTTTTTTGTTCGTACTGGGATTGTACATCGCTGTATGAAATTGTGTGGTTCTAAGTACAACACAGCCTTAGTTATGATCAATCAAAGGGTTCATGACGTGCGTTTGTGATGGTTTTTGGCCAATCAGGCGCCGCTGCTGCAAGACGGTTATTCCGATTAAAACAAGCTTTCGGGTATATCATCTTCCATGTCGGAGGACGTACCCTAGCATATTTTTTTTTGCACAAAAAGTTGTTATGAGTCCACTTTGCTTTGCAATCCTGCAGAGTAATGTGGAGTTCTGACTTTTGCCGCCATGTTGGCGAATATCGGCTCCACACATGTCATACTTATTCGGAATCAAACAAAAAAATTATTGGTATATCTTCCATGTCTTATGAGTGTCCCTAGAGTTTTCGTTTTGCTAAATATGTTCCTGCTAGGAGTTAAAAAATTTTGAACATTTTGAGGATTTTCGAGTCAGAAATTCACATATTTCACATTTAAAGACTTCCTGTTGATTTTGGGGCGGGGCTTCAAGAGGCTTTTTTGTGGGGCCTGCAGAGATACATTTGGGTTATTAATTTGGTGCAGCTAGGTATAACACAGCCTGAGCTATGATGAATTAAAGTTTCATGAGGTACGTATTTAGGCGAACTTTGACCCCAAAAAGATCCCTGGTTCCGTGCTAACTTCCTGAGCTTTTCGCAATTCCTTATCGGGCAAGGGTCTTTTGTATTTGAGAAGTGGTTTGACGTCCCTGGCATTAAAACTCTAGGAGCCTTACGTCGAAATGCGAAAAGATGTAAAGTGGCGGTTTTAGCACTGAATCCAACATGGCCGACTTCCTGTTGATTTTGGCCCTGGACATAAAATTGCATTTATGTGCGCCTTTGGCCATTACATGTTGTCCTGCAATTTCAGGCTTCTAGCCCAATTTTTGAGCATGCATTTCCTGAAAAACAGTTTTTGGCCATAGGGGGCGCAATTTGTGTGCAAAAATCCTGAACCACTGATACATTGCAATTTTTTGCAGGTCTGACATGCCTGCAGAGTTTTACAACTATTATACCAGGGGAACTGGGTGAAAAGTGCCGTTAAACCCTAAGAATAATAATAATAGGGAATAATAATCATACCGATTACAATAGGGCTTTCGCACATGTCTGTGCTCGGGCCCTAATTAAAACTGCAAGCAGTGATGACCGGGCCCTCGCCCATCCATGCTGCTCGCCGTCCCGGCCGTCCTCGGCGCTCCGGGCGACCGCACAAGAGAACGTGCCTCTTCGGAGCGCGCGGCACAGCAATACCTGTCGCCGGAAGTTGCCGCGACGTGCTTGATATGGATGCAAGGACGACCTCAGGCCTGGACTCTTACCAGGAAGGTGAAGTTTGGAGCACATGGACCATTGCAGAGCGAAATTACAGCGAAGCGCGACGCGTGCTTGTGTACGGTCATTACCGTGCGAAAGGCCGTGATTTGCAGTAAATAAACGTCCACATGTGTCTCCAAGTGTCTCTGTAGGCTATTTCAAAGGAAATTAAGCAAGTACACTATTTATAACATTAATCAATTAAAGGTTTGCATCACAGAAGGCATATTGGCCTGTAATAATAAAAAAACACCACCTATGTTTACAGATGTGAAATGTTTTGAATGAAATGCAAACCTCAGTTAATAATTTGCTCTTGTTTCTCTGTCCTGAGATTCACACAGACTGAGTTGTCTTGTTCAAATGTTACAAATTGAGCTAATAAACTGAACTCTGATGTTTTTTGAAGTTGCTGCAGAAGTTATCTCAGCTAATTGTATAATCAAACATCTAATTTTATATTAAGGTGATTGTATGCAGAATGCTCATGCTAGAAACAGTGTTTTTGTACGGATAAATAAATAAATATTAGCAGGTTCTCAATAGTATTTCAATTTGGGGGGGGGGGCGCGAAAAAATTTCTGTCCCCTAGGTGGGGCATGACAGAAAATAAATGAGAACCACTGGGCTAAAAGAAGTCTTCAGTCCCTCTATTTGTAATGCAATACTGCCATCTAGTGGAAAGTTGAAAACAAAATTTAAAATAGCAGACATTATGTGGATAGAGGTGACAACTTCAAAATGATTTTATTTGTAATTGTGCAGACTCTATATCAACATATATTGTGTTATAATATTTTCACTTACTGCAATGCTTCATAATTGAAAAGGTGTAGTTTATCTTAGAGTGTTGTTAATGAAGAATGAATGAGTGAAGAATGATAGTTAGAGAATATAACATATTGATTATTATTAAGTCATTGTTTATTGAGTTATACTGTAGGAGCTGTGTAAATAAATGTTACATGACTTAATAACTTTACTTGTATGACCGCTGTGTTTTAATTTTAAATATTAAATGAGAATAGTCCATTGATAATGTTGAATACATTGGGTTTAAAATTAAAAATGTTAATTAACTTATCTAGCAAAATCTTGTGATATTGGTCTGACAGATGTATTCTGTCTTTAATAAATCTTTTTTCTGACTAAATTGAAGGTAGATTTTGTGACATTTACTGTTAGCAACTATAGTTAATTCCCTTTAGTCAGGCACAAAATAACAGAGTTGCATGTGTGTGTTCATTTAGTCAGTTTATAATAATTCCTTTTCTGCTCGGACTCAACCTTTGGAAGCTTCTAGAGACATCTTAACATCAGCCTGCATCCACATACACATGTACTATGTCATTTCAATATGTATATATTTTTTTAAATCACTGAAATAAAACGTCCATTTCACATCAGTCCTGGAAGATGCATGCCTTCTCTGCTGCTCCTGAGGTTTCTTTGCCCTTTTCCCCCCGTTTAAAGGGTTTTTGTGGTAGTTTTTTCAAATTGAGTCATAACAGCAGAGGGATGTTCATGTTTTTAAAATAAGTACCACCACTGGGCTAAAAGAAGTCTTCAGTCCCTCTATTTGTAATGCAATACTGCCATCTAGTGGAAAGTTGAAAACAAAATTTAAAATAGCAGACATTATGTGGATAGAGGTGACAACTTCAAAATGATTTTATTTGTAATTGTACAGACTCTATATCAACATATATTGTGTTATAATATTTTCACTTACTGCAATGCTTCATAATTGAAAAGGTGTAGTTTATCTTAGAGTGTTGTTAATGAAGAATGAATGAGTGAAGAATGATAGTTAGAGAATATAACATATTGATTATTATTAAGTCATTGTTTATTGAGTTATACTGTAGGAGCTGTGTAAATAAATGTTACATGACTTAATAACTTTACTTGTATGACTGCTGTGTTTTAATTTTAAATATTAAATGAGAATAGTCCATTGATAATCTTGAATACATTGGGTTTAAAATTAAAAATGTTAATTAACTTATCTAGCAAAATCTTGTGATATTGGTCTGACAGATGTATTCTGTCTTTAATAAATCTTTTTTCTGACTAAATTTAAGGTAGATTTTGTGACATTTACTGTTAGCAACTATAGTTAATTCCCTTTAGTCAGGCACAAAATAACAGAGTTGCATGTGTGTGTTCATTTAGTCAGTTTATAATAATTCCTTTTCTGAGACCTTCACTCCTCGAAGATTTCCTCTCCCAGTTCTCTGGATTGTTGGCTGACAATCGTCATCAGATGGAGATCACCAAAGCTTGTTGGCTATAAAAGCTTCACATTACATCTTGTTTGTTTGCTTTTTCCATCTTCAAACCAACACAGGATCAACCATGATTTGTTGACCTTAGCAATTCACCTACTACATAGTGGCTTTGTATTGTATTTAGTTTTAATGATATCTTGAAATCTTATGTGTACTCTGTAACTAAAAGTTAAACAATTATCAAAGAATATTGTTGTGTATTGGGCAACTTTATTTCCGGTTGAATGTAATTGGAACTATGTAGATATAGTCAATGTGTGTAAACAACACTTACATTTAAACAATATAGGCAATTTCCTTTAACAAATATGCAAATAAAAAATACAATAATATATTAGATGTGTGGCGTATCTCCACTGTAAGAGAAAATAACGTAAATATGTAATTATTTTACCAGCCGGCATTTGAGCCTAGGTGACCTGTCTCCCAGTGCATTGCATTAACCATTTACCTATCTGTGCATGCCCTGTAAATAAGTAGAAAATTAACACGTTTCACTGACGTTCTTGGATGAAGAAAGCAGTGTAACCTCAGTGTTTTTGTACGGATTAATAAATAAATATTAGCAGGTTCTCAATAGTATTTCAATTTGGGGGAGAGGGGGGGGGCGAAAAAATGTCTGTCCCCTGGGGGGGCATGACAGAAAATAATTGAGAACCACTGGGCTAAGCGAAGTCTTCAGTCCCTTTATTTGTAATGCAATACTGCCATTTAGTGGGAGTAGGATGTGTAGATAAATCTATCCAGCAGATGGCAGTCTCTTCCTACTTAATGTAGGAAGAGAGTGCCATCTGTATTGTAATGAGCAACCAACTTGGTTTTATGGGCGAATATTGCTAAAAAGAACACTTCCTGTTGATTTTGGGGTGGGGTGTCAAGAGGCTTTTTTGTTCGTACTGGGATTGTACATCGCTGTATGAAATTGTGTGGTTCTAAGTACAACACAGCCTTAGTTATGATCAATCAAAGGGTTCATGACGTGCGTTTGTGATGGTCTTTGGCCAATCAGGCGCCGCTGCTGCAAGACGGTTATTCCGATTAAAACAAGCTTTCGGGTATATCATCTTCCATGTCGGAGGACGTACCCTATCATGTTTTTGTTTGCACAAAAAGTTGTTATGAGTCCACTTTATTCTGCAATCCTGCAGAGTAATGTGGAGTTCTGACTTTTATCGCCGTGTTGGCGAATATTGGCTCTCAGCTCGTCATAGTTATTCGGAATCAAACAAAAAAATTATTGGTATATCTTCCATGTCTTATGAGTGTCCCTATTCAGGTCGTTTTGCTAAATATGTTCCTGCTAGGAGTTAAAAAATTTTGAACTTTTTGAGGATTTTCGAGTCAGAAATTCACATATTTCACATTTAAAGACTTCCTGTTGATTTTGGGGCGGGGCTTCAAGAGGCTTTTTTGTGGGGCCTGCAAAGATACATTTGGGTTATTAATTTGGTGCAGCTAGGTACAACACAGCCTGAGCTATGATGAATTAAAGTGTCATGAGGTGCGTATTTACGCGACCTTTGACCCCAAAAAGATCCCTGGTTCTGTAATGAATTTGAAATCTTTCCGCAATTCCTTATCGGGCAAGGGTCTTTTGTATTTGAGAAGTGGTTTGACGTCCCTGGCATAAAAACTCTGGGAGCCTTACGTCGAAATGCGAAAAGATGTAAAGTGGCGGTTTTAGGCACTAATTCCAACATGGCCGACTTCCTGTTGATTTTGGCTAATGACATACAATTGCATTTAGGTGCGCCTTGGGCAATTACATGTTGTCCGGAAATTTCAGGCTTCTAGCCCAATTTTTGAGCATGCATTTCCTGAAAAACTGTTTTTGGCCATAGGGGGCGCTATTTTTGTGCACAAATCCTGAACCACTGATACATTGCAATTTTTTGCAGGTCTGACCTGCCCGCAGAGTTTTACAACTATTCTACCAGGGCAAGTAGGGGAAAAGTCCCATTTAGGATTGCAAAGAATAATAATAATAAAAATCCTACCGAGAACAATAGGGCTTTCGCACATGTCTGTGCTCGGGCCCTAATTAAAACTGCAAGCAGTGATGACCGGGCCCTCGCCCATCCATGCTGCTCGCCGTCCTGGCCGTTCTCGGCGCTCCGGGCGACCGCACAAGAGAACGTGCCTCTTCGGAGCGAGCGGCACAGCAATACCTGTCGCCGGAAGCGCGGAAGTTGCCGCGACGTGCTTGATACGGATGCAAGGACGACCTCAGGCCTGGACTCTTACCAGGAAGGTGAAGTTTGGAGCACATGGACCATTGCAGAGCGAAATTACAGCGAAGCGCGACGCGTGCTTGTGTACGGTCATTACCGTGCGAAAGGCCGTGATTTGCAGTAAATAAACGTCCACATGTGTCTCCAAGTGTCTCTGTAGGCTATTTCAAAGGAAATTAAGCAAGTACACTAATTATAACATTAATCAATTATAGGTTTGCATCACAGAAGGCATATTGGCCTATAATAATAAAAAAACACCAACTATGTTTACAGTTGTGAAATGTTTTGAATGAAATGCAAACCTCAGTTAATCATTTGCTCTTGTTTCTCTGTCCTGAGATTCACACAGACTGAGTTGTCTTGTTTAAATGTTACAAATTGAGCTAATAAACTGAACTCCAATTTTTTTTGAAGTTGCTGCAGAAGTTATCTCAGCTAATTGTATAATCAAACATCTAATTTTATATTAAGGTGATTGTATGCAGAATGCTCATGCCAGAAACAGTGTTTTTGTACGGATTAATAAATAAATATTAGCAGGTTCTCAATAGTATTTCAATTTGGGGGAGAGGGGGGAGGCGAAAAAATGTCTGTCCCCTGGGGGGGCATGACAGAAAATAATTGAGAACCACTGGGCTAAGCGAAGTCTTCAGTCCCTTTATTTGTAATGCAATACTGCCATTTAGTGGGAGTAGGATGTGTAGATAAATCTATCCAGCAGATGGCAGTCTCTTCCTACTTAATGTAGGAAGAGAGTGCCATCTGTATTGTAATGAGCAACCAACTTGGTTTTATGGGCGAATATTGCTAAAAAGAACACTTCCTGTTGATTTTGGGGTGGGGTGTCAAGAGGCTTTTTTGTTCGTACTGGGATTGTACATCGCTGTATGAAATTGTGTGGTTCTAAGTATAACACAGCCTGAGTTATTATCATTCAAAGGGTTCATCAGGTTAATTTTTGATGTTTGTTTGCGAATGTGAAGCCCGTTCTGCAAGACGGTTATTCCGGA
Organism: Hyperoplus immaculatus; assembly: GCA_949357725.1. Classification (NCBI taxonomy): domain Eukaryota; kingdom Metazoa; phylum Chordata; class Actinopteri; order Uranoscopiformes; family Ammodytidae; genus Hyperoplus; species Hyperoplus immaculatus. Next base: position 11,588,622 of record OX442351.1, on the reverse strand, counting down.
TAAAACAAGCTATCGGGTATATCATCTTCCATGTCGGAGGACGTACCCTATCATGTTTTTGTTTGCACAAAAAGTTGTTATGAGTCCACTTTGCTCTTTAATCCTGCAGAGTAATGTGGAGTTCTGACTTTTATCGCCGTGTTGGCGAATATTGGCTCTCAGCTCGTCATAGTTATTCGGAATCAAACAAAAAAATTATTGGTATATCTTCCATGTCTTATGAGTGTCCCTATTCAGGTCGTTTTGCTAAATATGTTCCTGCTAGGAGTTAAAAATTTTTGAACTTTTTGAGGATTTTCGAGTCAGAAATTCACATATTTCACATTTAAAGACTTCCTGTTGATTTTGGGGCGGGGCTTCAAGAGGCTTTTTTGTGGGGCCTGCAGAGATACATTTGGGTTATTAATTTGGTGCAGCTAGGTATAACACAGCCTGAGCTATGATGAATTAAAGTGTAATGAGGTGCGTATTTACGCGACCTTTGACCCCAAAAAGATCCCTGGTTCTCTAATGAATTTGAAATCTTTTCCGCAATTCCTTATCGGGCAAGGGTCTTTTGTATTTGAGAAGTGGTTTGACGTCCCTGGCATAAAAACTCTAGGACAAGTTCGTCGAAATGCGAAAAGATGTAAAGTGGCGGTTTTAGGCACTAATTCCAACATGGCCGACTTCCTGTTGATTTTGGCCCTGGACATAAAATTGCATTTAGGTGCGCCTTGGGCAATTACATGTTGTCCGGAAATTTCAGGCTTCTAGCCCAATTTTTGAGCATGCATTTCCCGAAAAACTGTTTGTGGCCATAGGGGGCGCAATTGTAATGCACAAATCCTGAACCACTGATACATTGCAATTTTTTGCAGGTCTGACCTGCCTGCAGAGTTTTACAACTTTTCTGGCAGGGGAAGTAGGGGAAAAGTCCCATTTTAGATTCCAAAGTATAATAATAATAATAAAAATCCTACCGGTTACAATAGGGCTTTCGCACATGTCTGTGCTCGGGCCCTAATTAAAACTGCAAGCAGTGATGACCGGGCCCTCGCCCATCCATGCTGCTCGCCGTCCCGGCCGTCCTCGGCGCTCCGGGCGACCGCACAAGAGAACGTGCCTCTTCGGAGCGCGCGGCACAGCAATACCTGTCGCCGGAAGCGCGGAAGTTGCCGCGACGTGCTTGATATGGATGCAAGGACGACCTCAGGCCTGGATTCTTACCAGGAAGGTGAAGTTTGGAGCACATGGACCATTGCAGAGCGAAATTACAGCGAAGCGCGACGCGTGCTTGTGTACGGTCATTACCGTGCGAAAGGCCGTGATTTGCAGTAAATAAACGTCCACATGTGTCTCCAAGTGTATCTGTAGGCTATTTCAAAGGAAATTAAGCAAGTACACTATTTATAACATTAATCAATTATAGGTTTGCATCACAGAAGGCATATTGGCCTGTAATAATAAAAAAACACCACCTATGTGTACAGTTGTGAAATGTTTTGAATGAAATGCAAACCTCAGTTAATAATTTGCTCTTGTTTCTCTGTCCTGAGATTCACACAGACTGAGTTGTCTTGTTTAAATGTTACAAATTGAGCTAATTAACTGAACTCCGATTTTTTTTGAAGTTGCTGCAGAAGTTATCTCAGCTAATTGTATAATCAAACATCTAATTTTATATTAAGGTGATTGTATGCAGAATGCTCATGCTAGAAACAGTGTTTTTGTACGGATTAATAAAGAAATATTAGCAGGTTCTCAATAGTATTTCAATTTGGGGGGGGGGGGGGGCGCGAAAAAATTTCTATCCCCTAGGTGGGGCATGACAGAAAATAATTGAGAACCACTGGGCTAAAAGAAGTCTTCAGTCCCTCTATTTGTAATGCAATACTGCCATCTAGTGGAAAGTTGAAAACAAAATTTAAAATAGCAGACATTATGTGGATAGAGGTGACAACTTCAAAATGATTTTATTTGTAATTGTACAGACTCTATATCAACATATATTGTGTTATAATATTTTCACTTACTGCAATGCTTCATAATTGAAAAGGTGTAGTTTATCTTAGAGTGTTGTTAATGAAGAATGAATGAGTGAAGAATGATAGTTAGAGAATATAACATATTGATTATTATTAAGTCATTGTTTATAGAGTTATACTGTAGGAGCTGTGTAAATAAATGTTACATGACTTAATAACTTTACTTGTATGACTGCTGTGTTTTAATTTTAAATATTAAATGAGAATAGTCCATTGATAATCTTGAATACATTGGGTTTAAAATTAAAAATGTTAATTAACTTATCTAGCAAAATCTTGTGATATTGGTCTGACAGATGTATTCTGTCTTTAATAAATCTTTTTTCTGACTAAATTTAAGGTAGATTTTGTGACATTTACTGTTAGCAACTATAGTTAATTCCCTTTAGTCAGGCACAAAATAACAGAGTTGCATGTGTGTGTTCATTTAGTCAGTTTATAATAATTCCTTTTCTGAGACCTTCACTCCTCGAAGATTTCCTCTCCCAGTTCTCTGGATTAAGTTGCTGCAGAAGTTATCTCAGCTAATTGTATAATCAAACATCTAATTTTATATTAAGGTGATTGTATGCAGAATGCTCATGCCAGAAACAGTGTTTTTGTACGGATTAATAAATAAATATTAGCAGGTTCTCAATAGTATTTCAATTTGGGGGAGAGGGGGGGGGGCGAAAAATGTCTGTCCCCTGGGGGGGCATGACAGAAAATAATTGAGAACCACTGGGCTAAGCGAAGTCTTCAGTCCCTTTATTTGTAATGCAATACTGCCATTTAGTGGGAGTAGGATGTGTAGATAAATGTATCCAGCAGATGGCAGTCTCTTCCTACTTAATGTAGGAAGAGACTGCTCCCATTCACAGCATGCAGTACCAATGGGTTGGCCACTAGTCCATGCTGGCTGCTCGGAGAAGGCAGCATCCTGGGGGCCTGGTTTTATGGGCGAATATTGCTAAAAAGAACACTTCCTGTTGATTTTGGGGTGGGGTGTCAAGAGGCTTTTTTGTTCGTACTGGGATTGTACATCGCTGTATGAAATTGTGTGGTTCTAAGTACAACACAGCCTTAGTTATGATCAATCAAAGGGTTCATGACGTGCGTTTGTGATGGTTTTTGGCCAATCAGGCGCCGCTGCTGCAAGACGGTTATTCCGATTAAAACAAGCTTTCGGGTATATCATCTTCCATGTCGGAGGACGTACCCTATCATGTTTTTGTTTGCACAAAAAGTTGTTATGAGTCCACTTTATTCTGCAATCCTGCAGAGTAATGTGGAGTTCTGACTTTTATCGCCGTGTTGGCGAATATCGGCTCTCAGCTCGTCATAGTTATTCGGAATCAAACAAAAAAATTATTGGTATATCTTCCATGTCTTATGAGTGTCCCTAGAGTTTTCGTTTTGCTAAATATGTTCCTGCTAGGAGTTAAAAAATTTTGAACTTTTTGAGGATTTTCGAGTCAGAAATTCACATATTTCACATTTAAAGACTTCCTGTTGATTTTGGGGCGGGGCTTCAAGAGGCTTTTTTGTGGGGCCTGCAGAGATACATTTGGGTTATTAATTTGGTGCAGCTAGGTATAACACAGCCTGAGCTATGATGAATTAAAGTGTCATGAGGTGCGTATTTACGCGACCTTTGACCCCAAAAAGATCCCTGGTTCCGTGCTAACTTCCTGAGATTTTCGCAATTCCTTATCGGGCAAGGGTCTTTTGTATTTGAGAAGTGGTTTGACGTCCCTGTCGCAAAAACTCTAGGAGCCTTTCGTCGAAATGCGAAAAGATGTAAAGTGGCGGTTTTAGCACTGAATCCAACATGGCCGACTTCCTGTTGATTTTGGCTAATGACATACAATTGCATTTATGTGCGCCTTGGGCCATTACATGTTGTCCGGAAATTTCAGGCTTCTAGCCCAATTTTTGAGCATGCATTTCCCGTAAAACTGTTTGTGGCCATAGGGGGCGCAATTGTAATGCACAAATCCTGAACCACTGATACATTGCAATTTTTTGCAGGTCTGACCTGCCTGCAGAGTTTTACAACTTTTCTGGCAGGGGAAGTAGGGGAAAAGTCCCATTTAGGATTGCAAAGAATAATAATAAAAATCCTACCGAGAACAATAGGGCTTTCGCACATGTCTGTGCTCGGGCCCTAATTAAAACTGCAAGCAGTGATGACCGGGCCCTCGCACCTCCGTGCTGCTCGGCGTGCTGGCGACCGCGTGAGAGAACGCGCCGCGGTCTCCTCCTCTTCGGGGTGTGTGGCACAGCGATAGCTGTCGCCGGAAGCGCGGAAGTTGCTGCTATATTGTAGAGGACCATGAAGCTATATTGTAGAGCACCTTGAGCTGTACATGTGTAATCAATTTCAAGTCAATCAGAGTCGGGTGATTTATGTGAAGCCCCCTATGGGTTAATGGCGATAAGCCTCGAGGGACATGCTACCACATGACTTCTGCACTTACCCAGCAAGTTTGATGATGATAGGACCTACGGTTAAGGAGTTATTGCCAATTTGTGGATAGGCCTGCCCCTGTGGCGCCCCCTATGGGTTAATCGCGATAAGCTTCGAGGGACATTCTCCCGCATGACTTCTGCACATACCCAGCAAGTTTGATGATGATAGGACCTACGGTTAAGGAGTTATGGCCAATTTGTGGATAGGCGGCGCCCCCTATGGGTTAATCGCGATAAGCTTACAGGGACATGCTACCACATGACTTCTGCACATACCCAGCAAGTTTGATGATGATAGGACCTATGGTTAAGGAGTTATGGCCAATTTATGGATAGGCGGCGCCCCCTATGGGTTCATCGCGATAAGCCTCGAGGGACATGCTACCACATGACTTCTGCACATACCCAGCAAGTTTGATGATGATAGGACCTATGGTTAAGGAGTTATGGCCAATTTGTGGATAGGCGGCGCCCCCTATGGGTTCATCGCGATAAGCTTCGAGGGACATGCTACCACATGACTTCTGCACATACCCAGCAAGTTTGATGATGATAGGACCTATGGTTAAGCAGTTATGGCCGATTTGTGGATAGGCGGCGCCCCCTATGGGTTCATCGCGATAAGCCTCGAGGGACATGCTACCACATGACTTCTGCACATACCCAGCAAGTTTGATGATGATAGGACCTACGGTTAAGGAGTTATGGCCAATTTGTGGATAGGCGGCGCCCCCTATGGGTTCATCGCGATAAGCTTCGAGGGACATGCTACCACATCACTTCTGCACATACCCAGCAAGTTTGATGATGATAGGACCTACGGTTAAGGAGTTATGGCCAATTTGTGGATAGCCCCGCCCCTGTGGCGCCCCCTATGGGTTAATCGCGATAAGCATCGAGGGACATGCTACCGCATGACTTCTGCACACACCCAGCAAGTTTGATGATGATAGGACCTATGGTTAAGGAGTTATGGCCAACGTGTTATTAAGCCCCGCCCCTGTGGCGCCCCCTATGGGTAAGCCTCGACAAGCTTAGAGGGCCACGCTACTACATGTCTTCTGGACTTATCCTGCAAGTTTCATGATGATAGGACCTATGGTCAATGAGTTATGGCCAACGTGTTATCAAGCCCCGCCCCTGCGTAAACATTTTAGTCACTGGCGGCCATGTCTTTGAAGCTATCCTACTAATATTTTTCGGAGACGTGCGTCATAGTCCCCCGGGGCTTCGTGAGACATTTGGTGTTGATAGAGTAAAACTTGAAAAAGTTGTGGATAAAACCCTGTTTTTCAGTTTATGCCAATTAGCCGCAAGTATTTCCAGGTTGACTCTCATGGTCCAAGAGGCTTTTTCGTAGAGCACCTTAAAATACACCTGTGTGAGAAATTTCAAGTCAATCGGACTTACGGTGTGCGGGGCGCGGCCTCTCAAACTTTCTTCAGTCGGGGCTTAACAGCGCCCCCTAGCGGAAATTAAAAAAAAATTCCTCTCAGCGGAATTGTAGAGCACCATGAGCTGTACATGTGCAATCAATTTCAAGTCAATCGGAGTCGGGTGACTTTTGTGGCGCCCCCTATGGGTTGATCGCGATAAGCTTGGAGGGACATGCTAACACATGACTTCTGCACATACCCAGCAAGTTTGATGATGATAGGACCTACAGTTAAGGAGTTATGGCCAATTTGTGGATAGGCCCCGCCCCTGTGGCGCCCCCTATGGGCTAATCGCGATAAGCTTCGAAGGGACATGCTACCACATGACTACTGCACATACCCAGCAAGTTTGATGATGATAGGACCTATGGTTAAGGAGTTATGGCCAACGTGTTTTTAAGCCCCGCCCCTGTGGCGCCCCATATGGGTTCATCGCGATAAGCTTCTAAGGGACATGCTACCACATGACTTCTGCACATACCCAGCAAGTTTGATGATGATAGGACCTATGGTTAAGGAGTTATGGCCAACGTGTTATTAAGCCCCGCCCCTGTGGCGCCCCCTATGGGTAAGCCTCGACAAGCTTAGAGGGCCACGCTACTACATGTCTTCTGCACTTATCCTGCAAGTTTCATGATGATAGGACCTATGGACAATGAGTTATGGCCAACGTGTTATCAAGCCCCGCCCCTGCGTAAACATTTTAGTCACTGGCGGCCATGTCTTTGAAGCTATCCTACTAATATTTTTCGGAGACGTGCGTCATAGTCCCCCGGGGCTTCGTGAGACATTTGGTGTTGATAGAGTAAAACTTGAAAAAGTTGTGGATAAAACCCTGTTTTTCAGTTTATGCCAATTAGCCGCAAGTATTTCCAGGTTGACTCTCATGGTCCAAGAGGCTTTTTCGTAGAGCACCTTAAAATACACCTGTGTGAGAAATTTCAAGTCAATCGGACTTACGGTGTGCGGGGCGCGGCCTCTTAAACTTTCTTCAGTCGGGGCTTAACAGCGCCCCCTAGCGGAAATTAAAAAAAAATTCCTCGGAGCGGAATTGTAGAGCACCATGAGCTGTACATGTGCAATCAATTTCAAGTCAATCGGAGTCGGGTGACTTTTGTGGCGCCCCCTATGGGTTGATCGCGATAAGCTTGGAGGGACATGCTAACACATGACTTCTGCACATACCCAGCAAGTTTGATGATGATAGGACCTACGGTTAAGGAGTTATGGCCAATTTGTGGATAGGCCCCGCCCCTGTGGCGCCCCCTATGGGCTAATCGCGATAAGCTTCGAAGGGACATGCTACCACATGACTACTGCACATACCCAGCAAGTTTGATGATGATAGGACCTATGGTTAAGGAGTTATGGCCAACGTGTTATTAAGCCCCGCCCCTGTGGCGCCCCCTATGGGCTAATCGCGATAAGCTTCGAAGGGACATGCTACCACATGACTACTGCACATACCCAGCAAGTTTGATGATGATAGGACCTATGGTTAAGGAGTTATGGCCAACGTGTTATTAAGCCCCGCCCCTGTGGCGCCCCCTATGGGTTCATCGCGATAAGCTTCTAAGGGACATGCTACCACATGACTTCTGCACATACCCAGCAAGTTTGATGATGATAGGACCTATGGTTAAGGAGTTATGGCCAACGTGTTATTAAGCCCCGCCCCTATTCACATATTTCACATTTAAAGACTTCCTGTTGATTTTGGGGCGGGGCTTCAAGAGGCGTTTTTGTGGGGCCTGCAAAGATACATTTGGGGTTGTAATTTGGTGCAGCTAGGTATAACACAGCCTGAGCTATGATGAATTAAAGTTTCATGAGGAGCGTATTTACGCGACACTTTGACCCCCAATAGATCCCTGGTTCTCTGTTAAGTTTGAAATCTTTCCGCAATTTAGCATCGGGCAAGGGTCTTTTGTATTTGAGAAGTGGTTTGACGTCCCTGGCGCAAAAACTCTAGGACTAGTTCGTCGAAATGCGAAAAGATGTAAAGTGGCGGTTTTAGGCACTAATTCCAACATGGCCGACTTCCTGTTTATTTTGGCCAATGATATACAATTGCATTTATGTGCGCCTTGGGCCATTACATGTTGTCCGGAAATTTCAGGCTTCTAGCCCAATTTTTGAGCATGCATTTCCCGAAAAACTGTTTTTGGCCATAGGGGGCGCAATTTTAATGCACAAATCCTGAACCACTGATACATTAAATTTTTTTGCAGGTCTGATGGGTACGCCACATATTTTCAACTTTTGTATGACGGTAAGGGGGTCAAAAGTGCCAAAGAAGTGTCGGAATAAAAAGAATAATAATAATTAAAACTGCAAGCAGTGATGACCGGGCCCTCGCACCTCCGTGCTGCTCGGCGTGCTGGCGACCGCGTGAGAGAACGCGCCGCGGTCTCCTCCTCTTCGGGGTGTGTGGCAAAGCGATAGCTGTCGCCGGAAGCGCGGAAGTTGCTGCTATATTGTAGAGGACCATGAAGCTATATTGTAAAGCACCTTGAGCTGTACATGTGTAATCAATTTCAAGTCAATCAGAGTCGGGTGATTTATGTGAAGCCCCCTATGGGTTAATGGCGATAAGCCTCGAGGGACATGCTACCACATGACTTCTGCACTTACCCAGCAAGTTTGATGATGATAGGACCTACGGTTAAGGAGTTATGGCCAATTTGTGGATAGGCCCGCCCCTGTGGCGCCCCCTATGGGTTAATCGCGATAAGCTTCGAGGGACATGCTCCCACATGACTTCTGCACATACCCAGCAAGTTTGATGATGATAGGACCTACGGTTAAGGAGTTATGGCCAATTTGTGGATAGGCGGCGCCCCCTATGGGTTCATCGCGATAAGCTCCCAGGGACATGCTACCACATGACTTCTGCACATACCCAGCAAGTTTGATGATGATAGGACCTACGGTTAAGGAGTTATGGCCAATTTGTGGATAGCCCCGCCCCTGTGGCGCCCCCTATGGGTTAATCGCGATAAGCTTCGAGGTACATGCTACCACATGACTTCTGCACATACCCAGCAAGTTTGATGATGATAGGACCTACGGTTAAGGAGTTATGGCCAATTTGTGGATAGGCGGCGCCCCCTATGGGTTCATCGCGATAAGGTTAGAGGGACATGCTACCACATGACTTCTGCAAATACCCAGCAAGTTTGATGATGATAGGACCTACGGTTAAGGAGTTATGGCCTATTTGTGGATAGGCGGCGCCCCCTATGGGTTCATCGCGATAAGCTTCGAGGGACATGCTACCACATGACTTCTGCACATACCCAGCAAGTTTGATGATGATAGGACCTACGGTTAAGGAGTTATGGCCAATTTGTGGATAGGCGGTGCCCCCTATGGGTTCATCGCGATAAGCTTAGAGGGACATGCTACCACATGACTTCTGCACATACCCAGCAAGTTTGATGATGATAGGACCTACGGTTAAGGAGTTATGGCCAATTTATGGATAGGCGGCGCCCCCTATGGGTTAATCGCGATAAGCCTCGAGGGACATGCTACCACATGACTTCTGCACATACCCAGCAAGTTTGATGATGATAGGACCTACGGTTAAGGAGTTATGGCCAATTTGTGGATAGGCGGCGCCCCCTATGGGTTCATCGCGATAAGCTTCGAGAGACATGCTACCACATGACTTCTGCACATACCCAGCAAGTTTGATGATGATAGGACCTATGGTTAAGGAGTTATGGCCAATTTGTGGATAGGCGGCGCCCCCTATGGGTTCATCGCGATAAGCTACGAGGGACATGCTACCACATGACTTCTGCACATACCCAGCAAGTTTGATGATGATAGGACCTATGGTTAAGGAGTTATGGCCAACGTGTTATTAAGCCCCGCCCCTTTGGCGCCCCCTATGGGTTAATCGTAATTAGCTCAGAGGGACATGCTACCACATGACTTCTGCACATACCCAGCAAGTTTGATGATGATAAGACCTATGGTTAAGGAGTTATGGCCAACGTGTTATTAAGCCCCGCCCCTTTGGCGCCCCCTATGGGTTAATCGTGATTAGCTTAGAGGGACATGCTACCACATGACTCCGCACATACCCAGCAAGTTTGATGATGATAGGACCTATGGTTAAGGAGTTATGGCCAATTTGTGGATAGGCCCCGCCCCTGTGGCGCCCCCTATGGGTTAATCGCCATAAGCTTCGAAGGGACATGCTACCACATGACTTCTGCACATACCCAGCAAGTTTGATGATGATAGGACCTATGGTTAAGGAGTTATGGCCAACGTGTTATTAAGCCCCGCCCCTACGTAAAGTTTTTGGTCAATGGCGGCCATGTTTGTTGGCGCTCTCACTTTTTCTTAATATTATTGTGTGGGCTTACTCAGGCCTTGGGTCTCATTAAGCCTATCAAATGTTGAGAAGATCTGACTGAGTATAGTGGAGTTACAGCAACTTGGCGTCAACTTCGAAGACGCCAAGCTACAGCAAAGGCGTTTTGACAGATGGCGCTCTCACTTTGTATGAATATTAGTGTTTGGGCTTTCTCAGGCCTTGGGTGTCATTTACCATACCAAATTTGGAGAAGATGAGACAAAGTATGATGGAGTTAGGGCAACTTCCTGTTTTTTTGGCGAATATTGCTAAAAGGAACACTTCCTGTTGATTTTGGGGCGGGGCGTCAAGAGGCTTTTTTGTTTGTACTGGGATTGTACATTGCTGTATAAAATTGTGTGGTTCTAAGTATAACACAGCCTGAGTTATTATCATTCAAAGGGTTCATCAGGTTAATTTTTGATGTTTTTTAGCGAATGTGGCGCCCGTTCTGCAAGACGGTTATTCCGGATAAATCGAGCTTTCGGGTATATCATCTTTCATGTCGGAGGACGTACCCTATCATGTTTTTGTTTGCACAAAAAGTTGTTATGAGTCCACTTTGCTCTGCAATCCTGCTGAGTAATGTGGAGTTCTGACTTTAGGCGCCATGTTGGCGAATATCGGCTCCCAACACGTCATACTTATTCGGAATCAAACAAAAAAATTATTGGTATATCTTCCATGTCTTATGAGTGTCCCTATTCAGGTCGTTTTGCTAAATATGTTCCTGCTAGGAGTTAAAAATTTTTGAAATTTTTGAGGATTTTCGAGTCAGAAATTCACATATTTCACATTTAAAGACTTCCTGTTGATTTTGGGGCGGGGCTTCAAGAGGCTTTTTTGTGGGGCCTGCAGAGATACATTTGGGTTATTAATTTGGTGCAGCTAGGTATAACACAGCCTGAGTTATGATGAATTAAAGTTTCATGAGGTTCGTTAATTATGATGTTTACGTCAACTTTGACCCCCAATAGATCACTGGGACTCCAGTGATTTTGAAATCTTTTCGCAATTTAGCATCGGGCAAGGGTCTTCTGTTTTTGAGAAGTGGTTTGACGTCCCTGGCGTAAAAACTGTAGGACGAGTTCGTCGAAATGCGAAAAGATGGTTTTGGCGGTTTTAGGCACTAATTCCAACATGGCCGACTTCCTGTTGATTTTGGCCAATGACATACAATTGCATTTATGTGCGCCTTGGGCCATTACATGTTGTCCGGAAATTTCAGGCTTCTAGCCCAATTTTTGAGCATGCATTTCCTGAAAAACAGTTTTTGGCCATAGGGGGCGCAATTTTAATGCACAAATCCTGAACCACTGATACATTGAAATTTTTTGCAGGTCATAAGGGTACGCAAAGTTTTTCAACTTTTTTACGACGGGAAGGGGGTCAAAAGTGACAAAAAAGCGTCGGAATGAGAAGAATAAGAATAAGAATAAAAATCATACCGATTTCAATAGGGCTTCGCACCACTCGGTGCTCGGGCCCTAATTAAAACTGCAAGCAGTGATGACCGGGCCCTCGCACCTCCGTGCTGCTCGGCGTGCTGGCGACCGCGTGAGAGGACGCGCCGCGGTCTCCTCCTCTTCGGAGTGTGTGGCAAAGCGATAGCTGTCGCCGGAAGCGCGGAAGTTGCTGCTATATTGTAGAGGACCATGAAGCTATATTGTAGAGCACCTTGAGCTGTACATGTGTAATCAATTTCAAGTCAATCAGAGTCGGGTGATTTATGTGAAGCCCCCTATGGGTTAATGGCGATAAGCCTCGAGGGACATGATACCACATGACTTCTGCACTTACCCAGCAAGTTTGATGATGATAGGACCTACGGTTAAGGAGTTATGGCCAATTTGTGGATAGGCCTGCCCCTGCGGCGCCCCCTATGGGTTAATCGCGATAAGCTTCGAGGGACATGCTCCCACATGACTTCTGCACATACCCAGCAAGTTTGATGATGATAGGACCTACGGTTAAGGAGTTATGGCCAATTTGTGGATAGGCGGCGCCCCCTATGGGTTCGTCGCGATAAGTTTCGAGGGACATGCTACCACATGACTTCTGCACATACCCAGCAAGTTTGATGATGATAGGACCTATGGTTAAGGAGTTATGGCCAATTTATGGATAGGCGGCGCCCCCTATGGGTTCATCGCGAAAAGCCTCGAGGGACATGCTACCACATGACTTCTGCACATACCCAGCAAGTTTGATGATGATAGGACCTATGGTTAAGGAGTTATGGCCAATTTGTGGATAGGCGGCGCCCCCTATGGGTTCATCGCGATAAGCTTCGAGGGACATGCTACCACATGACTTCTGCACATACCCAGCAAGTTTGATGATGATAGGATCTATGGTTAAGCAGTTATGGCCAATTTGTGGATAGGCGGCGCCCCCTATGGGTTAATCGCGATAAGCCTCGAGGGACATGCTACCACATGACTTCTGCACATACCCAGCAAGTTTGATGATGATAGGACCTACGGTTAAGGAGTTATGGCCAATTTGTGGATAGGCGGCGCCCCCTATGGGTTCATCGCGATAAGCTTCGAGGGACATGCTACCACATGACTTCTGCACACACCCAGCAAGTTTGATGATGATAGGACCTACGGTTAAGGAGTCATGGCCAATTTGTGGATAGCCCCGCCCCTGTGGCGCCCCCTATGGGTTAATCGCGATAAGCATCGAGGGACATGCTACCGCATGACTTCTGCACACACCCAGCAAGTTTGATGATGATAGGACCTACGGTTAAGGAGTTATGGCCAACGTGTTATTAAGCCCCGCCCCTGTGGCGCCCCCTATGGGTAAGCCTCGACACGCTTAGAGGGCCACGCTACTACATGTCTTCTGGCCTTATCCTGCAAGTTTCATGATGATAGGACCTATGGTCAATGAGTTTTGGCCAACGTGTTATCAAGCCCCGCCCCTGCGTAAACATTTTAGTCACTGGCGGCCATGTCTTTGAAGCTATCCTACTAATATTTTTCGGAGACGTGCGTCATAGTCCCCCGGGGCTTCGTGAGACATTTGGTGTTGATAGAGTAAAACTTGAAAAAGTTGTGGATAAAACCCTGTTTTTCAGTTTATGCCAATTAGCCGCAAGTATTTCCAGGTTGACTCTCATGGTCCAAGAGGCTTTTTCGTAGAGCACCTTAAAATACACCTGTGTGAGAAATTTCAAGTCAATCGGACTTACGGTGTGCGGGGCGCGGCCTCTCAAACTTTCTTCAGTCGGGGCTTAACAGCGCCCCCTAGCGGAAATTAAAAAAAAATTCCTCTCAGCGGAATTGTAGAGCACCATGAGCTGTACATGTGCAATCAATTTCAAGTCAATCGGAGTCGGGTGACTTTTGTGGCGCCCCCTATGGGTTGATCGCGATAAGCTTGGAGGGACATGCTAACACATGACTTCTGCACATACCCAGCAAGTTTGATGATGATAGGACCTACGGTTAAGGAGTTATGGCCAATTTGTGGATAGGCCCCGCCCCTGTGGCGCCCCCTATGGGCTAATCGCGATAAGCTTCGAAGGGACATGCTACCACATGACTACTGCACATACCCAGCAAGTTTGATGATGATAGGACCTATGGTTAAGGAGTTATGGCCAACGTGTTATTAAGCCCCGCCCCTGTGGCGCCCCCTATGGGTTCATCGCGATAAGCTTCTAAGGGACATGCTACCACATGACTTCTGCACATACCCAGCAAGTTTGATGATGATAGGACCTATGGTTAAGGAGTTATGGCCAACGTGTTATTAAGCCCCGCCCCTGTGGCGCCCCCTATGGGTTAATCGCGAATAAGCTTAGAGGGACATGCTACTACATGACTTCTGCACATACCCAGCAAGTTTGATGATGATAGGACCTATGGTTAAGGAGTTATGGCCAACGTGTTATTAAGCCCCGCCCCTATTTACATATTTCACATTTAAAGACTTCCTGTTGATTTTGGGGCGGGGCTTCAAGAGGCTTTTTTGTGGGGCCTGCAAAGATACATTTGGGGTTGTAATTTGGTGCAGCTAGGTATAACACAGCCTGAGCTATGATGAATTGAAGTTTCATGAGGTGCGTATTTACGCGACACTTTGACCCCAAAAAGATCCCTGGTTCTCTATTAAGTTTGAAATCTTTTCGCAATTTATCATCGGGCAAGGGTCTTTTGTATTTGAGAAGTGGTTTGACGTCCCTGGCGTAAAAACTGTAGGACGAGTTCGTCGAAATGCGAAAAGATGGTTTTGGCGGTTTTAGGCACTAATTCCAACATGGCCGACTTCCTGTTGATTTTGGCCAATGACATACATTTGCATTTGTGTGCGCCTTGGGCCATTACATGTTGTCCGGAAATTTCAGGCTTCTAGCCCAATTTTTGAGCATGCATTTCCTGAAAAACAGTTTTTGGCCATAGGGGGCGCTATTTTAATGCACAAATCCTGAACCACTGATACATTAAATTTTTTTGCAGGTCATAAGGGTACGCCACATATTTTCAACTTTTGCATGACGGTAAGGGGGTCAAAAGTGCCGAAGAAGTGTCGGAAAAAGAATAATAAGAATAAAACTCCTACCGGTTTCAATAGGGCTTCGCACCACTCGGTGCTCGGGCCCTAATTAAAACTGCAAGCAGTGATGACCGGGCCCTCGCACCTCCGTGCTGCTCGGCGTGCTGGCGACCGCGTGAGAGAACGCGCCGCGGTCTCCTCCTCTTCGGGGTGTGTGGCACAGCGATAGCTGTCGCCGGAAGCGCGGAAGTTGCTGCTATATTGTAGAGGACCATGAAGCTATATTGTAGAGCACCTTGAGCTGTACATGTGTAATCAATTTCAAGTCAATCAGAGTCGGGTGATTTATGTGAAGCCCCCTATGGGTTAATGGCGATAAGCCTCGAGGGACATGCTACCACATGACTTCTGCACTTACCCAGCAAGTTTGATGATGATAGGACCTACGGTTAAGGAGTTATGGCCAATTTGTGGATAGGCCTGCCCCTGTGGCGGCCCCTATGGGTTAATCGCGATAAGCTTCGAGGGACATTCTCCCACATGACTTCTGCACATACCCAGCAAGTTTGATGATGATAGGACCTACGGTTAAGGAGTTATGGCCAATATGTGGATAGGCGGCGCCCCCTATGGGTTAATCGCGATAAGCTTACAGGGACATGCTACCACATGACTTCTGCACATACCCAGCAAGTTTGATGATGATAGGACCTATGGTTAAGGAGTTATGGCCAATTTATGGATAGGCGGCGCCCCCTATGGGTTCATCGCGATAAGCCTCGAGGGACATGCTACCACATGACTTCTGCACATACCCAGCAAGTTTGATGATGATAGGACCTATGGTTAAGGAGTTATGGCCAATTTGTGGATAGGCGGCGCCCCCTATGGGTTCATCGCGATAAGCTTCGAGGGACATGCTACCACATGACTTCTGCACATACCCAGCAAGTTTGATGATGATAGGACCTATGGTTAAGCAGTTATGGCCAATTTGTGGATAGGCGGCGCCCCCTATGGGTTAATCGCGATAAGCCTCGAGGGACATGCTACCACATGACTTCTGCACATACCCAGCAAGTTTGATGATGATAGGACCTACGGTTAAGGAGTTATGGCCAATTTGTGGATAGGCGGCGCCCCCTATGGGTTCATCGCGATAAGCTTCGAGGGACATGCTACCACATGACTTCTGCACATACCCAGCAAGTTTGATGATGATAGGACCTACGGTTAAGGAGTTATGGCCAATTTGTGGATAGCCCCGCCCCTGTGGCGCCCCCTATGGGTTAATCGCGATAAGCATCGAGGGACATGCTACCGCATGACTTCTGCACACACCCAGCAAGTTTGATGATGATAGGACCTATGGTTAAGGAGTTATGGCCAACGTGTTATTAAGCCCCGCCCCTGTGGCGCCCCCTATGGGTAAGCCTCGACAAGCTTAGAGGGCCACGCTACTACATGTCTACTGGACTTATCCTGCAAGTTTCATGATGATAGGACCTATGGTCAATGAGTTATGGCCAACGTGTTATCAAGCCCCGCCCCTGCGTAAACATTTTAGTCACTGGCGGCCATGTCTTTGAAGCTATCCTACTAATATTTTTCGGAGACGTGCGTCATAGTCCCCCGGGGCTTCGTGAGACATTTGGTGTTGATAGAGTAAAACTTGAAAAAGTTGTGGATAAAACCCTGTTTTTCAGTTTATGCCAATTAGCCGCAAGTATTTCCAGGTTGACTCTCATGGTCCAAGAGGCTTTTTCGTAGAGCACCTTAAAATACACCTGTGTGAGAAATTTCAAGTCAATCGGACTTACGGTGTGCGGGGCGCGGCCTCTCAAACTTTCTTCAGTCGGGGCTTAACAGCGCCCCCTAGCGGAAATTAAAAAAAAATTCCTCTCAGCGGAATTGTAGAGCACCATGAGCTGTACATGTGCAATCAATTTCAAGTCAATCGGAGTCGGGTGACTTTTGTGGCGCCCCCTATGGGTTGATCGCGATAAGCTTGGAGGGACATGCTAACACATGACTTCTGCACATACCCAGCAAGTTTGATGATGATAGGACCTACAGTTAAGGAGTTATGGCCAATTTGTGGATAGGCCCCGCCCCTGTGGCGCCCCCTATGGGCTAATCGCGATAAGCTTCGAAGGGACATGCTACCACATGACTACTGCACATACCCAGCAAGTTTGATGATGATAGGACCTATGGTTAAGGAGTTATGGCCAACGTGTTATTAAGCCCCGCCCCTGTGGCGCCCCCTATGGGTTCATCGCGATAAGCTTCTAAGGGACATGCTACCACATGACTTCTGCACATACCCAGCAAGTTTGATGATGATAGGACCTATGGTTAAGGAGTTATGGCCAACGTGTTATTAAGCCCCGCCCCTGTGGCGCCCCCTATGGGTTAATCGCGAATAAGCTTAGAGGGACATGCTACCACATGACTTCTGCACATACCCAGCAAGTTTGATGATGATAGGACCTATGGTTAAGGAGTTATGGCCAACGTGTTATTAAGCCCCGCCCCTATTTACATATTTCACATTTAAAGACTTCCTGTTGATTTTGGGGCGGGGCTTTAAGAGGCTTTTTTGTGGGGCCTGCAAAGATACATTTGGGGTTGTAATTTGGTGCAGCTAGGTATAACACAGCCTGAGCTATGATGAATTGAAGTTTCATGAGGTGCGTATTTACGCGACACTTTGACCCCAAAAAGATCCCTGGTTCTCTATTAAGTTTGAAATCTTTTCGCAATTTAGCATCGGGCAAGGGTCTTTTGTATTTGAGAAGTGGTTTGACGTCCCTGGCGTAAAAACTGTAGGACGAGTTCGTCGAAATGCGAAAAGATGGTTTTGGCGGTTTTAGGCACTAATTCCAACATGGCCGACTTCCTGTTGATTTTGGCCAATGACATACATTTGCATTTGTGTGCGCCTTGGGCCATTACATGTTGTCCGGAAATTTCAGGCTTCTAGCCCAATTTTTGAGCATGCATTTCCTGAAAAACAGTTTTTGGCCATAGGGGGCGCAATTTTGGAGATCAAATCCTGAACCACTGATACATTAAAATTTCTTGCAGGTCATAAGGGTACGCAAACTTTTTCATCTTTTGCATGACGGGAAGGGGGTCAAAAGTGCCAAAAAAGAACGAGAATGAGAATAATAATAAGAATTAAAACTGCAAGCAGTGATGACCGGGCCCTCGCACCTCCGTGCTGCTCGGCGTGCTGGCGACCGCGTGAGAGAACGCGCCGCGGTCTCCTCCTCTTCGGGGTGTGTGGCACAGCGATAGCTGTCGCCGGAAGCGCGGAAGTTGCTGCTATATTGTAGAGGACCATGAAGCTATATTGTAGAGCACCTTGAGCTGTACATGTGTAATCAATTTCAAGTCAATCAGAGTCGGGTGATTTATGTGAAGCCCCCTATGGGTTAATGGCGATAAGCCTCGAGGGACATGCTACCACATGACTTCTGCACTTACCCAGCAAGTTTGATGATGATAGGACCTACGGTTAAGGAGTTATGGCCAATTTGTGGATAGGCCTGCCCCTGTGGCGCCCCCTATGGGTTAATCGCGATAAGCTTCGAGGGACATTCTCCCACATGACTTCTGCACATACCCAGCAAGTTTGATGATGATAGGACCTATGGTTAAGGAGTTATGGCCAATATGTGGATAGGCGGCGCCCCCTATGGGTTAATCGCGATAAGCTTACAGGGACATGCTACCACATGACTTCTGCACATACCCAGCAAGTTTGATGATGATAGGACCTATGGTTAAGGAGTTATGGCCAATTTGTGGATAGGCGGCGCCCCCTATGGGTTCATCGCGATAAGCTTCGAGGGACATGCTACCACATGACTTCTGCACATACCCAGCAAGTTTGATGATGATAGGACCTATGGTTAAGCAGTTATGGCCAATTTGTGGATAGGCGGCGCCCCCTATGGGTTAATCGCGATAAGCCTCGAGGGACATGCTACCACATGACTTCTGCACATACCCAGCAAGTTTGATGATGATAGGACCTACGGTTAAGGAGTTATGGCCAATTTGTGGATAGGCGGCGCCCCCTATGGGTTCATCGCGATAAGCTTCGAGGGACATGCTACCACATGACTTCTGCACATACCCAGCAAGTTTGATGATGATAGGACCTACAGTTAAGGAGTTATGGCCAATTTGTGGATAGGCCCCGCCCCTGTGGCGCCCCCTATGGGCTAATCGCGATAAGCTTCGAAGGGACATGCTACCACATGACTACTGCACATACCCAGCAAGTTTGATGATGATAGGACCTATGGTTAAGGAGTTATGGCCAACGTGTTTTTAAGCCCCGCCCCTGTGGCGCCCCATATGGGTTCATCGCGATAAGCTTCTAAGGGACATGCTACCACATGACTTCTGCACATACCCAGCAAGTTTGATGATGATAGGACCTATGGTTAAGGAGTTATGGCCAACGTGTTATTAAACCCCGCCCCTGTGGCGCCCCCTATGGGTAAGCCTCGACAAGCTTAGAGGGCCACGCTACTACATGTCTTCTGCACTTATCCTGCAAGTTTCATGATGATAGGACCTATGGACAATGAGTTATGGCCAACGTGTTATCAAGCCCCGCCCCTGCGTAAACATTTTAGTCACTGGCGGCCATGTCTTTGAAGCTATCCTACTAATATTTTTCGGAGACGTGCGTCATAGTCCCCCGGGGCTTCGTGAGACATTTGGTGTTGATAGAGTAAAACTTGAAAAAGTTGTGGATAAAACCCTGTTTTTCAGTTTATGCCAATTAGCCGCAAGTATTTCCAGGTTGACTCTCATGGTCCAAGAGGCTTTTTCGTAGAGCACCTTAAAATACACCTGTGTGAGAAATTTCAAGTCAATCGGACTTACGGTGTGCGGGGCGCGGCCTCTCAAACTTTCTTCAGTCGGGGCTTAACAGCGCCCCCTAGCGGAAATTAAAAAAAAATTCCTCTCAGCGGAATTGTAGAGCACCATGAGCTGTACATGTGCAATCAATTTCAAGTCAATCGGAGTCGGGTGACTTTTGTGGCGCCCCCTATGGGTTGATCGCGATAAGCTTGGAGGGACATGCTAACACATGACTTCTGCACATACCCAGCAAGTTTGATGATGATAGGACCTACAGTTAAGGAGTTATGGCCAATTTGTGGATAGGCCCCGCCCCTGTGGCGCCCCCTATGGGCTAATCGCGATAAGCTTCGAAGGGACATGCTACCACATGACTACTGCACATACCCAGCAAGTTTGATGATGATAGGACCTATGGTTAAGGAGTTATGGCCAACGTGTTTTTAAGCCCCGCCCCTGTGGCGCCCCATATGGGTTCATCGCGATAAGCTTCTAAGGGACATGCTACCACATGACTTCTGCACATACCCAGCAAGTTTGATGATGATAGGACCTATGGTTAAGGAGTTATGGCCAACGTGTTATTAAACCCCGCCCCTGTGGCGCCCCCTATGGGTAAGCCTCGACAAGCTTAGAGGGCCACGCTACTACATGTCTTCTGCACTTATCCTGCAAGTTTCATGATGATAGGACCTATGGACAATGAGTTATGGCCAACGTGTTATCAAGCCCCGCCCCTGCGTAAACATTTTAGTCACTGGCGGCCATGTCTTTGAAGCTATCCTACTAATATTTTTCGGAGACGTGCGTCATAGTCCCCCGGGGCTTCGTGAGACATTTGGTGTTGATAGAGTAAAACTTGAAAAAGTTGTGGATAAAACCCTGTTTTTCAGTTTATGCCAATTAGCCGCAAGTATTTCCAGGTTGACTCTCATGGTCCAAGAGGCTTTTTCGTAGAGCACCTTAAAATACACCTGTGTGAGAAATTTCAAGTCAATCGGACTTACGGTGTGCGGGGCGCGGCCTCTCAAACTTTCTTCAGTCGGGGCTTAACAGCGCCCCCTAGCGGAAATTAAAAAAAAATTCCTCGGAGCGGAATTGTAGAGCACCATGAGCTGTACATGTGCAATCAATTTCAAGTCAATCGGAGTCGGGTGACTTTTGTGGCGCCCCCTATGGGTTGATTGCGATAAGCTTGGAGGGACATGCTAACACATGACTTCTGCACATACCCAGCAAGTTTGATGATGATAGGACCTACGGTTAAGGAGTTATGGCCAATTTGTGGATAGGCCCCGCCCCTGTGGCGCCCCCTATGGGCTAATCGCGATAAGCTTCGAAGGGACATGCTACCACATGACTACTGCACATACCCAGCAAGTTTGATGATGATAGGACCTATGGTTAAGGAGTTATGGCCAACGTGTTATTAAGCCCCGCCCCTGTGGCGCCCCCTATGGGCAAATCGCGATAAGCTTCGAAGGGACATGCTACCACATGACTACTGCACATACCCAGCAAGTTTGATGATGATAGGACCTATGGTTAAGGAGTTATGGCCAACGTGTTATTAAGCCCCGCCCCTGTGGCGCCCCCTATGGGTTCATCGCGATAAGCTTCTAAGGGACATGCTACCACATGACTTCTGCACATACCCAGCAAGTTTGATGATGATAGGACCTATGGTTAAGGAGTTATGGCCAACGTGTTATTAAGCCCCGCCCCTATTCACATATTTCACATTTAAAGACTTCCTGTTGATGTTGGGGCGGGGCTTCAAGAGGCTTTTTTGTGGGGCCTGCAAAGATACATTTGGGGTTGTAATTTGGTGCAGCTAGGTATAACACAGCCTGAGCTATGATGAATTAAAGTTTCATGAGGAGCGTATTTACGCGACACTTTGACCCCCAATAGATCCCTGGTTCTCAGTTAAGTTTGAAATCTTTTCGCAATTTAGCATCGGGCAAGGGTCTTTTGTATTTGAGAAGTGGTTTGACGTCCCTGGCGCAAAAACTCTAGGACTAGTTCGTCGAAATGCGAAAAGATGTAAAGTGGCGGTTTTAGGCACTAATTCCAACATGGCCGACTTCCTGTTGATTTTGGCCATGGACATAAAATTGCATTTATGTGCGCCTTGGGCCATTACATGTTGTCCGGAAATTTCAGGCTTCTAGCCCAATTTTTGAGCATGCATTTCCCGAAAAACAGTTTTTGGCCATAGGGGGCGCAATTTTAATGCACAAATCCTGAACCACTGATACATTAAATTTTTTTGCAGGTCATAAGGGTACGCCACATATTTTCAACTTTTGCATGACGGTAAGGGGGTCAAAAGTGCCGAAGAAGTGTCGGAAAAAGAATAATAAGAATAAAACTCCTACCGGTTTCAATAGGGCTTCGCACCACTCGGTGCTCGGGCCCTAATAAAAATCATACCGATTTCAATAGGGCTTCGCACCACTCGGTGCTCGGGCCCTAATAATTAAAACTGCAAGCAGTGATGACCGGGCCCTCGCACCTCCGTGCTGCTCGGCGTGCTGGCGACCGCGTGAGAGAACGCGCCGCGGTCTCCTCCTCTTCGGGGCGCGCGGCACAGCGATAGCTGTCGCCGGAAGCGCGGAAGTTGCCGCTATATTGTAGAGGACCATGAGGCTATATTGTAGAGCACCATGAGCTGTACATGTGTAATCAATTTCAAGTCAATCAGAGTCGGGTGATTTTTGTGGCGCCCCCTATGGGTTAATTGCGATAAGCCTCGAGGGACATGCTACCACATGACTTCTGCACATACCCAGCAAGTTTGATGATGATAGGACCTACGGTTAAGGAGTTATGGCTAATTTGTGGATAGGCGGCGCCCCCTATGGGTTCATCGCGATAAGCTTCGAGGGACATGCTACCACATGACTTCTGCACATACCCAGCAAGTTTGATGATGATAGGACCTACGGTTAAGGAGTTATGGCCAATTTGTTGATAGGCGGCGCCCCCTATGGGTTCATCGCGATAAGCTTAGAGGGACATGCTCCCACATGACTTCTGCACATACCCAGCAAGTTTGATGATGATAGGACCTACGGTTAAGGAGTTATGGCCAATTTGTGGATAGGCGGCGCCCCCTATGGGTTCATCGCGATAAGCTCCGAGGGACATGCTACCACATGACTTCTGCACATACCCAGCAAGTTTGATGATGATAGGACCTACGGTTAAGGAGTTATGGCCAATTTGTGGATAGCCCCGCCCCTGTGGCGCCCCCTATGGGTTAATCGCGATAAGCTTCGAGGTACATGCTACCACATGACTTCTGCACATACCCAGCAAGTTTGATGATGATAGGACCTACGGTTAAGGAGTTATGGCCAATTTGTGGATAGGCGGCGCCCCCTATGGGTTCATCGCGATCAGGTTAGAGGGACATGCTACCACATGACTTCTGCACATACCCAGCAAGTTTGATGATGATAGGACCTACGGTTAAGGAGTTATGGCCTATTTGTGGATAGGCGGCGCCCCCTATGGGTTCATCGCGATAAGCTTCGAGGGACATGCAACCACATGACTTCTGCACATACCCAGCAAGTTTGATGATGATAGGACCTACGGTTAAGGAGTTATGGCCAATTTGTGGATAGGCGGTGCCCCCTATGGGTTCATCGCGATAAGCTTAGAGGGACATGCTACCACATGACTTCTGCACATACCCAGCAAGTTTGATGATGATAGGACCTACGGTTAAGGAGTTATGGCCAATTTATGGATAGGCGGCGCCCCCTATGGGTTAATCGCGATAAGCCTCGAGGGACATGCTACCACATGACTTCTGCACATACCCAGCAAGTTTGATGATGATAGGACCTACGGTTAAGGAGTTATGGCCAATTTGTGGATAGGCGGCGCCCCCTATGGGTTCATCGCGATAAGCTTGGAGAGACATGCTACCACATGACTTCTGCACATACCCAGCAAGTTTGATGATGATAGGACCTACGGTTAAGGAGTTATGGCCAATTTGTGGATAGGCGGCGCCCCCTATGGGTTCATCGCGATAAGCTACGAGGGACATGCTACCACATGACTTCTGCACATACCCAGCAAGTTTGATGATGATAGGACCTATGGTTAAGGAGTTATGGCCAACGTGTTATTAAGCCCCGCCCCTTTGGCGCCCCCTATGGGTTAATCGTAATTAGCTTAGAGGGACATGCTACCACATGACTTCTGCACATACCCAGCAAGTTTGATGATGATAGGACCTATGGTTAAGGAGTTATGGCCAACGTGTTATTAAGCCCCGCCCCTACGTAAAGTTTTTGGTCAATGGCGGCCATGTTTGTTGGCGCTCTCACTTTTTCATAATATTATTGTGTGGGCTTACTCAGGCCTTGGGTCTCATTAAGCCTATCAAATGTTGAGAAGATCTGACTGAGTATAGTGGAGTTACAGCAACTTGGCGTCAACTTCGAAGACGCCAAGCTACAGCAAAGGCGTTTTGACAGATGGCGCTCTCACTTTGTATGAATATTAGTGTTTGGGCTTTCTCAGGCCTTGGGTGTCATTTACCATACCAAATTTGGAGAAGATGAGACAAAGTATGATGGAGTTAGGGCAACTTCCTGTTTTTTTGGCGAATATTGCTAAAAGGAACACTTCCTGTTGATTTTGGGGCGGGGCGTCAAGAGGCTTTTTTGTTTGTACTGGGATTGTACATTGCTGTATAAAATTGTGTGGTTCTAAGTATAACACAGCCTGAGTTATTATCATTCAAAGGGTTCATCAGGTTAATTTTTGATGTTTTTTAGCGAATGTGGCGCCCGTTCTGCAAGACGGTTATTCCGGATAAATCGAGCTTTCGGGTATATCATCTTTCATGTCGGAGGACGTACCCTATCATGTTTTTGTTTGCACAAAAAGTTGTTATGAGTCCACTTTGCTCTGCAATCCTGCTGAGTAATGTGGAGTTCTGACTTTAGGCGCCATGTTGGCGAATATCGGCTCCCAACACGTCATACTTATTCGGAATCAAACAAAAAAATTATTGGTATATCTTCCATGTCTTATGAGTGTCCCTATTCAGGTCGTTTTGCTAAATATGTTCCTGCTAGGAGTTAAAATTTTTTGAAATTTTTGAGGATTTTCGAGTCGGAAATTCACATATTTCACATTTAAAGACTTCCTGTTGATTTTGGGGCGGGGCTTCAAGAGGCTTTTTTGTGGGGCCTGCAGAGATACATTTGGGTTATTAATTTGGTGCAGCTAGGTATAACACAGCCTGAGTTATGATGAATTAAAGTTTCATGAGGTTCGTTAATTATGATGTTTACGTCAACTTTGACCCCCAATAGATCACTGGGACTCCGGTGATTTTGAAATCTTTTCGCAATTTAGCATCGGGCAAGGGTCTTCTGTTTTTGAGAAGTGGTTTGACGTCCCTGGCGTAAAAACTCTAGGACGAGTTCGTCGAAATGCGAAAAGATGGTTTTGGCGGTTTTAGGCACTAATTCCAACATGGCCGACTTCCTGTTGATTTTGGCCAATGACATACAATTGCATTTATGTGCGCCTTGGGCCATTACATGTTGTCCGGAAATTTCAGGCTTCTAGCCCAATTTTTGAGCATGCATTTCCTGAAAAACAGTTTTTGGCCATAGGGGGCGCAATTTTGGAGATCAAATCCTGAACCACTGATACATTAAAATTTCTTGCAGGTCATAAGGGTACGCAAACTTTTTCATCTTTTGCATGACGGGAAGGGGGTCAAAAGTGCCAAAAAAGAACGAGAATGAGAATAATAATAAGAATTAAAACTGCAAGCAGTGATGACCGGGCCCTCGCCCATCCATGCTGCTCGCCGTCCCGGCCGTCCTCGGCGCTCCGGGCGACCGCACAAGAGAACGTGCCTCTTCGGAGCGCGCGGCACAGCAATACCTGTCGCCGGAAGTTGCCGCGACGTGCTTGATATGGATGCAAGGACGACCTCAGGCCTGGACTCTTACCAGGAAGGTGAAGTTTGGAGCACATGGACCATTGCAGAGCGAAATTACAGCGAAGCGCGACGCGTGCTTGTGTACGGTCATTACCGTGCGAAAGGCCGTGATTTGCAGTAAATAAACGTCCACATGTGTCTCCAAGTGTCTCTGTAGGCTATTTCAAAGGAAATTAAGCAAGTACACTATTTATAACATTAATCAATTAAAGGTTTGCATCACAGAAGGCATATTGGCCTGTAATAATAAAAAAACACCACCTATGTTTACAGATGTGAAATGTTTTGAATGAAATGCAAACCTCAGTTAATAATTTGCTCTTGTTTCTCTGTCCTGAGATTCACACAGACTGAGTTGTCTTGTTCAAATGTTACAAATTGAGCTAATAAACTGAACTCTGATGTTTTTTGAAGTTGCTGCAGAAGTTATCTCAGCTAATTGTATAATCAAACATCTAATTTTATATTAAGGTGATTGTATGCAGAATGCTCATGCTAGAAACAGTGTTTTTGTACGGATAAATAAATAAATATTAGCAGGTTCTCAATAGTATTTCAATTTGGGGGGGGGGGGCGCGAAAAAATTTCTGTCCCCTAGGTGGGGCATGACAGAAAATAAATGAGAACCACTGGGCTAAAAGAAGTCTTCAGTCCCTCTATTTGTAATGCAATACTGCCATCTAGTGGAAAGTTGAAAACAAAATTTAAAATAGCAGACATTATGTGGATAGAGGTGACAACTTCAAAATGATTTTATTTGTAATTGTACAGACTCTATATCAACATATATTGTGTTATAATATTTTCACTTACTGCAATGCTTCATAATTGAAAAGGTGTAGTTTATCTTAGAGTGTTGTTAATGAAGAATGAATGAGTGAAGAATGATAGTTAGAGAATATAACATATTGATTATTATTAAGTCATTGTTTATTGAGTTATACTGTAGGAGCTGTGTAAATAAATGTTACATGACTTAATAACTTTACTTGTATGACCGCTGTGTTTTAATTTTAAATATTAAATGAGAATAGTCCATTGATAATGTTGAATACATTGGGTTTAAAATTAAAAATGTTAATTAACTTATCTAGCAAAATCTTGTGATATTGGTCTGACAGATGTATTCTGTCTTTAATAAATCTTTTTTCTGACTAAATTGAAGGTAGATTTTGTGACATTTACTGTTAGCAACTATAGTTAATTCCCTTTAGTCAGGCACAAAATAACAGAGTTGCATGTGTGTGTTCATTTAGTCAGTTTATAATAATTCCTTTTCTGCTCGGACTCAACCTTTGGAAGCTTCTAGAGACATCTTAACATCAGCCTGCATCCACATACACATGTACTATGTCATTTCAATATGTATATATTTTTTTAAATCACTGAAATAAAACGTCCATTTCACATCAGTCCTGGAAGATGCATGCCTTCTCTGCTGCTCCTGAGGTTTCTTTGCCCTTTTCCCCCCGTTTAAAGGGTTTTTGTGGTAGTTTTTCCAAATTGAGTCATAACAGCAGAGGGATGTTCATGTTTTTAAAATAAGTACCACCACTGGGCTAAAAGAAGTCTTCAGTCCCTCTATTTGTAATGCAATACTGCCATCTAGTGGAAAGTTGAAAACAAAATTTAAAATAGCAGACATTATGTGGATAGAGGTGACAACTTCAAAATGATTTTATTTGTAATTGTACAGACTCTATATCAACATATATTGTGTTATAATATTTTCACTTACTGCAATGCTTCATAATTGAAAAGGTGTAGTTTATCTTAGAGTGTTGTTAATGAAGAATGAATGAGTGAAGAATGATAGTTAGAGAATATAACATATTGATTATTATTAAGTCATTGTTTATTGAGTTATACTGTAGGAGCTGTGTAAATAAATGTTACATGACTTAATAACTTTACTTGTATGACTGCTGTGTTTTAATTTTAAATATTAAATGAGAATAGTCCATTGATAATCTTGAATACATTGGGTTTAAAATTAAAAATGTTAATTAACTTATCTAGCAAAATCTTGTGATATTGGTCTGACAGATGTATTCTGTCTTTAATAAATCTTTTTTCTGACTAAAGAACCACTGGGCTAAGCGAAGTCTTCAGTCCCTTTATTTGTAATGCAATACTGCCATTTAGTGGGAGTAGGATGTGTAGATAAATCTATCCAGCAGATGGCAGTCTCTTCCTACTTAATGTAGGAAGAGAGTGCCATCTGTATTGTAATGAGCAACCAACTTGGTTTTATGGGCGAATATTGCTAAAAAGAACACTTCCTGTTGATTTTGGGGTGGGGTGTCAAGAGGCTTTTTTGTTCGTACTGGGATTGTACATCGCTGTATGAAATTGTGTGGTTCTAAGTACAACACAGCCTTAGTTATGATCAATCAAAGGGTTCATGACGTGCGTTTGTGATGGTCTTTGGCCAATCAGGCGCCGCTGCTGCAAGACGGTTATTCCGATTAAAACAAGCTTTCGGGTATATCATCTTCCATGTCGGAGGACGTACCCTATCATGTTTTTGTTTGCACAAAAAGTTGTTATGAGTCCACTTTATTCTGCAATCCTGCAGAGTAATGTGGAGTTCTGACTTTTATCGCCGTGTTGGCGAATATTGGCTCTCAGCTCGTCATAGTTATTCGGAATCAAACAAAAAAATTATTGGTATATCTTCCATGTCTTATGAGTGTCCCTATTCAGGTCGTTTTGCTAAATATGTTCCTGCTAGGAGTTAAAAATTTTTGAACTTTTTGAGGATTTTCGAGTCAGAAATTCACATATTTCACATTTAAAGACTTCCTGTTGATTTTGGGGCGGGGCTTCAAGAGGCTTTTTTGTGGGGCCTGCAAAGATACATTTGGGTTATTAATTTGGTGCAGCTAGGTATAACACAGCCTGAGCTATGATGAATTAAAGTGTCATGAGGTGCGTATTTACGCGACCTTTGACCCCAAAAAGATCCCTGGTTCTCTACTAACTTCCTGAGATTTTCGCAATTCCTTATCGGGCAAGGGTCTTTTGTATTTGAGAAGTGGTTTGACGTCCCTGGCATAAAAACTCTAGGACTAGTTCGTCGAAATGCGAAAAGATGGTTTTGGCGGTTTTAGGCACTAATTCCAACATGGCCGACTTCCTGTTGATTTTGGCCCTGGACATAAAATTGCATTTATGTGCGCCTTGGGCCATTACATGTTGTCCGGAAATTTCAGGCTTCTAGCTCAATTTTTGAGCATGCATTTCCTGAAAAACAGTTTTTGGCCATAGGGGGCGCAATTTTTGAGATCAAATCCTGAACCACTGATACATTGCAATTTCTTGCAGGTCATAAGGGTACGCAAACTTTTTCAACTAATGCATGACGGGAAGGGGGTGAAAAGTGCCAAAAATGACTATAAATAAAAAGAATAACAGGGAATAATAATCATACCGATTACAATAGGGCTTTCGCACATGTCTGTGCTCGGGCCCTAATTAAAACTGCAAGCAGTGATGACCGGGCCCTCGCACCTCCGTGCTGCTCGGCGTGCTGGCGACCGCGTGAGAGAACGCGCCGCGGTCTCCTCCTCTTCGGGGCGCGCGGCACAGCGATAGCTGTCGCCGGAAGCGCGGAAGTTGCCGCTATATTGTAGAGGACCATGAGTCTATATTGTAGAGCACCATGAGCTGTACATGTGTTATCAATTTCAAGTCAATCAGAGTCGGGTGATTTTTGTGGCGCCCCCTATGGGTTAATTGCGATAAGCCTCGAGGGACATGCTACCACATGACTTCTGCACATACCCAGCAAGTTTGATGATGATAGGACCTACGGTTAAGGAGTTATGGCTAATTTGTGGATAGGCGGCGCCCCCTATGGGTTCATCGCGATAAGCTTCGAGGGACATGCTACCACATGACTTCTGCACATACCCAGCAAGTTTGATGATGATAGGACCTACGGTTAAGGAGTTATGGCCAATTTGTGGATAGGCGGCGCCCCCTATGGGTTCATCGCGATAAGCTTGGAGGGACATGCTACCACATGACTTCTGCACATACCCAGCAAGTTTGATGATGATAGGACCTATGGTTAAGGAGTTATGGCCAATTTGTGGATAGGCCTGCCCCTGTGGCGCCCCCTATGGGTTAATTGCGATAAGCCTCGAGGGACATGCTCCCACATGACTTCTGCACATACCCAGCAAGTTTGATGATGATAGGACCTATGGTTAAGGAGTTATGGCCAATTTGTGGATAGGTGGCGCCCCCTATGGGTTCATCGCGATAAGCCTCGAGGGACATGCTACCACATGACTTCTGCACATACCCAGCAATTTTGATGATGATAGGACCTATGGTTAAGGAGTTATGGCCAATTTGTGGATAGGCGGCGCCCCCTATGGGTTCATCGCGATAAGCTTCGAGGGACATGCTACCACATGACTTCTGCACATACCCAGCAAGTTTGATGATGATAGGACCTATGGTTAAGGAGTTATGGCCAATTTGTGGATAGGCGGCGCCCCCTATGGGTTCATCGCGATAAGCTACGAGGGACATGCTACCACATGACTTCTGCACATACCCAGCAAGTTCGATGACGATAGGACCTACGGTTAAGGAGTTATGGCCAATTTGTGGATAGCCCCGCCCCTGTGGCGCCCCCTATGGGTTCATCGCGATAAGCATCGAGGGACATGCTACCGCATGACTTCTGCAAACACCCAGCAAGTTTGATGATGATAGGACCTATGGTTAAGGAGTTATGGCCAACGTGTTATTAAGCCCCGCCCCTGTGGCGCCCCAAATGGGTTCATCGCGATAAGCATCTAAGGGACATGCTACCACATGACTTCTGCACATACCCAGCAAGTTTGATGATGATAGGACCTACGGTTAAGGAGTTATGGCCAATTTGTGGATAGCCCCGCCCCTGTGGCGCCCCCTATGGGTTAATCGCGATAAGCTTCAAGGTACATGCTACCACATGACTTCTGCACATACCCAGCAAGTTTGATGATGATAGGACCTACGGTTAAGGAGTTATGGCCAATTTGTGGATAGGCGGCGCCCCCTATGGGTTCATCGCGATCAGGTTAGAGGGACATGCTACCACATGACTTCTGCACATACCCAGCAAGTTTGATGATGATAGGACCTACGGTTAAGGAGTTATGGCCTATTTGTGGATAGGCGGCGCCCCCTATGGGTTCATCGCGATAAGCTTCGAGGGACATGCTACCACATGACTTCTGCACATACCCAGCAAGTTTGATGATGATAGGACCTACGGTTAAGGAGTTATGGCCAATTTGTGGATAGGCGGTGCCCCCTATGGGTTCATCGCGATAAGCTTAGAGGGACATGCTACCACATGACTTCTGCACATACCCAGCAAGTTTGATGATGATAGGACCTACGGTTAAGGAGTTATGGCCAATTTATGGATAGGCGGCGCCCCCTATGGGTTAATCGCGATAAGCCTCGAGGGACATGCTACCACATGACTTCTGCACATACCCAGCAAGTTTGATGATGATAGGACCTACGGTTAAGGAGTTATGGCCAATTTGTGGATAGGCGGCGCCCCCTATGGGTTCATCGCGATAAGCTTCGAGAGACATGCTACCACATGACTTCTGCACATACCCAGCAAGTTTGATGATGATAGGACCTATGGTTAAGGAGTTATGGCCAATTTGTGGATAGGCGGCGCCCCCTATGGGTTCATCGCGATAAGCTACGAGGGACATGCTACCACATGACTTCTGCACATACCCAGCAAGTTTGATGATGATAGGATCTATGGTTAAGGAGTTATGGCCAACGTGTTATTAAGCCCCGCCCCTTTGGCGCCCCCTATGGGTTAATCGTAATTAGCTTAGAGGGACATGCTACCACATGACTTCTGCACATACCCAGCAAGTTTGATGATGATAAGACCTATGGTTAAGGAGTTATGGCCAACGTGTTATTAAGCCCCGCCCCTTTGGCGCCCCCAATGGGTTAATCGTGATTAGCTTAGAGGGACATGCTACCACATGACTCCGCACATACCCAGCAAGTTTGATGATGATAGGACCTATGGTTAAGGAGTTATGGCCAATTTGTGGATAGGCCCCGCCCCTGTGGCGCCCCCTATGGGTTAATCGCCATAAGCTTCGAAGGGACATGCTACCACATGACTTCTGCACATACCCAGCAAGTTTGATGATGATAGGACCTATGGTTAAGGAGTTATGGCCAACGTGTTATTAAGCCCCGCCCCTACGTAAAGTTTTTGGTCAATGGCGGCCATGTTTGTTGGCGCTCTCACTTTTTCTTAATATTATTGTGTGGGCTTACTCAGGCCTTGGGTCTCATTAAGCCTATCAAATGTTGAGAAGATCTGACTGAGTATAGTGGAGTTACAGCAACTTGGCGTCAACTTCGAAGACGCCAAGCTACAGCAAAGGCGTTTTGACAGATGGCGCTCTCACTTTGTATGAATATTAGTGTTTGGGCTTTCTCAGGCCTTGGGTGTCATTTACCATACCAAATTTGGAGAAGATGAGACAAAGTATGATGGAGTTAGGGCAACTTCCTGTTTTTTTGGCGAATATTGCTAAAAGGAACACTTCCTGTTGATTTTGGGGCGGGGCGTCAAGAGGCTTTTTTGTTTGTACTGGGATTGTACATTGCTGTATAAAATTGTGTGGTTCTAAGTATAACACAGCCTGAGTTATTATCATTCAAAGGGTTCATCAGGTTAATTTTTGATGTTTTTTAGCGAATGTGGCGCCCGTTCTGCAAGACGGTTATTCCGGATAAATCGAGCTTTCGGGTATATCATCTTTCATGTCGGAGGACGTACCCTATCATGTTTTTGTTTGCACAAAAAGTTGTTATGAGTCCACTTTGCTCTGCAATCCTGCTGAGTAATGTGGAGTTCTGACTTTAGGCGCCATGTTGGCGAATATTGGCTCCCAACACGTCATACTTATTCGGAATCAAACAAAAAAATTATTGGTATATCTTCCATGTCTTATGAGTGTCCCTATTCAGGTCGTTTTGCTAAATATGTTCCTGCTAGGAGTTAAAAATTTTTGAAATTTTTGAGGATTTTCGAGTCAGAAATTCACATATTTCACATTTAAAGACTTCCTGTTGATTTTGGGGCGGGGCTTCAAGAGGCTTTTTTGTGGGGCCTGCAGAGATACATTTGGGTTATTAATTTGGTGCAGCTAGGTATAACACAGCCTGAGTTATGATGAATTAAAGTTTCATGAGGTTCGTTAATTATGATGTTTACGTCAACTTTGACCCCCAATAGATCACTGGGACTCCGGTGATTTTGAAATCTTTTCGCAATTTAGCATCGGGCAAGGGTCTTCTGTTTTTGAGAAGTGGTTTGACGTCCCTGGCGTAAAAACTCTAGGACGAGTTCGTCGAAATGCGAAAAGATGGTTTTGGCGGTTTTAGGCACTAATTCCAACATGGCCGACTTCCTGTTGATTTTGGCCAATGACATACAATTGCATTTATGTGCGCCTTGGGCCATTACATGTTGTCCGGAAATTTCAGGCTTCTAGCCCAATTTTTGAGCATGCATTTCCTGAAAAACAGTTTTTGGCCATAGGGGGCGCAATTTTGGAGATCAAATCCTGAACCACTGATACATTAAAATTTCTTGCAGGTCATAAGGGTACGCAAACTTTTTCATCTTTTGCATGACGGGAAGGGGGTCAAAAGTGCCAAAAAAGAACGAGAATGAGAATAATAATAATAACAATAAAAATCATACCGATTACAATAGGGCTTCGCACCACTCGGTGCTCGGGCCCTAATTAAAACTGCAAGCAGTGATGACCGGGCCCTCGCCCATCCGTGCTGCTCGCCGTCCTGGCCGTCCTCGGCGCTCCGGGCGACCGCGCAAGAGAACGTGCCTCTTCGGAGCGCGCGGCACAGCAATACCTGTCGCCGGAAGCGCGGAAGTTGCCGCGACGTGCTTGATACGGATGCAAGGACGACCTCAGGCCTGGACTCTTACCAGGAAGGTGAAGTTTGGAGCACATGGACCATTGCAGAGCGAAATTACAGCGAAGCGCGACGCGTGCTTGTGTACGGTCATTACCGTGCGAAAGGCCGTGATTTGCAGTAAATAAACGTCCACATGTGTCTCCAAGTGTCTCTGTAGGCTATTTCAAAGGAAATTAAGCAAGTACACTAATTATAACATTAATCAATTATAGGTTTGCATCACAGAAGGCATATTGGCCTATAATAATAAAAAAACACCAACTATGTTTACAGTTGTGAAATGTTTTGAATGAAATGCAAACCTCAGTTAATCATTTGCTCTTGTTTCTCTGTCCTGAGATTCACACAGACTGAGTTGTCTTGTTTAAATGTTACAAATTGAGCTAATAAACTGAACTCCAATTTTTTTTGAAGTTGCTGCAGAAGTTATCTCAGCTAATTGTATAATCAAACATCTAATTTTATATTAAGGTGATTGTATGCAGAATGCTCATGCCAGAAACAGTGTTTTTGTACGGATTAATAAATAAATATTAGCAGGTTCTCAATAGTATTTCAATTTGGGGGAGAGGGGGGGGGCGAAAAAATGTCTGTCCCCTGGGGGGGCATGACAGAAAATAATTGAGAACCACTGGGCTAAGCGAAGTCTTCAGTCCCTTTATTTGTAATGCAATACTGCCATTTAGTGGGAGTAGGATGTGTAGATAAATCTATCCAGCAGATGGCAGTCTCTTCCTACTTAATGTAGGAAGAGAGTGCCATCTGTATTGTAATGAGCAACCAACTTGGTTTTATGGGCGAATATTGCTAAAAAGAACACTTCCTGTTGATTTTGGGGTGGGGTGTCAAGAGGCTTTTTTGTTCGTACTGGGATTGTACATCGCTGTATGAAATTGTGTGGTTCTAAGTATAACACAGCCTGAGTTATTATCATTCAAAGGGTTCATCAGGTTAATTTTTGATGTTTGTTTGCGAATGTGAAGCCCGTTCTGCAAGACGGTTATTCCGGATAAATCGAGCTTTCGGGTATATCATCTTCCATGTCGGAGGACGTACCCTATCATGTTTTTGTTTGCACAAAAAGTTGTTATGAGTCCACTTTGCTCTTTAATCCTGCAGAGTAATGTGGAGTTCTGACTTTTATCGCCGTGTTGGCGAATATTGGCTCTCAGCTCGTCATAGTTATTCAGAATCAAACAAAAAAATTATTGGTATATCTTCCATGTCTTATGAGTGTCCCTATTCAGGTCGTTTTGCTAAATATGTTCCTGCTAGGAGTTAAAAATTTTTGAACTTTTTGAGGATTTTCGAGTCAGAAATTCACATATTTCACATTTAAAGACTTCCTGTTGATTTTGGGGCGGGGCTTCAAGAGGCTTTTTTGTGGGGCCTGCAGAGATACATTTGAGTTATTAATTTGGTGCAGCTAGGTATAACACAGCCTGAGCTATGATGAATTAAAGTGTAATGAGGTGCGTATTTACGCGACCTTTGACCCCAAAAAGATCCCTGGTTCTCTAATGAATTTGAAATCTTTTCCGCAATTCCTTATCGGGCAAGGGTCTTTTGTATTTGAGAAGTGGTTTGACGTCCCTGGCATAAAAACTCTAGGACAAGTTCGTCGAAATGCGAAAAGATGTAAAGTGGCGGTTTTAGGCACTAATTCCAACATGGCCGACTTCCTG
Source organism: Hyperoplus immaculatus (assembly GCA_949357725.1). Taxonomy (NCBI): domain Eukaryota; kingdom Metazoa; phylum Chordata; class Actinopteri; order Uranoscopiformes; family Ammodytidae; genus Hyperoplus; species Hyperoplus immaculatus. Next base: position 11,553,265 of record OX442351.1, on the reverse strand, counting down.
TTGATTTTGGCCCTGGACATAAAATTGCATTTAGGTGCGCCTTGGGCAATTACATGTTGTCCGGAAATTTCAGGCTTCTAGCCCAATTTTTGAGCATGCATTTCCCGAAAAACTGTTTGTGGCCATAGGGGGCGCAATTGTAATGCACAAATCCTGAACCACTGATACATTGCAATTTTTTGCAGGTCTGACCTGCCTGCAGAGTTTTACAACTTTTCTGGCAGGGGAAGTAGGGGAAAAGTCCCATTTTAGATTCCAAAGTATAATAATAATAATAAAAATCCTACCGGTTACAATAGGGCTTTCGCACATGTCTGTGCTCGGGCCCTAATTAAAACTGCAAGCAGTGATGACCGGGCCCTCGCACCTCCGTGCTGCTCGGCGTGCTGGCGACCGCGTGAGAGAACGCGCCGCGGTCTCCTCCTCTTCGGGGTGTGTGGCAAAGCGATAGCTGTCGCCGGAAGCGCGGAAGTTGCTGCTATATTGTAGAGGACCATGAAGCTATATTGTAGAGCACCTTGAGCTGTACATGTGTAATCAATTTCAAGTCAATCAGAGTCGGGTGATTTATGTGAAGCCCCCTATGGGTTAATGGCGATAAGCCTCGAGGGACATGCTACCACATGACTTCTGCACACACCCAGCAAGTTTGATGATGATAGGACCTACGGTTAAGGAGTTATGGCCAATTTGTGGATAGGCCCGCCCCTGTGGCGCCCCCTATGGGTTAATCGCGATAAGCTTCGAGGGACATGCTACCGCATGACTTCTGCACACACCCAGCAAGTTTGATGATGATAGGACCTACGGTTAAGGAGTTATGGCCAATTTGTGGATAGGCGGCGCCCCCTATGGGTTAATCGCGATAAGCTTACAGGGACATGCTACCACATGACTTCTGCACATACCCAGCAAGTTTGATGATGATAGGACCTATGGTTAAGGAGTTATGGCCAATTTATGGATAGGCGGCGCCCCCTATGGGTTAATCGCGATAAGCCTCGAGGGACATGCTACCACATGACTTCTGCACATACCCAGCAAGTTTGATGATGATAGGACCTATGGTTAAGGAGTTATGGCCAATTTGTGGATAGCCCCGCCCCTGTGGCGCCCCCTATGGGTTAATCGCGATAAGCTTCGAGGGACATGCTACCGCATGACTTCTGCACATACCCAGCAAGTTTGATGATGATAGGACCTATGGTTAAGGAGTTATGGCCAACGTGTTATTAAGCCCCGCCCCTGTGGCGCCCCCTATGGGTAAGCCTCGACAAGCTTAGAGGGCCACGCTACTACATGTCTTCTGCACTTATCCTGCAAGTTTCATGATGATAGGACCTATGGACAATGAGTTATGGCCAACGTGTTATCAAGCCCCGCCCCTGCGTAAACATTTTAGTCACTGGCGGCCATGTCTTTGAAGCTATCCTACTAATATTTTTCGGAGACGTGCGTCATAGTCCCCCGGGGCTTCGTGAGACATTTGGTGTTGATAGAGTAAAACTTGAAAAAGTTGTGGATAAAACCCTGTTTTTCAGTTTATGCCAATTAGCCGCAAGTATTTCCAGGTTGACTCTCATGGTTCAAGAGGCTTTTTCGTAGAGCACCTTAAAATACACCTGTGTGAGAAATTTCAAGTCAATCGGACTTACGGTGTGCGGGGCGCGGCCTCTCAAACTTTCTTCAGTCGGGGCTTAACAGCGCCCCCTAGCGGAAATTAAAAAAAAATTCCTCGGAGCGGAATTGTAGAGCACCATGAGCTGTACATGTGCAATCAATTTCAAGTCAATCGGAGTCGGGTGACTTTTGTGGCGCCCCCTATGGGTTGATCGCGATAAGCTTGGAGGGACATGCTAACACATGACTTCTGCACATACCCAGCAAGTTTGATGATGATAGGACCTACGGTTAAGGAGTTATGGCCAATTTGTGGATAGGCCCCGCCCCTGTGGCGCCCCCTATGGGCTAATCGCGATAAGCTTCGAAGGGACATGCTACCACATGACTACTGCACATACCCAGCAAGTTTGATGATGATAGGACCTATGGTTAAGGAGTTATGGCCAACGTGTTATTAAGCCCCGCCCCTGTGGCGCCCCCTATGGGTTCATCGCGATAAGCTTCTAAGGGACATGCTACCACATGACTTCTGCACATACCCAGCAAGTTTGATGATGATAGGACCTATGGTTAAGGAGTTATGGCCAACGTGTTATTAAGCCCCGCCCCTATTCACATATTTCACATTTAAAGACTTCCTGTTGATTTTGGGGCGGGGCTTCAAGAGGCGTTTTTGTGGGGCCTGCAAAGATACATTTGGGGTTGTAATTTGGTGCAGCTAGGTATAACACAGCCTGAGCTATGATGAATTAAAGTTTCATGAGGAGCGTATTTACGCGACACTTTGACCCCCAATAGATCCCTGGTTCTCTGTTAAGTTTGAAATCTTTCCGCAATTTAGCATCGGGCAAGGGTCTTTTGTATTTGAGAAGTGGTTTGACGTCCCTGGCGCAAAAACTCTAGGACTAGTTCGTCGAAATGCGAAAAGATGTAAAGTGGCGGTTTTAGGCACTAATTCCAACATGGCCGACTTCCTGTTGATTTTGGCCAATGATATACAATTGCATTTAAGTGCGCCTTGGGCCATTACATGTTGTCCGGAAATTTCAGGCTTCTAGCCCAATTTTTGAGCATGCATTTCCCGAAAAACTATTTTTGGCCATAGGGGGCGCTATTTTAATGCACAAATCCTGAACCACTGATACATTAAATTTTTTTGCAGGTCTGATGGGTACGCCACATATTTTCAACTTTTGTATGACGGTAAGGGGGTCAAAAGTGCCAAAGAAGTGTCGGAATAAAAAGAATAATAATAATAATTAAAACTGCAAGCAGTGATGACCGGGCCCTCGCCCATCCATGCTGCTCGCCGTCCCGGCCGTCCTCGGCGCTCCGGGCGACCGCACAAGAGAACGTGCCTCTTCGGAGCGCGCGGCACAGCAATACCTGTCGCCGGAAGCGCGGAAGTTGCCGCGACGTGCTTGATACGGATGCAAGGACGACCTCAGGCCTGGACTCTTACCAGGAAGGTGAAGTTTGGAGCACATGGACCATTGCAGAGCGAAATTACAGCGAAGCGCGACGCGTGCTTGTGTACGGTCATTACCGTGCGAAAGGCCGTGATTTGCAGTAAATAAACGTCCACATGTGTCTCCAAGTGTCTCTGTAGGCTATTTCAAAGGAAATTAAGCAAGTACACTAATTATAACATTAATCAATTATAGGTTTGCATCACAGAAGGCATATTGGCCTATAATAATGAAAAAACACCACCTATGTGTACAGTTGTGAAATGTTTTGAATGAAATGCAAACCTCAGTTAGTCATTTGCTCTTGTTTCTCTGTCCTGAGATTCACACAGACTGAGTTGTCTTGTTTAAATGTTACAAATTGAGCTAATTAACTGAACTCCGATTTTTTTTGAAGTTGCTGCAGAAGTTATCTCAGCTAATTGTATAATCAAACATCTAATTTTATATTAAGGTGATTGTATGCAGAATGCTCATGCCAGAAACAGTGTTTTTGTACGGATTAATAAATAAATATTAGCAGGTTCTCAATAGTATTTCAATTTGGGGGAGAGGGGGGGGGGGGCGAAAAATGTCTGTCCCCTGGGGGGGCATGACAGAAAATAATTGAGAACCACTGGGCTAAGCGAAGTCTTCAGTCCCTTTATTTGTAATGCAATACTGCCATTTAGTGGGAGTAGGATGTGTAGATAAATGTATCCAGCAGATGGCAGTCTCTTCCTACTTAATGTAGGAAGAGACTGCTCCCATTCACAGCATGCAGTACCAATGGGTTGGCCACTAGTCCATGCTGGCTGCTCGGAGAAGGCAGCATCCTGGGGGCCTGGTTTTATGGGCGAATATTGCTAAAAAGAACACTTCCTGTTGATTTTGGGGTGGGGCGTCAAGAGGCTTTTTTGTTCGTACTGGGATTGTACATCGCTGTATGAAATTGTGTGGTTCTAAGTACAACACAGCCTTAGTTATGATCAATCAAAGGGTTCATGACGTGCGTTTGTGATGGTTTTTGGCCAATCAGGCGCCGCTGCTGCAAGACAGTTATTCCGATTAAAACAAGCTTTCGGGTATATCATCTTCCATGTCGGAGGACGTACCCTATCATGTTTTTGTTTGCACAAAAAGTTGTTATGAGTCCACTTTATTCTGCAATCCTGCAGAGTAATGTGGAGTTCTGACTTTTATCGCCGTGTTGGCGAATATCGGCTCTCAGCTCGTCATAGTTATTCGGAATCAAACAAAAAAATTATTGGTATATCTTCCATGTCTTATGAGTGTCCCTAGAGTTTTCGTTTTGCTAAATATGTTCCTGCTAGGAGTTAAAAAATTTTGAACTTTTTGAGGATTTTCGAGTCAGAAATTCACATATTTCACATTTAAAGACTTCCTGTTGATTTTGGGGCGGGGCTTCAAGAGGCTTTTTTGTGGGGCCTGCAGAGATACATTTGGGTTATTAATTTGGTGCAGCTAGGTATAACACAGCCTGAGCTATGATGAATTAAAGTGTCATGAGGTGCGTATTTACGCGACCTTTGACCCCAAAAAGATCCCTGGTTCCGTGCTAACTTCCTGAGATTTTCGCAATTCCTTATCGGGCAAGGGTCTTTTGTATTTGAGAAGTGGTTTGACGTCCCTGTCGCAAAAACTCTAGGAGCCTTTCGTCGAAATGCGAAAAGATGTAAAGTGGCGGTTTTAGCACTGAATCCAACATGGCCGACTTCCTGTTGATTTTGGCTAATGACATACAATTGCATTTATGTGCGCCTTGGGCCTTTACATGTTGTCCGGAAATTTCAGGCTTCTAGCCCAATTTTTGAGCATGCATTTCCCGTAAAACTGTTTGTGGCCATAGGGGGCGCAATTGTAATGCACAAATCCTGAACCACTGATACATTGCAATTTTTTGCAGGTCTGACCTGCCTGCAGAGTTTTACAACTTTTCTGGCAGGGGAAGTAGGGGAAAAGTCCCATTTAGGATTGCAAAGAATAATAATAAAAATCCTACCGAGAACAATAGGGCTTTCGCACATGTCTGTGCTCGGGCCCTAATAATAATAATAATAATAAGAATAAAAATCATACCGATTACAATAGGGTCTTCGCACCACTCGGTGCTCGGGCCCTAATTAAAACTGCAAGCAGTGATGACCGGGCCCTCGCACCTCCGTGCTGCTCGCCGTCCTGGCGACCGCGTGAGAGGACGCGCCGCGGTCTCCTCCTCTTCGGGGCGCGCGGCACATCGACAGCTGTCGCCGGAAGCGCGGAAGTTGCCGCTATATTGTAGAGGACCATGAGGCTATATTGTAAAGCACCATGAGCTGTACATGTGTAATCAATTTCAAGTCAATCAGAGTCGGGTGATTTTTGTGGCGCCCCCTATGGGTTAATCGCGACAAGCTTCGAGGGACATGCTGCCGCATGACTTCTGCACACACCCAGCAAGTTCGATGACGATAGGACCTACGGTTAAGGAGTTATGGCCAATTTGTGGATAGGCGGCGCCCCCTATGGGTTCATCGCGATAAGCTTCGAGGGACATGCTACCACATGACTTCTGCACATACCCAGCAAGTTTGATGATGATAGGACCTATGGTTAAGGAGTTATGGCCAATTTGTGGATAGCCCCGCCCCTGTGGCGCCCCCTATGGGTTAATCGCGATAAGCATCGAGGGACATGCTACCGCATGACTTCTGCACACACCCAGCAAGTTTGATGATGATAGGACCTATGGTTAAGGAGTTATGGCCAACGTGTTATTAAGCCCCGCCCCTGTGGCGCCCCCTATGGGTAAGCCTCGACAAGCTTAGAGGGCCACGCTACTACATGTCTTCTGGACTTATCCTGCAAGTTTCATGATGATAGGACCTATGGTCAATGAGTTATGGCCAACGTGTTATCAAGCCCCGCCCCTGCGTAAACATTTTAGTCACTGGCGGCCATGTCTTTGAAGCTATCCTACTAATATTTTTCGGAGACGTGCGTCATAGTCCCCCGGGGCTTCGTGAGACATTTGGTGTTGATAGAGTAAAACTTGAAAAAGTTGTGGATAAAACCCTGTTTTTCAGTTTATGCCAATTAGCCGCAAGTATTTCCAGGTTGACTCTCATGGTCCAAGAGGCTTTTTCGTAGAGCACCTTAAAATACACCTGTGTGAGAAATTTCAAGTCAATCGGACTTACGGTGTGCGGGGCGCGGCCTCTCAAACTTTCTTCAGTCGGGGCTTAACAGCGCCCCCTAGCGGAAATTAAAAAAAAATTCCTCGGAGCGGAATTGTAGAGCACCATGAGCTGTACATGTGCAATCAATTTCAAGTCAATCGGAGTCGGGTGACTTTTGTGGCGCCCCCTATGGGTTGATCGCGATAAGCTTGGAGGGACATGCTAACACATGACTTCTGCACATACCCAGCAAGTTTGATGATGATAGGACCTACGGTTAAGGAGTTATGGCCAATTTGTGGATAGGCCCCGCCCCTGTGGCGCCCCCTATGGGCTAATCGCGATAAGCTTCGAAGGGACATGCTACCACATGACTTCTGCACATACCCAGCAAGTTTGATGATGATAGGACCTATGGTTAAGGAGTTATGGCCAACGTGTTATTAAGCCCCGCCCCTGTGGCGCCCCCTATGGGTTAATCGCGATAAGCTTAGAGGGACATGCTACCACATGACTTCTGCACATACCCAGCAAGTTTGATGATGATAGGACCTATGGTTAAGGAGTTATGGCCAACGTGTTATTAAGCCCCGCCCCTGTGGCGCCCCCTATGGGTTAATCGCGAATAAGCTTAGAGGGACATGCTACCACATGACTTCTGCACATACCCAGCAAGTTTGATGATGATAGGACCTATGGTTAAGGAGTTATGGCCAACGTGTTATTAAGCCCCGCCCCTATTTACATATTTCACATTTAAAGACTTCCTGTTGATTTTGGGGCGGGGCTTCAAGAGGCGTTTTTGTGGGGCCTGCAAAGATACATTTGGGGTTGTAATTTGGTGCAGCTAGGTATAACACAGCCTGAGCTATGATGAATTGAAGTTTCATGAGGTGCGTATTTACGCGACACTTTGACCCCAAAAAGATCCCTGGTTCTCTATTAAGTTTGAAATCTTTTCGCAATTTAGCATCGGGCAAGGGTCTTTTGTATTTGAGAAGTGGTTTGACGTCCCTGGCGTAAAAACTGTAGGACGAGTTCGTCGAAATGCGAAAAGATGGTTTTGGCGGTTTTAGGCACTAATTCCAACATGGCCGACTTCCTGTTGATTTTGGCCAATGACATACATTCGCATTTGTGTGCGCCTTGGGCCATTACATGTTGTCCGGAAATTTCAGGCTTCTAGCCCAATTTTTGAGCATGCATTTCCCGAAAAACTGTTTTTGGCCATAGGGGGCGCAATTTTAATGCACAAATCCTGAACCACTGATACATTAAATTTTTTTGCAGGTCTGATGGGTACGCCACATATTTTCAACTTTTGTATGACGGTAAGGGGGTCAAAAGTGCCAAAGAAGTGTCGGAATAAAAAGAATAATAATAATTAAAACTGCAAGCAGTGATGACCGGGCCCTCGCACCTCCGTGCTGCTCGGCGTGCTGGCGACCGCGTGAGAGAACGCGCCGCGGTCTCCTCCTCTTCGGGGTGTGTGGCACAGCGATAGCTGTCGCCGGAAGCGCGGAAGTTGCTGCTATATTGTAGAGGACCATGAAGCTATATTGTAGAGCACCTTGAGCTGTACATGTGTAATCAATTTCAAGTCAATCAGAGTCGGGTGATTTATGTGAAGCCCCCTATGGGTTAATGGCGATAAGCCTCGAGGGACATGCAACCACATGACTTCTGCACTTACCCAGCAAGTTTGATGATGATAGGACCTACGGTTAAGGAGTTATGGCCAATTTGTGGATAGGCCTGCCCCTGTGGCGCCCCCTATGGGTTAATCGCGATAAGCTTCGAGGGACATTCTCCCACATGACTTCTGCACATACCCAGCAAGTTTGATGATGATAGGACCTACGGTTAAGGAGTTATGGCCAATTTGTGGATAGGCGGCGCCCCCTATGGGTTAATCGCGATAAGCTTACAGGGACATGCTACCACATGACTTCTGCACATACCCAGCAAGTTTGATGATGATAGGACCTATGGTTAAGGAGTTATGGCCAATTTATGGATAGGCGGCGCCCCCTATGGGTTCATCGCGATAAGCCTCGAGGGACATGCTACCACATGACTTCTGCACATACCCAGCAAGTTTGATGATGATAGGACCTATGGTTAAGGAGTTATGGCCAATTTGTGGATAGGCGGCGCCCCCTATGGGTTCATCGCGATAAGCTTCGAGGGACATGCTACCACATGACTTCTGCACATACCCAGCAAGTTTGATGATGATAGGACCTATGGTTAAGCAGTTATGGCCAATTTGTGGATAGGCGGCGCCCCCTATGGGTTAATCGCGATAAGCCTCGAGGGACATGCTACCACATGACTTCTGCACATACCCAGCAAGTTTGATGATGATAGGACCTACGGTTAAGGAGTTATGGCCAATTTGTGGATAGGCGGCGCCCCCTATGGGTTCATCGCGATAAGCTTCGAGGGACATGCTACCACATGACTTCTGCACATACCCAGCAAGTTTGATGATGATAGGACTTACGGTTAAGGAGTTATGGCCAATTTGTGGATAGCCCCGCCCCTGTGGCGCCCCCTATGGGTTAATCGCGATAAGCATCGAGGGACATGCTACCGCATGACTTCTGCACACACCCAGCAAGTTTGATGATGATAGGACCTACGGTTAAGGAGTTATGGCCAACGTGTTATTAAGCCCCGCCCCTGTGGCGCCCCCTATGGGTAAGCCTCGACAAGCTTAGAGGGCCACGCTACTACATGTCTTCTGGACTTATCCTGCAAGTTTCATGATGATAGGACCTATGGTCAATGAGTTATGGCCAACGTGTTATCAAGCCCCGCCCCTGCGTAAACATTTTAGTCACTGGCGGCCATGTCTTTGAAGCAATCCTACTAATATTTTTCGGAGACGTGCGTCATAGTCCCCCGGGGCTTCGTGAGACATTTGGTGTTGATAGAGTAAAACTTGAAAAAGTTGTGGATAAAACCCTGTTTTTCAGTTTATGCCAATTAGCCGCAAGTATTTCCAGGTTGACTCTCATGGTCCAAGAGGCTTTTTCGTAGAGCACCTTAAAATACACCTGTGTGAGAAATTTCAAGTCAATCGGACTTACGGTGTGCGGGGCGCGGCCTCTCAAACTTTCTTCAGTCGGGGCTTAACAGCGCCCCCTAGCGGAAATTAAAAAAAAATTCCTCGGAGCGGAATTGTAGAGCACCATGAGCTGTACATGTGCAATCAATTTCAAGTCAATCGGAGTCGGGTGACTTTTGTGGCGCCCCCTATGGGTTGATCGCGATAAGCTTGGAGGGACATGCTAACACATGACTTCTGCACATACCCAGCAAGTTTGATGATGATAGGACCTACGGTTAAGGAGTTATGGCCAATTTGTGGATAGGCCCCGCCCCTGTGGCGCCCCCTATGGGCTAATCGCGATAAGCTTCGAAGGGACATGCTACCACATGACTACTGCACATACCCAGCAAGTTTGATGATGATAGGACCTATGGTTAAGGAGTTATGGCCAACGTGTTATTAAGCCCCGCCCCTGTGGCGCCCCCTATGGGTTCATCGCGATAAGCTTCTAAGGGACATGCTACCACATGACTTCTGCACATACCCAGCAAGTTTGATGATGATAGGACCTATGGTTAAGGAGTTATGGCCAACGTGTTATTAAGCCCCGCCCCTGTGGCGCCCCTATGGGATTCATCGCGATAAGCTTCTAAGGGACATGTTACCACATGACTTCTGCACATACCCAGCAAGTTTGATGATGATAGGACCTATGGTTAAGGAGTTATGGCCAACGTGTTATTAAGCCCCGCCCCTATTCACATATTTCACATTTAAAGACTTCCTGTTGATTTTGGGGCGGGGCTTCAAGAGGCTTTTTTGTGGGGCCTGCAAAGATACATTTGGGGTTGTAATTTGGTGCAGCTAGGTATAACACAGCCTGAGCTATGATGAATTAAAGTTTCATGAGGAGCGTGTTTACGCGACACTTTGACCCCAAAAAGATCCCTGGTTCTCTGCTAAGTTTGAAATCTTTTCGCAATTTAGCATCGGGCAAGGGTCTTTTGTATTTGAGAAGTGGTTTCACGTCCCTGGCGTAAAAACTCTAGGACAAGTTCGTCGAAATGCGAAAAGATGGTTTGTGCGGTTTTAGGCACTAATTCCAACATGGCCGACTTCCTGTTGATTTTGGCCCTGGACATAAAATTGCATTTATGTGCGCCTTGGGCCATTACATGTTGTCCGGAAATTTCAGGCTTCTAGCCCAATTTTTGAGCATGCATTTCCTGAAAAACAGTTTTTGGCCATAGGGGGCGCAATTTTAATGCACAAATCCTGAACCACTGATACATTAAATTTTTTTGCAGGTCTGATGGGTACGCCACATAATTTCAACTTTATCATGATGGTAAGGGGGTCAAAAGTGCCAAAAAAGCGTCGGAATAAATAAAATAATAAGAATAAAAATCCTACCGGTTTCAATAGGGTCTTCGCACCACTCGGTGCTCGGGCCCTAATAATAATAAAAATCATACCGATTACAATAGGGCTTCGCACCACTCGGTGCTCGGGCCCTAATAAAAATCATACCGATTTCAATAGGGCTTCGCACCACTCGGTGCTCGGGCCCTAATAAAAATCATACCGATTTCAATAGGGCTTCGCACCACTCGGTGCTCGGGCCCTAATTAAAACTGCAAGCAGTGATGACCGGGCCCTCGCACCTCCGTGCTGCTCGGCGTGCTGGCGACCGCGTGAGAGAACGCGCCGCGGTCTCCTCCTCTTCGGGGTGTGTGGCACAGCGATAGCTGTCGCCGGAAGCGCGGAAGTTGCTGCTATATTGTAGAGGACCATGAGGCTATATTGTAAAGCACCATGAGCTGTACATGTGTAATCAATTTCAAGTCAATCAGAGTCGGGTGATTTTTGTGGCGCCCCCTATGGGTTAATCGCGACAAGCTTCGAGGGACATGCTGCCGCATGACTTCTGCACACACCCAGCAAGTTCGATGACGATAGGACCTACGGTTAAGGAGTTATGGCCAATTTGTGGATAGGCGGCGCCCCCTATGGGTTCATCGCGATAAGCTTCGAGGGACATGCTACCACATGACTTCTGCACATACCCAGCAAGTTTGATGATGATAGGACCTATGGTTAAGGAGTTATGGCCAATTTGTGGATAGCCCCGCCCCTGTGGCGCCCCCTATGGGTTAATCGCGATAAGCATCGAGGGACATGCTACCGCATGACTTCTGCACACACCCAGCAAGTTTGATGATGATAGGACCTATGGTTAAGGAGTTATGGCCAACGTGTTATTAAGCCCCGCCCCTGTGGCGCCCCCTATGGGTAAGCCTCGACAAGCTTAGAGGGCCACGCTACTACATGTCTTCTGGACTTATCCTGCAAGTTTCATGATGATAGGACCTATGGTCAATGAGTTATGGCCAACGTGTTATCAAGCCCCGCCCCTGCGTAAACATTTTAGTCACTGGCGGCCATGTCTTTGAAGCTATCCTACTAATATTTTTCAAAGACGTGCGTCATAGTCCCCCGGGGCTTCGTGAGACATTTGGTGTTGATAGAGTAAAACTTGAAAAAGTTGTGGATAAAACCCTGTTTTTCAGTTTATGCCAATTAGCCGCAAGTATTTCCAGGTTGACTCTCATGGTCCAAGAGGCTTTTTCGTAGAGCACCTTAAAATACACCTGTGTGAGAAATTTCAAGTCAATCGGACTTACGGTGTGCGGGGCGCGGCCTCTCAAACTTTCTTCAGTCGGGGCTTAACAGCGCCCCCTAGCGGAAATTAAAAAAAAATTCCTCGGAGCGGAATTGTAGAGCACCATGAGCTGTACATGTGCAATCAATTTCAAGTCAATCGGAGTCGGGTGACTTTTGTGGCGCCCCCTATGGGTTGATCGCGATAAGCTTGGAGGGACATGCTAACACATGACTTCTGCACATACCCAGCAAGTTTGATGATGATAGGACCTACGGTTAAGGAGTTATGGCCAATTTGTGGATAGGCCCCGCCCCTGTGGCGCCCCCTATGGGCTAATCGCGATAAGCTTCGAAGGGACATGCTACCACATGACTTCTGCACATACCCAGCAAGTTTGATGATGATAGGACCTATGGTTAAGGAGTTATGGCCAACGTGTTATTAAGCCCCGCCCCTGTGGCGCCCCCTATGGGTTAATCGCGATAAGCTTAGAGGGACATGCTACCACATGACTTCTGCACATACCCAGCAAGTTTGATGATGATAGGACCTATGGTTAAGGAGTTATGGCCAACGTGTTATTAAGCCCCGCCCCTGTGGCGCCCCCTATGGGTTAATCGCGAATAAGCTTAGAGGGACATGCTACCACATGACTTCTGCACATACCCAGCAAGTTTGATGATGATAGGACCTATGGTTAAGGAGTTATGGCCAACGTGTTATTAAGCCCCGCCCCTATTTACATATTTCACATTTAAAGACTTCCTGTTGATTTTGGGGCGGGGCTTCAAGAGGCGTTTTTGTGGGGCCTGCAAAGATACATTTGGGGTTGTAATTTGGTGCAGCTAGGTATAACACAGCCTGAGCTATGATGAATTGAAGTTTCATGAGGTGCGTATTTACGCGACACTTTGACCCCAAAAAGATCCCTGGTTCTCTATTAAGTTTGAAATCTTTTCGCAATTTAGCATCGGGCAAGGGTCTTTTGTATTTGAGAAGTGGTTTGACGTCCCTGGCGTAAAAACTGTAGGACGAGTTCGTCGAAATGCGAAAAGATGGTTTTGGCGGTTTTAGGCACTAATTCCAACATGGCCGACTTCCTGTTGATTTTGGCCAATGACATACATTCGCATTTGTGTGCGCCTTGGGCCATTACATGTTGTCCGGAAATTTCAGGCTTCTAGCCCAATTTTTGAGCATGCATTTCCCGAAAAACTGTTTTTGGCCATAGGGGGCGCAATTTTAATGCACAAATCCTGAACCACTGATACATTAAATTTTTTTGCAGGTCTGATGGGTACGCCACATATTTTCAACTTTTGTATGACGGTAAGGGGGTCAAAAGTGCCAAAGAAGTGTCGGAATAAAAAGAATAATAATAATTAAAACTGCAAGCAGTGATGACCGGGCCCTCGCACCTCCGTGCTGCTCGGCGTGCTGGCGACCGCGTGAGAGAACGCGCCGCGGTCTCCTCCTCTTCGGGGTGTGTGGCAAAGCGATAGCTGTCGCCGGAAGCGCGGAAGTTGCTGCTATATTGTAGAGGACCATGAAGCTATATTGTAGAGCACCTTGAGCTGTACATGTGTAATCAATTTCAAGTCAATCAGAGACGGGTGATTTATGTGAAGCCCCCTATGGGTTAATGGCGATAAGCCTCGAGGGACATGCTACCACATGACTTCTGCACATACCCAGCAAGTTTGATGATGATAGGACCTACGGTTAAGGAGTTATGGCCAATTTGTGGATAGGCCCGCCCCTGTGGCGCCCCCTATGGGTTAATCGCGATAAGCTTCGAGGGACATGCTACCGCATGACTTCTGCACACACCCAGCAAGTTTGATGATGATAGGACCTACGGTTAAGGAGTTATGGCCAATTTGTGGATAGGCGGCGCCCCCTATGGGTTAATCGCGATAAGCTTACAGGGACATGCTACCACATGACTTCTGCACATACCCAGCAAGTTTGATGATGATAGGACCTATGGTTAAGGAGTTATGGCCAATTTATGGATAGGCGGCGCCCCCTATGGGTTCATCGCGATAAGCCTCGAGGGACATGCTACCACATGACTTCTGCACATACCCAGCAAGTTTGATGATGATAGGACCTACGGTTAAGGAGTTATGGCCAATTTGTGGATAGGCGGCGCCCCCTATGGGTTCATCGCGATAAGCTTCGAGGGACATGCTACCACATGACTTCTGCACATACCCAGCAAGTTTGATGATGATAGGACCTACGGTTAAGCAGTTATGGCCAATTTGTGGATAGGCGGCGCCCCCTATGGGTTAATCGCGATAAGCCTCGAGGGACATGCTACCACATGACTTCTGCACACACCCAGCAAGTTTGATGATGATAGGACCTACGGTTAAGGAGTTATGGCCAATTTGTGGATAGGCGGCGCCCCCTATGGGTTCATCGCGATAAGCTTCGAGGGACATGCTACCACATGACTTCTGCACATACCCAGCAAGTTTGATGATGATCGGACCTACGGTTAAGGAGTTATGGCCAATTTGTGGATAGCCCCGCCCCTGTGGCGCCCCCTATGGGTTAATCGCGATAAGCATCGAGGGACATGCTACCGCATGACTTCTGCACACACCCAGCAAGTTTGATGATGATAGGACCTACGGTTAAGGAGTTATGGCCAACGTGTTATTAAGCCCCGCCCCTGTGGCGCCCCCTATGGGTAAGCCTCGACAAGCTTAGAGGGCCACGCTACTACATGTCTTCTGGACTTAACCTGCAAGTTTCATGATGATAGGACCTATGGTCAATGAGTTATGGCCAACGTGTTATCAAGCCCCGCCCCTGCGTAAACATTTTAGTCACTGGCGGCCATGTCTTTGAAGCTATCCTACTAATATTTTTCGGAGACGTGCGTCATAGTCCCCCGGGGCTTCGTGAGACATTTGGTGTTGATAGAGTAAAACTTGAAAAAGTTGTGGATAAAACCCTGTTTTTCAGTTTATGCCAATTAGCCGCAAGTATTTCCAGGTTGACTCTCATGGTCCAAGAGGCTTTTTCGTAGAGCACCTTAAAATACACCTGTGTGAGAAATTTCAAGTCAATCGGACTTACGGTGTGCGGGGCGCGGCCTCTCAAACTTTCTTCAGTCGGGGCTTAACAGCGCCCCCTAGCGGAAATTAAAAAAAAATTCCTCTCAGCGGAATTGTAGAGCACCATGAGCTGTACATGTGCAATCAATTTCAAGTCAATCGGAGTCGGGTGACTTTTGTGGCGCCCCCTATGGGTTGATCGCGATAAGCTTGGAGGGACATGCTAACACATGACTTCTGCACATACCCAGCAAGTTTGATGATGATAGGACCTACAGTTAAGGAGTTATGGCCAATTTGTGGATAGGCCCCGCCCCTGTGGCGCCCCCTATGGGCTAATCGCGATAAGCTTCGAAGGGACATGCTACCACATGACTACTGCACATACCCAGCAAGTTTGATGATGATAGGACCTATGGTTAAGGAGTTATGGCCAACGTGTTTTTAAGCCCCGCCCCTGTGGCGCCCCATATGGGTTAATCGCGAATAAGCTTAGAGGGACATGCTACCACATGACTTCTGCACATACCCAGCAAGTTTGATGATGATAGGACCTATGGTTAAGGAGTTATGGCCAACGTGTTATTAAGCCCCGCCCCTGTGGCGCCCCCTATGGGTAAGCCTCGACAAGCTTAGAGGGCCACGCTACTACATGTCTTCTGGACTTATCCTGCAAGTTTCATGATGATAGGACCTATGGTCAATGAGTTATGGCCAACGTGTTATCAAGCCCCGCCCCTGCGTAAACATTTTAGTCACTGGCGGCCATGTCTTTGAAGCTATCCTACTAATATTTTTCGGAGACGTGCGTCATAGTCCCCCGGGGCTTCGTGAGACATTTGGTGTTGATAGAGTAAAACTTGAAAAAGTTGTGGATAAAACCCTGTTTTTCAGTTTATGCCAATTAGCCGCAAGTATTTCCAGGTTGACTCTCATGGTCCAAGAGGCTTTTTCGTAGAGCACCTTAAAATACACCTGTGTGAGAAATTTCAAGTCAATCGGACTTACGGTGTGCGGGGCGCGGCCTCTCAAACTTTCTTCAGTCGGGGCTTAACAGCGCCCCCTAGCGGAAATTAAAAAAAAATTCCTCGGAGCGGAATTGTAGAGCACCATGAGCTGTACATGTGCAATCAATTTCAAGTCAATCGGAGTCGGGTGACTTTTGTGGCGCCCCCTATGGGTTGATCGCGATAAGCTTGGAGGGACATGCTAACACATGACTTCTGCACATACCCAGCAAGTTTGATGATGATAGGACCTACGGTTAAGGAGTTATGGCCAATTTGTGGATAGGCCCCGCCCCTGTGGCGCCCCCTATGGGCTAATCGCGATAAGCTTCGAAGGGACATGCTACCACATGACTACTGCACATACCCAGCAAGTTTGATGATGATAGGACCTATGGTTAAGGAGTTATGGCCAACGTGTTATTAAGCCCCGCCCCTGTGGCGCCCCATATGGGTTCATCGCGATAAGCTTCTAAGGGACATGCTACCACATGACTTCTGCACATACCCAGCAAGTTTGATGATGATAGGACCTATGGTTAAGGAGTTATGGCCAACGTGTTATTAAGCCCCGCCCCTGTGGCGCCCCCTATGGGTTAATCGCGATAAGCTTAGAGGGACATGCTACCACATGACTTCTGCACATACCCAGCAAGTTTGATGATGATAGGACCTATGGTTAAGGAGTTATGGCCAACGTGTTATTAAGCCCCGCCCCTGTGGCGCCCCCTATGGGTTAATCGCGAATAAGCTTAGAGGGACATGCTACCACATGACTTCTGCACATACCCAGCAAGTTTGATGATGATAGGACCTATGGTTAAGGAGTTATGGCCAACGTGTTATTAAGCCCCGCCCCTATTTACATATTTCACATTTAAAGACTTCCTGTTGATTTTGGGGCGGGGCTTCAAGAGGCTTTTTTGTGGGGCCTGCAAAGATACATTTGGGGTTGTAATTTGGTGCAGCTAGGTATAACACAGCCTGAGCTATGATGAATTGAAGTTTCATGAGGTGCGTATTTACGCGACACTTTGACCCCAAAAAGATCCCTGGTTCTCTATTAAGTTTGAAATCTTTTCGCAATTTAGCATCGGGCAAGGGTCTTTTGTATTTGAGAAGTGGTTTGACGTCCCTGGCGTAAAAACTGTAGGACGAGTTCGTCGAAATGCGAAAAGATGGTTTTGGCGGTTTTAGGCACTAATTCCAACATGGCCGACTTCCTGTTGATTTTGGCCAATGACATACATTCGCATTTGTGTGCGCCTTGGGCCATTACATGTTGTCCGGAAATTTCAGGCTTCTAGCCCAATTTTTGAGCATGCATTTCCCGAAAAACTGTTTTTGGCCATAGGGGGCGCAATTTTAATGCACAAATCCTGAACCACTGATACATTAAATTTTTTTGCAGGTCTGATGGGTACGCCACATATTTTCAACTTTTGTATGACGGTAAGGGGGTCAAAAGTGCCAAAGAAGTGTCGGAATAAAAAGAATAATAATAATAAGAATAAAAATCATACCGATTACAATAGGGCTTCGCACCACTCGGTGCTCGGGCCCTAATTAAAACTGCAAGCAGTGATGACCGGGCCCTCGCACCTCCGTGCTGCTCGGCGTGCTGGCGACCGCGTGAGAGAACGCGCCGCGGTCTCCTCCTCTTCGGGGCGCGCGGCTCAGCGACAGCTGTCGCCGGAAGCGCGGAAGTTGCCGCTATATTGTAGAGGACCATGAGGCTATATTGTAGAGCACCATGAGCTGTACATGTGTAATCAATTTCAAGTCAATCAGAGTCGGGTGATTTTTGTGGCGCCCCCTATGGGTTAATTGCGATAAGCCTCGAGGGACATGCTACCACATGACTTCTGCACATACCCAGCAAGTTTGATGATGATAGGACCTACGGTTAAGGAGTTATGGCTAATTTGTGGATAGGCGGCGCCCCCTATGGGTTCATCGCGATAAGCTTCGAGGGACATGCTACCACATGACTTCTGCACATACCCAGCAAGTTTGATGATGATAGGACCTACGGTTAAGGAGTTATGGCCAATTTGTGGATAGGCGGCGCCCCCTATGGGTTCATCGCGATAAGCTTAGAGGGACATGCTACCACATGACTTCTGCACATACCCAGCAAGTTTGATGATGATAGGACCTACGGTTAAGGAGTTATGGCCAATTTGTGGATAGCCCCGCCCCTGTGGCGCCCCCTATGGGTTAATCGCGATAAGCATCGAGGGACATGCTACCGCATGACTTCTGCACACACCCAGCAAGTTTGATGATGATAGGACCTACGGTTAAGGAGTTATGGCCAACGTGTTATTAAGCCCCGCCCCTGTGGCGCCCCCTATGGGTAAGCCTCGACAAGCTTAGAGGGCCACGCTACTACATGTCTTCTGGACTTATCCTGCAAGTTTCATGATGATAGGACCTATGGTCAATGAGTTATGGCCAACGTGTTATCAAGCCCCGCCCCTGCGTAAACATTTTAGTCACTGGCGGCCATGTCTTTGAACCTATCCTACTAATATTTTTCGGAGACGTGCGTCATAGTCCCCCGGGGCTTCGTGAGACATTTGGTGTTGATAGAGTAAAACTTGAAAAAGTTGTGGATAAAACCCTGTTTTTCAGTTTATGCCAATTAGCCGCAAGTATTTCCAGGTTGACTCTCATGGTCCAAGAGGCTTTTTCGTAGAGCACCTTAAAATACACCTGTGTGAGAAATTTCAAGTCAATCGGACTTACGGTGTGCGGGGCGCGGCCTCTCAAACTTTCTTCAGTCGGGGCTTAACAGCGCCCCCTAGCGGAAATTAAAAAAAAATTCCTCTCAGCGGAATTGTAGAGCACCATGAGCTGTACATGTGCAATCAATTTCAAGTCAATCGGAGTCGGGTGACTTTTGTGGCGCCCCCTATGGGTTGATCGCGATAAGCTTGGAGGGACATGCTAACACATGACTTCTGCACATACCCAGCAAGTTTGATGATGATAGGACCTACAGTTAAGGAGTTATGGCCAATTTGTGGATAGGCCCCGCCCCTGTGGCGCCCCCTATGGGCTAATCGCGATAAGCTTCGAAGGGACATGCTACCACATGACTACTGCACATACCCAGCAAGTTTGATGATGATAGGACCTATGGTTAAGGAGTTATGGCCAACGTGTTTTTAAGCCCCGCCCCTGTGGCGCCCCATATGGGTTCATCGCGATAAGCTTCTAAGGGACATGCTACCACATGACTTCTGCACATACCCAGCAAGTTTGATGATGATAGGACCTATGGTTAAGGAGTTATGGCCAACGTGTTATTAAGCCCCGCCCCTGTGGCGCCCCCTATGGGTAAGCCTCGACAAGCTTAGAGGGCCACGCTACTACATGTCTTCTGCACTTATCCTGCAAGTTTCATGATGATTGGACCTATGGACAATGAGTTATGGCCAACGTGTTATCAAGCCCCGCCCCTGCGTAAACATTTTAGTCACTGGCGGCCATGTCTTTGAAGCTATCCTACTAATATTTTTCGGAGACGTGCGTCATAGTCCCCCGGGGCTTCGTGAGACATTTGGTGTTGATAGAGTAAAACTTGAAAAAGTTGTGGATAAAACCCTGTTTTTCAGTTTATGCCAATTAGCCGCAAGTATTTCCAGGTTGACTCTCATGGTCCAAGAGGCTTTTTCGTAGAGCACCTTAAAATACACCTGTGTGAGAAATTTCAAGTCAATCGGACTTACGGTGTGCGGGGCGCGGCCTCTCAAACTTTCTTCAGTCGGGGCTTAACAGCGCCCCCTAGCGGAAATTAAAAAAAAATTCCTCGGAGCGGAATTGTAGAGCACCATGAGCTGTACATGTGCAATCAATTTCAAGTCAATCGGAGTCGGGTGACTTTTGTGGCGCCCCCTATGGGTTGATTGCGATAAGCTTGGAGGGACATGCTAACACATGACTTCTGCACATACCCAGCAAGTTTGATGATGATAGGACCTACGGTTAAGGAGTTATGGCCAATTTGTGGATAGGCCCCGCCCCTGTGGCGCCCCCTATGGGCTAATCGCGATAAGCTTCGAAGGGACATGCTACCACATGACTACTGCACATACCCAGCAAGTTTGATGATGATAGGACCTATGGTTAAGGAGTTATGGCCAACGTGTTATTAAGCCCCGCCCCTGTGGCGCCCCCTATGGGCTAATCGCGATAAGCTTCGAAGGGACATGCTACCACATGACTACTGCACATACCCAGCAAGTTTGATGATGATAGGACCTATGGTTAAGGAGTTATGGCCAACGTGTTATTAAGCCCCGCCCCTGTGGCGCCCCCTATGGGTTCATCGCGATAAGCTTCTAAGGGACATGCTACCACATGACTTCTGCACATACCCAGCAAGTTTGATGATGATAGGACCTATGGTTAAGGAGTTATGGCCAACGTGTTATTAAGCCCCGCCCCTATTCACATATTTCACATTTAAAGACTTCCTGTTGATGTTGGGGCGGGGCTTCAAGAGGCTTTTTTGTGGGGCCTGCAAAGATACATTTGGGGTTGTAATTTGGTGCAGCTAGGTATAACACAGCCTGAGCTATGATGAATTAAAGTTTCATGAGGAGCGTATTTACGCGACACTTTGACCCCCAATAGATCCCTGGTTCTCAGTTAAGTTTGAAATCTTTTCGCAATTTAGCATCGGGCAAGGGTCTTTTGTATTTGAGAAGTGGTTTGACGTCCCTGGCGCAAAAACTCTAGGACTAGTTCGTCGAAATGCGAAAAGATGTAAAGTGGCGGTTTTAGGCACTAATTCCAACATGGCCGACTTCCTGTTGATTTTGGCCATGGACATAAAATTGCATTTATGTGCGCCTTGGGCCATTACATGTTGTCCGGAAATTTCAGGCTTCTAGCCCAATTTTTGAGCATGCATTTCCCGAAAAACAGTTTTTGGCCATAGGGGGCGCAATTTTAATGCACAAATCCTGAACCACTGATACATTAAATTTTTTTGCAGGTCTGATGGGTACGCCACATATTTTCAACTTTTGTATGACGGTAAGGGGGTCAAAAGTGCCAAAGAAGTGTCGGAATAAAAAGAATAATAATTAAAACTGCAAGCAGTGATGACCGGGCCCTCGCCCATCCATGCTGCTCGCCGTCCCGGCCGTCCTCGGCGCTCCGGGCGACCGCACAAGAGAACGTGCCTCTTCGGAGCGCGCGGCACAGCAATACCTGTCGCCGGAAGCGCGGAAGTTGCCGCGACGTGCTTGATACGGATGCAAGGACGACCTCAGGCCTGGACTCTTACCAGGAAGGTGAAGTTTGGAGCACATGGACCATTGCAGAGCGAAATTACAGCGAAGCGCGACGCGTGCTTGTGTACGGTCATTACCGTGCGAAAGGCCGTGATTTGCAGTAAATAAACGTCCACATGTGTCTCCAAGTGTCTCTGTAGGCTATTTCAAAGGAAATTAAGCAAGTACACTATTTATAACATTAATCAATTATAGGTTTGCATCACAGAAGGCATATTGGCCTGTAATAATAAAAAAACACCACCTATGTGTACAGTTGTGAAATGTTTTGAATGAAATGCAAACCTCAGTTAATAATTTGCTCTTGTTTCTCTGTCCTGAGATTCACACAGACTGAGTTGTCTTGTTTAAATGTTACAAATTGAGCTAATTAACTGAACTCCGATTTTTTTTGAAGTTGCTGCAGAAGTTATCTCAGCTAATTGTATAATCAAACATCTAATTTTATATTAAGGTGATTGTATGCAGAATGCTCATGCTAGAAACAGTGTTTTTGTACGGATTAATAAAGAAATATTAGCAGGTTCTCAATAGTATTTCAATTTGGGGGGGGGGGGGACGCGAAAAAATTTCTATCCCCTAGGTGGGGCATGACAGAAAATAATTGAGAACCACTGGGCTAAAAGAAGTCTTCAGTCCCTCTATTTGTAATGCAATACTGCCATCTAGTGGAAAGTTGAAAACAAAATTTAAAATAGCAGACATTATGTGGATAGAGGTGACAACTTCAAAATGATTTTATTTGTAATTGTACAGACTCTATATCAACATATATTGTGTTATAATATTTTCACTTACTGCAATGCTTCATAATTGAAAAGGTGTAGTTTATCTTAGAGTGTTGTTAATGAAGAATGAATGAGTGAAGAATGATAGTTAGAGAATATAACATATTGATTATTATTAAGTCATTGTTTATAGAGTTATACTGTAGGAGCTGTGTAAATAAATGTTACATGACTTAATAACTTTACTTGTATGACTGCTGTGTTTTAATTTTAAATATTAAATGAGAATAGTCCATTGATAATCTTGAATACATTGGGTTTAAAATTAAAAATGTTAATTAACTTATCTAGCAAAATCTTGTGATATTGGTCTGACAGATGTATTCTGTCTTTAATAAATCTTTTTTCTGACTAAATTTAAGGTAGATTTTGTGACATTTACTGTTAGCAACTATAGTTAATTCCCTTTAGTCAGGCACAAAATAACAGAGTTGCATGTGTGTGTTCATTTAGTCAGTTTATAATAATTCCTTTTCTGAGACCTTCACTCCTCGAAGATTTCCTCTCCCAGTTCTCTGGATTAAGTTGCTGCAGAAGTTATCTCAGCTAATTGTATAATCAAACATCTAATTTTATATTAAGGTGATTGTATGCAGAATGCTCATGCCAGAAACAGTGTTTTTGTACGGATTAATAAATAAATATTAGCAGGTTCTCAATAGTATTTCAATTTGGGGGAGAGGGGGGGGGGGCGAAAAATGTCTGTCCCCTGGGGGGGCATGACAGAAAATAATTGAGAACCACTGGGCTAAGCGAAGTCTTCAGTCCCTTTATTTGTAATGCAATACTGCCATTTAGTGGGAGTAGGATGTGTAGATAAATGTATCCAGCAGATGGCAGTCTCTTCCTACTTAATGTAGGAAGAGACTGCTCCCATTCACAGCATGCAGTACCAATGGGTTGGCCACTAGTCCATGCTGGCTGCTCGGAGAAGGCAGCATCCTGGGGGCCTGGTTTTATGGGCGAATATTGCTAAAAAGAACACTTCCTGTTGATTTTGGGGTGGGGTGTCAAGAGGCTTTTTTGTTCGTACTGGGATTGTACATCGCTGTATGAAATTGTGTGGTTCTAAGTACAACACAGCCTTAGTTATGATCAATCAAAGGGTTCATGACGTGCGTTTGTGACGGTTTTTGGCCAATCAGGCGCCGCTGCTGCAAGACGGTTATTCCGATTAAAACAAGCTTTCGGGTATATCATCTTCCATGTCGGAGGACGTACCCTATCATGTTTTTGTTTGCACAAAAAGTTGTTATGAGTCCACTTTATTCTGCAATCCTGCAGAGTAATGTGGAGTTCTGACTTTTATCGCCGTGTTGGCGAATATCGGCTCTCAGCTCGTCATAGTTATTCGGAATCAAACAAAAAAATTATTGGTATATCTTCCATGTCTTATGAGTGTCCCTAGAGTTTTCGTTTTGCTAAATATGTTCCTGCTAGGAGTTAAAAAATTTTGAACTTTTTGAGGATTTTCGAGTCAGAAATTCACATATTTCACATTTAAAGACTTCCTGTTGATTTTGGGGCGGGGCTTCAAGAGGCTTTTTTGTGGGGCCTGCAGAGATACATTTGGGGTTGTAATTTGGTGCAGCTAGGTATAACACAGCCTGAGCTATGATGAATTAAAGTGTCATGAGGTGCGTATTTACGCGACCTTTGACCCCAAAAAGATCCCTGGTTCTCTAATGAATTTGAAATCTTTTCCGCAATTCCTTATCGGGCAAGGGTCTTTTGTATTTGAGAAGTGGTTTGACGTCCCTGGCATAAAAACTCTAGGACTAGTTCGTCGAAATGCGAAAAGATGTAAAGTGGCGGTTTTAGGCACTAATTCCAACATGGCCGACTTCCTGTTGATTTTGGCCCTGGACATAAAATTGCATTTAGGTGCGCCTTGGGCAATTACATGTTGTCCGGAAATTTCAGGCTTCTAGCCCAATTTTTGAGCATGCATTTCCCGAAAAACTGTTTGTGGCCATAGGGGGCGCAATTGTAATGCACAAATCCTGAACCACTGATACATTGCAATTTTTTGCAGGTCTGACCTGCCTGCAGAGTTTTACAACTTTTCTGGCAGGGGAAGTAGGGGAAAAGTCCCATTTTAGATTCCAAAGTATAATAATAATAATAAAAATCCTACCGGTTACAATAGGGCTTTCGCACATGTCTGTGCTCGGGCCCTAATAAGAATTAAAACTGCAAGCAGTGATGACCGGGCCCTCGCACCTCCGTGCTGCTCGGCGTGCTGGCGACCGCGTGAGAGAACGCGCCGCGGTCTCCTCCTCTTCGGGGTGTGTGGCACAACGATAGCTGTCGCCGGAAGCGCGGAAGTTGCTGCTATATTGTAGAGGACCATGAAGCTATATTGTAGAGCACTTTGAGCTGTACATGTGTAATCAATTTCAAGTCAATCAGAGTCGGGTGATTTATGTGAAGCCCCCTATGGGTTAATGGCGATAAGCCTCGAGGGACATGCTACCACATGACTTCTGCACTTACCCAGCAAGTTTGATGATGATAGGACCTACGGTTAAGGAGTTATGGCCAATTTGTGGATAGGCCTGCCCCTGTGGCGCCCCCTATGGGTTAATCGCGATAAGCTTCGAGGGACATTCTCCCACAAGACTTCTGCACATACCCAGCAAGTTTGATGATGATAGGACCTACGGTTAAGGAGTTATGGCCAATTTGTGGATAGGCGGCGCCCCCTATGGGTTAATCGCGATAAGCTTACAGGGACATGCTACCACATGACTTCTGCACATACCCAGCAAGTTTGATGATGATAGGACCTACGGTTAAGGAGTTATGGCCAATTTATGGATAGGCGGCGCCCCCTATGGGTTCATCGCGATAAGCCTCGAGGGACATGCTACCACATGACTTCTGCACATACCCAGCAAGTTTGATGATGATAGGACCTATGGTTAAGGAGTTATGGCCAATTTGTGGATAGGCGGCGCCCCCTATGGGTTCATCGCGATAAGCCTCGAGGGACATGCTACCACATGACTTCTGCACATACCCAGCAAGTTTGATGATGATAGGACCTATGGTTAAGCAGTTATGGCCAATTTGTGGATAGGCGGCGCCCCCTATGGGTTAATCGCGATAAGCCTCGAGGGACATGCTACCACATGACTTCTGCACATACCCAGCAAGTTTGATGATGATAGGACCTATGGTTAAGGAGTTATGGCCAATTTGTGGATAGGCGGCGCCCCCTATGGGTTCATCGCGATAAGCTTCGAGGGACATGCTACCACATGACTTCTGCACATACCCAGCAAGTTTGATGATGATAGGACCTACGGTTAAGGAGTTATGGCCAATTTGTGGATAGCCCCGCCCCTGTGGCGCCCCCTATGGGTTAATCGCGATAAGCATCGAGGGACATGCTACCGCATGACTTCTGCACACACCCAGCAAGTTTGATGATGATAGGACCTACGGTTAAGGAGTTATGGCCAACGTGTTATTAAGCCCCGCCCCTGTGGCGCCCCCTATGGGTAAGCCTCGACAAGCTTAGAGGGCCACGCTACTACATGTCTTCTGGACTTATCCTGCAAGTTTCATGATGATAGGACCTATGGTCAATGAGTTATGGCCAACGTGTTATCAAGCCCCGCCCCTGCGTAAACATTTTAGTCACTGGCGGCCATGTCTTTGAAGCAATCCTACTAATATTTTTCGGAGACGTGCGTCATAGTCCCCCGGGGCTTCGTGAGACATTTGGTGTTGATAGAGTAAAACTTGAAAAAGTTGTGGATAAAACCCTGTTTTTCAGTTTATGCCAATTAGCCGCAAGTATTTCCAGGTTGACTCTCATGGTCCAAGAGGCTTTTTCGTAGAGCACCTTAAAATACACCTGTGTGAGAAATTTCAAGTCAATCGGACTTACGGTGTGCGGGGCGCGGCCTCTCAAACTTTCTTCAGTCGGGGCTTAACAGCGCCCCCTAGCGGAAATTAAAAAAAAATTCCTCGGAGCGGAATTGTAGAGCACCATGAGCTGTACATGTGCAATCAATTTCAAGTCAATCGGAGTCGGGTGACTTTTGTGGCGCCCCCTATGGGTTGATCGCGATAAGCTTGGAGGGACATGCTAACACATGACTTCTGCACATACCCAGCAAGTTTGATGATGATAGGACCTACGGTTAAGGAGTTATGGCCAATTTGTGGATAGGCCCCGCCCCTGTGGCGCCCCCTATGGGCTAATCGCGATAAGCTTCGAAGGGACATGCTACCACATGACTACTGCACATACCCAGCAAGTTTGATGATGATAGGACCTATGGTTAAGGAGTTATGGCCAACGTGTTATTAAGCCCCGCCCCTGTGGCGCCCCATATGGGTTCATCGCGATAAGCTTCGAGGGACATGCTACCACATGACTTCTGCACATACCCAGCAAGTTTGATGATGATAGGACCTACGGTTAAGGAGTTATGGCCAATTTGTGGATAGGCGGCGCCCCCTATGGGTTAATCGCGATAAGCTTAGAGGAACATGCAACCACATGACTTCTGCACATACCCAGCAAGTTTGATGATGATAGGACCTACAATTAGGGAGTTATGGCCAATTTGTGGATAGGCCCCACCCCTGTGGCGCCCCCTATGGGTTAAACGCGATAAGCTTAGAAGGGACATGCTACCACATGACTTCTGCACATACCCACCAAGTTTGATAATGATAGGACCTATGGTTAAGGAGTTATAGCCATTTTGTGGATAGGCCCCGCCCCTGTGGCGCCCCCTATGGGTAAATCGCGATAAGCTTCGAGGGACATGCAACCACATGACTTCTGCACATACCCAGCAAGTTTGATGATGATTGGACCTATGGTTAAGGAGTTATGGCCAACGTGTTATTAAGCCCCGCCCCTGTGGCGCCCCCTATGGGTTCATCGTGATAAACTTAGAGGGACATGCTACCACATGACTTCTGCGCATACCCAGCAAGTTTGATGATGATAGGACCTATGGTTAAGGAGTTATGGCCAACGTGTTATTAAGCCCCGCCCCTGTGGCGCCCCCAATGGGTTAATCGCGATAAGCTTAAAGGGGACATGCTACCACATGACTTCTGCACATACCCAGCAAGTTTGATGATGATAGGACCTATGGTTAAGGAGTTATGGCCATCGTGTTATTAAGCCCCGCCCCTTTTCACATATTTCACATTTAAAGACTTCCTGTTAATTTTGGGGCGGGGCTTCAAGAGGCTTTTTTGTGGGGCCTGCAAAGATACATTTGGGGTTGTAATTTGGTGCAGCTAGGTATAACACAGCCTGAGCTATGATGAATTAAAGTTTCATGAGGTACGTATTTACGCGACACTTTGACCCCAAAAAGATCCCTGGTTCTCTGCTAAGTTTGAAATCTTTTCGCAATTTAGCATCGGGCAAGGGTCTTTTGTATTTGAGAAGTGGTTTGACGTCCCTGGCGCAAAAACTCTAGGACTAGTTCGTCGAAATGCGAAAAGATGTAAAGTGGCGGTTTTAGGCACTATTTCCAACATGGCCGACTTCCTGTTGATTTTGGCCCTGGACATAAACTTGCATTTATGTGCGCCTTGGGCCATTACATGTTGTCCGGAAATTTCAGGCTTCTAGCCCAATTTTTGAGCATGCATTTCCTGAAAAACAGTTTTTGGCCATAGGGGGCGCAATTTTGGAGATCAAATCCTGAACCACTGATACATTAAAATTTCTTGCAGGTCATAAGGGTACGCAAACTTTTTCATCTTTTGCATGACGGGAAGGGGGTCAAAAGTGCCAAAAAAGAACGAGAATGAGAATAATAATAAGAATAAAAATCATACCGATTTCAATAGGGCTTCGCACCACTCGGTGCTCGGGCCCTAATAAAAATCATACCGGTTTCAATAGGGCTTCGCACCACTCGGTGCTCGGGCCCTAATTAAAACTGCAAGCAGTGATGACCGGGCCCTCGCACCTCCGTGCTGCTCGGCGTGCTGGCGACCGCGTGAGAGAACGCGCCGCGGTCTCCTCCTCTTCGGGGTGTGTGGCAAAGCGATAGCTGTCGCCGGAAGCGCGGAAGTTGCTGCTATATTGTAGAGGACCATGAAGCTATATTGTAGAGCACCTTGAGCTGTACATGTGTAATCAATTTCAAGTCAATCAGAGTCGGGTGATTTATGTGAAGCCCCCTATGGGTTAATGGCGATAAGCCTCGAGGGACATGCTACCACATGACTTCTGCACATACCCAGCAAGTTTGATGATGATAGGACCTACGGTTAAGGAGTTATGGCCAATTTGTGGATAGGCCCGCCCCTGTGGCGCCCCCTATGGGTTAATCGCGATAAGCTTCGAGGGACATGCTACCGCATGACTTCAGCACACACCCAGCAAGTTTGATGATGATAGGACCTACGGTTAAGGAGTTATGGCCAATTTGTGGATAGGCGGCGCCCCCTATGGGTTAATCGCGATAAGCTTACAGGGACATGCTACCACATGACTTCTGCACATACCCAGCAAGTTTGATGATGATAGGACCTATGGTTAAGGAGTTATGGCCAATTTATGGATAGGCGGCGCCCCCTATGGGTTAATCGCGATAAGCCTCGAGGGACATGCTACCACATGACTTCTGCACATACCCAGCAAGTTTGATGATGATAGGACCTATGGTTAAGGAGTTATGGCCAATTTGTGGATAGGCGGCGCCCCCTATGGGTTCATCGCGATAAGCTTCGAGGGACATGCTACCACATGACTTCTGCACATACCCAGCAAGTTTGATGATGATAGGACCTATGGTTAAGCAGTTATGGCCAATTTGTGGATAGGCGGCGCCCCCTATGGGTTAATCGCGATAAGCCTCGAGGGACATGCTACCACATGACTTCTGCACATACCCAGCAAGTTTGATGATGATAGGACCTATGGTTAAGGAGTTATGGCCAATTTGTGGATAGGCGGCGCCCCCTATGGGTTCATCGCGATAAGCTTCGAGGGACATGCTACCACATGACTTCTGCACATACCCAGCAAGTTTGATGATGATAGGACCTATGGTTAAGGAGTTATGGCCAATTTGTGGATGGCCCCGCCCCTGTGGCGCCCCCTATGGGTTAATCGCGATAAGCTACGAGGGACATGCTACCACATGACTTCTGCACATACCCAGCAAGTTTGATGATGATAGGACCTATGGTTAAGGAGTTATGGCCAACGTGTTATTAAGCCCCGCCCCTTTGGCGCCCCCTATGGGTTAATCGTAATTAGCTTAGAGGGACATGCTACCGCATGACTTCTGCACACACCCAGCAAGTTTGATGATGATAGGACCTATGGGTAAGGAGTTATGGCCAACGTGTTATTAAGCCCCGCCCCTGTGGCGCCCCCTATGGGTAAGCCTCGACAAGCTTAGAGGGCCACGCTACTACATGTCTTCTGGACTTATCCTGCAAGTTTCATGATGATAGGACCTATGGTCAATGAGTTATGGCCAACGTGTTATCAAGCCCCGCCCCTGCGTAAACATTTTAGTCACTGGCGGCCATGTCTTTGAAGCTATCCTACTAATATTTTTCGGAGACGTGCGTCATAGTCCCCCGGGGCTTCGTGAGACATTTGGTGTTGATAGAGTAAAACTTGAAAAAGTTGTGGATAAAACCCTGTTTTTCAGTTTATGCCAATTAGCCGCAAGTATTTCCAGGTTGACTCTCATGGTCCAAGAGGCTTTTTCGTAGAGCACCTTAAAATACACCTGTGTGAGAAATTTCAAGTCAATCGGACTTACGGTGTGCGGGGCGCGGCCTCTCAAACTTTCTTCAGTCGGGGCTTAACAGCGCCCCCTAGCGGAAATTAAAAAAAAATTCCTCGGAGCGGAATTGTAGAGCACCATGAGCTGTACATGTGCAATCAATTTCAAGTCAATCGGAGTCGGGTGACTTTTGTGGCGCCCCCTATGGGTTGATCGCGATAAGCTTGGAGGGACATGCTAACACATGACTTCTGCACATACCCAGCAAGTTTGATGATGATAGGACCTACGGTTAAGGAGTTATGGCCAATTTGTGGATAGGCCCCGCCCCTGTGGCGCCCCCTATGGGCTAATCGCGATAAGCTTCGAAGGGACATGCTACCACATGACTACTGCACATACCCAGCAAGTTTGATGATGATAGGACCTATGGTTAAGGAGTTATGGCCAACGTGTTATTAAGCCCCGCCCCTGTGGCGCCCCATATGGGTTCATCGCGATAAGCTTCTAAGGGACATGCTACCACATGACTTCTGCACATACCCAGCAAGTTTGATGATGATAGGACCTATGGTTAAGGAGTTATGGCCAACGTGTTATTAAGCCCCGCCCCTGTGGCGCCCCCTATGGGTTAATCGCGATAAGCTTAGAGGGACATGCTACCACATGACTTCTGCACATACCCAGCAAGTTTGATGATGATAGGACCTATGGTTAAGGAGTTATGGCCAACGTGTTATTAAGCCCCGCCCCTGTGGCGCCCCCTATGGGTTAATCGCGAATAAGCTTAGAGGGACATGCTACCACATGACTTCTGCACATACCCAGCAAGTTTGATGATGATAGGACCTATGGTTAAGGAGTTATGGCCAACGTGTTATTAAGCCCCGCCCCTATTTACATATTTCACATTTAAAGACTTCCTGTTGATTTTGGGGCGGGGCTTCAAGAGGCTTTTTTGTGGGGCCTGCAAAGATACATTTGGGGTTGTAATTTGGTGCAGCTAGGTATAACACAGCCTGAGCTATGATGAATTGAAGTTTCATGAGGTGCGTATTTACGCGACACTTTGACCCCAAAAAGATCCCTGGTTCTCTATTAAGTTTGAAATCTTTTCGCAATTTAGCATCGGGCAAGGGTCTTTTGTATTTGAGAAGTGGTTTGACGTCCCTGGCGTAAAAACTGTAGGACGAGTTCGTCGAAATGCGAAAAGATGGTTTTGGCGGTTTTAGGCACTAATTCCAACATGGCCGACTTCCTGTTGATTTTGGCCAATGACATACATTCGCATTTGTGTGCGCCTTGGGCCATTACATGTTGTCCGGAAATTTCAGGCTTCTAGCCCAATTTTTGAGCATGCATTTCCCGAAAAACTGTTTTTGGCCATAGGGGGCGCAATTTTAATGCACAAATCCTGAACCACTGATACATTAAATTTTTTTGCAGGTCTGATGGGTACGCCACATATTTTCAACTTTTGTATGACGGTAAGGGGGTCAAAAGTGCCAAAGAAGTGTCGGAATAAAAAGAATAAGAATAAAAATCATACCGATTACAATAGGGCTTCGCACCACTCGGTGCTCGGGCCCTAATAATAATAATAATAATAATAAGAATAAAAATCATACCGATTACAATAGGGTCTTCGCACCACTCGGTGCTCGGGCCCTAATTAAAACTGCAAGCAGTGATGACCGGGCCCTCGCACCTCCGTGCTGCTCGGCGTGCTGGCGACCGCGTGAGAGAACGCGCCGCGGTCTCCTCCTCTTCGGGGTGTGTGGCAAAGCGATAGCTGTCGCCGGAAGCGCGGAAGTTGCTGCTATATTGTAGAGGACCATGAAGCTATATTGTAGAGCACCTTGAGCTGTACATGTGTAATCAATTTCAAGTCAATCAGAGTCGGGTGATTTATGTGAAGCCCCCTATGGGTTAATGGCGATAAGCCTCGAGGGACATGCTACCACATGACTTCTGCACATACCCAGCAAGTTTGATGATGATAGGACCTACGGTTAAGGAGTTATGGCCAATTTGTGGATAGGCCCGCCCCTGTGGCGCCCCCTATGGGTTAATCGCGATAAGCTTCGAGGGACATGCTACCGCATGACTTCTGCACACACCCAGCAAGTTTGATGATGATAGGACCTACGGTTAAGGAGTTATGGCCAATTTGTGGATAGGCGGCGCCCCCTATGGGTTAATCGCGATAAGCTTACAGGGACATGCTACCACATGACTTCTGCACATACCCAGCAAGTTTGATGATGATAGGACCTATGGTTAAGGAGTTATGGCCAATTTATGGATAGGCGGCGCCCCCTATGGGTTAATCGCGATAAGCCTCGAGGGACATGCTACCACATGACTTCTGCACATACCCAGCAAGTTTGATGATGATAGGACCTATGGTTAAGGAGTTATGGCCAATTTGTGGATAGGCGGCGCCCCCTATGGGTTCATCGCGATAAGCTTCGAGGGACATGCTACCACATGACTTCTGCACATACCCAGCAAGTATGATGATGATAGGACCTATGGTTAAGCAGTTATGGCCAATTTGTGGATAGGCGGCGCCCCCTATGGGTTAATCGCGATAAGCCTCGAGGGACATGCTACCACATGACTTCTGCACATACCCAGCAAGTTTGATGATGATAGGACCTATGGTTAAGGAGTTATGGCCAATTTGTGGATAGGCGGCGCCCCCTATGGGTTCATCGCGATAAGCTTCGAGGGACATGCTACCACATGACTTCTGCACATACCCAGCAAGTTTGATGATGATAGGACCTATGGTTAAGGAGTTATGGCCAATTTGTGGATGGCCCCGCCCCTGTGGCGCCCCCTATGGGTTAATCGTAATTAGCTTAGAGGGACATGCTACCGCATGACTTCTGCACACACCCAGCAAGTTTGATGATGATAGGACCTATGGGTAAGGAGTTATGGCCAACGTGTTATTAAGCCCCGCCCCTGTGGCGCCCCCTATGGGTAAGCCTCGACAAGCTTAGAGGGCCACGCTACTACATGTCTTCTGGACTTATCCTGCAAGTTTCATGATGATAGGACCTATGGTCAATGAGTTATGGCCAACGTGTTATCAAGCCCCGCCCCTGCGTAAACATTTTAGTCACTGGCGGCCATGTCTTTGAAGCTATCCTACTAATATTTTTCAGAGACGTGCGTCATAGTCCCCCGGGGCTTCGTGAGACATTTGGTGTTGATAGAGTAAAACTTGAAAAAGTTGTGGATAAAACCCTGTTTTTCAGTTTATGCCAATTAGCCGCAAGTATTTCCAGGTTGACTCTCATGGTCCAAGAGGCTTTTTCGTAGAGCACCTTAAAATACACCTGTGTGAGAAATTTCAAGTCAATCGGACTTACGGTGTGCGGGGCGCGGCCTCTCAAACTTTCTTCAGTCGGGGCTTAACAGCGCCCCCTAGCGGAAATTAAAAAAAAATTCCTCGGAGCGGAATTGTAGAGCACCATGAGCTGTACATGTGCAATCAATTTCAAGTCAATCGGAGTCGGGTGACTTTTGTGGCGCCCCCTATGGGTTGATCGCGATAAGCTTGGAGGGACATGCAAACACATGACTTCTGCACATACCCAGCAAGTTTGATGATGATAGGACCTACGGTTAAGGAGTTATGGCCAATTTGTGGATAGGCCCCGCCCCTGTGGCGCCCCCTATGGGCTAATCGCGATAAGCTTCGAAGGGACATGCTACCACATGACTACTGCACATACCCAGCAAGTTTGATGATGATAGGACCTATGGTTAAGGAGTTATGGCCAACGTGTTATTAAGCCCCGCCCCTGTGGCGCCCCATATGGGTTCATCGCGATAAGCTTCTAAGGGACATGCTACCACATGACTTCTGCACATACCCAGCAAGTTTGATGATGATAGGACCTATGGTTAAGGAGTTATGGCCAACGTGTTATTAAGCCCCGCCCCTGTGGCGCCCCCTATGGGTTAATCGCGATAAGCTTAGAGGGACATGCTACCACATGACTTCTGCACATACCCAGCAAGTTTGATGATGATAGGACCTATGGTTAAGGAGTTATGGCCAACGTGTTATTAAGCCCCGCCCCTGTGGCGCCCCCTATGGGTTAATCGCGAATAAGCTTAGAGGGACATGCTACCACATGACTTCTGCACATACCCAGCAAGTTTGATGATGATAGGACCTATGGTTAAGGAGTTATGGCCAACGTGTTATTAAGCCCCGCCCCTATTTACATATTTCACATTTAAAGACTTCCTGTTGATTTTGGGGCGGGGCTTCAAGAGGCTTTTTTGTGGGGCCTGCAAAGATACATTTGGGGTTGTAATTTGGTGCAGCTAGGTATAACACAGCCTGAGCTATGATGAATTGAAGTTTCATGAGGTGCGTATTTACGCGACACTTTGACCCCAAAAAGATCCCTGGTTCTCTATTAAGTTTGAAATCTTTTCGCAATTTAGCATCGGGCAAGGGTCTTTTGTATTTGAGAAGTGGTTTGACGTCCCTGGCGTAAAAACTGTAGGACGAGTTCGTCGAAATGCGAAAAGATGGTTTTGGCGGTTTTAGGCACTAATTCCAACATGGCCGACTTCCTGTTGATTTTGGCCAATGACATACATTCGCATTTGTGTGCGCCTTGGGCCATTACATGTTGTCCGGAAATTTCAGGCTTCTAGCCCAATTTTTGAGCATGCATTTCCCGAAAAACTGTTTTTGGCCATAGGGGGCGCAATTTTAATGCACAAATCCTGAACCACTGATACATTAAATTTTTTTGCAGGTCTGATGGGTACGCCACATATTTTCAACTTTTGTATGACGGTAAGGGGGTCAAAAGTGCCAAAGAAGTGTCGGAATAAAAAGAATAAGAATAAAAATCATACCGATTACAATAGGGCTTCGCACCACTCGGTGCTCGGGCCCTAATTAAAACTGCAAGCAGTGATGACCGGGCCCTCGCACCTCCGTGCTGCTCGGCGTGCTGGCGACCGCGTGAGAGAACGCGCCGCGGTCTCCTCCTCTTCGGGGTGTGTGGCACAACGATAGCTGTCGCCGGAAGCGCGGAAGTTGCTGCTATATTGTAGAGGACCATGAAGCCATATTGTAGAGCACTTTGAGCTGTACATGTGTAATCAATTTCAAGTCAATCAGAGTCGGGTGATTTATGTGAAGCCCCCTATGGGTTAATGGCGATAAGCCTCGAGGGACATGCTACCACATGACTTCTGCACTTACCCAGCAAGTTTGATGATGATAGGACCTACGGTTAAGGAGTTATGGCCAATTTGTGGATAGGCCTGCCCCTGTGGCGCCCCCTATGGGTTAATCGCGATAAGCTTCGAAGGACATTCTCCCACAAGACTTCTGCACATACCCAGCAAGTTTGATGATGATAGGACCTACGGTTAAGGAGTTATGGCCAATTTGTGGATAGGCGGCGCCCCCTATGGGTTAATCGCGATAAGCTTACAGGGACATGCTACCACATGACTTCTGCACATACCCAGCAAGTTTGATGATGATAGGACCTATGGTTAAGGAGTTATGGCCAATTTATGGATAGGCGGCGCCCCCTATGGGTTCATCGCGATAAGCCTCGAGGGACATGCTACCACATGACTTCTGCACATACCCAGCAAGTTTGATGATGATAGGACCTATGGTTAAGGAGTTATGGCCAATTTGTGGATAGGCGGCGCCCCCTATGGGTTCATCGCGATAAGCTTCGAGGGACATGCTACCACATGACTTCTGCACATACCCAGCAAGTTTGATGATGATAGGACCTACGGTTAAGGAGTTATGGCCAATTTGTGGATAGCCCCGCCCCTGTGGCGCCCCCTATGGGTTAATCGCGATAAGCATCGAGGGACATGCTACCGCATGACTTCTGCACACACCCAGCAAGTTTGATGATGATAGGACCTATGGTTAAGGAGTTATGGCCAACGTGTTATTAAGCCCCGCCCCTGTGGCGCCCCCTATGGGTAAGCCTCGACAAGCTTAGAGGGCCACGCTACTACATGTCTTCTGGACTTATCCTGCAAGTTTCATGATGATAGGACCTATGGTCAATGAGTTATGGCCAACGTGTTATCAAGCCCCGCCCCTGCGTAAACATTTTAGTCACTGGCGGCCATGTCTTTGAAGCTATCCTACTAATATTTTTCGGAGACGTGCGTCATAGTCCCCCGGGGCTTCGTGAGACATTTGGTGTTGATAGAGTAAAACTTGAAAAAGTTGTGGATAAAACCCTGTTTTTCAGTTTATGCCAATTAGCCGCAAGTATTTCCAGGTTGACTCTCATGGTCCAAGAGGCTTTTTCGTAGAGCACCTTAAAATACACCTGTGTGAGAAATTTCAAGTCAATCGGACTTACGGTGTGCGGGGCGCGGCCTCTCAAACTTTCTTCAGTCGGGGCTTAACAGCGCCCCCTAGCGGAAATTAAAAAAAAATTCCTCTCAGCGGAATTGTAGAGCACCATGAGCTGTACATGTGCAATCAATTTCAAGTCAATCGGAGTCGGGTGACTTTTGTGGCGCCCCCTATGGGTTGATCGCGATAAGCTTGGAGGGACATGCTAACACATGACTTCTGCACATACCCAGCAAGTTTGATGATGATAGGACCTACAGTTAAGGAGTTATGGCCAATTTGTGGATAGGCCCCGCCCCTGTGGCGCCCCCTATGGGCTAATCGCGATAAGCTTCGAAGGGACATGCTACCACATGACTACTGCACATACCCAGCAAGTTTGATGATGATAGGACCTATGGTTAAGGAGTTATGGCCAACGTGTTTTTAAGCCCCGCCCCTGTGGCGCCCCATATGGGTTCATCGCGATAAGCTTCTAAGGGACATGCTACCACATGACTTCTGCACATACCCAGCAAGTTTGATGATGATAGGACCTATGGTTAAGGAGTTATGGCCAACGTGTTATTAAGCCCCGCCCCTGTGGCGCCCCCTATGGGTTAATCGCGATAAGCTTAGAGGGACATGCTACCACATGACTTCTGCACATACCCAGCAAGTTTGATGATGATAGGACCTATGGTTAAGGAGTTATGGCCAACGTGTTATTAAGCCCCGCCCCTGTGGCGCCCCCTATGGGTTAATCGCGAATAAGCTTAGAGGGACATGCTACCACATGACTTCTGCACATACCCAGCAAGTTTGATGATGATAGGACCTATGGTTAAGGAGTTATGGCCAACGTGTTATTAAGCCCCGCCCCTATTTACATATTTCACATTTAAAGACTTCCTGTTGATTTTGGGGCGGGGCTTCAAGAGGCGTTTTTGTGGGGCCTGCAAAGATACATTTGGGGTTGTAATTTGGTGCAGCTAGGTATAACACAGCCTGAGCTATGATGAATTGAAGTTTCATGAGGTGCGTATTTACGCGACACTTTGACCCCAAAAAGATCCCTGGTTCTCTATTAAGTTTGAAATCTTTTCGCAATTTAGCATCGGGCAAGGGTCTTTTGTATTTGAGAAGTGGTTTGACGTCCCTGGCGTAAAAACTGTAGGACGAGTTCGTCGAAATGCGAAAAGATGGTTTTGGCGGTTTTAGGCACTAATTCCAACATGGCCGACTTCCTGTTGATTTTAGCCCTGGACATAAAATTGCATTTATGTGCGCCTTGGGCCATTACATGTTGTCCGGAAATTTCAGGCTTCTAGCCCAATTTTTGAGCATGCATTTCCCGAAAAACAGTTTTTGGCCATAGGGGGCGCAATTTTGGAGATCAAATCCTGAACCACTGATAGATTGAAATTTTTTGCAGGTCATAAGGGTACGCAAACTTTTTCAACTTTTGCACGACGGGAAGGGGGTGAAAAATGCCAAAAAAGAGTCGGATTATTAATAAGAATAATAATTAAAACTGCAAGCAGTGATGACCGGGCCCTCGCACCTCCGTGCTGCTCGGCGTGCTGGCGACCGCGTGAGAGAACGCGCCGCGGTCTCCTCCTCTTCGGGGTGTGTGGCAAAGCGATAGCTGTCGCCGGAAGCGCGGAAGTTGCTGCTATATTGTAGAGGACCATGAAGCTATATTGTAAAGCACCTTGAGCTGTACATGTGTAATCAATTTCAAGTCAATCAGAGTCGGGTGATTTATGTGAAGCCCCCTATGGGTTAATGGCGATAAGCCTCGAGGGACATGCTACCACATGACTTCTGCACTTACCCAGCAAGTTTGATGATGATAGGACCTACGGTTAAGGAGTTATGGCCAATTTGTGGATAGGCCCGCCCCTGTGGCGCCCCCTATGGGTTAATCGCGATAAGCTTCGAGGGACATGCTCCCACATGACTTCTGCACATACCCAGCAAGTTTGATGATGATAGGACCTACGGTTAAGGAGTTATGGCCAATTTGTGGATAGGCGGCGCCCCCTATGGGTTCATCGCGATAAGCTCCCAGGGACATGCTACCACATGACTTCTGCACATACCCAGCAAGTTTGATGATGATAGGACCTACGGTTAAGGAGTTATGGCCAATTTGTGGATAGCCCCGCCCCTGTGGCGCCCCCTATGGGTTAATCGCGATAAGCTTCGAGGTACATGCTACCACATGACTTCTGCACATACCCAGCAAGTTTGATGATGATAGGACCTACGGTTAAGGAGTTATGGCCAATTTGTGGATAGGCGGCGCCCCCTATGGGTTCATCGCGATAAGGTTAGAGGGACATGCTACCACATGACTTCTGCACATACCCAGCAAGTTTGATGATGATAGGACCTACGGTTAAGGAGTTATGGCCTATTTGTGGATAGGCGGCGCCCCCTATGGGTTCATCGCGATAAGCTTCGAGGGACATGCTACCACATGACTTCTGCACATACCCAGCAAGTTTGATGATGATAGGACCTACGGTTAAGGAGTTATGGCCAATTTGTGGATAGGCGGTGCCCCCTATGGGTTCATCGCGATAAGCTTAGAGGGACATGCTACCACATGACTTCTGCACATACCCAGCAAGTTTGATGAT
The DNA here is from genome assembly GCA_949357725.1 of Hyperoplus immaculatus. Lineage (NCBI taxonomy): Eukaryota > Metazoa > Chordata > Actinopteri > Uranoscopiformes > Ammodytidae > Hyperoplus > Hyperoplus immaculatus. Next base: position 11,514,366 of record OX442351.1, on the reverse strand, counting down.
GATAGGACCTACGGTTAAGGAGTTATGGCCAATTTATGGATAGGCGGCGCCCCCTATGGGTTAATCGCGATAAGCCTCGAGGGACATGCTACCACATGACTTCTGCACATACCCAGCAAGTTTGATGATGATAGGACCTACGGTTAAGGAGTTATGGCCAATTTGTGGATAGGCGGCGCCCCCTATGGGTTCATCGCGATAAGCTTCGAGAGACATGCTACCACATGACTTCTGCACATACCCAGCAAGTTTGATGATGATAGGACCTATGGTTAAGGAGTTATGGCCAATTTGTGGATAGGCCCGCCCCTGTGGCGCCCCCTATGGGTTAATCGCGATAAGCTTCGAGGGACATGCTCCCACATGACTTCTGCACATACCCAGCAAGTTTGATGATGATAGGACCTACGGTTAAGGAGTTATGGCCAATTTGTGGATAGGCGGCGCCCCCTATGGGTTCATCGCGATAAGCTCCCAGGGACATGCTACCACATGACTTCTGCACATACCCAGCAAGTTTGATGATGATAGGACCTACGGTTAAGGAGTTATGGCCAATTTGTGGATAGCCCCGCCCCTGTGGCGCCCCCTATGGGTTAATCGCGATAAGCTTCGAGGTACATGCTACCACATGACTTCTGCACATACCCAGCAAGTTTGATGATGATAGGACCTACGGTTAAGGAGTTATGGCCAATTTGTGGATAGGCGGCGCCCCCTATGGGTTCATCGCGATAAGGTTAGAGGGACATGCTACCACATGACTTCTGCACATACCCAGCAAGTTTGATGATGATAGGACCTACGGTTAAGGAGTTATGGCCTATTTGTGGATAGGCGGCGCCCCCTATGGGTTCATCGCGATAAGCTTCGAGGGACATGCTACCACATGACTTCTGCACATACCCAGCAAGTTTGATGATGATAGGACCTACGGTTAAGGAGTTATGGCCAATTTGTGGATAGGCGGTGCCCCCTATGGGTTCATCGCGATAAGCTTAGAGGGACATGCTACCACATGACTTCTGCACATACCCAGCAAGTTTGATGATGATAGGACCTACGGTTAAGGAGTTATGGCCAATTTATGGATAGGCGGCGCCCCCTATGGGTTAATCGCGATAAGCCTCGAGGGACATGCTACCACATGACTTCTGCACATACCCAGCAAGTTTGATGATGATAGGACCTACGGTTAAGGAGTTATGGCCAATTTGTGGATAGGCGGCGCCCCCTATGGGTTCATCGCGATAAGCTTCGAGAGACATGCTACCACATGACTTCTGCACATACCCAGCAAGTTTGATGATGATAGGACCTATGGTTAAGGAGTTATGGCCAATTTGTGGATAGGCGGCGCCCCCTATGGGTTCATCGCGATAAGCTACGAGGGACATGCTACCACATGACTTCTGCACATACCCAGCAAGTTTGATGATGATAGGACCTATGGTTAAGGAGTTATGGCCAACGTGTTATTAAGCCCCGCCCCTTTGGCGCCCCCTATGGGTTAATCGTAATTAGCTCAGAGGGACATGCTACCACATGACTTCTGCACATACCCAGCAAGTTTGATGATGATAAGACCTATGGTTAAGGAGTTATGGCCAACGTGTTATTAAGCCCCGCCCCTTTGGCGCCCCCTATGGGTTAATCGTGATTAGCTTAGAGGGACATGCTACCACATGACTCCGCACATACCCAGCAAGTTTGATGATGATAGGACCTATGGTTAAGGAGTTATGGCCAATTTGTGGATAGGCCCCGCCCCTGTGGCGCCCCCTATGGGTTAATCGCCATAAGCTTCGAAGGGACATGCTACCACATGACTTCTGCACATACCCAGCAAGTTTGATGATGATAGGACCTATGGTTAAGGAGTTATGGCCAACGTGTTATTAAGCCCCGCCCCTACGTAAAGTTTTTGGTCAATGGCGGCCATGTTTGTTGGCGCTCTCACTTTTTCTTAATATTATTGTGTGGGCTTACTCAGGCCTTGGGTCTCATTAAGCCTATCAAATGTTGAGAAGATCTGACTGAGTATAGTGGAGTTACAGCAACTTGGCGTCAACTTCGAAGACGCCAAGCTACAGCAAAGGCGTTTTGACAGATGGCGCTCTCACTTTGTATGAATATTAGTGTTTGGGCTTTCTCAGGCCTTGGGTGTCATTTACCATACCAAATTTGGAGAAGATGAGACAAAGTATGATGGAGTTAGGGCAACTTCCTGTTTTTTTGGCGAATATTGCTAAAAGGAACACTTCCTGTTGATTTTGGGGCGGGGCGTCAAGAGGCTTTTTTGTTTGTACTGGGATTGTACATTGCTGTATAAAATTGTGTGGTTCTAAGTATAACACAGCCTGAGTTATTATCATTCAAAGGGTTCATCAGGTTAATTTTTGATGTTTTTTAGCGAATGTGGCGCCCGTTCTGCAAGACGGTTATTCCGGATAAATCGAGCTTTCGGGTATATCATCTTTCATGTCGGAGGACGTACCCTATCATGTTTTTGTTTGCACAAAAAGTTGTTATGAGTCCACTTTGCTCTGCAATCCTGCTGAGTAATGTGGAGTTCTGACTTTAGGCGCCATGTTGGCGAATATCGGCTCCCAACACGTCATACTTATTCGGAATCAAACAAAAAAATTATTGGTATATCTTCCATGTCTTATGAGTGTCCCTATTCAGGTCGTTTTGCTAAATATGTTCCTGCTAGGAGTTAAAAATTTTTGAAATTTTTGAGGATTTTCGAGTCAGAAATTCACATATTTCACATTTAAAGACTTCCTGTTGATTTTGGGGCGGGGCTTCAAGAGGCTTTTTTGTGGGGCCTGCAGAGATACATTTGGGTTATTAATTTGGTGCAGCTAGGTATAACACAGCCTGAGTTATGATGAATTAAAGTTTCATGAGGTTCGTTAATTATGATGTTTACGTCAACTTTGACCCCCAATAGATCACTGGGACTCCAGTGATTTTGAAATCTTTTCGCAATTTAGCATCGGGCAAGGGTCTTCTGTTTTTGAGAAGTGGTTTGACGTCCCTGGCGTAAAAACTGTAGGACGAGTTCGTCGAAATGCGAAAAGATGGTTTTGGCGGTTTTAGGCACTAATTCCAACATGGCCGACTTCCTGTTGATTTTGGCCAATGACATACAATTGCATTTATGTGCGCCTTGGGCCATTACATGTTGTCCGGAAATTTCAGGCTTCTAGCCCAATTTTTGAGCATGCATTTCCTGAAAAACAGTTTTTGGCCATAGGGGGCGCAATTTTAATGCACAAATCCTGAACCACTGATACATTGAAATTTTTTGCAGGTCATAAGGGTACGCAAAGTTTTTCAACTTTTTTACGACGGGAAGGGGGTCAAAAGTGACAAAAAAGCGTCGGAATGAGAAGAATAAGAATAAGAATAAAAATCATACCGATTTCAATAGGGCTTCGCACCACTCGGTGCTCGGGCCCTAAAAATCACACCGAGTACAATAGGGCTTCGCACCACTCGGTGCTCGGGCCCTAATTAAAACTGCAAGCAGTGATGACCGGGCCCTCGCACCTCCGTGCTGCTCGGCGTGCTGGCGACCGCGTGACAGGACGCGCCGCGGTCTCCTCCTCTTCGGGGCGCGCGGCACAGCGACAGCTGTCGCCGGAAGCGCGGAAGTTGCCGCTATATTGTAGAGGACCATGAGGCTATATTGTAGAGCACCATGAGCTGTACATGTGTAATCAATTTCAAGTCAATTAGAGTCGGGTGATTTTTGTGGCGCCCCCTATGGGTTAATTGCGATAAGCCTCGAGGGACATGCTACCGCATGACTTCTGCACATACCCAGCAAGTTTGATGATGATAGGACCTACGGTTAAGGAGTTATGGCCAATTTGTGGATAGCCCCGCCCCTGTGGCGCCCCCTATGGGTTAATCGCGATAAGCATCGAGGGACATGCTACCGCATGACTTCTGCACACACCCAGCAAGTTTGATGATGATAGGACCTATGGTTAAGGAGTTATGGCCAACGTGTTATTAAGCCCCGCCCCTGTGGCGCCCCCTATGGGTAAGCCTCGACAAGCTTAGAGGGCCACGCTACTACATGTCTTCTGGACTTATCCTGCAAGTTTCATGATGATAGGACCTATGGTCAATGAGTTATGGCCAACGTGTTATCAAGCCCCGCCCCTGCGTAAACATTTTAGTCACTGGCGGCCATGTCTTTGAAGCTATCCTACTAATATTTTTCGGAGACGTGCGTCATAGTCCCCCGGGGCTTCGTGAGACATTTGGTGTTGATAGAGTAAAACTTGAAAAAGTTGTGGATAAAACCCTGTTTTTCAGTTTATGCCAATTAGCCGCAAGTATTTCCAGGTTGACTCTCATGGTCCAAGAGGCTTTTTCGTAGAGCACCTTAAAATACACCTGTGTGAGAAATTTCAAGTCAATCGGACTTACGGTGTGCGGGGCGCGGCCTCTCAAACTTTCTTCAGTCGGGGCTTAACAGCGCCCCCTAGCGGAAATTAAAAAAAAATTCCTCTCAGCGGAATTGTAGAGCACCATGAGCTGTACATGTGCAATCAATTTCAAGTCAATCGGAGTCGGGTGACTTTTGTGGCGCCCCCTATGGGTTGATCGCGATAAGCTTGGAGGGACATGCTAACACATGACTTCTGCACATACCCAGCAAGTTTGATGATGATAGGACCTACAGTTAAGGAGTTATGGCCAATTTGTGGATAGGCCCCGCCCCTGTGGCGCCCCCTATGGGCTAATCGCGATAAGCTTCGAAGGGACATGCTACCACATGACTACTGCACATACCCAGCAAGTTTGATGATGATAGGACCTATGGTTAAGGAGTTATGGCCAACGTGTTTTTAAGCCCCGCCCCTGTGGCGCCCCATATGGGTTCATCGCGATAAGCTTCTAAGGGACATGCTACCACATGACTTCTGCACATACCCAGCAAGTTTGATGATGATAGGACCTATGGTTAAGGAGTTATGGCCAACGTGTTATTAAGCCCCGCCCCTGTGGCGCCCCCTATGGGTAAGCCTCGACAAGCTTAGAGGGCCACGCTACTACATGTCTTCTGCACTTATCCTGCAAGTTTCATGATGATAGGACCTATGGACAATGAGTTATGGCCAACGTGTTATCAAGCCCCGCCCCTGCGTAAACATTTTAGTCACTGGCGGCCATGTCTTTGAAGCTATCCTACTAATATTTTTCGGAGACGTGCGTCATAGTCCCCCGGGGCTTCGTGAGACATTTGGTGTTGATAGAGTAAAACTTGAAAAAGTTGTGGATAAAACCCTGTTTTTCAGTTTATGCCAATTAGCCGCAAGTATTTCCAGGTTGACTCTCATGGTTCAAGAGGCTTTTTCGTAGAGCACCTTAAAATACACCTGTGTGAGAAATTTCAAGTCAATCGGACTTACGGTGTGCGGGGCGCGGCCTCTCAAACTTTCTTCAGTCGGGGCTTAACAGCGCCCCCTAGCGGAAATTATAAAAAAATTCCTCGGAGCGGAATTGTAGAGCACCATGAGCTGTACATGTGCAATCAATTTCAAGTCAATCGGAGTCGGGTGACTTTTGTGGCGCCCCCTATGGGTTGATCGCGATAAGCTTGGAGGGACATGCTAACACATGACTTCTGCACATACCCAGCAAGTTTGATGATGATAGGACCTACGGTTAAGGAGTTATGGCCAATTTGTGGATAGGCCCCGCCCCTGTGGCGCCCCCTATGGGCTAATCGCGATAAGCTTCGAAGGGACATGCTACCACATGACTACTGCACATACCCAGCAAGTTTGATGATGATAGGACCTATGGTTAAGGAGTTATGGCCAACGTGTTATTAAGCCCCGCCCCTGTGGCGCCCCATATGGGTTCATCGCGATAAGCTTCTAAGGGACATGCTACCACATGACTTCTGCACATACCCAGCAAGTTTGATGATGATAGGACCTACGGTTAAGGAGTTATGGCCAATCTGTGGATAGGCCCCGCCCCTGTGGCGCCCCCTATGGGCTAATCGCGATAAGCTTCGAAGGGACATGCTACCACATGACTACTGCACATACCCAGCAAGTTTGATGATGATAGGACCTATGGTTAAGGAGTTATGGCCAACGTGTTATTAAGCCCCGCCCCTGTGGCGCCCCCTATGGGTTCATCGCGATAAGCTTCTAAGGGACATGCTACCACATGACTTCTGCACATACCCAGCAAGTTTGATGATGATAGGACCTATGGTTAAGGAGTTATGGCCAACGTGTTATTAAGCCCCGCCCCTATTCACATACTTCACATTTAAAGACTTCCTGTTGATTTTGGGGCGGGGCTTCAAGAGGCTTTTTTGTGGGGCCTGCAAAGATACATTTGGGGTTGTAATTTGGTGCAGCTAGGTATAACACAGCCTGAGCTATGATGAATTAAAGTTTCATGAGGAGCGTATTTACGCGACACTTTGACCCCCAATAGATCCCTGGTTCTCTGTTAAGTTTGAAATCTTTCCGCAATTTAGCATCGGGCAAGGGTCTTTTGTATTTGAGAAGTGGTTTGACGTCCCTGGCGCAAAAACTCTAGGACAAGTTCGTCGAAATGCGAAAAGATGTAAAGTGGCGGTTTTAGGCACTAATTCCAACATGGCCGACTTCCTGTTGATTTTGGCCAATGATATACAATCGCATTTATGTGCGCCTTGGGCCATTACATGTTGTCCGGAAATTTCAGGCTTCTAGCCCAATTTTTGAGCATGCATTTCCCGAAAAACTATTTTTGGCCATAGGGGGCGCTATTTTAATGCACAAATCCTGAACCACTGATACATTAAATTTTTTTGCAGGTCTGATGGGTACGCCACATATTTTCAACTTTTGTATGACGGTAAGGGGGTCAAAAGTGCCAAAGAAGTGTCGGAATAAAAAGAATAATAATAATAATTAAAACTGCAAGCAGTGATGACCGGGCCCTCGCACCTCCGTGCTGCTCGGCGTGCTGGCGACCGCGTGAGAGAACGCGCCGCGGTCTCCTCCTCTTCGGGGCGCGCGGCACAGCGATAGCTGTCGCCGGAAGCGCGGAAGTTGCCGCTATATTGTAGAGGACCATGAGTCTATATTGTAGAGCACCATGAGCTGTACATGTGTTATCAATTTCAAGTCAATCAGAGTCGGGTGATTTTTGTGGCGCCCCCTATGGGTTAATTGCGATAAGCCTCGAGGGACATGCTACCACATGACTTCTGCACATACCCAGCAAGTTTGATGATGATAGGACCTACGGTTAAGGAGTTATGGCTAATTTGTGGATAGGCGGCGCCCCCTATGGGTTCATCGCGATAAGCTTCGAGGGACATGCTACCACATGACTTCTGCACATACCCAGCAAGTTTGATGATGATAGGACCTACGGTTAAGGAGTTATGGCCAATTTGTGGATAGGCGGCGCCCCCTATGGGTTCATCGCGATAAGCTTGGAGGGACATGCTACCACATGACTTCTGCACATACCCAGCAAGTTTGATGATGATAGGACCTATGGTTAAGGAGTTATGGCCAATTTGTGGATAGGCCTGCCCCTGTGGCGCCCCCTATGGGTTAATTGCGATAAGCCTCGAGGGACATGCTCCCACATGACTTCTGCACATACCCAGCAAGTTTGATGATGATAGGACCTATGGTTAAGGAGTTATGGCCAATTTGTGGATAGGTGGCGCCCCCTATGGGTTCATCGCGATAAGCCTCGAGGGACATGCTACCACATGACTTCTGCACATACCCAGCAATTTTGATGATGATAGGACCTATGGTTAAGGAGTTATGGCCAATTTGTGGATAGGCGGCGCCCCCTATGGGTTCATCGCGATAAGCTTCGAGGGACATGCTACCACATGACTTCTGCACATACCCAGCAAGTTTGATGATGATAGGACCTATGGTTAAGGAGTTATGGCCAATTTGTGGATAGGCGGCGCCCCCTATGGGTTCATCGCGATAAGCTACGAGGGACATGCTACCACATGACTTCTGCACATACCCAGCAAGTTCGATGACGATAGGACCTACGGTTAAGGAGTTATGGCCAATTTGTGGATAGCCCCGCCCCTGTGGCGCCCCCTATGGGTTCATCGCGATAAGCATCGAGGGACATGCTACCGCATGACTTCTGCAAACACCCAGCAAGTTTGATGATGATAGGACCTATGGTTAAGGAGTTATGGCCAACGTGTTATTAAGCCCCGCCCCTGTGGCGCCCCAAATGGGTTCATCGCGATAAGCATCTAAGGGACATGCTACCACATGACTTCTGCACATACCCAGCAAGTTTGATGATGATAGGACCTACGGTTAAGGAGTTATGGCCAATTTGTGGATAGCCCCGCCCCTGTGGCGCCCCCTATGGGTTAATCGCGATAAGCTTCAAGGTACATGCTACCACATGACTTCTGCACATACCCAGCAAGTTTGATGATGATAGGACCTACGGTTAAGGAGTTATGGCCAATTTGTGGATAGGCGGCGCCCCCTATGGGTTCATCGCGATCAGGTTAGAGGGACATGCTACCACATGACTTCTGCACATACCCAGCAAGTTTGATGATGATAGGACCTACGGTTAAGGAGTTATGGCCTATTTGTGGATAGGCGGCGCCCCCTATGGGTTCATCGCGATAAGCTTCGAGGGACATGCTACCACATGACTTCTGCACATACCCAGCAAGTTTGATGATGATAGGACCTACGGTTAAGGAGTTATGGCCAATTTGTGGATAGGCGGTGCCCCCTATGGGTTCATCGCGATAAGCTTAGAGGGACATGCTACCACATGACTTCTGCACATACCCAGCAAGTTTGATGATGATAGGACCTACGGTTAAGGAGTTATGGCCAATTTATGGATAGGCGGCGCCCCCTATGGGTTAATCGCGATAAGCCTCGAGGGACATGCTACCACATGACTTCTGCACATACCCAGCAAGTTTGATGATGATAGGACCTACGGTTAAGGAGTTATGGCCAATTTGTGGATAGGCGGCGCCCCCTATGGGTTCATCGCGATAAGCTTCGAGAGACATGCTACCACATGACTTCTGCACATACCCAGCAAGTTTGATGATGATAGGACCTATGGTTAAGGAGTTATGGCCAATTTGTGGATAGGCGGCGCCCCCTATGGGTTCATCGCGATAAGCTACGAGGGACATGCTACCACATGACTTCTGCACATACCCAGCAAGTTTGATGATGATAGGATCTATGGTTAAGGAGTTATGGCCAACGTGTTATTAAGCCCCGCCCCTTTGGCGCCCCCTATGGGTTAATCGTAATTAGCTTAGAGGGACATGCTACCACATGACTTCTGCACATACCCAGCAAGTTTGATGATGATAAGACCTATGGTTAAGGAGTTATGGCCAACGTGTTATTAAGCCCCGCCCCTTTGGCGCCCCCAATGGGTTAATCGTGATTAGCTTAGAGGGACATGCTACCACATGACTCCGCACATACCCAGCAAGTTTGATGATGATAGGACCTATGGTTAAGGAGTTATGGCCAATTTGTGGATAGGCCCCGCCCCTGTGGCGCCCCCTATGGGTTAATCGCCATAAGCTTCGAAGGGACATGCTACCACATGACTTCTGCACATACCCAGCAAGTTTGATGATGATAGGACCTATGGTTAAGGAGTTATGGCCAACGTGTTATTAAGCCCCGCCCCTACGTAAAGTTTTTGGTCAATGGCGGCCATGTTTGTTGGCGCTCTCACTTTTTCTTAATATTATTGTGTGGGCTTACTCAGGCCTTGGGTCTCATTAAGCCTATCAAATGTTGAGAAGATCTGACTGAGTATAGTGGAGTTACAGCAACTTGGCGTCAACTTCGAAGACGCCAAGCTACAGCAAAGGCGTTTTGACAGATGGCGCTCTCACTTTGTATGAATATTAGTGTTTGGGCTTTCTCAGGCCTTGGGTGTCATTTACCATACCAAATTTGGAGAAGATGAGACAAAGTATGATGGAGTTAGGGCAACTTCCTGTTTTTTTGGCGAATATTGCTAAAAGGAACACTTCCTGTTGATTTTGGGGCGGGGCGTCAAGAGGCTTTTTTGTTTGTACTGGGATTGTACATTGCTGTATAAAATTGTGTGGTTCTAAGTATAACACAGCCTGAGTTATTATCATTCAAAGGGTTCATCAGGTTAATTTTTGATGTTTTTTAGCGAATGTGGCGCCCGTTCTGCAAGACGGTTATTCCGGATAAATCGAGCTTTCGGGTATATCATCTTTCATGTCGGAGGACGTACCCTATCATGTTTTTGTTTGCACAAAAAGTTGTTATGAGTCCACTTTGCTCTGCAATCCTGCTGAGTAATGTGGAGTTCTGACTTTAGGCGCCATGTTGGCGAATATTGGCTCCCAACACGTCATACTTATTCGGAATCAAACAAAAAAATTATTGGTATATCTTCCATGTCTTATGAGTGTCCCTATTCAGGTCGTTTTGCTAAATATGTTCCTGCTAGGAGTTAAAAATTTTTGAAATTTTTGAGGATTTTCGAGTCAGAAATTCACATATTTCACATTTAAAGACTTCCTGTTGATTTTGGGGCGGGGCTTCAAGAGGCTTTTTTGTGGGGCCTGCAGAGATACATTTGGGTTATTAATTTGGTGCAGCTAGGTATAACACAGCCTGAGTTATGATGAATTAAAGTTTCATGAGGTTCGTTAATTATGATGTTTACGTCAACTTTGACCCCCAATAGATCACTGGGACTCCGGTGATTTTGAAATCTTTTCGCAATTTAGCATCGGGCAAGGGTCTTCTGTTTTTGAGAAGTGGTTTGACGTCCCTGGCGTAAAAACTCTAGGACGAGTTCGTCGAAATGCGAAAAGATGGTTTTGGCGGTTTTAGGCACTAATTCCAACATGGCCGACTTCCTGTTGATTTTGGCCAATGACATACAATTGCATTTATGTGCGCCTTGGGCCATTACATGTTGTCCGGAAATTTCAGGCTTCTAGCCCAATTTTTGAGCATGCATTTCCTGAAAAACAGTTTTTGGCCATAGGGGGCGCAATTTTGGAGATCAAATCCTGAACCACTGATACATTAAAATTTCTTGCAGGTCATAAGGGTACGCAAACTTTTTCATCTTTTGCATGACGGGAAGGGGGTCAAAAGTGCCAAAAAAGAACGAGAATGAGAATAATAATAATAACAATAAAAATCATACCGATTACAATAGGGCTTCGCACCACTCGGTGCTCGGGCCCTAATTAAAACTGCAAGCAGTGATGACCGGGCCCTCGCACCTCCGTGCTGCTCGGCGTGCTGGCGACCGCGTGAGAGGACGCGCCGCGGTCTCCTCCTCTTCGGGGCGCGCGGCACAGCGACAGCTGTCGCCGGAAGCGCGGAAGTTGCCGCTATATTGTAGAGGACCATGAGGCTATATTGTAGAGCACCATGAGCTGTACATGTGTAATCAATTTCAAGTCAATTAGAGTCGGGTGATTTTTGTGGCGCCCCCTATGGGTTAATTGCGATAAGCCTCGAGGGACATGCTACCGCATGACTTCTGCACATACCCAGCAAGTTTGATGATGATAGGACCTACGGTTAAGGAGTTATGGCCAATTTGTGGATAGCCCCGCCCCTGTGGCGCCCCCTATGGGTTAATCGCGATAAGCATCGAGGGACATGCTACCGCATGACTTCTGCACACACCCAGCAAGTTTGATGATGATAGGACCTATGGTTAAGGAGTTATGGCCAACGTGTTATTAAGCCCCGCCCCTGTGGCGCCCCCTATGGGTAAGCCTCGACAAGCTTAGAGGGCCACGCTACTACATGTCTTCTGGACTTATCCTGCAAGTTTCATGATGATAGGACCTATGGTCAATGAGTTATGGCCAACGTGTTATCAAGCCCCGCCCCTGCGTAAACATTTTAGTCACTGGCGGCCATGTCTTTGAAGCTATCCTACTAATATTTTTCGGAGACGTGCGTCATAGTCCCCCGGGGCTTCGTGAGACATTTGGTGTTGATAGAGTAAAACTTGAAAAAGTTGTGGATAAAACCCTGTTTTTCAGTTTATGCCAATTAGCCGCAAGTATTTCCAGGTTGACTCTCATGGTCCAAGAGGCTTTTTCGTAGAGCACCTTACAATACACCTGTGTGAGAAATTTCAAGTCAATCGGACTTACGGTGTGCGGGGCGCGGCCTCTCAAACTTTCTTCAGTCGGGGCTTAACAGCGCCCCCTAGCGGAAATTAAAAAAAAATTCCTCTCAGCGGAATTGTAGAGCACCATGAGCTGTACATGTGCAATCAATTTCAAGTCAATCGGAGTCGGGTGACTTTTGTGGCGCCCCCTATGGGTTGATCGCGATAAGCTTGGAGGGACATGCTAACACATGACTTCTGCACATACCCAGCAAGTTTGATGATGATAGGACCTACAGTTAAGGAGTTATGGCCAATTTGTGGATAGGCCCCGCCCCTGTGGCGCCCCCTATGGGCTAATCGCGATAAGCTTCGAAGGGACATGCTACCACATGACTACTGCACATACCCAGCAAGTTTGATGATGATAGGACCTATGGTTAAGGAGTTATGGCCAACGTGTTTTTAAGCCCCGCCCCTGTGGCGCCCCATATGGGTTCATCGCGATAAGCTTCTAAGGGACATGCTACCACATGACTTCTGCACATACCCAGCAAGTTTGATGATGATAGGACCTATGGTTAAGGAGTTATGGCCAACGTGTTATTAAGCCCCGCCCCTGTGGCGCCCCCTATGGGTAAGCCTCGACAAGCTTAGAGGGCCACGCTACTACATGTCTTCTGCACTTATCCTGCAAGTTTCATGATGATAGGACCTATGGACAATGAGTTATGGCCAACGTGTTATCAAGCCCCGCCCCTGCGTAAACATTTTAGTCACTGGCGGCCATGTCTTTGAAGCTATCCTACTAATATTTTTCGGAGACGTGCGTCATAGTCCCCCGGGGCTTCGTGAGACATTTGGTGTTGATAGAGTAAAACTTGAAAAAGTTGTGGATAAAACCCTGTTTTTCAGTTTATGCCAATTAGCCGCAAGTATTTCCAGGTTGACTCTCATGGTTCAAGAGGCTTTTTCGTAGAGCACCTTAAAATACACCTGTGTGAGAAATTTCAAGTCAATCGGACTTACGGTGTGCGGGGCGCGGCCTCTCAAACTTTCTTCAGTCGGGGCTTAACAGCGCCCCCTAGCGGAAATTTAAAAAAAATTCCTCGGAGCGGAATTGTAGAGCACCATGAGCTGTACATGTGCAATCAATTTCAAGTCAATCGGAGTCGGGTGACTTTTGTGGCGCCCCCTATGGGTTGATCGCGATAAGCTTGGAGGGACATGCTAACACATGACTTCTGCACATACCCAGCAAGTTTGATGATGATAGGACCTACGGTTAAGGAGTTATGGCCAATTTGTGGATAGGCCCCGCCCCTGTGGCGCCCCCTATGGGCTAATCGCGATAAGCTTCGAAGGGACATGCTACCACATGACTACTGCACATACCCAGCAAGTTTGATGATGATAGGACCTATGGTTAAGGAGTTATGGCCAACGTGTTATTAAGCCCCGCCCCTGTGGCGCCCCCTATGGGTTCATCGCGATAAGCTTCTAAGGGACATGCTACCACATGACTTCTGCACATACCCAGCAAGTTTGATGATGATAGGACCTATGGTTAAGGAGTTATGGCCAACGTGTTATTAAGCCCCGCCCCTGTGGCGCCCCCTATGGGTTAATCGCGAATAAGCTTAGAGGGACATGCTACCACATGACTTCTGCACATACCCAGCAAGTTTGATGATGATAGGACCTATGGTTAAGGAGTTATGGCCAACGTGTTATTAAGCCCCGCCCCTATTTACATATTTCACATTTAAAGACTTCCTGTTGATTTTGGGGCGGGGCTTCAAGAGGCTTTTTTGTGGGGCCTGCAAAGATACATTTGGGGTTGTAATTTGGTGCAGCTAGGTATAACACAGCCTGAGCTATGATGAATTGAAGTTTCATGAGGTGCGTATTTACGCGACACTTTGACCCCAAAAAGATCCCTGGTTCTCTATTAAGTTTGAAATCTTTTCGCAATTTAGCATCGGGCAAGGGTCTTTTGTATTTGAGAAGTGGTTTGACGTCCCTGGCGTAAAAACTGTAGGACGAGTTCGTCGAAATGCGAAAAGATGGTTTTGGCGGTTTTAGGCACTAATTCCAACATGGCCGACTTCCTGTTGATTTTGGCCAATGACATACATTCGCATTTGTGTGCGCCTTGGGCCATTACATGTTGTCCGGAAATTTCAGGCTTCTAGCCCAATTTTTGAGCATGCATTTCCCGAAAAACTGTTTTTGGCCATAGGGGGCGCAATTTTAATGCACAAATCCTGAACCACTGATACATTAAATTTTTTTGCAGGTCTGATGGGTACGCCACATATTTTCAACTTTTGTATGACGGTAAGGGGGTCAAAAGTGCCAAAGAAGTGTCGGAATAAAAAGAATAATAATAATAAGAATAAAAATCATACCGATTACAATAGGGCTTCGCACCACTCGGTGCTCGGGCCCTAATTAAAACTGCAAGCAGTGATGACCGGGCCCTCGCACCTCCGTGCTGCTCGGCGTGCTGGCGACCGCGTGAGAGAACGCGCCGCGGTCTCCTCCTCTTCGGGGTGTGTGGCAAAGCGATAGCTGTCGCCGGAAGCGCGGAAGTTGCTGCTATATTGTAGAGGACCATGAAGCTATATTGTAGAGCACCTTGAGCTGTACATGTGTAATCAATTTCAAGTCAATCAGAGTCGGGTGATTTATGTGAAGCCCCCTATGGGTTAATGGCGATAAGCCTCGAGGGACATGCTACCACATGACTTCTGCACATACCCAGCAAGTTTGATGATGATAGGACCTACGGTTAAGGAGTTATGGCCAATTTGTGGATAGGCCCGCCCCTGTGGCGCCCCCTATGGGTTAATCGCGATAAGCTTCGAGGGACATGCTACCGCATGACTTCTGCACACACCCAGCAAGTTTGATGATGATAGGACCTACGGTTAAGGAGTTATGGCCAATTTGTGGATAGGCGGCGCCCCCTATGGGTTAATCGCGATAAGCTTACAGGGA
This sequence comes from Hyperoplus immaculatus, assembly GCA_949357725.1. Taxonomy (NCBI): domain Eukaryota; kingdom Metazoa; phylum Chordata; class Actinopteri; order Uranoscopiformes; family Ammodytidae; genus Hyperoplus; species Hyperoplus immaculatus. Next base: position 11,499,201 of record OX442351.1, on the reverse strand, counting down.
CATGCTACCACATGACTTCTGCACATACCCAGCAAGTTTGATGATGATAGGACCTATGGTTAAGGAGTTATGGCCAATTTATGGATAGGCGGCGCCCCCTATGGGTTAATCGCGATAAGCCTCGAGGGACATGCTACCACATGACTTCTGCACATACCCAGCAAGTTTGATGATGATAGGACCTATGGTTAAGGAGTTATGGCCAATTTGTGGATAGGCGGCGCCCCCTATGGGTTCATCGCGATAAGCTTCGAGGGACATGCTACCACATGACTTCTGCACATACCCAGCAAGTTTGATGATGATAGGACCTATGGTTAAGCAGTTATGGCCAATTTGTGGATAGGCGGCGCCCCCTATGGGTTAATCGCGATAAGCCTCGAGGGACATGCTACCACATGACTTCTGCACATACCCAGCAAGTTTGATGATGATAGGACCTATGGTTAAGGAGTTATGGCCAATTTGTGGATAGGCGGCGCCCCCTATGGGTTCATCGCGATAAGCTTCGAGGGACATGCTACCACATGACTTCTGCACATACCCAGCAAGTTTGATGATGATAGGACCTATGGTTAAGGAGTTATGGCCAATTTGTGGATGGCCCCGCCCCTGTGGCGCCCCCTATGGGTTAATCGCGATAAGCTACGAGGGACATGCTACCACATGACTTCTGCACATACCCAGCAAGTTTGATGATGATAGGACCTATGGTTAAGGAGTTATGGCCAACGTGTTATTAAGCCCCGCCCCTTTGGCGCCCCCTATGGGTTAATCGTAATTAGCTTAGAGGGACATGCTACCGCATGACTTCTGCACACACCCAGCAAGTTTGATGATGATAGGACCTATGGGTAAGGAGTTATGGCCAACGTGTTATTAAGCCCCGCCCCTGTGGCGCCCCCTATGGGTAAGCCTCGACAAGCTTAGAGGGCCACGCTACTACATGTCTTCTGGACTTATCCTGCAAGTTTCATGATGATAGGACCTATGGTCAATGAGTTATGGCCAACGTGTTATCAAGCCCCGCCCCTGCGTAAACATTTTAGTCACTGGCGGCCATGTCTTTGAAGCTATCCTACTAATATTTTTCGGAGACGTGCGTCATAGTCCCCCGGGGCTTCGTGAGACATTTGGTGTTGATAGAGTAAAACTTGAAAAAGTTGTGGATAAAACCCTGTTTTTCAGTTTATGCCAATTAGCCGCAAGTATTTCCAGGTTGACTCTCATGGTCCAAGAGGCTTTTTCGTAGAGCACCTTAAAATACACCTGTGTGAGAAATTTCAAGTCAATCGGACTTACGGTGTGCGGGGCGCGGCCTCTCAAACTTTCTTCAGTCGGGGCTTAACAGCGCCCCCTAGCGGAAATTAAAAAAAAATTCCTCGGAGCGGAATTGTAGAGCACCATGAGCTGTACATGTGCAATCAATTTCAAGTCAATCGGAGTCGGGTGACTTTTGTGGCGCCCCCTATGGGTTGATCGCGATAAGCTTGGAGGGACATGCTAACACATGACTTCTGCACATACCCAGCAAGTTTGATGATGATAGGACCTACGGTTAAGGAGTTATGGCCAATTTGTGGATAGGCCCCGCCCCTGTGGCGCCCCCTATGGGCTAATCGCGATAAGCTTCGAAGGGACATGCTACCACATGACTACTGCACATACCCAGCAAGTTTGATGATGATAGGACCTATGGTTAAGGAGTTATGGCCAACGTGTTATTAAGCCCCGCCCCTGTGGCGCCCCATATGGGTTCATCGCGATAAGCTTCTAAGGGACATGCTACCACATGACTTCTGCACATACCCAGCAAGTTTGATGATGATAGGACCTATGGTTAAGGAGTTATGGCCAACGTGTTATTAAGCCCCGCCCCTGTGGCGCCCCCTATGGGTTAATCGCGATAAGCTTAGAGGGACATGCTACCACATGACTTCTGCACATACCCAGCAAGTTTGATGATGATAGGACCTATGGTTAAGGAGTTATGGCCAACGTGTTATTAAGCCCCGCCCCTGTGGCGCCCCCTATGGGTTAATCGCGAATAAGCTTAGAGGGACATGCTACCACATGACTTCTGCACATACCCAGCAAGTTTGATGATGATAGGACCTATGGTTAAGGAGTTATGGCCAACGTGTTATTAAGCCCCGCCCCTATTTACATATTTCACATTTAAAGACTTCCTGTTGATTTTGGGGCGGGGCTTCAAGAGGCTTTTTTGTGGGGCCTGCAAAGATACATTTGGGGTTGTAATTTGGTGCAGCTAGGTATAACACAGCCTGAGCTATGATGAATTGAAGTTTCATGAGGTGCGTATTTACGCGACACTTTGACCCCAAAAAGATCCCTGGTTCTCTATTAAGTTTGAAATCTTTTCGCAATTTAGCATCGGGCAAGGGTCTTTTGTATTTGAGAAGTGGTTTGACGTCCCTGGCGTAAAAACTGTAGGACGAGTTCGTCGAAATGCGAAAAGATGGTTTTGGCGGTTTTAGGCACTAATTCCAACATGGCCGACTTCCTGTTGATTTTGGCCAATGACATACATTCGCATTTGTGTGCGCCTTGGGCCATTACATGTTGTCCGGAAATTTCAGGCTTCTAGCCCAATTTTTGAGCATGCATTTCCCGAAAAACTGTTTTTGGCCATAGGGGGCGCAATTTTAATGCACAAATCCTGAACCACTGATACATTAAATTTTTTTGCAGGTCTGATGGGTACGCCACATATTTTCAACTTTTGTATGACGGTAAGGGGGTCAAAAGTGCCAAAGAAGTGTCGGAATAAAAAGAATAAGAATTAAAACTGCAAGCAGTGATGACCGGGCCCTCGCACCTCCGTGCTGCTCGCCGTCCTGGCGACCGCGTGAGAGAACGCGCCGCGGTCTCCTCCTGTTCGGGGCGCGCGGCACAGCGATAGCTGTCGGCGGAAGCGCGGAAGTTGCCGCTATATTGTAGAGGACCATGAGGCTATATTGTAGAGCACCATGAGCTGTACATGTGTAATCAATGTCAAGTCAATCAGAGTCGGGTGATTTTTGTGGCGCTCCCTATGGGTTAATCACGATAAGCCTCGAGGGACATGCTACCACAGGACTTCTGCACACACCCAGCAAGTTTGATGATGATAGGACCTATGGTTAAGGAGTTATGGCCAATTTGTGGATAGGCGGCGCCCCCTATGGGTTCATCGCGATAAGCTTCGAGGGACATGCTACCACAAGACTTCTGCACATACCCAGCAAGTTTGATGATGATAGGACCTATGGTTAAGGAGTTATGGCCAATTTGTGGATAGCCCCGCCCCTGTGGCGCCCCCTATGGGTTAATCGCGATAAGCATCGAGGGACATGCTACCGCATGACTTCTGCACACACCCAGCAAGTTTGATGATGATAGGACCTATGGTTAAGGAGTTATGGCCAACGTGTTATTAAGCCCCGCCCCTGTGGCGCCCCCTATGGGTAAGCCTCGACAAGCTTAGAGGGCCACGTTACTACTTGTCTTCTGGACTTATCCTGCAAGTTTCATGATGATAGGACCTATGGTCAATGAGTTATGGCCAACGTGTTATCAAGCCCCGCCCCTGCGTAAACATTTTAGTCACTGGCGGCCATGTCTTTGAAGCTATCCTACTAATATTTTTCGGAGACGTGCGTCATAGTCCCCCGGGGCTTCGTGAGACATTTGGTGTAGATAGAGTAAAACTTGATAAAGTTGTGGATAAAACCCTGTTTTTCAGTTTATGCCAATTAGCCGCAAGTATTTCCAGGTTGACTCTCATGGTCCAAGAGGCTTTTTCGTAGAGCACCTTAAAATACACCTGTGTGAGAAATTTCAAGTCAATCGGACTTACGGTGTGCGGGGCGCGGCCTCTCAAACTTTCTTCAGTCGGGGCTTAACAGCGCCCCCTAGCGGAAATTAAAAAAAAATTCCTCGGAGCGGAATTGTAGAGCACCATGAGCTGTACATGTGCAATCAATTTCAAGTCAATCGGAGTCGGGTGACTTTTGTGGCGCCCCCTATGGGTTGATCGCGATAAGCTTGGAGGGACATGCTAACACATGACTTCTGCACATACCCAGCAAGTTTGATGATGATAGGACCTACGGTTAAGGAGTTATGGCCAATTTGTGGATAGGCCCCGCCCCTGTGGCGCCCCCTATGGGCTAATCGCGATAAGCTTCGAAGGGACATGCTACCACATGACTACTGCACATACCCAGCAAGTTTGATGATGATAGGACCTATGGTTAAGGAGTTATGGCCAACGTGTTATTAAGCCCCGCCCCTGTGGCGCCCCCTATGGGTTAATCGCGATAAGCTTAGAGGGACATGCTACCACATGACTTCTGCACATACCCAGCAAGTTTGATGATGATAGGACCTATGGTTAAGGAGTTATGGCCAACGTGTTATTAAGCCCCGCCCCTGTGGCGCCCCCTATGGGTTAATCGCGAATAAGCTTAGAGGGACATGCTACCACATGACTTCTGCACATACCCAGCAAGTTTGATGATGATAGGACCTATGGTTAAGGAGTTATGGCCAACGTGTTATTAAGCCCCGCCCCTATTTACATATTTCACATTTAAAGACTTCCTGTTGATTTTGGGGCGGGGCTTCAAGAGGCTTTTTTGTGGGGCCTGCAAAGATACATTTGGGGTTGTAATTTGGTGCAGCTAGGTATAACACAGCCTGAGCTATGATGAATTGAAGTTTCATGAGGTGCGTATTTACGCGACACTTTGACCCCAAAAAGATCCCTGGTTCTCTATTAAGTTTGAAATCTTTTCGCAATTTAGCATCGGGCAAGGGTCTTTTGTATTTGAGAAGTGGTTTGACGTCCCTGGCGTAAAAACTGTAGGACGAGTTCGTCGAAATGCGAAAAGATGGTTTTGGCGGTTTTAGGCACTAATTCCAACATGGCCGACTTCCTGTTGATTTTGGCCAATGACATACATTCGCATTTGTGTGCGCCTTGGGCCATTACATGTTGTCCGGAAATTTCAGGCTTCTAGCCCAATTTTTGAGCATGCATTTCCCGAAAAACTGTTTTTGGCCATAGGGGGCGCAATTTTAATGCACAAATCCTGAACCACTGATACATTAAATTTTTTTGCAGGTCATAAGGGTACGCAAAGTTTTTCAACTTTTTTACGACGGGAAGGGGGTCAAAAGTGACAAAAAAGCGTCGGAATGAGAAGAATAAGAATAAGAATAAAAATCATACCGATTTCAATAGGGCTTCGCACCACTCGGTGCTCGGGCCCTAATTAAAACTGCAAGCAGTGATGACCGGGCCCTCGCACCTCCGTGCTGCTCGGCGTGCTGGCGACCGCGTGAGAGAACGCGCCGCGGTCTCCTCCTCTTCGGGGTGTGTGGCACAGCGATAGCTGTCGCCGGAAGCGCGGAAGTTGCTGCTATATTGTAGAGGACCATGAAGCTATATTGTAGAGCACCTTGAGCTGTACATGTGTAATCAATTTCAAGTCAATCAGAGTCGGGTGATTTATGTGAAGCCCCCTATGGGTTAATGGCGATAAGCCTCGAGGGACATGCTACCACATGACTTCTGCACTTACCCAGCAAGTTTGATGATGATAGGACCTACGGTTAAGGAGTTATGGCCAATTTGTGGATAGGCCTGCCCCTGTGGCGCCCCCTATGGGTTAATCGCGATAAGCTTCGAGGGACATTCTCCCACATGACTTCTGCACATACCCAGCAAGTTTGATGATGATAGGACCTACGGTTAAGGAGTTATGGCCAATATGTGGATAGGCGGCGCCCCCTATGGGTTAATCGCGATAAGCTTACAGGGACATGCTACCACATGACTTCTGCACATACCCAGCAAGTTTGATGATGATAGGACCTATGGTTAAGGAGTTATGGCCAATTTATGGATAGGCGGCGCCCCCTATGGGTTCATCGCGATAAGCCTCGAGGGACATGCTACCACATGACTTCTGCACATACCCAGCAAGTTTGATGATGATAGGACCTATGGTTAAGGAGTTATGGCCAATTTGTGGATAGGCGGCGCCCCCTATGGGTTCATCGCGATAAGCTTCGAGGGACATGCTACCACATGACTTCTGCACATACCCAGCAAGTTTCATGATGATAGGACCTATGGTCAATGAGTTATGGCCAACGTGTTATCAAGCCCCGCCCCTGCGTAAACATTTTAGTCACTGGCGGCCATGTCTTTGAAGCTATCCTACTAATATTTTTCGGAGACGTGCGTCATAGTCCCCCGGGGCTTCGTGAGACATTTGGTGTTGATAGAGTAAAACTTGAAAAAGTTGTGGATAAAACCCTGTTTTTCAGTTTATGCCAATTAGCCGCAAGTATTTCCAGGTTGACTCTCATGGTCCAAGAGGCTTTTTCGTAGAGCACCTTAAAATACACCTGTGTGAGAAATTTCAAGTCAATCGGACTTACGGTGTGCGGGGCGCGGCCTCTCAAACTTTCTTCAGTCGGGGCTTAACAGCGCCCCCTAGCGGAAATTAAAAAAAAATTCCTCTCAGCGGAATTGTAGAGCACCATGAGCTGTACATGTGCAATCAATTTCAAGTCAATCGGAGTCGGGTGACTTTTGTGGCGCCCCCTATGGGTTGATCGCGATAAGCTTGGAGGGACATGCTAACACATGACTTCTGCACATACCCAGCAAGTTTGATGATGATAGGACCTACGGTTAAGGAGTTATGGCCAACGTGTTATTAAGCCCCGCCCCTGTGGCGCCCCCTATGGGCTAATCGCGATAAGCTTCGAAGGGACATGCTACCACATGACTACTGCACATACCCAGCAAGTTTGATGATGATAGGACCTATGGTTAAGGAGTTATGGCCAACGTGTTATTAAGCCCCGCCCCTGTGGCGCCCCCTATGGGTTAATCGCGATAAGCTTAGAGGGACATGCTACCACATGACTTCTGCACATACCCAGCAAGTTTGATGATGATAGGACCTATGGTTAAGGAGTTATGGCCAACGTGTTTTTAAGCCCCGCCCCTGTGGCGCCCCCTATGGGTTAATCGCGAATAAGCTTGGAGGGACATGCTACCACATGACTTCTGCACATACCCAGCAAGTTTGATGATGATAGGACCTATGGTTAAGGAGTTATGGCCAACGTGTTATTAAGCCCCGCCCCTATTTACATATTTCACATTTAAAGACTTCCTGTTGATGTTGGGGCGGGGCTTCAAGAGGCTTTTTTGTGGGGCCTGCAAAGATACATTTGGGGTTGTAATTTGGTGCAGCTAGGTATAACACAGCCTGAGCTATGATGAATTGAAGTTTCATGAGGTGCGTATTTACGCGACACTTTGACCCCAAAAAGATCCCTGGTTCTCTATTAAGTTTGAAATCTTTTCGCAATTTAGCATCGGGCAAGGGTCTTTTGTATTTGAGAAGTGGTTTGACGTCCCTGGCGTAAAAACTGTAGGACGAGTTCGTCGAAATGCGAAAAGATGGTTTTGGCGGTTTTAGGCACTAATTCCAACATGGCCGACTTCCTGTTGATTTTGGCCAATGACATACATTTGCATTTGTGTGCGCCTTGGGCCATTACATGTTGTCCGGAAATTTCAGGCTTCTAGCCCAATTTTTGAGCATGCATTTCCTGAAAAACAGTTTTTGGCCATAGGGGGCGCAATTTTGGAGATCAAATCCTGAACCACTGATACATTAAAATTTCTTGCAGGTCATAAGGGTACGCAAACTTTTTCATCTTTTGCATGACGGGAAGGGGGTCAAAAGTGCCAAAAAAGAACGAGAATGAGAATAATAATAAGAATTAAAACTGCAAGCAGTGATGACCGGGCCCTCGCACCTCCGTGCTGCTCGCCGTCCTGGCCGTCCGCGGCGCTCCGGGCGACCGCACAAGAGAACGTGCCTCCTCGGAGCGCGCGGCACAGCAATACCTGTCGCCGGAAGCGCGGAAGTTGCCGCGACGTGCTTGATATGGATGCAAGGACAACCTCAGGCCTGGACTCTTACCAGGAAGGTGAAGTTTGCAGCACATGGGACATTGCAGAGCGAAATTACAGCGAAGCGCGATGTATGCTTGTGTATGGGCATAACCGTGCGAAAGGCCGTGATTTGCAGTAAATAAACGTCCACATGTGTCTCCAAGTGTCTCTGTAGGCTATTCAGAAGGAAATAAAGCAAGTACACTAATAATAACATTAATCAATTATAGGTTCGCATCATAGAAGGCATATTGGCCTATAATAATGAAAAAACACCACCTATGTTTACAGTTGTGAAATGTTTTGAATGAAATGCAAACCTCAGTTAATCATTTGCTCTTGTTTCTCTGTCCTGAGATTCACACAGACTGAGTTGTCTTGTTTAAATGTTACAAATTGAGCTAATAAACTGAACTTCAAATTTTTTTAAAGTTGCTGCAGAAGTTATCAGCTAATTTTATAATCTAACATCTAATTTGATATTAAGGTGATTGTATGCAGAATGCTCATGCCAGAAACAGTGTTTTTGTACGGATTAATAAATAAATATTAGCAGGTTCTCAATAGTATTTCAATTTAGGGGGGGGGGGGGGGGGGGCGCGAAAAAATGTTTGTCCCCTAGGGGGGGCATGACAGAAAATAATTGAGAACCACTGGGCTAAGAGAAGTCTTCAGTCCCTCTATTTGTAATGCAATACTGCCATCTAGTGGCAAGTTGAAAACACAATTTAAAATAGCAGACATTCTGTGGATAGAGGTGACAACTTGAAAATGATTTTTTTTGTAATTGTACAGACTCTATATCAACATATATTGTGTTATAATATTTTCACTTACTGCAATGCTTCATAATTGAAAAGGTGTAGTTTATCTTAGAGTGTTGTTAATGAAGAATGAATGAGTGAAGAATGATAGTTAGAGTGTCTTCCTGTTTTGTGGCACATAAAACAAGCTATGGCGAAAGCATCTCAGCTGATTGAACCAGCTTCCCGTGTTATCATGGTGGCTGTCTCCAGACCTCCCTGAGCTGCTTTGAGGTTGATTTGATAAAGTGTGTAGGACTTGAAGGTAAATAACTAGCATGCAATATTTACTTGACCCAGCAGTTGGCGCTCTCACTTTTTCTTAATATTATTGTGTGGGCTTACTCAGGCCTTGGGTCTCATTAAGCCTATCAAATGTTGAGAAGATCAGACTGAGTATAGTGGAGTTACAGCAACTTGGCGTCAACTTCGTAGACGCCAAGCTACAGCGAAGGCGTTTTGACAGATGGCGCTCTCACTTTGTATGAATATTAGTGTTTGGGCTTTCTCAGGCCTTGGGTGTCATTTACCATACCAAATTTGGAGAAGATGAGACAGAGTATGGTGGAGTTAGGGCAACTTCCTGTTTTTATGGTGAATATTGCTAAAAAGAACACTTCCTGTTGATTTTGGGGCGGGGCGTCAAGAGGCTTTTTTGTTTGTACTGGGATTGTACATTGCTGTATAAAATTGTGTGGTTCTAAGTATAACACAGCCTGAGTTATGATCATTCAAAGGGTTCATCAGGTTCATTTTTGATGTTTTTGGGCGAATGTGGCGCCCGTTCTGCAAGACGGTTATTCCGGATAAAACAAGCTTTCGGGTATATCATCTTTCATGTCGGAGGACGTACCCTATCATATTTTTTTTGCACAAAAAGTTGTTATGAGTCCACTTTGCTCTGCAATCCTGCAGAGTAATGTGGAGTTCTGACTTTAGACGCCATTTTGGCGAATATCGGCTCCCATCTCGTCATAGTTATTCGGAATCAAACAAAAAATGTTGTGGTGTATATTCCATGATAGATGAGTGTCCGTACACTGGACGTTTTTCTAAATATGTTCCTGCTAGGAGTTATTAATTTTTGAACATTTTGATGATTTTTGAGTCAGAAATTCACATATTTCAAATTAAAAGACTTCCTGTTGATTTTGGGGCGGGGCTTCAAGAGGCTTTTTTGTGGGGTCTGTAAAGATACATTTGGGTTATTAATTTGGTGCAGCTAGGTATAACACAGCCTGAGTTATGATGAATTAAAGTTTCATGAGGTTCGTTAATTATGATGTTTACGTCAACTTTGACCCCCAATAGATCACTGGTACTACTGTGCCGTTGAAATCTTTTCGCAATTTAACATCGGGCAAGTGTTTTGAGTACTTGAGCAGTGGTTTGACGTCCCTGGCGTAAAAACTCTAGGACCAGTTCGTCGAAATGCGAAATTATGGTTTTGGCGATTTTAGGCACTAAATCCAACATGGCCGACTTCCTGTTGATTTTGGCTAATGACATACAAACGCATTTATGTGCGCCTTGGGCCATTACATGTTGTCCTAAAATTTCAGGCTTCTAGCCCAATTTTTGAGCATGCATTTCCTTAAAAACAGTTTTTGGCCATAGGGGGCGCAATTTTAATGCACAAATCCCGAAACCACTGATAAGTTGCAATTTTTTGCAGGTCTGACCTGTCTGCAAAGTTTTTCCGTTTTTTTTCGATGGGAAGGGGGTGAAAAGTGCCAAAAATGACTAAGAATAATAATAATAATAATAATTAAAACTGCAAGCAGTGATGACCGGGCCCTCGCCCATCCATGCTGCTCGCCGTCCCGGCCGTCCTCGGCGCTCCGGGCGACCGCACAAGAGAACGTGCCTCTTCGGAGCGCGCGGCACAGCAATACCTGTCGCCGGAAGCGCGGAAGTTGCCGCGACGTGCTTGATACGGATGCAAGGACGACCTCAGGCCTGGACTCTTACCAGGAAGGTGAAGTTTGGAGCACATGGACCATTGCAGAGCGAAATTACAGCGAAGCGCGACGCGTGCTTGTGTACGGTCATTACCGTGCGAAAGGCCGTGATTTGCAGTAAATAAACGTCCACATGTGTCTCCAAGTGTCTCTGTAGGCTATTTCAAAGGAAATTAAGCAAGTACACTAATTATAACATTAATCAATTATAGGTTTGCATCACAGAAGGCATATTGGCCTATAATAATAAAAAAACACCAACTATGTTTACAGTTGTGAAATGTTTTGAATGAAATGCAAACCTCAGTTAATCATTTGCTCTTGTTTCTCTGTCCTGAGATTCACACAGACTGAGTTGTCTTGTTTAAATGTTACAAATTGAGCTAATAAACTGAACTCCAATTTTTTTTGAAGTTGCTGCAGAAGTTATCTCAGCTAATTGTATAATCAAACATCTAATTTTATATTAAGGTGATTGTATGCAGAATGCTCATGCCAGAAACAGTGTTTTTGTACGGATTAATAAATAAATATTAGCAGGTTCTCAATAGTATTTCAATTTGGGGGAGAGGGGGGGGGCGAAAAAATGTCTGTCCCCTGGGGGGGCATGACAGAAAATAATTGAGAACCACTGGGCTAAGCGAAGTCTTCAGTCCCTTTATTTGTAATGCAATACTGCCATTTAGTGGGAGTAGGATGTGTAGATAAATCTATCCAGCAGATGGCAGTCTCTTCCTACTTAATGTAGGAAGAGAGTGCCATCTGTATTGTAATGAGCAACCAACTTGGTTTTATGGGCGAATATTGCTAAAAAGAACACTTCCTGTTGATTTTGGGGTGGGGTGTCAAGAGGCTTTTTTGTTCGTACTGGGATTGTACATCGCTGTATGAAATTGTGTGGTTCTAAGTACAACACAGCCTTAGTTATGATCAATCAAAGGGTTCATGACGTGCGTTTGTGATGGTCTTTGGCCAATCAGGCGCCGCTGCTGCAAGACGGTTATTCCGATTAAAACAAGCTTTCGGGTATATCATCTTCCATGTCGGAGGACGTACCCTATCATGTTTTTGTTTGCACAAAAAGTTGTTATGAGTCCACTTTATTCTGCAATCCTGCAGAGTAATGTGGAGTTCTGACTTTTATCGCCGTGTTGGCGAATATTGGCTCTCAGCTCGTCATAGTTATTCGGAATCAAACAAAAAAATTATTGGTATATCTTCCATGTCTTATGAGTGTCCCTATTCAGGTCGTTTTGCTAAATATGTTCCTGCTAGGAGTTAAAAAATTTTGAACTTTTTGAGGATTTTCGAGTCAGAAATTCACATATTTCACATTTAAAGACTTCCTGTTGATTTTGGGGCGGGGCTTCAAGAGGCTTTTTTGTGGGGCCTGCAAAGATACATTTGGGTTATTAATTTGGTGCAGCTAGGTACAACACAGCCTGAGCTATGATGAATTAAAGTGTCATGAGGTGCGTATTTACGCGACCTTTGACCCCAAAAAGATCCCTGGTTCTGTAATGAATTTGAAATCTTTCCGCAATTCCTTATCGGGCAAGGGTCTTTTGTATTTGAGAAGTGGTTTGACGTCCCTGGCATAAAAACTCTGGGAGCCTTACGTCGAAATGCGAAAAGATGTAAAGTGGCGGTTTTAGGCACTAATTCCAACATGGCCGACTTCCTGTTGATTTTGGCTAATGACATACAATTGCATTTAGGTGCGCCTTGGGCAATTACATGTTGTCCGGAAATTTCAGGCTTCTAGCCCAATTTTTGAGCATGCATTTCCTGAAAAACTGTTTTTGGCCATAGGGGGCGCTATTTTTGTGCACAAATCCTGAACCACTGATACATTGCAATTTTTTGCAGGTCTGACCTGCCCGCAGAGTTTTACAACTATTCTACCAGGGCAAGTAGGGGAAAAGTCCCATTTAGGATTGCAAAGAATAATAATAATAAAAATCCTACCGAGAACAATAGGGCTTTCGCACATGTCTGTGCTCGGGCCCTAATTAAAACTGCAAGCAGTGATGACCGGGCCCTCGCACCTCCGTGCTGCTCGGCGTGCTGGCGACCGCGTGAGAGAACGCGCCGCGGTCTCCTCCTCTTCGGGGTGTGTGGCAAAGCGATAGCTGTCGCCGGAAGCGCGGAAGTTGCTGCTATATTGTAGAGGACCATGAAGCTATATTGTAGAGCACCTTGAGCTGTACATGTGTAATCAATTTCAAGTCAATCAGAGTCGGGTGATTTATGTGAAGCCCCCTATGGGTTAATGGCGATAAGCCTCGAGGGACATGCTACCACATGACTTCTGCACTTACCCAGCAAGTTTGATGATGATAGGACCTACGGTTAAGGAGTTATGGCCAATTTGTGGATAGGCCTGCCCCTGTGGCGCCCCCTATGGGTTAATCGCGATAAGCTTCGAGGGACATTCTCCCACATGACTTCTGCACATACCCAGCAAGTTTGATGATGATAGGACCTACGGTTAAGGAGTTATGGCCAATATGTGGATAGGCGGCGCCCCCTATGGGTTAATCGCGATAAGCTTACAGGGACATGCTACCACATGACTTCTGCACATACCCAGCAAGTTTGATGATGATAGGACCTATGGTTAAGGAGTTATGGCCAATTTATGGATAGGCGGCGCCCCCTATGGGTTCATCGCGATAAGCCTCGAGGGACATGCTACCACATGACTTCTGCACATACCCAGCAAGTTTGATGATGATAGGACCTATGGTTAAGGAGTTATGGCCAATTTGTGGATAGGCGGCGCCCCCTATGGGTTCATCGCGATAAGCTTCGAGGGACATGCTACCACATGACTTCTGCACATACCCAGCAAGTTTCATGATGATAGGACCTATGGTCAATGAGTTATGGCCAACGTGTTATCAAGCCCCGCCCCTGCGTAAACATTTTAGTCACTGGCGGCCATGTCTTTGAAGCTATCCTACTAATATTTTTCGGAGACGTGCGTCATAGTCCCCCGGGGCTTCGTGAGACATTTGGTGTTGATAGAGTAAAACTTGAAAAAGTTGTGGATAAAACCCTGTTTTTCAGTTTATGCCAATTAGCCGCAAGTATTTCCAGGTTGACTCTCATGGTCCAAGAGGCTTTTTCGTAGAGCACCTTAAAATACACCTGTGTGAGAAATTTCAAGTCAATCGGACTTACGGTGTGCGGGGCGCGGCCTCTCAAACTTTCTTCAGTCGGGGCTTAACAGCGCCCCCTAGCGGAAATTAAAAAAAAATTCCTCTCAGCGGAATTGTAGAGCACCATGAGCTGTACATGTGCAATCAATTTCAAGTCAATCGGAGTCGGGTGACTTTTGTGGCGCCCCCTATGGGTTGATCGCGATAAGCTTGGAGGGACATGCTAACACATGACTTCTGCACATACCCAGCAAGTTTGATGATGATAGGACCTACAGTTAAGGAGTTATGGCCAATTTGTGGATAGGCCCCGCCCCTGTGGCGCCCCCTATGGGCTAATCGCGATAAGCTTCGAAGGGACATGCTACCACATGACTACTGCACATACCCAGCAAGTTTGATGATGATAGAACCTATGGTTAAGGAGTTAAGGCCAACGTGTTTTTAAGCCCCGCCCCTGTGGCGCCCCATATGGGTTCATCGCGATAAGCTTCTAAGGGACATGCTACCACATGACTTCTGCACATACCCAGCAAGTTTGATGATGATAGGACCTATGGTTAAGGAGTTATGGCCAACGTGTTATTAAGCCCCGCCCCTGTGGCGCCCCCTATGGGTAAGCCTCGACAAGCTTAGAGGGCCACGCTACTACATGTCTTCTGGACTTATCCTGCAAGTTTCATGATGATAGGACCTATGGTCAATGAGTTATGGCCAACGTGTTATCAAGCCCCGCCCCTGCGTAAACATTTTAGTCACTGGCGGCCATGTCTTTGAAGCTATCCTACTAATATTTTTCGGAGACGTGCGTCATAGTCCCCCGGGGCTTCGTGAGACATTTGGTGTTGATAGAGTAAAACTTGAAAAAGTTGTGGATAAAACCCTGTTTTTCAGTTTATGCCAATTAGCCGCAAGTATTTCCAGGTTGACTCTCATGGTCCAAGAGGCTTTTTCGTAGAGCACCTTAAAATACACCTGTGTGAGAAATTTCAAGTCAATCGGACTTACGGTGTGCGGGGCGCGGCCTCTCAAACTTTCTTCAGTCGGGGCTTAACAGCGCCCCCTAGCGGAAATTAAAAAAAAATTCCTCGGAGCGGAATTGTAGAGCACCATGAGCTGTACATGTGCAATCAATTTCAAGTCAATCGGAGTCGGGTGACTTTTGTGGCGCCCCCTATGGGTTGATCGCGATAAGCTTGGAGGGACATGCTAACACATGACTTCTGCACATACCCAGCAAGTTTGATGATGATAGGACCTACGGTTAAGGAGTTATGGCCAATTTGTGGATAGGCCCCGCCCCTGTGGCGCCCCCTATGGGCTAATCGCGATAAGCTTCGAAGGGACATGCTACCACATGACTACTGCACATACCCAGCAAGTTTGATGATGATAGGACCTATGGTTAAGGAGTTATGGCCAACGTGTTATTAAGCCCCGCCCCTGTGGCGCCCCCTATGGGTTCATCGCGATAAGCTTCTAAGGGACATGCTACCACATGACTTCTGCACATACCCAGCAAGTTTGATGATGATAGGACCTATGGTTAAGGAGTTATGGCCAACGTGTTATTAAGCCCCGCCCCTATTCACATATTTCACATTTAAAGACTTCCTGTTGATTTTGGGGCGGGGCTTCAAGAGGCGTTTTTGTGGGGCCTGCAAAGATACATTTGGGGTTGTAATTTGGTGCAGCTAGGTATAACACAGCCTGAGCTATGATGAATTAAAGTTTCATGAGGAGCGTATTTACGCGACACTTTGACCCCCAATAGATCCCTGGTTCTCTGTTAAGTTTGAAATCTTTCCGCAATTTAGCATCGGGCAAGGGTCTTTTGTATTTGAGAAGTGGTTTGACGTCCCTGGCGCAAAAACTCTAGGACTAGTTCGTCGAAATGCGAAAAGATGTAAAGTGGCGGTTTTAGGCACTAATTCCAACATGGCCGACTTCCTGTTGATTTTGGCCAATGATATACAATTGCATTTATGTGCGCCTTGGGCCATTACATGTTGTCCGGAAATTTCAGGCTTCTAGCCCAATTTTTGAGCATGCATTTCCCGAAAAACTGTTTTTGGCCATAGGGGGCGCAATTTTAATGCACAAATCCTGAACCACTGATACATTAAATTTTTTTGCAGGTCTGATGGGTACGCCACATATTTTCAACTTTTGTATGACGGTAAGGGGGTCAAAAGTGCCAAAGAAGTGTCGGAATAAAAAGAATAATAATAATAATTAAAACTGCAAGCAGTGATGACCGGGCCCTCGCACCTCCGTGCTGCTCGGCGTGCTGGCGACCGCGTGAGAGAACGCGCCGCGGTCTCCTCCTCTTCGGGGTGTGTGGCAAAGCGATAGCTGTCGCCGGAAGCGCGGAAGTTGCTGCTATATTGTAGAGGACCATGAAGCTATATTGTAGAGCACCTTGAGCTGTACATGTGTAATCAATTTCAAGTCAATCAGAGTCGGGTGATTTATGTGAAGCCCCCTATGGGTTAATGGCGATAAGCCTCGAGGGACATGCTACCACATGACTTCTGCACTTACCCAGCAAGTTTGATGATGATAGGACCTACGGTTAAGGAGTTATGGCCAATTTGTGGATAGGCCTGCCCCTGTGGCGCCCCCTATGGGTTAATCGCGATAAGCTTCGAGGGACATGCTCCCACATGACTTCTGCACATACCCAGCAAGTTTGATGATGATAGGACCTACGGTTAAGGAGTTATGGCCAATTTGTGGATAGGCGGCGCCCCCTATGGGTTAATCGCGATAAGCTTACAGGGACATGCTACCACATGACTTCTGCACATACCCAGCAAGTTTGATGATGATAGGACCTATGGTTAAGGAGTTATGGCCAATTTATGGATAGGCGGCGCCCCCTATGGGTTCATCGCGATAAGCCTCGAGGGACATGCTACCACATGACTTCTGCACATACCCAGCAAGTTTGATGATGATAGGACCTATGGTTAAGGAGTTATGGCCAATTTGTGGATAGGCGGCGCCCCCTATGGGTTCATCGCGATAAGCTTCGAGGGACATGCTACCACATGACTTCTGCACATACCCAGCAAGTTTGATGATGATAGGACCTACGGTTAAGGAGTTATGGCCAATTTGTGGATAGGCCCCGCCCCTGTGGCGCCCCCTATGGGCTAATCGCGATAAGCTTCGAAGGGACATGCTACCACATGACTACTGCACATACCCAGCAAGTTTGATGATGATAGGACCTATGGTTAAGGAGTTATGGCCAACGTGTTATTAAGCCCCGCCCCTGTGGCGCCCCCTATGGGTAAGCCTCGACAAGCTTAGAGGGCCACGCTACTACATGTCTTCTGGACTTATCCTGCAAGTTTCATGATGATAGGACCTATGGTCAATGAGTTATGGCCAACGTGTTATCAAGCCCCGCCCCTGCGTAAACATTTTAGTCACTGGCGGCCATGTCTTTGAAGCAATCCTACTAATATTTTTCGGAGACGTGCGTCATAGTCCCCCGGGGCTTCGTGAGACATTTGGTGTTGATAGAGTAAAACTTGAAAAAGTTGTGGATAAAACCCTGTTTTTCAGTTTATGCCAATTAGCCGCAAGTATTTCCAGGTTGACTCTCATGGTCCAAGAGGCTTTTTCGTAGAGCACCTTAAAATACACCTGTGTGAGAAATTTCAAGTCAATCGGACTTACGGTGTGCGGGGCGCGGCCTCTCAAACTTTCTTCAGTCGGGGCTTAACAGCGCCCCCTAGCGGAAATTAAAAAAAAATTCCTCGGAGCGGAATTGTAGAGCACCATGAGCTGTACATGTGCAATCAATTTCAAGTCAATCGGAGTCGGGTGACTTTTGTGGCGCCCCCTATGGGTTGATCGCGATAAGCTTGGAGGGACATGCTAACACATGACTTCTGCACATACCCAGCAAGTTTGATGATGATAGGACCTACGGTTAAGGAGTTATGGCCAATTTGTGGATAGGCCCCGCCCCTGTGGCGCCCCCTATGGGCTAATCGCGATAAGCTTCGAAGGGACATGCTACCACATGACTTCTGCACATACCCAGCAAGTTTGATGATGATAGGACCTATGGTTAAGGAGTTATGGCCAACGTGTTATTAAGCCCCGCCCCTGTGGCGCCCCCTATGGGTTAATCGCGATAAGCTTAGAGGGACATGCTACCACATGACTTCTGCACATACCCAGCAAGTTTGATGATGATAGGACCTATGGTTAAGGAGTTATGGCCAACGTGTTATTAAGCCCCGCCCCTGTGGCGCCCCCTATGGGTTAATCGCGAATAAGCTTAGAGGGACATGCTACCACATGACTTCTGCACATACCCAGCAAGTTTGATGATGATAGGACCTATGGTTAAGGAGTTATGGCCAACGTGTTATTAAGCCCCGCCCCTATTTACATATTTCACATTTAAAGACTTCCTGTTGATTTTGGGGCGGGGCTTCAAGAGGCGTTTTTGTGGGGCCTGCAAAGATACATTTGGGGTTGTAATTTGGTGCAGCTAGGTATAACACAGCCTGAGCTATGATGAATTGAAGTTTCATGAGGTGCGTATTTACGCGACACTTTGACCCCAAAAAGATCCCTGGTTCTCTATTAAGTTTGAAATCTTTTCGCAATTTAGCATCGGGCAAGGGTCTTTTGTATTTGAGAAGTGGTTTGACGTCCCTGGCGTAAAAACTGTAGGACGAGTTCGTCGAAATGCGAAAAGATGGTTTTGGCGGTTTTAGGCACTAATTCCAACATGGCCGACTTCCTGTTGATTTTGGCCAATGACATACATTCGCATTTGTGTGCGCCTTGGGCCATTACATGTTGTCCGGAAATTTCAGGCTTCTAGCCCAATTTTTGAGCATGCATTTCCCGAAAAACTGTTTTTGGCCATAGGGGGCGCAATTTTAATGCACAAATCCTGAACCACTGATACATTAAATTTTTTTGCAGGTCTGATGGGTACGCCACATATTTTCAACTTTTGTATGACGGTAAGGGGGTCAAAAGTGCCAAAGAAGTGTCGGAATAAAAAGAATAATAATAATAATAATAATAATAATAATAATAATAAGAATAAAAATCATACCGATTACAATAGGGTCTTCGCACCACTCGGTGCTCGGGCCCTAATAAAAATCATACCGGTTTCAATAGGGCTTCGCACCACTCGGTGCTCGGGCCCTAATAATAATAATTAAAACTGCAAGCAGTGATGACCGGGCCCTCGCACCTCCGTGCTGCTCGCCGTCCTGGCGACCGCGTGAGAGAAAGCGCCGCGGCCTCCTCCTCTTCGGGGCGCGCGGCACAGCGACAGCTATCGCCGGAAGCGCGGAAGTTGCCGCTATATTGTAGAGGACCATGAGGCTATATTCTAGAGCACCATGAGCTGTACATGTGTAATCAATTTCAAGTCAATCAGAGTCGGGTGATTTTTGTGGCGCCCCCTATGGGTTAATCGCGATAAGCCTCGAGGGACATGCTGCCGAATGACTTCTGCACACACCCAGCAAGTTCGATGACGATAGGACCTACGGTTAAGGAGTTATGGCCAATTTGTGGATAGGCGGCGCCCCCTATGGGTTAATCGCGATAAGCCTCGAGGGACATGCTACCACATGACTTCTGCACATACCCAGCAAGTTTGATGATGATAGGACCTATGGTTAAGGAGTTATGGCCAATTTGTGGATAGCCCCGCCCCTGTGGCGCCCCCTATGGGTTAATCGCGATAAGCATCGAGGGACATGCTACCGCATGACTTCTGCACACACCCAGCAAGTTTGATGATGATAGGACCTATGGTTAAGGAGTTATGGCCAACGTGTTATTAAGCCCCGCCCCTGTGGCGCCCCCTATGGGTAAGCCTCGACAAGCTTAGAGGGCCACGCTACTACATGTCTTCTGGACTTATCCTGCAAGTTTCATGATGATAGGACCTATGGTCAATGAGTTATGGCCAACGTGTTATCAAGCCCCGCCCCTGCGTAAACATTTTAGTCACTGGCGGCCATGTCTTTGAAGCTATCCTACTAATATTTTTCGGAGACGTGCGTCATAGTCCCCCGGGGCTTCGTGAGACATTTGGTGTTGATAGAGTAAAACTTGAAAAAGTTGTGGATAAAACCCTGTTTTTCAGTTTATGCCAATTAGCCGCAAGTATTTCCAGGTTGACTCTCATGGTCCAAGAGGCTTTTTCGTAGAGCACCTTAAAATACACCTGTGTGAGAAATTTCAAGTCAATCGGACTTACGGTGTGCGGGGCGCGGCCTCTCAAACTTTCTTCAGTCGGGGCTTAACAGCGCCCCCTAGCGGAAATTAAAAAAAAATTCCTCGGAGCGGAATTGTAGAGCACCATGAGCTGTACATGTGCAATCAATTTCAAGTCAATCGGAGTCGGGTGACTTTTGTGGCGCCCCCTATGGGTTGATCGCGATAAGCTTGGAGGGACATGCTAACACATGACTTCTGCACATACCCAGCAAGTTTGATGATGATAGGACCTACGGTTAAGGAGTTATGGCCAATTTGTGGATAGGCCCCGCCCCTGTGGCGCCCCCTATGGGCTAATCGCGATAAGCTTCGAAGGGACATGCTACCACATGACTACTGCACATACCCAGCAAGTTTGATGATGATAGGACCTATGGTTAAGGAGTTATGGCCAACGTGTTATTAAGCCCCGCCCCTGTGGCGCCCCATATGGGTTCATCGCGATAAGCTTCTAAGGGACATGCTACCACATGACTTCTGCACATACCCAGCAAGTTTGATGATGATAGGACCTACGGTTAAGGAGTTATGGCCAATCTGTGGATAGGCCCCGCCCCTGTGGCGCCCCCTATGGGCTAATCGCGATAAGCTTCGAAGGGACATGCTACCACATGACTACTGCACATACCCAGCAAGTTTGATGATGATAGGACCTATGGTTAAGGAGTTATGGCCAACGTGTTATTAAGCCCCGCCCCTGTGGCGCCCCCTATGGGTTCATCGCGATAAGCTTCTAAGGGACATGCTACCACATGACTTCTGCACATACCCAGCAAGTTTGATGATGATAGGACCTATGGTTAAGGAGTTATGGCCAACGTGTTATTAAGCCCCGCCCCTATTCACATACTTCACATTTAAAGACTTCCTGTTGATTTTGGGGCGGGGCTTCAAGAGTCTTTTTTGTGGGGCCTGCAAAGATACATTTGGGGTTGTAATTTGGTGCAGCTAGGTATAACACAGCCTGAGCTATGATGAATTAAAGTTTCATGAGGAGCGTATTTACGCGACACTTTGACCCCCAATAGATCCCTGGTTCTCTGTTAAGTTTGAAATCTTTCCGCAATTTAGCATCGGGCAAGGGTCTTTTGTATTTGAGAAGTGGTTTGACGTCCCTGGCGCAAAAACTCTAGGACAAGTTCGTCGAAATGCGAAAAGATGTAAAGTGGCGGTTTTAGGCACTAATTCCAACATGGCCGACTTCCTGTTGATTTTGGCCAATGATATACAATCGCATTTATGTGCGCCTTGGGCCATTACATGTTGTCCGGAAATTTCAGGCTTCTAGCCCAATTTTTGAGCATGCATTTCCCGAAAAACTATTTTTGGCCATAGGGGGCGCTATTTTAATGCACAAATCCTGAACCACTGATACATAAAATTTTTTTGCAGGTCTGATGGGTACGCCACATATTTTCAACTTTTGTATGACGGTAAGGGGGTCAAAAGTGCCAAAGAAGTGTCGGAATAAAAAGAATAATAATAATAATAATAATAAGAATAAAAATCATACCGATTACAATAGGGCTTCGCACCACTCGGTGCTCGGGCCCTAATTAAAACTGCAAGCAGTGATGACCGGGCCCTCGCACCTCCGTGCTGCTCGGCGTGCTGGCGACCGCGTGAGAGAACGCGCCGCGGTCTCCTCCTCTTCGGGGTGTGTGGCAAAGCGATAGCTGTCGCCGGAAGCGCGGAAGTTGCTGCTATATTGTAGAGGACCATGAAGCTATATTGTAAAGCACCTTGAGCTGTACATGTGTAATCAATTTCAAGTCAATCAGAGTCGGGTGATTTATGTGAAGCCCCCTATGGGTTAATGGCGATAAGCCTCGAGGGACATGCTACCACATGACTTCTGCACTTACCCAGCAAGTTTGATGATGATAGGACCTACGGTTAAGGAGTTATGGCCAATTTGTGGATAGGCCCGCCCCTGTGGCGCCCCCTATGGGTTAATCGCGATAAGCTTCGAGGGACATGCTCCCACATGACTTCTGCACATACCCAGCAAGTTTGATGATGATAGGACCTACGGTTAAGGAGTTATGGCCAATTTGTGGATAGGCGGCGCCCCCTATGGGTTCATCGCGATAAGCTCCCAGGGACATGCTACCACATGACTTCTGCACATACCCAGCAAGTTTGATGATGATAGGACCTACGGTTAAGGAGTTATGGCCAATTTGTGGATAGCCCCGCCCCTGTGGCGCCCCCTATGGGTTAATCGCGATAAGCTTCGAGGTACATGCTACCACATGACTTCTGCACATACCCAGCAAGTTTGATGATGATAGGACCTACGGTTAAGGAGTTATGGCCAATTTGTGGATAGGCGGCGCCCCCTATGGGTTCATCGCGATAAGGTTAGAGGGACATGCTACCACATGACTTCTGCACATACCCAGCAAGTTTGATGATGATAGGACCTACGGTTAAGGAGTTATGGCCTATTTGTGGATAGGCGGCGCCCCCTATGGGTTCATCGCGATAAGCTTCGAGGGACATGCTACCACATGACTTCTGCACATACCCAGCAAGTTTGATGATGATAGGACCTACGGTTAAGGAGTTATGGCCAATTTGTGGATAGGCGGTGCCCCCTATGGGTTCATCGCGATAAGCTTAGAGGGACATGCTACCACATGACTTCTGCACATACCCAGCAAGTTTGATGATGATAGGACCTACGGTTAAGGAGTTATGGCCAATTTATGGATAGGCGGCGCCCCCTATGGGTTAATCGCGATACGCCTCGAGGGACATGCTACCACATGACTTCTGCACATACCCAGCAAGTTTGATGATGATAGGACCTATGGTTAAGGAGTTATGGCCAATTTGTGGATAGGCGGCGCCCCCTATGGGTTCATCGCGATAAGCTACGAGGGACATGCTACCACATGACTTCTGCACATACCCAGCAAGTTTGATGATGATAGGACCTATGGTTAAGGAGTTATGGCCAACGTGTTATTAAGCCCCGCCCCTTTGGCGCCCCCTATGGGTTAATCGTAATTAGCTTAGAGGGACATGCTACCACATGACTTCTGCACATACCCAGCAAGTTTGATGATGATAAGACCTATGGTTAAGGAGTTATGGCCAACGTGTTATTAAGCCCCGCCCCTTTGGCGCCCCCTATGGGTTAATCGTGATTAGCTTAGAGGGACATGCTACCACATGACTCCGCACATACCCAGCAAGTTTGATGATGATAGGACCTATGGTTAAGGAGTTATGGCCAATTTGTGGATAGGCCCCGCCCCTGTGGCGCCCCCTATGGGTTAATCGCCATAAGCTTCGAAGGGACATGCTACCACATGACTTCTGCACATACCCAGCAAGTTTGATGATGATAGGACCTATGGTTAAGGAGTTATGGCCAACGTGTTATTAAGCCCCGCCCCTACGTAAAGTTTTTGGTCAATGGCGGCCATGTTTGTTGGCGCTCTCACTTTTTCTTAATATTATTGTGTGGGCTTACTCAGGCCTTGGGTCTCATTAAGCCTATCAAATGTTGAGAAGATCTGACTGAGTATAGTGGAGTTACAGCAACTTGGCGTCAACTTCGAAGACGCCAAGCTACAGCAAAGGCGTTTTGACAGATGGCGCTCTCACTTTGTATGAATATTAGTGTTTGGGCTTTCTCAGGCCTTGGGTGTCATTTACCATACCAAATTTGGAGAAGATGAGACAAAGTATGATGGAGTTAGGGCAACTTCCTGTTTTTTTGGCGAATATTGCTAAAAGGAACACTTCCTGTTGATTTTGGGGCGGGGCGTCAAGAGGCTTTTTTGTTTGTACTGGGATTGTACATTGCTGTATAAAATTGTGTGGTTCTAAGTATAACACAGCCTGAGTTATTATCATTCAAAGGGTTCATCAGGTTAATTTTTGATGTTTTTTAGCGAATGTGGCGCCCGTTCTGCAAGACGGTTATTCCGGATAAATCGAGCTTTCGGGTATATCATCTTTCATGTCGGAGGACGTACCCTATCATGTTTTTGTTTGCACAAAAAGTTGTTATGAGTCCACTTTGCTCTGCAATCCTGCTGAGTAATGTGGAGTTCTGACTTTAGGCGCCATGTTGGCGAATATTGGCTCCCAACACGTCATACTTATTCGGAATCAAACAAAAAAATTATTGGTATATCTTCCATGTCTTATGAGTGTCCCTATTCAGGTCGTTTTGCTAAATATGTTCCTGCTAGGAGTTAAAAATTTTTGAAATTTTTGAGGATTTTCGAGTCAGAAATTCACATATTTCACATTTAAAGACTTCCTGTTGATTTTGGGGCGGGGCTTCAAGAGGCTTTTTTGTGGGGCCTGCAGAGATACATTTGGGTTATTAATTTGGTGCAGCTAGGTATAACACAGCCTGAGTTATGATGAATTAAAGTTTCATGAGGTTCGTTAATTATGATGTTTACGTCAACTTTGACCCCCAATAGATCACTGGGACTCCGGTGATTTTGAAATCTTTTCGCAATTTAGCATCGGGCAAGGGTCTTCTGTTTTTGAGAAGTGGTTTGACGTCCCTGGCGTAAAAACTCTAGGACGAGTTCGTCGAAATGCGAAAAGATGGTTTTGGCGGTTTTAGGCACTAATTCCAACATGGCCGACTTCCTGTTGATTTTGGCCAATGACATACAATTGCATTTATGTGCGCCTTGGGCCATTACATGTTGTCCGGAAATTTCAGGCTTCTAGCCCAATTTTTGAGCATGCATTTCCTGAAAAACAGTTTTTGGCCATAGGGGGCGCAATTTTGGAGATCAAATCCTGAACCACTGATACATTAAAATTTCTTGCAGGTCATAAGGGTACGCAAACTTTTTCATCTTTTGCATGACGGGAAGGGGGTCAAAAGTGCCAAAAAAGAACGAGAATGAGAATAATAATAATAACAATAAAAATCATACCGATTACAATAGGGCTTCGCACCACTCGGTGCTCGGGCCCTAATAAGAATAAAAATCATACCGATTACAATAGGGCTTCGCACCACTCGGTGCTCGGGCCCTAATTAAAACTGCAAGCAGTGATGACCGGGCCCTCGCACCTCCGTGCTGCTCGGCGTGCTGGCGACCGCGTGAGAGAACGCGCCGCGGTCTCCTCCTCTTCGGGGCGCGCGGCACAGCGATAGCTGTCGCCGGAAGCGCGGAAGTTGCCGCTATATTGTAGAGGACCATGAGGCTATATTGTAGAGCACCATGAGCTGTACATGTGTAATCAATTTCAAGTCAATCAGAGTCGGGTGATTTTTGTGGCGCCCCCTATGGGTTAAGTGCGATAAGCCTCGAGGGACATGCTACCGCATGACTTCTGCACATACCCAGCAAGTTTGATGATGATAGGACCTACGGTTAAGGAGTTATGGCTAATTTGTGGATAGGCGGCGCCCCCTATGGGTTCATCGCGATAAGCTTCGAGGGACATGCTACCACATGACTTCTGCACATACCCAGCAAGTTTGATGATGATAGGACCTACGGTTAAGGAGTTATGGCCAATTTGTGGATAGGCGGCGCCCCCTATGGGTTCATCGCGATAAGCTTAGAGGGACATGCTACCACATGACTTCTGCACATACCCAGCAAGTTTGATGATGATAGGACCTATGGTTAAGGAGTTATGGCCAATTTGTGGATAGGCCTGCCCCTGTGGCGCCCCCTATGGGTTAATCGCGATAAGCTTCGAGGGACATGCTCCCACATGACTTCTGCACATACCAAGCAAGTTTGATGATGATAGGACCTACGGTTAAGGAGTTATGGCCAATTTATGGATAGGCGGCGCCCCCTATGGGTTAATTGTGATAAGCCTCGAGGGACATGCTACCACATGACTTCTGCACATACCCAGCAAGTTTGATGATGATAGGACCTATGGTTAAGGAGTTATGGCCAATTTGTGGATAGGCGGCGCCCCCTATGGGTACATCGCGATAAGCCTCGAGGGACATGCTACCACATGACTTCTGCACATACCCAGCAAGTTTGATGATGATAGGACCTATGGTTAAGGAGTTATGGCCAATTTGTGGATAGCCCCGCCCCTGTGGCGCCCCCTATGGGTTAATCGCGATAAGCATCGAGGGACATGCTACCGCATGACTTCTGCACACACCCAGCAAGTTTGATGATGATAGGACCTATGGTTAAGGAGTTATGGCCAACGTGTTATTAAGCCCCGCCCCTGTGGCGCCCCCTATGGGTAAGCCTCGACAAGCTTAGAGGGCCACGCTACTACATGTCTTCTGGACTTATCCTGCAAGTTTCATGATGATAGGACCTATGGTCAATGAGTTATGGCCAACGTGTTATCAAGCCCCGCCCCTGCGTAAACATTTTAGTCACTGGCGGCCATGTCTTTGAAGCTATCCTACTAATATTTTTCGGAGACGTGCGTCATAGTCCCCCGGGGCTTCGTGAGACATTTGGTGTTGATAGAGTAAAACTTGAAAAAGTTGTGGATAAAACCCTGTTTTTCAGTTTATGCCAATTAGCCGCAAGTATTTCCAGGTTGACTCTCATGGTCCAAGAGGCTTTTTCGTAGAGCACCTTAAAATACACCTGTGTGAGAAATTTCAAGTCAATCGGACTTACGGTGTGCGGGGCGCGGCCTCTCAAACTTTCTTCAGTCGGGGCTTAACAGCGCCCCCTAGCGGAAATTAAAAAAAAATTCCTCGGAGCGGAATTGTAGAGCACCATGAGCTGTACATGTGCAATCAATTTCAAGTCAATCGGAGTCGGGTGACTTTTGTGGCGCCCCCTATGGGTTGATCGCGATAAGCTTGGAGGGACATGCTAACACATGACTTCTGCACATACCCAGCAAGTTTGATGATGATAGGACCTACGGTTAAGGAGTTATGGCCAATTTGTGGATAGGCCCCGCCCCTGTGGCGCCCCCTATGGGCTAATCGCGATAAGCTTCGAAGGGACATGCTACCACATGACTACTGCACATACCCAGCAAGTTTGATGATGATAGGACCTATGGTTAAGGAGTTATGGCCAACGTGTTATTAAGCCCCGCCCCTGTGGCGCCCCATATGGGTTCATCGCGATAAGCTTCTAAGGGACATGCTACCACATGACTTCTGCACATACCCAGCAAGTTTGATGATGATAGGACCTACGGTTAAGGAGTTATGGCCAATCTGTGGATAGGCCCCGCCCCTGTGGCGCCCCCTATGGGCTAATCGCGATAAGCTTCGAAGGGACATGCTACCACATGACTACTGCACATACCCAGCAAGTTTGATGATGATAGGACCTACGGTTAAGGAGTTATGGCCAACGTGTTATTAAGCCCCGCCCCTGTGGCGCCCCCTATGGGTTCATCGCGATAAGCTTCTAAGGGACATGCTACCACATGACTTCTGCACATACCCAGCAAGTTTGATGATGATAGGACCTATGGTTAAGGAGTTATGGCCAACGTGTTATTAAGCCCCGCCCCTATTCACATACTTCACATTTAAAGACTTCCTGTTGATTTTGGGGCGGGGCTTCAAGAGTCTTTTTTGTGGGGCCTGCAAAGATACATTTGGGGTTGTAATTTGGTGCAGCTAGGTATAACACAGCCTGAGCTATGATGAATTAAAGTTTCATGAGGAGCGTATTTACGCGACACTTTGACCCCCAATAGATCCCTGGTTCTCTGTTAAGTTTGAAATCTTTCCGCAATTTAGCATCGGGCAAGGGTCTTTTGTATTTGAGAAGTGGTTTGACGTCCCTGGCGCAAAAACTCTAGGACAAGTTCGTCGAAATGCGAAAAGATGTAAAGTGGCGGTTTTAGGCACTAATTCCAACATGGCCGACTTCCTGTTGATTTTGGCCAATGATATACAATCGCATTTATGTGCGCCTTGGGCCATTACATGTTGTCCGGAAATTTCAGGCTTCTAGCCCAATTTTTGAGCATGCATTTCCCGAAAAACTATTTTTGGCCATAGGGGGCGCTATTTTAATGCACAAATCCTGAACCACTGATACATTAAATTTTTTTGCAGGTCTGATGGGTACGCCACATATTTTCAACTTTTGTATGACGGTAAGGGGGTCAAAAGTGCCAAAGAAGTGTCGGAATAAAAAGAATAATAATAATTAAAACTGCAAGCAGTGATGACCGGGCCCTCGCACCTCCGTGCTGCTCGGCGTGCTGGCGACCGCGTGAGAGAACGCGCCGCGGTCTCCTCCTCTTCGGGGCGCGCGGCACAGCGATAGCTGTCGCCGGAAGCGCGGAAGTTGCCGCTATATTGTAGAGGACCATGAGTCTATATTGTAGAGCACCATGAGCTGTACATGTGTTATCAATTTCAAGTCAATCAGAGTCGGGTGATTTTTGTGGCGCCCCCTATGGGTTAATTGCGATAAGCCTCGAGGGACATGCTACCACATGACTTCTGCACATACCCAGCAAGTTTGATGATGATAGGACCTACGGTTAAGGAGTTATGGCTAATTTGTGGATAGGCGGCGCCCCCTATGGGTTCATCGCGATAAGCTTCGAGGGACATGCTACCACATGACTTCTGCACATACCCAGCAAGTTTGATGATGATAGGACCTACGGTTAAGGAGTTATGGCCAATTTGTGGATAGGCGGCGCCCCCTATGGGTTCATCGCGATAAGCTTGGAGGGACATGCTACCACATGACTTCTGCACATACCCAGCAAGTTTGATGATGATAGGACCTATGGTTAAGGAGTTATGGCCAATTTGTGGATAGGCCTGCCCCTGTGGCGCCCCCTATGGGTTAATTGCGATAAGCCTCGAGGGACATGCTCCCACATGACTTCTGCACATACCCAGCAAGTTTGATGATGATAGGACCTATGGTTAAGGAGTTATGGCCAATTTGTGGATAGGTGGCGCCCCCTATGGGTTCATCGCGATAAGCCTCGAGGGACATGCTACCACATGACTTCTGCACATACCCAGCAATTTTGATGATGATAGGACCTATGGTTAAGGAGTTATGGCCAATTTGTGGATAGGCGGCGCCCCCTATGGGTTCATCGCGATAAGCTTCGAGGGACATGCTACCACATGACTTCTGCACATACCCAGCAAGTTTGATGATGATAGGACCTATGGTTAAGGAGTTATGGCCAATTTGTGGATAGGCGGCGCCCCCTATGGGTTCATCGCGATAAGCTACGAGGGACATGCTACCACATGACTTCTGCACATACCCAGCAAGTTCGATGACGATAGGACCTACGGTTAAGGAGTTATGGCCAATTTGTGGATAGCCCCGCCCCTGTGGCGCCCCCTATGGGTTCATCGCGATAAGCATCGAGGGACATGCTACCGCATGACTTCTGCAAACACCCAGCAAGTTTGATGATGATAGGACCTATGGTTAAGGAGTTATGGCCAACGTGTTATTAAGCCCCGCCCCTGTGGCGCCCCAAATGGGTTCATCGCGATAAGCATCTAAGGGACATGCTACCACATGACTTCTGCACATACCCAGCAAGTTTGATGATGATAGGACCTACGGTTAAGGAGTTATGGCCAATTTGTGGATAGCCCCGCCCCTGTGGCGCCCCCTATGGGTTAATCGCGATAAGCTTCAAGGTACATGCTACCACATGACTTCTGCACATACCCAGCAAGTTTGATGATGATAGGACCTACGGTTAAGGAGTTATGGCCAATTTGTGGATAGGCGGCGCCCCCTATGGGTTCATCGCGATCAGGTTAGAGGGACATGCTACCACATGACTTCTGCACATACCCAGCAAGTTTGATGATGATAGGACCTACGGTTAAGGAGTTATGGCCTATTTGTGGATAGGCGGCGCCCCCTATGGGTTCATCGCGATAAGCTTCGAGGGACATGCTACCACATGACTTCTGCACATACCCAGCAAGTTTGATGATGATAGGACCTACGGTTAAGGAGTTATGGCCAATTTGTGGATAGGCGGTGCCCCCTATGGGTTCATCGCGATAAGCTTAGAGGGACATGCTACCACATGACTTCTGCACATACCCAGCAAGTTTGATGATGATAGGACCTACGGTTAAGGAGTTATGGCCAATTTATGGATAGGCGGCGCCCCCTATGGGTTAATCGCGATAAGCCTCGAGGGACATGCTACCACATGACTTCTGCACATACCCAGCAAGTTTGATGATGATAGGACCTACGGTTAAGGAGTTATGGCCAATTTGTGGATAGGCGGCGCCCCCTATGGGTTCATCGCGATAAGCTTCGAGAGACATGCTACCACATGACTTCTGCACATACCCAGCAAGTTTGATGATGATAGGACCTATGGTTAAGGAGTTATGGCCAATTTGTGGATAGGCGGCGCCCCCTATGGGTTCATCGCGATAAGCTACGAGGGACATGCTACCACATGACTTCTGCACATACCCAGCAAGTTTGATGATGATAGGATCTATGGTTAAGGAGTTATGGCCAACGTGTTATTAAGCCCCGCCCCTTTGGCGCCCCCTATGGGTTAATCGTAATTAGCTTAGAGGGACATGCTACCACATGACTTCTGCACATACCCAGCAAGTTTGATGATGATAAGACCTATGGTTAAGGAGTTATGGCCAACGTGTTATTAAGCCCCGCCCCTTTGGCGCCCCCAATGGGTTAATCGTGATTAGCTTAGAGGGACATGCTACCACATGACTCCGCACATACCCAGCAAGTTTGATGATGATAGGACCTATGGTTAAGGAGTTATGGCCAATTTGTGGATAGGCCCCGCCCCTGTGGCGCCCCCTATGGGTTAATCGCCATAAGCTTCGAAGGGACATGCTACCACATGACTTCTGCACATACCCAGCAAGTTTGATGATGATAGGACCTATGGTTAAGGAGTTATGGCCAACGTGTTATTAAGCCCCGCCCCTACGTAAAGTTTTTGGTCAATGGCGGCCATGTTTGTTGGCGCTCTCACTTTTTCTTAATATTATTGTGTGGGCTTACTCAGGCCTTGGGTCTCATTAAGCCTATCAAATGTTGAGAAGATCTGACTGAGTATAGTGGAGTTACAGCAACTTGGCGTCAACTTCGAAGACGCCAAGCTACAGCAAAGGCGTTTTGACAGATGGCGCTCTCACTTTGTATGAATATTAGTGTTTGGGCTTTCTCAGGCCTTGGGTGTCATTTACCATACCAAATTTGGAGAAGATGAGACAAAGTATGATGGAGTTAGGGCAACTTCCTGTTTTTTTGGCGAATATTGCTAAAAGGAACACTTCCTGTTGATTTTGGGGCGGGGCGTCAAGAGGCTTTTTTGTTTGTACTGGGATTGTACATTGCTGTATAAAATTGTGTGGTTCTAAGTATAACACAGCCTGAGTTATTATCATTCAAAGGGTTCATCAGGTTAATTTTTGATGTTTTTTAGCGAATGTGGCGCCCGTTCTGCAAGACGGTTATTCCGGATAAATCGAGCTTTCGGGTATATCATCTTTCATGTCGGAGGACGTACCCTATCATGTTTTTGTTTGCACAAAAAGTTGTTATGAGTCCACTTTGCTCTGCAATCCTGCTGAGTAATGTGGAGTTCTGACTTTAGGCGCCATGTTGGCGAATATTGGCTCCCAACACGTCATACTTATTCGGAATCAAACAAAAAAATTATTGGTATATCTTCCATGTCTTATGAGTGTCCCTATTCAGGTCGTTTTGCTAAATATGTTCCTGCTAGGAGTTAAAAATTTTTGAAATTTTTGAGGATTTTCGAGTCAGAAATTCACATATTTCACATTTAAAGACTTCCTGTTGATTTTGGGGCGGGGCTTCAAGAGGCTTTTTTGTGGGGCCTGCAGAGATACATTTGGGTTATTAATTTGGTGCAGCTAGGTATAACACAGCCTGAGTTATGATGAATTAAAGTTTCATGAGGTTCGTTAATTATGATGTTTACGTCAACTTTGACCCCCAATAGATCACTGGGACTCCGGTGATTTTGAAATCTTTTCGCAATTTAGCATCGGGCAAGGGTCTTCTGTTTTTGAGAAGTGGTTTGACGTCCCTGGCGTAAAAACTCTAGGACGAGTTCGTCGAAATGCGAAAAGATGGTTTTGGCGGTTTTAGGCACTAATTCCAACATGGCCGACTTCCTGTTGATTTTGGCCAATGACATACAATTGCATTTATGTGCGCCTTGGGCCATTACATGTTGTCCGGAAATTTCAGGCTTCTAGCCCAATTTTTGAGCATGCATTTCCTGAAAAACAGTTTTTGGCCATAGGGGGCGCAATTTTGGAGATCAAATCCTGAACCACTGATACATTAAAATTTCTTGCAGGTCATAAGGGTACGCAAACTTTTTCATCTTTTGCATGACGGGAAGGGGGTCAAAAGTGCCAAAAAAGAACGAGAATGAGAATAATAATAATAACAATTAAAACTGCAAGCAGTGATGACCGGGCCCTCGCACCTCCGTGCTGCTCGGCGTGCTGGCGACCGCGTGAGAGAACGCGCCGCGGTCTCCTCCTCTTCGGGGTGTGTGGCACAGCGATAGCTGTCGCCGGAAGCGCGGAAGTTGCTGCTATATTGTAGAGGACCATGAAGCTATATTGTAGAACACCTTGAGCTGTACATGTGTAATCAATTTCAAGTCAATCAGAGTCGGGTGATTTATGTGAAGCCCCCTATGGGTTAATGGCGATAAGCCTCGAGGGACATGCTACCACATGACTTCTGCACTTACCCAGCAAGTTTGATGATGATAGGACCTACGGTTAAGGAGTTATGGCCAATTTGTGGATAGGCCTGCCCCTGTGGCGCCCCCTATGGGTTAATCGCGATAAGCTTTGAGGGACATTCTCCCACAAGACTTCTGCACATACCCAGCAAGTTTGATGATGATAGGACCTACGGTTAAGGAGTTATGGCCAATTTGTGGATAGGCGGCGCCCCCTATGGGTTAATCGCGATAAGCTTACAGGGACATGCTACCACATGACTTCTGCACATACCCAGCAAGTTTGATGATGATAGGACCTATGGTTAAGGAGTTATGGCCAATTTATGGATAGGCGGCGCCCCCTATGGGTTCATCGCGATAAGCCTCGAGGGACATGCTACCACATGACTTCTGCACATACCCAGCAAGTTTGATGATGATAGGACCTATGGTTAAGGAGTTATGGCCAATTTGTGGATAGGCGGCGCCCCCTATGGGTTCATCGCGATAAGCTTCGAGGGACATGCTACCACATGACTTCTGCACATACCCAGCAAGTTTGATGATGATAGGACCTATGGTTAAGCAGTTATGGCCAATTTGTGGATAGGCGGCGCCCCCTATGGGTTAATCGCGATAAGCCTCGAGGGACATGCTACCACATGACTTCTGCACATACCCAGCAAGTTTGATGATGATAGGACCTATGGTTAAGGAGTTATGGCCAATTTGTGGATAGGCGGCGCCCCCTATGGGTTCATCGCGATAAGCTTCGAGGGACATGCTACCACATGACTTCTGCACACACCCAGCAAGTTTGATGATGATAGGACCTACGGTTAAGGAGTTATGGCCAATTTGTGGATAGCCCCGCCCCTGTGGCGCCCCCTATGGGTTAATCGCGATAAGCATCGAGGGACATGCTACCGCATGACTTCTGCACACACCCAGCAAGTTTGATGATGATAGGACCTACGGTTAAGGAGTTATGGCCAACGTGTTATTAAGCCCCGCCCCTGTGGCGCCCCCTATGGGTAAGCCTCGACAAGCTTAGAGGGCCACGCTACTACATGTCTTCTGGACTTATCCTGCAAGTTTCATGATGATAGGACCTATGGTCAATGAGTTATGGCCAACGTGTTATCAAGCCCCGCCCCTGCGTAAACATTTTAGTCACTGGCGGCCATGTCTTTGAAGCAATCCTACTAATATTTTTCGGAGACGTGCGTCATAGTCCCCCGGGGCTTCGTGAGACATTTGGTGTTGATAGAGTAAAACTTGAAAAAGTTGTGGATAAAACCCTGTTTTTCAGTTTATGCCAATTAGCCGCAAGTATTTCCAGGTTGACTCTCATGGTCCAAGAGGCTTTTTCGTAGAGCACCTTAAAATACACCTGTGTGAGAAATTTCAAGTCAATCGGACTTACGGTGTGCGGGGCGCGGCCTCTCAAACTTTCTTCAGTCGGGGCTTAACAGCGCCCCCTAGCGGAAATTAAAAAAAAATTCCTCGGAGCGGAATTGTAGAGCACCATGAGCTGTACATGTGCAATCAATTTCAAGTCAATCGGAGTCGGGTGACTTTTGTGGCGCCCCCTATGGGTTGATCGCGATAAGCTTGGAGGGACATGCTAACACATGACTTCTGCACATACCCAGCAAGTTTGATGATGATAGGACCTACGGTTAAGGAGTTATGGCCAATTTGTGGATAGGCCCCGCCCCTGTGGCGCCCCCTATGGGCTAATCGCGATAAGCTTCGAAGGGACATGCTACCACATGACTACTGCACATACCCAGCAAGTTTGATGATGATAGGACCTATGGTTAAGGAGTTATGGCCAACGTGTTATTAAGCCCCGCCCCTGTGGCGCCCCCTATGGGTTCATCGCGATAAGCTTCTAAGGGACATGCTACCACATGACTTCTGCACATACCCAGCAAGTTTGATGATGATAGGACCTATGGTTAAGGAGTTATGGCCAACGTGTTATTAAGCCCCGCCCCTATTCACATATTTCACATTTAAAGACTTCCTGTTGATTTTGGGGCGGGGCTTCAAGAGGCGTTTTTGTGGGGCCTGCAAAGATACATTTGGGGTTGTAATTTGGTGCAGCTAGGTATAACACAGCCTGAGCTATGATGAATTAAAGTTTCATGAGGAGCGTATTTACGCGACACTTTGACCCCCAATAGATCCCTGGTTCTCTGTTAAGTTTGAAATCTTTCCGCAATTTAGCATCGGGCAAGGGTCTTTTGTATTTGAGAAGTGGTTTGACGTCCCTGGCGCAAAAACTCTAGGACTAGTTCGTCGAAATGCGAAAAGATGTAAAGTGGCGGTTTTAGGCACTAATTCCAACATGGCCGACTTCCTGTTGATTTTGGCCAACGATATACAATTGCATTTATGTGCGCCTTGGGCCATTACATGTTGTCCGGAAATTTCAGGCTTCTAGCCCAATTTTTGAGCATGCATTTCCCGAAAAACTGTTTTTGGCCATAGGGGGCGCAATTTTAATGCACAAATCCTGAACCACTGATACATTAAATTTTTTTGCAGGTCTGATGGGTACGCCACATATTTTCAACTTTTGTATGACGGTAAGGGGGTCAAAAGTGCCAAAGAAGTGTCGGAATAAAAAGAATAATAATAATAATAATAATAAGAATAAAAATCATACCGATTACAATAGGGTCTTCGCACCACTCGGTGCTCGGGCCCTAATAAAAATCATACCGATTACAATAGGGCTTCGCACCACTCGGTGCTCGGGCCCTAATTAAAACTGCAAGCAGTGATGACCGGGCCCTCGCACCTCCGTGCTGCTCGGCGTGCTGGCGACCGCGTGAGAGGACGCGCCGCGGTCTCCTCCTCTTCGGAGTGTGTGGCAAAGCGATAGCTGTCGCCGGAAGCGCGGAAGTTGCTGCTATATTGTAGAGGACCATGAAGCTATATTGTAGAGCACCTTGAGCTGTACATGTGTAATCAATTTCAAGTCAATCAGAGTCGGGTGATTTATGTGAAGCCCCCTATGGGTTAATGGCGATAAGCCTCGAGGGACATGATACCACATGACTTCTGCACTTACCCAGCAAGTTTGATGATGATAGGACCTACGGTTAAGGAGTTATGGCCAATTTGTGGATAGGCCTGCCCCTGCGGCGCCCCCTATGGGTTAATCGCGATAAGCTTCGAGGGACATGCTCCCACATGACTTCTGCACATACCCAGCAAGTTTGATGATGATAGGACCTACGGTTAAGGAGTTATGGCCAATTTGTGGATAGGCGGCGCCCCCTATGGGTTCGTCGCGATAAGTTTCGAGGGACATGCTACCACATGACTTCTGCACATACCCAGCAAGTTTGATGATGATAGGACCTATGGTTAAGGAGTTATGGCCAATTTATGGATAGGCGGCGCCCCCTATGGGTTCATCGCGAAAAGCCTCGAGGGACATGCTACCACATGACTTCTGCACATACCCAGCAAGTTTGATGATGATAGGACCTATGGTTAAGGAGTTATGGCCAATTTGTGGATAGGCGGCGCCCCCTATGGGTTCATCGCGATAAGCTTCGAGGGACATGCTACCACATGACTTCTGCACATACCCAGCAAGTTTGATGATGATAGGATCTATGGTTAAGCAGTTATGGCCAATTTGTGGATAGGCGGCGCCCCCTATGGGTTAATCGCGATAAGCCTCGAGGGACATGCTACCACATGACTTCTGCACATACCCAGCAAGTTTGATGATGATAGGACCTACGGTTAAGGAGTTATGGCCAATTTGTGGATAGGCGGCGCCCCCTATGGGTTCATCGCGATAAGCTTCGAGGGACATGCTACCACATGACTTCTGCACACACCCAGCAAGTTTGATGATGATAGGACCTACGGTTAAGGAGTCATGGCCAATTTGTGGATAGCCCCGCCCCTGTGGCGCCCCCTATGGGTTAATCGCGATAAGCATCGAGGGACATGCTACCGCATGACTTCTGCACACACCCAGCAAGTTTGATGATGATAGGACCTACGGTTAAGGAGTTATGGCCAACGTGTTATTAAGCCCCGCCCCTGTGGCGCCCCCTATGGGTAAGCCTCGACACGCTTAGAGGGCCACGCTACTACATGTCTTCTGGCCTTATCCTGCAAGTTTCATGATGATAGGACCTATGGTCAATGAGTTTTGGCCAACGTGTTATCAAGCCCCGCCCCTGCGTAAACATTTTAGTCACTGGCGGCCATGTCTTTGAAGCTATCCTACTAATATTTTTCGGAGACGTGCGTAATAGTCCCCCGGGGCTTCGTGAGACATTTGGTGTTGATAGAGTAAAACTTGAAAAAGTTGTGGATAAAACCCTGTTTTTCAGTTTATGCCAATTAGCCGCAAGTATTTCCAGGTTGACTCTCATGGTCCAAGAGGCTTTTTCGTAGAGCACCTTAAAATACACCTGTGTGAGAAATTTCAAGTCAATCGGACTTACGGTGTGCGGGGCGCGGCCTCTCAAACTTTCTTCAGTCGGGGCTTAACAGCGCCCCCTAGCGGAAATTAAAAAAAAATTCCTCTCAGCGGAATTGTAGAGCACCATGAGCTGTACATGTGCAATCAATTTCAAGTCAATCGGAGTCGGGTGACTTTTGTGGCGCCCCCTATGGGTTGATCGCGATAAGCTTGGAGGGACATGCTAACACATGACTTCTGCACATACCCAGCAAGTTTGATGATGATAGGACCTATGGTTAAGGAGTTATGGCCAACGTGTTATTAAGCCCCGCCCCTGTGGCGCCCCCTATGGGTAAGCCTCGACAAGCTTAGAGGGCCACGCTACTACATGTCTTCTGGACTTATCCTGCAAGTTTCATGATGATAGGACCTATGGTCAATGAGTTATGGCCAACGTGTTATCAAGCCCCGCCCCTGCGTAAACATTTTAGTCACTGGCGGCCATGTCTTTGAAGCTATCCTACTAATATTTTTCGGAGACGTGCGTCATAGTCCCCCGGGGCTTCGTGAGACATTTGGTGTTGATAGAGTAAAACTTGAAAAAGTTGTGGATAAAACCCTGTTTTTCAGTTTATGCCAATTAGCCGCAAGTATTTCCAGGTTGACTCTCATGGTCCAAGAGGCTTTTTCGTAGAGCACCTTAAAATACACCTGTGTGAGAAATTTCAAGTCAATCGGACTTACGGTGTGCGGGGCGCGGCCTCTCAAACTTTCTTCAGTCGGGGCTTAACAGCGCCCCCTAGCGGAAATTAAAAAAAAATTCCTCGGAGCGGAATTGTAGAGCACCATGAGCTGTACATGTGCAATCAATTTCAAGTCAATCGGAGTCGGGTGACTTTTGTGGCGCCCCCTATGGGTTGATCGCGATAAGCTTGGAGGGACATGCTAACACATGACTTCTGCACATACCCAGCAAGTTTGATGATGATAGGACCTACGGTTAAGGAGTTATGGCCAATTTGTGGATAGGCCCCGCCCCTGTGGCGCCCCCTATGGGCTAATCGCGATAAGCTTCGAAGGGACATGCTACCACATGACTACTGCACATACCCAGCAAGTTTGATGATGATAGGACCTATGGTTAAGGAGTTATGGCCAACGTGTTATTAAGCCCCGCCCCTGTGGCGCCCCCTATGGGTTCATCGCGATAAGCTTCTAAGGGACATGCTACCACATGACTTCTGCACATACCCAGCAAGTTTGATGATGATAGGACCTATGGTTAAGGAGTTATGGCCAACGTGTTATTAAGCCCCGCCCCTGTGGCGCCCCCTATGGGTTAATCGCGAATAAGCTTAGAGGGACATGCTACCACATGACTTCTGCACATACCCAGCAAGTTTGATGATGATAGGACCTATGGTTAAGGAGTTATGGCCAACGTGTTATTAAGCCCCGCCCCTATTTACATATTTCACATTTAAAGACTTCCTGTTGATTTTGGGGCGGGGCTTCAAGAGGCTTTTTTGTGGGGCCTGCAAAGATACATTTGGGGTTGTAATTTGGTGCAGCTAGGTATAACACAGCCTGAGCTATGATGAATTGAAGTTTCATGAGGTGCGTATTTACGCGACACTTTGACCCCAAAAAGATCACTGGTTCTCTATTAAGTTTGAAATCTTTTCGCAATTTATCATCGGGCAAGGGTCTTTTGTATTTGAGAAGTGGTTTGACGTCCCTGGCGTAAAAACTGTAGGACGAGTTCGTCGAAATGCGAAAAGATGGTTTTGGCGGTTTTAGGCACTAATTCCAACATGGCCGACTTCCTGTTGATTTTGGCCAATGACATACATTTGCATTTGTGTGCGCCTTGGGCCATTACATGTTGTCCGGAAATTTCAGGCTTCTAGCCCAATTTTTGAGCATGCATTTCCTGAAAAACAGTTTTTGGCCATAGGGGGCGCTATTTTAATGCACAAATCCTGAACCACTGATACATTAAATTTTTTTGCAGGTCATAAGGGTACGCCACATATTTTCAACTTTTGCATGACGGTAAGGGGGTCAAAAGTGCCGAAGAAGTGTCGGAAAAAGAATAATAAGAATAAAACTCCTACCGGTTTCAATAGGGCTTCGCACCACTCGGTGCTCGGGCCCTAATTAAAACTGCAAGCA
Source organism: Hyperoplus immaculatus (assembly GCA_949357725.1). Lineage (NCBI taxonomy): Eukaryota > Metazoa > Chordata > Actinopteri > Uranoscopiformes > Ammodytidae > Hyperoplus > Hyperoplus immaculatus. The sequence goes on along the minus strand of OX442351.1, from coordinate 11,459,704 downwards.
GTGATGACCGGGCCCTCGCACCTCCGTGCTGCTCGGCGTGCTGGCGACCGCGTGAGAGAACGCGCCGCGGTCTCCTCCTCTTCGGGGTGTGTGGCACAGCGATAGCTGTCGCCGGAAGCGCGGAAGTTGCTGCTATATTGTAGAGGACCATGAAGCTATATTGTAGAGCACCTTGAGCTGTACATGTGTAATCAATTTCAAGTCAATCAGAGTCGGGTGATTTATGTGAAGCCCCCTATGGGTTAATGGCGATAAGCCTCGAGGGACATGCTACCACATGACTTCTGCACTTACCCAGCAAGTTTGATGATGATAGGACCTACGGTTAAGGAGTTATGGCCAATTTGTGGATAGGCCTGCCCCTGTGGCGCCCCCTATGGGTTAATCGCGATAAGCTTCGAGGGACATTCTCCCACATGACTTCTGCACATACCCAGCAAGTTTGATGATGATAGGACCTATGGTTAAGGAGTTATGGCCAATATGTGGATAGGCGGCGCCCCCTATGGGTTAATCGCGATAAGCTTACAGGGACATGCTACCACATGACTTCTGCACATACCCAGCAAGTTTGATGATGATAGGACCTATGGTTAAGGAGTTATGGCCAATTTATGGATAGGCGGCGCCCCCTATGGGTTCATCGCGATAAGCCTCGAGGGACATGCTACCACATGACTTCTGCACATACCCAGCAAGTTTGATGATGATAGGACCTATGGTTAAGGAGTTATGGCCGATTTGTGGATAGGCGGCGCCCCCTATGGGTTCATCGCGATAAGCTTCGAGGGACATGCTACCACATGACTTCTGCACATACCCAGCAAGTTTGATGATGATAGGACCTATGGTTAAGCAGTTATGGCCAATTTGTGGATAGGCGGCGCCCCCTATGGGTTAATCGCGATAAGCCTCGAGGGACATGCTACCACATGACTTCTGCACATACCCAGCAAGTTTGATGATGATAGGACCTACGGTTAAGGAGTTATGGCCAATTTGTGGATAGGCGGCGCCCCCTATGGGTTCATCGCGATAAGCTTCGAGGGACATGCTACCACATGACTTCTGCACATACCCAGCAAGTTTGATGATGATAGGACCTACGGTTAAGGAGTTATGGCCAATTTGTGGATAGCCCCGCCCCTGTGGCACCCCCTATGGGTTAATCGCGATAAGCATCGAGGGACATGCTACCGCATGACTTCTGCACACACCCAGCAAGTTTGATGATGATAGGACCTACGGTTAAGGAGTTATGGCCAACGTGTTATTAAGCCCCGCCCCTGTGGCGCCCCCTATGGGTAAGCCTCGACAAGCTTAGAGGGCCACGCTACTACATGTCTTCTGGACTTATCCTGCAAGTTTCATGATGATAGGACCTATGGTCAATGAGTTATGGCCAACGTGTTATCAAGCCCCGCCCCTGCGTAAACATTTTAGTCACTGGCGGCCATGTCTTTGAACCTATCCTACTAATATTTTTCGGAGACGTGCGTCATAGTCCCCCGGGGCTTCGTGAGACATTTGGTGTTGATAGAGTAAAACTTGAAAAAGTTGTGGATAAAACCCTGTTTTTCAGTTTATGCCAATTAGCCGCAAGTATTTCCAGGTTGACTCTCATGGTCCAAGAGGCTTTTTCGTAGAGCACCTTAAAATACACCTGTGTGAGAAATTTCAAGTCAATCGGACTTACGGTGTGCGGGGCGCGGCCTCTCAAACTTTCTTCAGTCGGGGCTTAACAGCGCCCCCTAGCGGAAATTAAAAAAAAATTCCTCTCAGCGGAATTGTAGAGCACCATGAGCTGTACATGTGCAATCAATTTCAAGTCAATCGGAGTCGGGTGACTTTTGTGGCGCCCCCTATGGGTTGATCGCGATAAGCTTGGAGGGACATGCTAACACATGACTTCTGCACATACCCAGCAAGTTTGATGATGATAGGACCTACAGTTAAGGAGTTATGGCCAATTTGTGGATAGGCCCCGCCCCTGTGGCGCCCCCTATGGGCTAATCGCGATAAGCTTCGAAGGGACATGCTACCACATGACTACTGCACATACCCAGCAAGTTTGATGATGATAGGACCTATGGTTAAGGAGTTATGGCCAACGTGTTTTTAAGCCCCGCCCCTGTGGCGCCCCATATGGGTTCATCGCGATAAGCTTCTAAGGGACATGCTACCACATGACTTCTGCACATACCCAGCAAGTTTGATGATGATAGGACCTATGGTTAAGGAGTTATGGCCAACGTGTTATTAAGCCCCGCCCCTGTGGCGCCCCCTATGGGTAAGCCTCGACAAGCTTAGAGGGCCACGCTACTACATGTCTTCTGCACTTATCCTGCAAGTTTCATGATGATAGGACCTATGGACAATGAGTTATGGCCAACGTGTTATCAAGCCCCGCCCCTGCGTAAACATTTTAGTCACTGGCGGCCATGTCTTTGAAGCTATCCTACTAATATTTTTCGGAGACGTGCGTCATAGTCCCCCGGGGCTTCGTGAGACATTTGGTGTTGATAGAGTAAAACTTGAAAAAGTTGTGGATAAAACCCTGTTTTTCAGTTTATGCCAATTAGCCGCAAGTATTTCCAGGTTGACTCTCATGGTCCAAGAGGCTTTTTCGTAGAGCACCTTAAAATACACCTGTGTGAGAAATTTCAAGTCAATCGGACTTACGGTGTGCGGGGCGCGGCCTCTCAAACTTTCTTCAGTCGGGGCTTAACAGCGCCCCCTAGCGGAAATTAAAAAAAAATTCCTCGGAGCGGAATTGTAGAGCACCATGAGCTGTACATGTGCAATCAATTTCAAGTCAATCGGAGTCGGGTGACTTTTGTGGCGCCCCCTATGGGTTGATTGCAATAAGCTTGGAGGGACATGCTAACACATGACTTCTGCACATACCCAGCAAGTTTGATGATGATAGGACCTACGGTTAAGGAGTTATGGCCAATTTGTGGATAGGCCCCGCCCCTGTGGCGCCCCCTATGGGCTAATCGCGATAAGCTTCGAAGGGACATGCTACCACATGACTACTGCACATACCCAGCAAGTTTGATGATGATAGGACCTATGGTTAAGGAGTTATGGCCAACGTGTTATTAAGCCCCGCCCCTGTGGCGCCCCCTATGGGCTAATCGCGATAAGCTTCGAAGGGACATGCTACCACATGACTACTGCACATACCCAGCAAGTTTGATGATGATAGGACCTATGGTTAAGGAGTTATGGCCAACGTGTTATTAAGCCCCGCCCCTGTGGCGCCCCCTATGGGTTCATCGCGATAAGCTTCTAAGGGACATGCTACCACATGACTTCTGCACATACCCAGCAAGTTTGATGATGATAGGACCTATGGTTAAGGAGTTATGGCCAACGTGTTATTAAGCCCCGCCCCTATTCACATATTTCACATTTAAAGACTTCCTGTTGATGTTGGGGCGGGGCTTCAAGAGGCTTTTTTGTGGGGCCTGCAAAGATACATTTGGGGTTGTAATTTGGTGCAGCTAGGTATAACACAGCCTGAGCTATGATGAATTAAAGTTTCATGAGGAGCGTATTTACGCGACACTTTGACCCCCAATAGATCCCTGGTTCTCAGTTAAGTTTGAAATCTTTTCGCAATTTAGCATCGGGCAAGGGTCTTTTGTATTTGAGAAGTGGTTTGACGTCCCTGGCGCAAAAACTCTAGGACTAGTTCGTCGAAATGCGAAAAGATGTAAAGTGGCGGTTTTAGGCACTAATTCCAACATGGCCGACTTCCTGTTGATTTTGGCCCTGGACATAAACTTGCATTTATGTGCGCCTTGGGCCATTACATGTTGTCCGGAAATTTCAGGCTTCTAGCCCAATTTTTGAGCATGCATTTCATGAAAAACTGTTTGTGGCCATAGGGGGCGCAATTTTAATGCACAAATCCCGAAACCACTGATACATTAAATTTTTTTGCAGGTCTGATGGGTACGCCACATATTTTCAACTTTTGTATGACGGTAAGGGGGTCAAAAGTGCCAAAGAAGTGTCGGAAAAAGAAAAAAAATAAGAATTAAAACTGCAAGCAGTGATGACCGGGCCCTCGCCCATCCATGCTGCTCGCCGTCCCGGCCGTCCTCGGCGCTCCGGGCGACCGCACAAGAGAACGTGCCTCTTCGGAGCGCGCGGCACAGCAATACCTGTCGCCGGAAGCGCGGAAGTTGCCGCGACGTGCTTGATATGGATGCAAGGACGACCTCAGGCCTGGACTCTTACCAGGAAGGTGAAGTTTGGAGCACATGGACCATTGCAGAGCGAAATTACAGCGAAGCGCGACGCGTGCTTGTGTACGGTCATTACCGTGCGAAAGGCCGTGATTTGCAGTAAATAAACGTCCACATGTGTCTCCAAGTGTCTCTGTAGGCTATTTCAAAGGAAATTAAGCAAGTACACTATTTATAACATTAATCAATTATAGGTTTGCATCACAGAAGGCATATTGGCCTGTAATAATAAAAAAACACCACCTATGTGTACAGTTGTGAAATGTTTTGAATGAAATGCAAACCTCAGTTAATAATTTGCTCTTGTTTCTCTGTCCTGAGATTCACACAGACTGAGTTGTCTTGTTTAAATGTTACAAATTGAGCTAATTAACTGAACTCCGATTTTTTTTGAAGTTGCTGCAGAAGTTATCTCAGCTAATTGTATAATCAAACATCTAATTTTATATTAAGGTGATTGTATGCAGAATGCTCATGCTAGAAACAGTGTTTTTGTACGGATTAATAAAGAAATATTAGCAGGTTCTCAATAGTATTTCAATTTGGGGGGGGGGGGGGGACGCGAAAAAATTTCTATCCCCTAGGTGGGGCATGACAGAAAATAATTGAGAACCACTGGGCTAAAAGAAGTCTTCAGTCCCTCTATTTGTAATGCAATACTGCCATCTAGTGGAAAGTTGAAAACAAAATTTAAAATAGCAGACATTATGTGGATAGAGGTGACAACTTCAAAATGATTTTATTTGTAATTGTACAGACTCTATATCAACATATATTGTGTTATAATATTTTCACTTACTGCAATGCTTCATAATTGAAAAGGTGTAGTTTATCTTAGAGTGTTGTTAATGAAGAATGAATGAGTGAAGAATGATAGTTAGAGAATATAACATATTGATTATTATTAAGTCATTGTTTATAGAGTTATACTGTAGGAGCTGTGTAAATAAATGTTACATGACTTAATAACTTTACTTGTATGACTGCTGTGTTTTAATTTTAAATATTAAATGAGAATAGTCCATTGATAATCTTGAATACATTGGGTTTAAAATTAAAAATGTTAATTAACTTATCTAGCAAAATCTTGTGATATTGGTCTGACAGATGTATTCTGTCTTTAATAAATCTTTTTTCTGACTAAATTTAAGGTAGATTTTGTGACATTTACTGTTAGCAACTATAGTTAATTCCCTTTAGTCAGGCACAAAATAACAGAGTTGCATGTGTGTGTTCATTTAGTCAGTTTATAATAATTCCTTTTCTGAGACCTTCACTCCTCGAAGATTTCCTCTCCCAGTTCTCTGGATTAAGTTGCTGCAGAAGTTATCTCAGCTAATTGTATAATCAAACATCTAATTTTATATTAAGGTGATTGTATGCAGAATGCTCATGCCAGAAACAGTGTTTTTGTACGGATTAATAAATAAATATTAGCAGGTTCTCAATAGTATTTCAATTTGGGGGAGAGGGGGGGGGGCGAAAAATGTCTGTCCCCTGGGGGGGCATGACAGAAAATAATTGAGAACCACTGGGCTAAGCGAAGTCTTCAGTCCCTTTATTTGTAATGCAATACTGCCATTTAGTGGGAGTAGGATGTGTAGATAAATGTATCCAGCAGATGGCAGTCTCTTCCTACTTAATGTAGGAAGAGACTGCTCCCATTCACAGCATGCAGTACCAATGGGTTGGCCACTAGTCCATGCTGGCTGCTCGGAGAAGGCAGCATCCTGGGGGCCTGGTTTTATGGGCGAATATTGCTAAAAAGAACACTTCCTGTTGATTTTGGGGTGGGGTGTCAAGAGGCTTTTTTGTTCGTACTGGGATTGTACATCGCTGTATGAAATTGTGTGGTTCTAAGTACAACACAGCCTTAGTTATGATCAATCAAAGGGTTCATGACGTGCGTTTGTGATGGTTTTTGGCCAATCAGGCGCCGCTGCTGCAAGACGGTTATTCCGGATAAAACAAGCTATCGGGTATATCATCTTCCATGTCGGAGGACGTACCCTATCATGTTTTTGTTTGCACAAAAAGTTGTTATGAGTCCACTTTGCTCTTTAATCCTGCAGAGTAATGTGGAGTTCTGACTTTTATCGCCGTGTTGGCGAATATTGGCTCTCAGCTCGTCATAGTTATTCGGAATCAAACAAAAAAATTATTGGTATATCTTCCATGTCTTATGAGTGTCCCTATTCAGGTCGTTTTGCTAAATATGTTCCTGCTAGGAGTTAAAAATTTTTGAACTTTTTGAGGATTTTCGAGTCAGAAATTCACATATTTCACATTTAAAGACTTCCTGTTGATTTTGGGGCGGGGCTTCAAGAGGCTTTTTTGTGGGGCCTGCAGAGATACATTTGGGTTATTAATTTGGTGCAGCTAGGTATAACACAGCCTGAGCTATGATGAATTAAAGTGTAATGAGGTGCGTATTTACGCGACCTTTGACCCCAAAAAGATCCCTGGTTCTCTAATGAATTTGAAATCTTTTCCGCAATTCCTTATCGGGCAAGGGTCTTTTGTATTTGAGAAGTGGTTTGACGTCCCTGGCATAAAAACTCTAGGACAAGTTCGTCGAAATGCGAAAAGATGTAAAGTGGCGGTTTTAGGCACTAATTCCAACATGGCCGACTTCCTGTTGATTTTGGCCCTGGACATAAAATTGCATTTAGGTGCGCCTTGGGCAATTACATGTTGTCCGGAAATTTCAGGCTTCTAGCCCAATTTTTGAGCATGCATTTCCCGAAAAACTGTTTGTGGCCATAGGGGGCGCAATTGTAATGCACAAATCCTGAACCACTGATACATTGCAATTTTTTGCAGGTCTGACCTGCCTGCAGAGTTTTACAACTTTTCTGGCAGGGGAAGTAGGGGAAAAGTCCCATTTTAGATTCCAAAGTATAATAATAATAATAAAAATCCTACCGGTTACAATAGGGCTTTCGCACATGTCTGTGCTCGGGCCCTAATTAAAACTGCAAGCAGTGATGACCGGGCCCTCGCACCTCCGTGCTGCTCGGCGTGCTGGCGACCGCGTGAGAGAACGCGCCGCGGTCTCCTCCTCTTCGGGGTGTGTGGCAAAGCGATAGCTGTCGCCGGAAGCGCGGAAGTTGCTGCTATATTGTAGAGGACCATGAAGCTATATTGTAGAGCACCTTGAGCTGTACATGTGTAATCAATTTCAAGTCAATCAGAGTCAAGTGATTTATGTGAAGCCCCCTATGGGTTAATGGCGATAAGCCTCGAGGGACATGCTACCACATGACTTCTGCACATACCCAGCAAGTTTGATGATGATAGGACCTACGGTTAAGGAGTTATGGCCAATTTGTGGATAGGCCCGCCCCTGTGGCGCCCCCTATGGGTTAAGCGCGATAAGCTTCGAGGGACATGCTACCGCATGACTTCTGCACACACCCAGCAAGTTTGATGATGATAGGACCTACGGTTAAGGAGTTATGGCCAATTTGTGGATAGGCGGCGCCCCCTATGGGTTAATCGCGATAAGCTTACAGGGACATGCTACCACATGACTTCTGCACATACCCAGCAAGTTTGATGATGATAGGACCTATGGTTAAGGAGTTATGGCCAACGTGTTATCAAGCCCCGCCCCTGCGTAAACATTTTAGTCACTGGCGGCCATGTCTTTGAAGCAATCCTACTAATATTTTTCGGAGACGTGCGTCATAGTCCCCCGGGGCTTCGTGAGACATTTGGTGTTGATAGAGTAAAACTTGAAAAAGTTGTGGATATAACCCTGTTTTTCAGTTTATGCCAATTAGCCGCAAGTATTTCCAGGTTGACTCTCATGGTCCAAGAGGCTTTTTCGTAGAGCACCTTAAAATACACCTGTGTGAGAAATTTCAAGTCAATCGGACTTACGGTGTGCGGGGCGCGGCCTCTCAAACTTTCTTCAGTCGGGGCTTAACAGCGCCCCCTAGCGGAAATTAAAAAAAAATTCCTCGGAGCGGAATTGTAGAGCACCATGAGCTGTACATGTGCAATCAATTTCAAGTCAATCGGAGTCGGGTGACTTTTGTGGCGCCCCCTATGGGTTGATCGCGATAAGCTTGGAGGGACATGCTAACACATGACTTCTGCACATACCCAGCAAGTTTGATGATGATAGGACCTACGGTTAAGGAGTTATGGCCAATTTGTGGATAGGCCCCGCCCCTGTGGCGCCCCCTATGGGCTAATCGCGATAAGCTTCGAAGGGACATGCTACCACATGACTTCTGCACATACCCAGCAAGTTTGATGATGATAGGACCTATGGTTAAGGAGTAATGGCCAACGTGTTATTAAGCCCCGCCCCTGTGGCGCCCCCTATGGGTTAATCGCGATAAGCTTAGAGGGACATGCTACCACATGACTTCTGCACATACCCAGCAAGTTTGATGATGATAGGACCTATGGTTAAGGAGTTATGGCCAACGTGTTATTAAGCCCCGCCCCTGTGGCGCCCCCTATGGGTTAATCGCGAATAAGCTTAGAGGGCCATGCTACCACATGACTTCTGCACATACCCAGCAAGTTTGATGATGATAGGACCTATGGTTAAGGAGTTATGGCCAACGTGTTATTAAGCCCCGCCCCTATTTACATATTTCACATTTAAAGACTTCCTGTTGATTTTGGGGCGGGGCTTCAAGAGGCGTTTTTGTGGGGCCTGCAAAGATACATTTGGGGTTGTAATTTGGTGCAGCTAGGTATAACACAGCCTGAGCTATGATGAATTGAAGTTTCATGAGGTGCGTATTTACGCGACACTTTGACCCCAAAAAGATCCCTGGTTCTCTATTAAGTTTGAAATCTTTTCGCAATTTAGCATCGGGCAAGGGTCTTTTGTATTTGAGAAGTGGTTTGACGTCCCTGGCGTAAAAACTGTAGGACGAGTTCGTCGAAATGCGAAAAGATGGTTTTGGCGGTTTTAGGCACTAATTCCAACATGGCCGACTTCCTGTTGATTTTGGCCAATGACATACATTCGCATTTGTGTGCGCCTTGGGCCATTACATGTTGTCCGGAAATTTCAGGCTTCTAGCCCAATTTTTGAGCATGCATTTCCCGAAAAACTGTTTTTGGCCATAGGGGGCGCAATTTTAATGCACAAATCCTGAACCACTGATACATTAAATTTTTTTGCAGGTCTGATGGGTACGCCACATATTTTCAACTTTTGTATGACGGTAAGGGGGTCAAAAGTGCCAAAGAAGTGTCGGAATAAAAAGAATAATAATAATAATTAAAACTGCAAGCAGTGATGACCGGGCCCTCGCACCTCCGTGCTGCTCGGCGTGCTGGCGACCGCGTGAGAGAACGCGCCGCGGTCTCCTCCTCTTCGGGGTGTGTGGCACAGCGATAGCTGTCGCCGGAAGCGCGGAAGTTGCTGCTATATTGTAGAGGACCATGAAGCTATATTGTAGAGCACCTTGAGCTGTACATGTGTAATCAATTTCAAGTCAATCAGAGTCGGGTGATTTATGTGAAGCCCCCTATGGGTTAATGGCGATAAGCCTCGAGGGACATGCTACCACATGACTTCTGCACTTACCCAGCAAGTTTGATGATGATAGGACCTACGGTTAAGGAGTTATGGCCAATTTGTGGATAGGCCTGCCCCTGTGGCGCCCCCTATGGGTTAATCGCGATAAGCTTCGAGGGACATTCTCCCACATGACTTCTGCACATACCCAGCAAGTTTGATGATGATAGGACCTACGGTTAAGGAGTTATGGCCAATATGTGGATAGGCGGCGCCCCCTATGGGTTAATCGCGATAAGCTTACAGGGACATGCTACCACATGACTTCTGCACATACCCAGCAAGTTTGATGATGATAGGACCTATGGTTAAGGAGTTATGGCCAATTTATGGATAGGCGGCGCCCCCTATGGGTTCATCGCGATAAGCCTCGAGGGACATGCTACCACATGACTTCTGCACATACCCAGCAAGTTTGATGATGATAGGACCTATGGTTAAGGAGTTATGGCCAATTTGTGGATAGGCGGCGCCCCCTATGGGTTCATCGCGATAAGCTTCGAGGGACATGCTACCACATGACTTCTGCACATACCCAGCAAGTTTCATGATGATAGGACCTATGGTCAATGAGTTATGGCCAACGTGTTATCAAGCCCCGCCCCTGCGTAAACATTTTAGTCACTGGCGGCCATGTCTTTGAAGCTATCCTACTAATATTTTTCGGAGACGTGCGTCATAGTCCCCCGGGGCTTCGTGAGACATTTGGTGTTGATAGAGTAAAACTTGAAAAAGTTGTGGATAAAACCCTGTTTTTCAGTTTATGCCAATTAGCCGCAAGTATTTCCAGGTTGACTCTCATGGTCCAAGAGGCTTTTTCGTAGAGCACCTTAAAATACACCTGTGTGAGAAATTTCAAGTCAATCGGACTTACGGTGTGCGGGGCGCGGCCTCTCAAACTTTCTTCAGTCGGGGCTTAACAGCGCCCCCTAGCGGAAATTAAAAAAAAATTCCTCTCAGCGGAATTGTAGAGCACCATGAGCTGTACATGTGCAATCAATTTCAAGTCAATCGGAGTCGGGTGACTTTTGTGGCGCCCCCTATGGGTTGATCGCGATAAGCTTGGAGGGACATGCTAACACATGACTTCTGCACATACCCAGCAAGTTTGATGATGATAGGACCTACAGTTAAGGAGTTATGGCCAATTTGTGGATAGGCCCCGCCCCTGTGGCGCCCCCTATGGGCTAATCGCGATAAGCTTCGAAGGGACATGCTACCACATGACTACTGCACATACCCAGCAAGTTTGATGATGATAGGACCTATGGTTAAGGAGTTATGGCCAACGTGTTATTAAGCCCCGCCCCTGTGGCGCCCCATATGGGTTCATCGCGATAAGCTTCTAAGGGACATGCTACCACATGACTTCTGCACATACCCAGCAAGTTTGATGATGATAGGACCTATGGTTAAGGAGTTATGGCCAACGTGTTATTAAGCCCCGCCCCTGTGGCGCCCCCTATGGGTAAGCCTCGACAAGCTTAGAGGGCCACGCTACTACATGTCTTCTGGACTTATCCTGCAAGTTTCATGATGATAGGACCTATGGTCAATGAGTTATGGCCAACGTGTTATCAAGCCCCGCCCCTGCGTAAACATTTTAGTCACTGGCGGCCATGTCTTTGAAGCTATCCTACTAATATTTTTCGGAGACGTGCGTCATAGTCCCCCGGGGCTTCGTGAGACATTTGGTGTTGATAGAGTAAAACTTGAAAAAGTTGTGGATAAAACCCTGTTTTTCAGTTTATGCCAATTAGCCGCAAGTATTTCCAGGTTGACTCTCATGGTCCAAGAGGCTTTTTCGTAGAGCACCTTAAAATACACCTGTGTGAGAAATTTCAAGTCAATCGGACTTACGGTGTGCGGGGCGCGGCCTCTCAAACTTTCTTCAGTCGGGGCTTAACAGCGCCCCCTAGCGGAAATTAAAAAAAAATTCCTCGGAGCGGAATTGTAGAGCACCATGAGCTGTACATGTGCAATCAATTTCAAGTCAATCGGAGTCGGGTGACTTTTGTGGCGCCCCCTATGGGTTGATCGCGATAAGCTTGGAGGGACATGCTAACACATGACTTCTGCACATACCCAGCAAGTTTGATGATGATAGGACCTACGGTTAAGGAGTTATGGCCAATTTGTGGATAGGCCCCGCCCCTGTGGCGCCCCCTATGGGCTAATCGCGATAAGCTTCGAAGGGACATGCTACCACATGACTACTGCACATACCCAGCAAGTTTGATGATGATAGGACCTATGGTTAAGGAGTTATGGCCAACGTGTTATTAAGCCCCGCCCCTGTGGCGCCCCATATGGGTTCATCGCGATAAGCTTCTAAGGGACATGCTACCACATGACTTCTGCACATACCCAGCAAGTTTGATGATGATAGGACCTACGGTTAAGGAGTTATGGCCAATTTGTGGATAGGCCCCGCCCCTGTGGCGCCCCCTATGGGCTAATCGCGATAAGCTTCGAAGGGACATGCTACCACATGACTACTGCACATACCCAGCAAGTTTGATGATGATAGGACCTATGGTTAAGGAGTTATGGCCAACGTGTTATTAAGCCCCGCCCCTGTGGCGCCCCCTATGGGTTCATCGCGATAAGCTTCTAAGGGACATGCTACCACATGACTTCTGCACATACCCAGCAAGTTTGATGATGATAGGACCTATGGTTAAGGAGTTATGGCCAACGTGTTATTAAGCCCCGCCCCTATTCACATACTTCACATTTAAAGACTTCCTGTTGATTTTGGGGCGGGGCTTCAAGAGGCTTTTTTGTGGGGCCTGCAAAGATACATTTGGGGTTGTAATTTGGTGCAGCTAGGTATAACACAGCCTGAGCTATGATGAATTAAAGTTTCATGAGGAGCGTATTTACGCGACACTTTGACCCCCAATAGATCCCTGGTTCTCTGTTAAGTTTGAAATCTTTCCGCAATTTAGCATCGGGCAAGGGTCTTTTGTATTTGAGAAGTGGTTTGACGTCCCTGGCGCAAAAACTCTAGGACAAGTTCGTCGAAATGCGAAAAGATGTAAAGTGGCGGTTTTAGGCACTAATTCCAACATGGCCGACTTCCTGTTGATTTTGGCCAATGATATACAATCGCATTTATGTGCGCCTTGGGCCATTACATGTTGTCCGGAAATTTCAGGCTTCTAGCCCAATTTTTGAGCATGCATTTCCCGAAAAACTATTTTTGGCCATAGGGGGCGCTATTTTAATGCACAAATCCTGAACCACTGATACATTAAATTTTTTTGCAGGTCTGATGGGTACGCCACATATTTTCAACTTTTGTATGACGGTAAGGGGGTCAAAAGTGCCAAAGAAGTGTCGGAATAAAAAGAATAATAATAATTAAAACTGCAAGCAGTGATGACCGGGCCCTCGCCCATCCATGCTGCTCGCCGTCCCGGCCGTCCTCGGCGCTCCGGGCGACCGCACAAGAGAACGTGCCTCTTCGGAGCGCGCGGCACAGCAATACCTGTCGCCGGAAGTTGCCGCGACGTGCTTGATATGGATGCAAGGACGACCTCAGGCCTGGACTCTTACCAGGAAGGTGAAGTTTGGAGCACATGGACCATTGCAGAGCGAAATTACAGCGAAGCGCGACGCGTGCTTGTGTACGGTCATTACCGTGCGAAAGGCCGTGATTTGCAGTAAATAAACGTCCACATGTGTCTCCAAGTGTCTCTGTAGGCTATTTCAAAGGAAATTAAGCAAGTACACTATTTATAACATTAATCAATTAAAGGTTTGCATCACAGAAGGCATATTGGCCTGTAATAATAAAAAAACACCACCTATGTTTACAGATGTGAAATGTTTTGAATGAAATGCAAACCTCAGTTAATAATTTGCTCTTGTTTCTCTGTCCTGAGATTCACACAGACTGAGTGGTCTTGTTCAAATGTTACAAATTGAGCTAATAAACTGAACTCTGATGTTTTTTGAAGTTGCTGCAGAAGTTATCTCAGCTAATTGTATAATCAAACATCTAATTTTATATTAAGGTGATTGTATGCAGAATGCTCATGCTAGAAACAGTGTTTTTGTACGGATAAATAAATAAATATTAGCAGGTTCTCAATAGTATTTCAATTTGGGGGGGGGGGCGCGAAAAAATTTCTGTCCCCTAGGTGGGGCATGACAGAAAATAAATGAGAACCACTGGGCTAAAAGAAGTCTTCAGTCCCTCTATTTGTAATGCAATACTGCCATCTAGTGGAAAGTTGAAAACAAAATTTAAAATAGCAGACATTATGTGGATAGAGGTGACAACTTCAAAATGATTTTATTTGTAATTGTACAGACTCTATATCAACATATATTGTGTTATAATATTTTCACTTACTGCAATGCTTCATAATTGAAAAGGTGTAGTTTATCTTAGAGTGTTGTTAATGAAGAATGAATGAGTGAAGAATGATAGTTAGAGAATATAACATATTGATTATTATTAAGTCATTGTTTATTGAGTTATACTGTAGGAGCTGTGTAAATAAATGTTACATGACTTAATAACTTTACTTGTATGACTGCTGTGTTTTAATTTTAAATATTAAATGAGAATAGTCCATTGATAATCTTGAATACATTGGGTTTAAAATTAAAAATGTTAATTAACTTATCTAGCAAAATCTTGTGATATTGGTCTGACAGATGTATTCTGTCTTTAATAAATCTTTTTTCTGACTAAATTTAAGGTAGATTTTGTGACATTTACTGTTAGCAACTATAGTTAATTCCCTTTAGTCAGGCACAAAATAACAGAGTTGCATGTGTGTGTTCATTTAGTCAGTTTATAATAATTCCTTTTCTGAGACCTTCACTCCTCGAAGATTTCCTCTCCCAGTTCTCTGGATTGTTGGCTGACAATCGTCATCAGATGGAGATCACCAAAGCTTGTTGGCTATAAAAGCTTCACATTACATCTTGTTTGTTTGCTTTTTCCATCTTCAAACCAACACAGGATCAACCATGATTTGTTGACCTTAGCAATTCACCTACTACATAGTGGCTTTGTATTGTATTTAGTTTTAATGATATCTTGAAATCTTATGTGTACTCTGTAACTAAAAGTTAAACAATTATCAAAGAATATTGTTGTGTATTGGGCAACTTTATTTCCGGTTGAATGTAATTGGAACTATGTAGATATAGTCAATGTGTGTAAACAACACTTACATTTAAACAATATAGGCAATTTCCTTTAACAAATATGCAAATAAAAAATACAATAATATATTAGATGTGTGGCGTATCTCCACTGTAAGAGAAAATAACGTAAATATGTAATTATTTTACCAGCCGGCATTTGAGCCTAGCTGACCTGTCTCCCAGTGCATTGCATTAACCATTTACCTATCTGTGCATGCCCTGTAAATAAGTAGAAAATTAACACGTTTCAATGACGTTCTTGGATGAAGAAAGCAGTGTAACCTCAGTGTTTTTGTACGGATTAATAAATAAATATTAGCAGGTTCTCAATAGTATTTCAATTTGGGGGAGAGGGGGGAGGCGAAAAAATGTCTGTCCCCTGGGGGGGCATGACAGAAAATAATTGAGAACCACTGGGCTAAGCGAAGTCTTCAGTCCCTTTATTTGTAATGCAATACTGCCATTTAGTGGGAGTAGGATGTGTAGATAAATCTATCCAGCAGATGGCAGTCTCTTCCTACTTAATGTAGGAAGAGAGTGCCATCTGTATTGTAATGAGCAACCAACTTGGTTTTATGGGCGAATATTGCTAAAAAGAACACTTCCTGTTGATTTTGGGGTGGGGTGTCAAGAGGCTTTTTTGTTCGTACTGGGATTGTACATCGCTGTATGAAATTGTGTGGTTCTAAGTATAACACAGCCTGAGTTATTATCATTCAAAGGGTTCATCAGGTTAATTTTTGATGTTTGTTTGCGAATGTGAAGCCCGTTCTGCAAGACGGTTATTCCGGATAAAACAAGCTATCGGGTATATCATCTTCCATGTCGGAGGACGTACCCTATCATGTTTTTGTTTGCACAAAAAGTTGTTATGAGTCCACTTTGCTCTTTAATCCTGCAGAGTAATGTGGAGTTCTGACTTTTATCGCCGTGTTGGCGAATATTGGCTCTCAGCTCGTCATAGTTATTCGGAATCAAACAAAAAAATTATTGGTATATCTTCCATGTCTTATGAGTGTCCCTATTCAGGTCGTTTTGCTAAATATGTTCCTGCTAGGAGTTAAAAAATTTTGAACTTTTTGAGGATTTTCGAGTCAGAAATTCACATATTTCACATTTAAAGACTTCCTGTTGATTTTGGGGCGGGGCTTCAAGAGGCTTTTTTGTGGGGCCTGCAGAGATACATTTGGGTTATTAATTTGGTGCAGCTAGGTATAACACAGCCTGAGCTATGATGAATTAAAGTGTAATGAGGTGCGTATTTACGCGACCTTTGACCCCAAAAAGATCCCTGGTTCTCTAATGAATTTGAAATCTTTTCCGCAATTCCTTATCGGGCAAGGGTCTTTTGTATTTGAGAAGTGGTTTGACGTCCCTGGCATAAAAACTCTAGGACAAGTTCGTCGAAATGCGAAAAGATGTAAAGTGGCGGTTTTAGGCACTAATTCCAACATGGCCGACTTCCTGTTGATTTTGGCCCTGGACATAAAATTGCATTTAGGTGCGCCTTGGGCAATTACATGTTGTCCGGAAATTTCAGGCTTCTAGCCCAATTTTTGAGCATGCATTTCCCGAAAAACTGTTTGTGGCCATAGGGGGCGCAATTGTAATGCACAAATCCTGAACCACTGATACATTGCAATTTTTTGCAGGTCTGACCTGCCTGCAGAGTTTTACAACTTTTCTGGCAGGGGAAGTAGGGGAAAAGTCCCATTTTAGATTCCAAAGTATAATAATAATAATAAAAATCCTACCGGTTACAATAGGGCTTTCGCACATGTCTGTGCTCGGGCCCTAATAATAATAAGAATAAAAATCATACCGATTACAATAGGGCTTCGCACCACTCGGTGCTCGGGCCCTAATAATAATTAAAACTGCAAGCAGTGATGACCGGGCCCTCGCCCATCCATGCTGCTCGCCGTCCCGGCCGTCCTCGGCGCTCCGGGCGACCGCACAAGAGAACGTGCCTCTTCGGAGCGCGCGGCACAGCAATACCTGTCGCCGGAAGCGCGGAAGTTGCCGCGACGTGCTTGATATGGATGCAAGGACGACCTCAGGCCTGGACTCTTACCAGGAAGGTGAAGTTTGGAGCACATGGACCATTGCAGAGCGAAATTACAGCGAAGCGCGACGCGTGCTTGTGTACGGTCATTACCGTGCGAAAGGCCGTGATTTGCAGTAAATAAACGTCCACATGTGTCTCCAAGTGTCTCTGTAGGCTATTTCAAAGGAAATTAAGCAAGTACACTATTTATAACATTAATCAATTATAGGTTTGCATCACAGAAGGCATATTGGCCTGTAATAATAAAAAAACACCACCTATGTGTACAGTTGTGAAATGTTTTGAATGAAATGCAAACCTCAGTTAATAATTTGCTCTTGTTTCTCTGTCCTGAGATTCACACAGACTGAGTTGTCTTGTTTAAATGTTACAAATTGAGCTAATTAACTGAACTCCGATTTTTTTTGAAGTTGCTGCAGAAGTTATCTCAGCTAATTGTATAATCAAACATCTAATTTTATATTAAGGTGATTGTATGCAGAATGCTCATGCTAGAAACAGTGTTTTTGTACGGATTAATAAAGAAATATTAGCAGGTTCTCAATAGTATTTCAATTTGGGGGGGGGGGGGGCGCGAAAAAATTTCTATCCCCTAGGTGGGGCATGACAGAAAATAATTGAGAACCACTGGGCTAAAAGAAGTCTTCAGTCCCTCTATTTGTAATGCAATACTGCCATCTAGTGGAAAGTTGAAAACAAAATTTAAAATAGCAGACATTATGTGGATAGAGGTGACAACTTCAAAATGATTTTATTTGTAATTGTACAGACTCTATATCAACATATATTGTGTTATAATATTTTCACTTACTGCAATGCTTCATAATTGAAAAGGTGTAGTTTATCTTAGAGTGTTGTTAATGAAGAATGAATGAGTGAAGAATGATAGTTAGAGAATATAACATATTGATTATTATTAAGTCATTGTTTATAGAGTTATACTGTAGGAGCTGTGTAAATAAATGTTACATGACTTAATAACTTTACTTGTATGACTGCTGTGTTTTAATTTTAAATATTAAATGAGAATAGTCCATTGATAATCTTGAATACATTGGGTTTAAAATTAAAAATGTTAATTAACTTATCTAGCAAAATCTTGTGATATTGGTCTGACAGATGTATTCTGTCTTTAATAAATCTTTTTTCTGACTAAATTTAAGGTAGATTTTGTGACATTTACTGTTAGCAACTATAGTTAATTCCCTTTAGTCAGGCACAAAATAACAGAGTTGCATGTGTGTGTTCATTTAGTCAGTTTATAATAATTCCTTTTCTGAGACCTTCACTCCTCGAAGATTTCCTCTCCCAGTTCTCTGGATTAAGTTGCTGCAGAAGTTATCTCAGCTAATTGTATAATCAAACATCTAATTTTATATTAAGGTGATTGTATGCAGAATGCTCATGCCAGAAACAGTGTTTTTGTACGGATTAATAAATAAATATTAGCAGGTTCTCAATAGTATTTCAATTTGGGGGAGAGGGGGGGGGGCGAAAAATGTCTGTCCCCTGGGGGGGCATGACAGAAAATAATTGAGAACCACTGGGCTAAGCGAAGTCTTCAGTCCCTTTATTTGTAATGCAATACTGCCATTTAGTGGGAGTAGGATGTGTAGATAAATGTATCCAGCAGATGGCAGTCTCTTCCTACTTAATGTAGGAAGAGACTGCTCCCATTCACAGCATGCAGTACCAATGGGTTGGCCACTAGTCCATGCTGGCTGCTCGGAGAAGGCAGCATCCTGGGGGCCTGGTTTTATGGGCGAATATTGCTAAAAAGAACACTTCCTGTTGATTTTGGGGTGGGGTGTCAAGAGGCTTTTTTGTTCGTACTGGGATTGTACATCGCTGTATGAAATTGTGTGGTTCTAAGTACAACACAGCCTTAGTTATGATCAATCAAAGGGTTCATGACGTGCGTTTGTGATGGTTTTTGGCCAATCAGGCGCCGCTGCTGCAAGACGGTTATTCCGATTAAAACAAGCTTTCGGGTATATCATCTTCCATGTCGGAGGACGTACCCTATCATGTTTTTGTTTGCACAAAAAGTTGTTATGAGTCCACTTTATTCTGCAATCCTGCAGAGTAATGTGGAGTTCTGACTTTTATCGCCGTGTTGGCGAATATCGGCTCTCAGCTCGTCATAGTTATTCGGAATCAAACAAAAAAATTATTGGTATATCTTCCATGTCTTATGAGTGTCCCTAGAGTTTTCGTTTTGCTAAATATGTTCCTGCTAGGAGTTAAAAAATTTTGAACTTTTTGAGGATTTTCGAGTCAGAAATTCACATATTTCACATTTAAAGACTTCCTGTTGATTTTGGGGCGGGGCTTCAAGAGGCTTTTTTGTGGGGCCTGCAGAGATACATTTGGGTTATTAATTTGGTGCAGCTAGGTATAACACAGCCTGAGCTATGATGAATTAAAGTGTCATGAGGTGCGTATTTACGCGACCTTTGACCCCAAAAAGATCCCTGGTTCTCTAATGAATTTGAAATCTTTTCCGCAATTCCTTATCGGGCAAGGGTCTTTTGTATTTGAGAAGTGGTTTGACGTCCCTGGCATAAAAACTCTAGGACTAGTTCGTCGAAATGCGAAAAGATGTAAAGTGGCGGTTTTAGGCACTAATTCCAACATGGCCGACTTCCTGTTGATTTTGGCTAATGACATACAATTGCATTTAGGTGCGCCTTGGGCAATTACATGTTGTCCGGAAATTTCAGGCTTCTAGCCCAATTTTTGAGCATGCATTTCCTTAAAAACTGTTTTTGGCCATAGGGGGCGCTATTTTTGTGCACAAATCCTGAACCACTGATACATTGCAATTTTTTGCAGGTCTGACCTGCCCGCAGAGTTTTACAACTATTCTACCAGGGCAAGTAGGGGAAAAGTCCCATTTAGGATTCCAAATAATAATAATAATAATAATAATAAAAATCCTACCGATTACAATAGGGCTTTCGCACATGTCTGTGCTCGGGCCCTAATAATAATAATAAGAATAAAAATCATACCGATTACAATAGGGTCTTCGCACCACTCGGTGCTCGGGCCCTAATAAAAATCATACCGATTTCAATAGGGCTTCGCACCACTCGGTGCTCGGGCCCTAATAATAATAATAATAATAATAAGAATAAAAATCATACCGATTACAATAGGGTCTTCGCACCACTCGGTGCTCGGGCCCTAATAAAAATCATACCGATTTCAATAGGGCTTCGCACCACTCGGTGCTCGGGCCCTAATAAAAATCATACCGATTACAATAGGGCTTCGCACCACTCGGTGCTCGGGCCCTAATAATAAGAATAAAAATCATACCGATTACAATAGGGCTTCGCACCACTCGGTGCTCGGGCCCTAATTAAAACTGCAAGCAGTGATGACCGGGCCCTCGCACCTCCGTGCTGCTCGGCGTGCTGGCGACCGCGTGAGAGAACGCGCCGCGGTCTCCTCCTCTTCGGGGCGCGCGGCTCAGCGATAGCTGTCGCCGGAAGCGCGGAAGTTGCCGCTATATTGTAGAGGACCATGAGGCTATATTGTAGAGCACCATGAGCTGTACATGTGTAATCAATTTCAAGTCAATCAGAGTCGGGTGATTTTTGTGGCGCCCCCTATGGGTTAATTGCGATAAGCCTCGAGGGACATGCTACCACATGACTTCTGCACATACCCAGCAAGTTTGATGATGATAGGACCTACGGTTAAGGAGTTATGGCTAATTTGTGGATAGGCGGCGCCCCCTATGGGTTCATCGCGATAAGCTTCGAGGGACATGCTACCACATGACTTCTGCACATACCCAGCAAGTTTGATGATGATAGGACCTACGGTTAAGGAGTTATGGCCAATTTGTGGATAGGCGGCGCCCCCTATGGGTTCATCGCGATAAGCTTAGAGGGACATGCTACCACATGACTTCTGCACATACCCAGCAAGTTTGATGATGATAGGACCTATGGTTAAGGAGTTATGGCCAATTTGTGGATAGGCCTGCCCCTGTGGCGCCCCCTATGGGTTAATGGCGATAAGCCTCGAGGGACATGCTCCCACATGACTTCTGCACATACCCAGCAAGTTTGATGATGATAGGACCTACGGTTAAGGAGTTATGGCCAATTTGTGGATAGGCGGCACCCCCTATGGGTTAATCGCGATAAGCTTACAGGGACATGCTACCACATGACTTCTGCACATACCCAGCAAGTTTGATGATGATAGGACCTACGGTTAAGGAGTTATGGCCAATTTATGGATAGGCGGCGCCCCCTATGGGTTAATCGCGATAAGCCTCGAGGGACATGCTACCACATGACTTCTGCACATACCCAGCAAGTTTGATGATGATAGGACCTATGGTTAAGGAGTTATGGCCAATTTGTGGATAGCCCCGCCCCTGTGGCGCCCCCTATGGGTTAATCGCGATAAGCATCGAGGGACATGCTACCGCATGACTTCTGCACACACCCAGCAAGTTTGATGATGATAGGACCTATGGTTAAGGAGTTATGGCCAACGTGTTATTAAGCCCCGCCCCTGTGGCGCCCCCTATGGGTAAGCCTCGACAAGCTTAGAGGGCCACGCTACTACATGTCTTCTGGACTTATCCTGCAAGTTTCATGATGATAGGACCTATGGTCAATGAGTTATGGCCAACGTGTTATCAAGCCCCGCCCCTGCGTAAACATTTTAGTCACTGGCGGCCATGTCTTTGAAGCTATCCTACTAATATTTTTCGGAGACGTGCGTCATAGTCCCCCGGGGCTTCGTGAGACATTTGGTGTTGATAGAGTAAAACTTGAAAAAGTTGTGGATAAAACCCTGTTTTTCAGTTTATGCCAATTAGCCGCAAGTATTCCCAGGTTGACTCTCATGGTCCAAGAGGCTTTTTCGTAGAGCACCTTAAAATACACCTGTGTGAGAAATTTCAAGTCAATCGGACTTACGGTGTGCGGGGCGCGGCCTCTCAAACTTTCTTCAGTCGGGGCTTAACAGCGCCCCCTAGCGGAAATTAAAAAAAAATTCCTCGGAGCGGAATTGTAGAGCACCATGAGCTGTACATGTGCAATCAATTTCAAGTCAATCGGAGTCGGGTGACTTTTGTGGCGCCCCCTATGGGTTGATCGCGATAAGCTTGGAGGGACATGCTAACACATGACTTCTGCACATACCCAGCAAGTTTGATGATGATAGGACCTACGGTTAAGGAGTTATGGCCAATTTGTGGATAGGCCCCGCCCCTGTGGCGCCCCCTATGGGCTAATCGCGATAAGCTTCGAAGGGACATGCTACCACATGACTACTGCACATACCCAGCAAGTTTGATGATGATAGGACCTATGGTTAAGGAGTTATGGCCAACGTGTTATTAAGCCCCGCCCCTGTGGCGCCCCATATGGGTTCATCGCGATAAGCTTCTAAGGGACATGCTACCACATGACTTCTGCACATACCCAGCAAGTTTGATGATGATAGGACCTACGGTTAAGGAGTTATGGCCAATCTGTGGATAGGCCCCGCCCCTGTGGCGCCCCCTATGGGCTAATCGCGATAAGCTTCGAAGGGACATGCTACCACATGACTACTGCACATACCCAGCAAGTTTGATGATGATAGGACCTATGGTTAAGGAGTTATGGCCAACGTGTTATTAAGCCCCGCCCCTGTGGCGCCCCCTATGGGTTCATCGCGATAAGCTTCTAAGGGACATGCTACCACATGACTTCTGCACATACCCAGCAAGTTTGATGATGATAGGACCTATGGTTAAGGAGTTATGGCCAACGTGTTATTAAGCCCCGCCCCTATTCACATACTTCACATTTAAAGACTTCCTGTTGATTTTGGGGCGGGGCTTCAAGAGTCTTTTTTGTGGGGCCTGCAAAGATACATTTGGGGTTGTAATTTGGTGCAGCTAGGTATAACACAGCCTGAGCTATGATGAATTAAAGTTTCATGAGGAGCGTATTTACGCGACACTTTGACCCCCAATAGATCCCTGGTTCTCTGTTAAGTTTGAAATCTTTCCGCAATTTAGCATCGGGCAAGGGTCTTTTGTATTTGAGAAGTGGTTTGACGTCCCTGGCGCAAAAACTCTAGGACAAGTTCGTCGAAATGCGAAAAGATGTAAAGTGGCGGTTTTAGGCACTAATTCCAACATGGCCGACTTCCTGTTGATTTTGGCCAATGATATACAATCGCATTTATGTGCGCCTTGGGCCATTACATGTTGTCCGGAAATTTCAGGCTTCTAGCCCAATTTTTGAGCATGCATTTCCCGAAAAACTATTTTTGGCCATAGGGGGCGCTATTTTAATGCACAAATCCTGAACCACTGATACATTAAATTTTTTTGCAGGTCTGATGGGTACGCCACATATTTTCAACTTTTGTATGACGGTAAGGGGGTCAAAAGTGCCAAAGAAGTGTCGGAATAAAAAGAATAATAATAATAATAATAATAATAATAAGAATAAAAATCATACCGATTACAATAGGGTCTTCGCACCACTCGGTGCTCGGGCCCTAATTAAAACTGCAAGCAGTGATGACCGGGCCCTCGCACCTCCGTGCTGCTCGGCGTGCTGGCGACCGCGTGAGAGAACGCGCCGCGGTCTCCTCCTCTTCGGGGCGCGCGGCACAGCGATAGCTGTCGCCGGAAGCGCGGAAGTTGCCGCTATATTGTAGAGGACCATGAGGCTATATTGTAGAGCACCATGAGCTGTACATGTGTAATCAATTTCAAGTCAATCAGAGTCGGGTGATTTTTGTGGCGCCCCCTATGGGTTAATTGCGATAAGCCTCGAGGGACATGCTACCACATGACTTCTGCACATACCCAGCAAGTTTGATGATGATCGGACCTACGGTTAAGGAGTTATGGCTAATTTGTGGATAGGCGGCGCCCCCTATGGGTTCATCGCGATAAGCTTCGAGGGACATGCTACCACATGACTTCTGCACATACCCAGCAAGTTTGATGATGATAGGACCTACGGTTAAGGAGTTATGGCCAATTTGTGGATAGGCGGCGCCCCCTATGGGTTCATCGCGATCAGGTTAGAGGGACATGCTACCACATGACTTCTGCACATACCCAGCAAGTTTGATGATGATAGGACCTACGGTTAAGGAGTTATGGCCTATTTGTGGATAGGCGGCGCCCCCTATGGGTTCATCGCGATAAGCTCCGAGGGACATGCTACCACATGACTTCTGCACATACCCAGCAAGTTTGATGATGATAGGACCTACGGTTAAGGAGTTATGGCCAATTTGTGGATAGCCCCGCCCCTGTGGCGCCCCCTATGGGTTAATCGCGATAAGCTTCAAGGTACATGCTACCACATGACTTCTGCACATACCCAGCAAGTTTGATGATGATAGGACCTACGGTTAAGGAGTTATGGCCAATTTGTGGATAGGCGGCGCCCCCTATGGGTTCATCGCGATCAGGTTAGAGGGACATGCTACCACATGACTTCTGCACATACCCAGCAAGTTTGATGATGATAGGACCTACGGTTAAGGAGTTATGGCCTATTTGTGGATAGGCGGCGCCCCCTATGGGTTCATCGCGATAAGCTTCGAGGGACATGCTACCACATGACTTCTGCACATACCCAGCAAGTTTGATGATGATAGGACCTACGGTTAAGGAGTTATGGCCAATTTGTGGATAGGCGGTGCCCCCTATGGGTTCATCGCGATAAGCTTAGAGGGACATGCTACCACATGACTTCTGCACATACCCAGCAAGTTTGATGATGATAGGACCTACGGTTAAGGAGTTATGGCCAATTTATGGATAGGCGGCGCCCCCTATGGGTTAATCGCGATAAGCCTCGAGGGACATGCTACCACATGACTTCTGCACATACCCAGCAAGTTTGATGATGATAGGACCTACGGTTAAGGAGTTATGGCCAATTTGTGGATAGGCGGCGCCCCCTATGGGTTCATCGCGATAAGCTTCGAGAGACATGCTACCACATGACTTCTGCACATACCCAGCAAGTTTGATGATGATAGGACCTATGGTTAAGGAGTTTTGGCCAATTTGTGGATAGGCGGCGCCCCCTATGGGTTCATCGCGATAAGCTACGAGGGACATGCTACCACATGACTTCTGCACATACCCAGCAAGTTTGATGATGATAGGACCTATGGTTAAGGAGTTATGGCCAACGTGTTATTAAGCCCCGCCCCTTTGGCGCCCCCTATGGGTTAATCGTAATTAGCTTAGAGGGACATGCTACCACATGACTTCTGCACATACCCAGCAAGTTTGATGATGATAAGACCTATGGTTAAGGAGTTATGGCCAACGTGTTATTAAGCCCCGCCCCTTTGGCGCCCCCAATGGGTTAATCGTGATTAGCTTAGAGGGACATGCTACCACATGACTCCGCACATACCCAGCAAGTTTGATGATGATAGGACCTATGGTTAAGGAGTTATGGCCAATTTGTGGATAGGCCCCGCCCCTGTGGCGCCCCCTATGGGTTAATCGCCATAAGCTTCGAAGGGACATGCTACCACATGACTTCTGCACATACCCAGCAAGTTTGATGATGATAGGACCTATGGTTAAGGAGTTATGGCCAACGTGTTATTAAGCCCCGCCCCTACGTAAAGTTTTTGGTCAATGGCGGCCATGTTTGTTGGCGCTCTCACTTTTTCTTAATATTATTGTGTGGGCTTACTCAGGCCTTGGGTCTCATTAAGCCTATCAAATGTTGAGAAGATCTGACTGAGTATAGTGGAGTTACAGCAACTTGGCGTCAACTTCGAAGACGCCAAGCTACAGCAAAGGCGTTTTGACAGATGGCGCTCTCACTTTGTATGAATATTAGTGTTTGGGCTTTCTCAGGCCTTGGGTGTCATTTACCATACCAAATTTGGAGAAGATGAGACAAAGTATGATGGAGTTAGGGCAACTTCCTGTTTTTTTGGCGAATATTGCTAAAAGGAACACTTCCTGTTGATTTTGGGGCGGGGCGTCAAGAGGCTTTTTTGTTTGTACTGGGATTGTACATTGCTGTATAAAATTGTGTGGTTCTAAGTATAACACAGCCTGAGTTATTATCATTCAAAGGGTTCATCAGGTTAATTTTTGATGTTTTTTAGCGAATGTGGCGCCCGTTCTGCAAGACGGTTATTCCGGATAAATCGAGCTTTCGGGTATATCATCTTTCATGTCGGAGGACGTACCCTATCATGTTTTTGTTTGCACAAAAAGTTGTTATGAGTCCACTTTGCTCTGCAATCCTGCTGAGTAATGTGGAGTTCTGACTTTAGGCGCCATGTTGGCGAATATTGGCTCCCAACACGTCATACTTATTCGGAATCAAACAAAAAAATTATTGGTATATCTTCCATGTCTTATGAGTGTCCCTATTCAGGTCGTTTTGCTAAATATGTTCCTGCTAGGAGTTAAAAATTTTTGAAATTTTTGAGGATTTTCGAGTCAGAAATTCACATATTTCACATTTAAAGACTTCCTGTTGATTTTGGGGCGGGGCTTCAAGAGGCTTTTTTGTGGGGCCTGCAGAGATACATTTGGGTTATTAATTTGGTGCAGCTAGGTATAACACAGCCTGAGTTATGATGAATTAAAGTTTCATGAGGTTCGTTAATTATGATGTTTACGTCAACTTTGACCCCCAATAGATCACTGGGACTCCGGTGATTTTGAAATCTTTTCGCAATTTAGCATCGGGCAAGGGTCTTCTGTTTTTGAGAAGTGGTTTGACGTCCCTGGCGTAAAAACTCTAGGACGAGTTCGTCGAAATGCGAAAAGATGGTTTTGGCGGTTTTAGGCACTAATTCCAACATGGCCGACTTCCTGTTGATTTTGGCCAATGACATACAATTGCATTTATGTGCGCCTTGGGCCATTACATGTTGTCCGGAAA
This sequence comes from Hyperoplus immaculatus, assembly GCA_949357725.1. Classification (NCBI taxonomy): domain Eukaryota; kingdom Metazoa; phylum Chordata; class Actinopteri; order Uranoscopiformes; family Ammodytidae; genus Hyperoplus; species Hyperoplus immaculatus. The sequence goes on along the minus strand of OX442351.1, from coordinate 11,432,737 downwards.
TTTCAGGCTTCTAGCCCAATTTTTGAGCATGCATTTCCTGAAAAACAGTTTTTGGCCATAGGGGGCGCAATTTTGGAGATCAAATCCTGAACCACTGATACATTAAAATTTCTTGCAGGTCATAAGGGTACGCAAACTTTTTCATCTTTTGCATGACGGGAAGGGGGTCAAAAGTGCCAAAAAAGAACGAGAATGAGAATAATAATAATAAGAATTAAAACTGCAAGCAGTGATGACCGGGCCCTCGCCCATCCATGCTGCTCGCCGTCCCGGCCGTCCTCGGCGCTCCGGGCGACCGCACAAGAGAACGTGCCTCTTCGGAGCGCGCGGCACAGCAATACCTGTCGCCGGAAGCGCGGAAGTTGCCGCGACGTGCTTGATACGGATGCAAGGACGACCTCAGGCCTGGACTCTTACCAGGAAGGTGAAGTTTGGAGCACATGGACCATTGCAGAGCGAAATTACAGCGAAGCGCGACGCGTGCTTGTGTACGGTCATTACCGTGCGAAAGGCCGTGATTTGCAGTAAATAAACGTCCACATGTGTCTCCAAGTGTCTCTGTAGGCTATTTCAAAGGAAATTAAGCAAGTACACTATTTATAACATTAATCAATTATAGGTTTGCATCACAGAAGGCATATTGGCCTGTAATAATAAAAAAACACCACCTATGTGTACAGTTGTGAAATGTTTTGAATAAAATGCAAACCTCAGTTAATAATTTGCTCTTGTTTCTCTGTCCTGAGATTCACACAGACTGAGTTGTCTTGTTTAAATGTTACAAATTGAGCTAATTAACTGAACTCCGATTTTTTTTGAAGTTGCTGCAGAAGTTATCTCAGCTAATTGTATAATCAAACATCTAATTTTATATTAAGGTGATTGTATGCAGAATGCTCATGCTAGAAACAGTGTTTTTGTACGGATTAATAAAGAAATATTAGCAGGTTCTCAATAGTATTTCAATTTGGGGGGGGGGGGGGGCGCGAAAAAATTTCTATCCCCTAGGTGGGGCATGACAGAAAATAATTGAGAACCACTGGGCTAAAAGAAGTCTTCAGTCCCTCTATTTGTAATGCAATACTGCCATCTAGTGGAAAGTTGAAAACAAAATTTAAAATAGCAGACATTATGTGGATAGAGGTGACAACTTCAAAATGATTTTATTTGTAATTGTACAGACTCTATATCAACATATATTGTGTTATAATATTTTCACTTACTGCAATGCTTCATAATTGAAAAGGTGTAGTTTATCTTAGAGTGTTGTTAATGAAGAATGAATGAGTGAAGAATGATAGTTAGAGAATATAACATATTGATTATTATTAAGTCATTGTTTATAGAGTTATACTGTAGGAGCTGTGTAAATAAATGTTACATGACTTAATAACTTTACTTGTATGACTGCTGTGTTTTAATTTTAAATATTAAATGAGAATAGTCCATTGATAATCTTGAATACATTGGGTTTAAAATTAAAAATGTTAATTAACTTATCTAGCAAAATCTTGTGATATTGGTCTGACAGATGTATTCTGTCTTTAATAAATCTTTTTTCTGACTAAATTTAAGGTAGATTTTGTGACATTTACTGTTAGCAACTATAGTTAATTCCCTTTAGTCAGGCACAAAATAACAGAGTTGCATGTGTGTGTTCATTTAGTCAGTTTATAATAATTCCTTTTCTGAGATCTTCACTCCTCGAAGATTTCATCTCCCAGTTCTCTGGATTGTTGGCTGACAATCGTCATCAGATGGAGATCACCAAAGCTTGTTGGCTATAAAAGCTTCACATTACATCATGTTTGTTTGCTTTTTCCATCTTCAAACCAACACAGGATCAACCATGATTTGTTGACCTTAGCAATTCACCTACTACATAGTGGCTTTGTGTTGTATTTAGTTTTAATGATATCTTGAAATCTTATGTGTACTCTGTAACTAAAAGTTAAACAATTATCAAAGAATATTGTTGTGTATTCATGGGCAACTTTATTTCCGGTTGAATGTAATTGGAACTATGTAGATATAGTCAATGTGTGTAAACAACACTTACATTAAAACAATAAAGGCAATTTCCTTTAACAAATATGCAAATAAAAAATACAATAATATATTAGATGTGTGGCGTATCTCCACTGTAAGAGAAAATAACGTAAATATGTAATTATTTTACCAGCTGGCATTTGAACCTAGGTGACCTGTCACCAGTGCATTGCATTAACCATTTACCTATCTGTGCATGCCCTGTAAATAAGTAGAAAATGAACACAATGGAAAATAAAATAGTTTCTGTGGTTACAGGTTACAACATGAAGATGGTTTCATTTGTAATGGTACAACATTCCTATGAAAGCTGCTCATTGGCGCAGGGCGACCATACAGGAAGTATTCGGCTTCCGCGTCCACGGTGCCAACACGCCCCTAAAGCGTGACGCGCAGTGTACGTTTCACTGACGTTCTTGGATGAAGAAAGCAGTGTAACCTCCCGCGAAAACAAACTGAAAGACGTTGAAAGCCGTTGGGCTAATAAAACGCTTGAGGTGGCGTTTTTAAATGAGAAAACTTCCGTTTTATTAGTACATGGTCTAAAGATAAGTATGAGCCTATGATTGATATCCAGAAAAAATTTGCAGAGACACAATCTTGTTCGCCGCTTGTATTGTTTGGACGGGGAAATCTGCCTCTGGGCTCCATGGAAAATAAGCTCCCATTCACAGCATGCAGTACCAATGGGTTGGCCACTAGTCCATGCTGGCTGCTCGGAGAAGGCAGCATCCTGGGGGCCTGGTTTTATGGGCGAATATTGCTAAAAAGAACACTTCCTGTTGATTTTGGGGTGGGGTGTCAAGAGGCTTTTTTGTTCGTACTGGGATTGTGCATTGCTGTATGAAATTGTGTGGTTCTAAGTACAACACAGCCTTAGTTATGATCAATCAAAGGGTTCATGACGTGCGTTTGTGATGGTTTTTGGCCAATCAGGCGCCGCTGCTGCAAGACGGTTATTCCGATTAAAACAAGCTTTCGGGTATATCATCTTCAATGTCGGAGGACGTACCCTATCATGTTTTTGTTTGCACAAAAAGTTGTTATGAGTCCACTTTGCTCTGCAATCCTGCAGAGTAATGTGGAGTTCTGACTTATATCGCCGTGTTGGCGAATATCGTCTCTCAGCTCGTCATAGTTATTCGGAATCAAACAAAAAAATTATTGGTATATCTTCCATGTCTTATGAGTGTCCCTAGAGTTTTCGTTTTGCTAAATATGTTCCTGCTAGGAGTTAAAAAATTTTGAACTTTTTGAGGATTTTCGAGTCAGAAATTCACATATTTCACATTTAAAGACTTCCTGTTGATTTTGGGGCGGGGCTTCAAGAGGCTTTTTTGTGGGGCCTGCAAAGATACATTTGGGTTATTAATTTGGTGCAGCTAGGTATAACACAGCCTGAGCTATGATGAATTAAAGTGTCATGAGGTGCGTATTTACGCGACCTTTGACCCCAAAAAGATCCCTGGTTCCGTGCTAACTTCCTGAGCTTTTCGCAATTCCTTATCGGGCAAGGGTCTTTTGTATTTGAGAAGTGGTTTGACGTCCCTGGCATAAAAACTCTAGGAGCCTTACGTCGAAATGCGAAAAGATGTAAAGTGGCGGTTTTAGCACTGAATCCAACATGGCCGACTTCCTGTTGATTTTGGCCCTGGACATACAATTGCATTTATGTGCGCCTTGGGCCATTACATGTTGTCCGGCAATTTCAGGCTTCTAGCCCAATTTTTGAGCATGCATTTCCTGAAAAACAGTTTTTGGCCATAGGGGGCGCAATTTGTGTGCAAAAATCCTGAACCACTGATACATTGCAATTTTTTGCAGGTCTGACATGCCTGCAGAGTTTTACAACTATTATACCAGGGGAACTGGGTGAAAAGTGCCGTTAAACCCTAAGAATAATAATAATAGGGAATTAAAACTGCAAGCAGTGATGACCGGGCCCTCGCCCATCCATGCTGCTCGCCGTCCCGGCCGTCCTCGGCGCTCCGGGCGACCGCACAAGAGAACGTGCCTCTTCGGAGCGCGCGGCACAGCAATACCTGTCGCCGGAAGCGCGGAAGTTGCCGCGACGTGCTTGATACGGATGCAAGGACGACCTCAGGCCTGGACTCTTACCAGGAAGGTGAAGTTTGGAGCACATGGACCATTGCAGAGCGAAATTACAGCGAAGCGCGACGCGTGCTTGTGTACGGTCATTACCGTGCGAAAGGCCGTGATTTGCAGTAAATAAACGTCCACATGTGTCTCCAAGTGTCTCTGTAGGCTATTTCAAAGGAAATTAAGCAAGTACACTAATTATAACATTAATCAATTATAGGTTTGCATCACAGAAGGCATATTGGCCTATAATAATAAAAAAACACCACCTATGTTTACAGTTGTGAAATGTTTTGAATGAAATGCAAACCTCAGTTAGTCATTTGCTCTTGTTTCTCTGTCCTGAGATTCACACAGACTGAGTTGTCTTGTTTAAATGTTACAAATTGAGCTAATAAACTGAACTCCAATTTTTTTTGAAGTTGCTGCAGAAGTTATCTCAGCTAATTGTATAATCAAACATCTAATTTTATATTAAGGTGATTGTATGCAGAATGCTCATGCCAGAAACAGTGTTTTTGTACGGATTAACCCATTGATGACTATGGCAATCTAGGATGCATGTCCTTAATGCCTGAGGGTTTTCTGAAAAAATAATAGGAATTGTCAAGTCTACCAAAACCTTAATATCTAAGCTTGTGTAGCACATAGAAACATGAAATAAAATAAATTTAAAAGTTAAGTTTCACAGGTTTTATTTAAACATGCTCCCTTAGCGCTTACAAACCAACAAATATTTCTAAAAATCGTCAAAATGAGATGAATTAGAAAATTATTAAATATTGTTAATAAATAGATGCAATGTGTTGTGTGATTTTCGTCAGTAGTCTATAGTAGACCTTGATTCTGTGCACCAAACGCCACTAACTGTTCTGTCGCCGACATAGCCGGCGTATTTTTTTTATTATTTTGTTTTATTTTTTTATTTTTTATTTTTTTGATTGACGTGATTTTCGGCAAACCACACAACTTTTGGGTGGTCACGTGGTCTTAAAAAAATCAACAAAACCCACCTCATGTGTATTTGAACCAATGGCAGTGCATTCTATGCTGGGAATGCCATGAAAATTAGATAAAGTAATAATGCTGCGCGATGCAGCATCAGGCAGGAGAGCCAATGTGGCATCGCGCAGCAGCCGTCATCAATGGGTTAATAAATAAATATTAGCAGGTTCTCAATAGTATTTCAATTTGGGGGAGAGGGGGGGGGGCGAAAAATGTCTGTCCCCTGGGGGGGCATGACAGAAAATAATTGAGAACCACTGGGCTAAGCGAAGTCTTCAGTCCCTTTATTTGTAATGCAATACTGCCATTTAGTGGGAGTAGGATGTGTAGATAAATGTATCCAGCAGATGGCAGTCTCTTCCTACTTAATGTAGGAAGAGACTGCTCCCATTCACAGCATGCAGTACCAATGGGTTGGCCACTAGTCCATGCTGGCTGCTCGGAGAAGGCAGCATCCTGGGGGCCTGGTTTTATGGGCGAATATTGCTAAAAAGAACACTTCCTGTTGATTTTGGGGCGGGGCGTCAAGAGGCTTTTTTGTTTGTACTGGGATTGTACATCGCTGTATAAAATTGTGTGGTTCTAAGTATAACACAGCCTGAGTTATTATCATTCAAAGGGTTCATCAGGTTAATTTTTGATGTTTTTTTGCGAATGTGAAGCCCGTTCTGCAAGACGGTTATTCCGATTAAAACAAGCTTTCGGGTATATCATCTTCCATGTCGGAGGACGTACCCTATCATGTTTTTGTTTGCACAAAAAGTTGTTATGAGTCCACTTTATTCTGCAATCCTGCAGAGTAATGTGGAGTTCTGACTTTTATCGCCGTGTTGGCGAATATTGGCTCTCAGCTCGTCATAGTTATTCGGAATCAAACAAAAAAATTATTGGTATATCTTCCATGTCTTATGAGTGTCCCTATTCAGGTCGTTTTGCTAAATATGTTCCTGCTAGGAGTTAAAAATTTTTGAACTTTTTGAGGATTTTCGAGTCAGAAATTCACATATTTCACATTTAAAGACTTCCTGTTGATTTTGGGGCGGGGCTTCAAGAGGCTTTTTTGTGGGGCCTGCAAAGATACATTTGGGTTATTAATTTGGTGCAGCTAGGTATAACACAGCCTGAGCTATGATGAATTAAAGTGTCATGAGGTGCGTATTTACGCGACCTTTGACCCCAAAAAGATCCCTGGTTCTCTGCCAACTTCCTGAGATTTTCGCAATTCCTTATCGGGCAAGGGTCTTTTGTATTTGAGAAGTGGTTTGACGTCCCTGGCATAAAAACTCTAGGACTAGTTCGTCGAAATGCGAAAAGATGGTTTTGGCGGTTTTAGGCACTAATTCCAACATGGCCGACTTCCTGTTGATTTTGGCCCTGGACATAAAATTGCATTTATGTGCGCCTTGGGCCATTACATGTTGTCCGGAAATTTCAGGCTTCTAGCTCAATTTTTGAGCATGCATTTCCTGAAAAACAGTTTTTGGCCATAGGGGGCGCAATTTTTGAGATCAAATCCTGAACCACTGATACATTGCAATTTCTTGCAGGTCTGATGCGTACGCAAACTTTTTCAACTAATGCATGACGGGAAGGGGGTGAAAAGTGCCAAAAATGACTATAAATAAAAAGAATAACAGGGAATAATAATCATACCGAGAACAATAGGGCTTTCGCACATGTCTGTGCTCGGGCCCTAATTAAAACTGCAAGCAGTGATGACCGGGCCCTCGCCCATCCATGCTGCTCGCCGTCCCGGCCGTCCTCGGCGCTCCGGGCGACCGCACAAGAGAACGTGCCTCTTCGGAGCGCGCGGCACAGCAATACCTGTCGCCGGAAGCGCGGAAGTTGCCGCGACGTGCTTGATACGGATGCAAGGACGACCTCAGGCCTGGACTCTTACCAGGAAGGTGAAGTTTGGAGCACATGGACCATTGCAGAGCGAAATTACAGCGAAGCGCGACGCGTGCTTGTGTACGGTCATTACCGTGCGAAAGGCCGTGATTTGCAGTAAATAAACGTCCACATGTGTCTCCAAGTGTCTCTGTAGGCTATTTCAAAGGAAATTAAGCAAGTACACTAATTATAACATTAATCAATTATAGGTTTGCATCACAGAAGGCATATTGGCCTATAATAATGAAAAAACACCACCTATGTGTACGGTTGTGAAATGTTTTGAATGAAATGCAAACCTCAGTTAGTCATTTGCTCTTGTTTCTCTGTCCTGAGATTCACACAGACTGAGTTGTCTTGTTTAAATGTTACAAATTGAGCTAATAAACTGAACTCCAATTTTTTTTGAAGTTGCTGCAGAAGTTATCTCAGCTAATTGTATAATCAAACATCTAATTTTATATTAAGGTGATTGTATGCAGAATGCTCATGCCAGAAACAGTGTTTTTGTACGGATTAATAAATAAATATTAGCAGGTTCTCAATAGTATTTCAATTTGGGGGAGAGGGGGGGGGGCGAAAAAATGTCTGTCCCCTGGGGGGGCATGACAGAAAATAATTGAGAACCACTGGGCTAAGCGAAGTCTTCAGTCCCTTTATTTGTAATGCAATACTGCCATTTAGTGGGAGTAGGATGTGTAGATAAATCTATCCAGCAGATGGCAGTCTCTTCCTACTTAATGTAGGAAGAGAGTGCCATCTGTATTGTAATGAGCAACCAACTTGGTTTTATGGGCGAATATTGCTAAAAAGAACACTTCCTGTTGATTTTGGGGTGGGGTGTCAAGAGGCTTTTTTGTTCGTACTGGGATTGTACATCGCTGTATGAAATTGTGTGGTTCTAAGTATAACACAGCCTGAGTTATTATCATTCAAAGGGTTCATCAGGTTAATTTTTGATGTTTGTTTGCGAATGTGAAGCCCGTTCTGCAAGACGGTTATTCCGGATAAAACAAGCTTTCGGGTATATCATCTTCCATGTCGGAGGACGTACCCTAGCATGTTTTTGTTTGCACAAAAAGTTGTTATGAGTCCACTTTATTCTGCAATCCTGCAGAGTAATGTGGAGTTCTGACTTTTATCGCCGTGTTGGCGAATATTGGCTCTCAGCTCGTCATAGTTATTCGGAATCAAACAAAAAAATTATTGGTATATCTTCCATGTCTTATGAGTGTCCCTATTCAGGTCGTTTTGCTAAATATGTTCCTGCTAGGAGTTAAAAAATTTTGAACTTTTTGAGGATTTTCGAGTCAGAAATTCACATATTTCACATTTAAAGACTTCCTGTTGATTTTGGGGCGGGGCTTCAAGAGGCTTTTTTGTGGGGCCTGCAAAGATACATTTGGGTTATTAATTTGGTGCAGCTAGGTATAACACAGCCTGAGCTATGATGAATTAAAGTGTCATGAGGTGCGTATTTACGCGACCTTTGACCCCAAAAAGATCCCTGGTTCTCTGCCAACTTCCTGAGATTTTCGCAATTCCTTATCGGGCAAGGGTCTTTTGTATTTGAGAAGTGGTTTGACGTCCCTGGCATAAAAACTCTAGGACTAGTTCGTCGAAATGCGAAAAGATGGTTTTGGCGGTTTTAGGCACTAATTCCAACATGGCCGACTTCCTGTTGATTTTGGCCCTGGACATAAAATTGCATTTATGTGCGCCTTGGGCCATTACATGTTGTCCGGAAATTTCAGGCTTCTAGCTCAATTTTTGAGCATGCATTTCCTGAAAAACAGTTTTTGGCCATAGGGGGCGCAATTTTTGAGATCAAATCCTGAACCACTGATACATTGCAATTTCTTGCAGGTCTGATGCGTACGCAAACTTTTTCAACTAATGCATGACGGGAAGGGGGTGAAAAGTGCCAAAAATGACTATAAATAAAAAGAATAACAGGGAATAATAATCATACCGAGAACAATAGGGCTTTCGCACATGTCTGTGCTCGGGCCCTAATAATAATCATACCGATTACAATAGGGCTTTCGCACATGTCTGTGCTCGGGCCCTAATTAAAACTGCAAGCAGTGATGACCGGGCCCTCGCCCATCCATGCTGCTCGCCGTCCCGGCCGTCCTCGGCGCTCCGGGCGACCGCACAAGAGAACGTGCCTCTTCGGAGCGCGCGGCACAGCAATACCTGTCGCCGGAAGTTGCCGCGACGTGCTTGATATGGATGCAAGGACGACCTCAGGCCTGGACTCTTACCAGGAAGGTGAAGTTTGGAGCACATGGACCATTGCAGAGCGAAATTACAGCGAAGCGCGACGCGTGCTTGTGTACGGTCATTACCGTGCGAAAGGCCGTGATTTGCAGTAAATAAACGTCCACATGTGTCTCCAAGTGTCTCTGTAGGCTATTTCAAAGGAAATTAAGCAAGTACACTATTTATAACATTAATCAATTAAAGGTTTGCATCACAGAAGGCATATTGGCCTGTAATAATAAAAAAACACCACCTATGTTTACAGATGTGAAATGTTTTGAATGAAATGCAAACCTCAGTTAATAATTTGCTCTTGTTTCTCTGTCCTGAGATTCACACAGACTGAGTTGTCTTGTTCAAATGTTACAAATTGAGCTAATAAACTGAACTCTGATGTTTTTTGAAGTTGCTGCAGAAGTTATCTCAGCTAATTGTATAATCAAACATCTAATTTTATATTAAGGTGATTGTATGCAGAATGCTCATGCTAGAAACAGTGTTTTTGTACGGATAAATAAATAAATATTAGCAGGTTCTCAATAGTATTTCAATTTGGGGGGGGGGGCGCGAAAAAATTTCTGTCCCCTAGGTGGGGCATGACAGAAAATAAATGAGAACCACTGGGCTAAAAGAAGTCTTCAGTCCCTCTATTTGTAATGCAATACTGCCATCTAGTGGAAAGTTGAAAACAAAATTTAAAATAGCAGACATTATGTGGATAGAGGTGACAACTTCAAAATGATTTTATTTGTAATTGTACAGACTCTATATCAACATATATTGTGTTATAATATTTTCACTTACTGCAATGCTTCATAATTGAAAAGGTGTAGTTTATCTTAGAGTGTTGTTAATGAAGAATGAATGAGTGAAGAATGATAGTTAGAGAATATAACATATTGATTATTATTAAGTCATTGTTTATTGAGTTATACTGTAGGAGCTGTGTAAATAAATGTTACATGACTTAATAACTTTACTTGTATGACCGCTGTGTTTTAATTTTAAATATTAAATGAGAATAGTCCATTGATAATGTTGAATACATTGGGTTTAAAATTAAAAATGTTAATTAACTTATCTAGCAAAATCTTGTGATATTGGTCTGACAGATGTATTCTGTCTTTAATAAATCTTTTTTCTGACTAAATTGAAGGTAGATTTTGTGACATTTACTGTTAGCAACTATAGTTAATTCCCTTTAGTCAGGCACAAAATAACAGAGTTGCATGTGTGTGTTCATTTAGTCAGTTTATAATAATTCCTTTTCTGCTCGGACTCAACCTTTGGAAGCTTCTAGAGACATCTTAACATCAGCCTGCATCCACATACACATGTACTATGTCATTTCAATATGTATATATTTTTTTAAATCACTGAAATAAAACGTCCATTTCACATCAGTCCTGGAAGATGCATGCCTTCTCTGCTGCTCCTGAGGTTTCTTTGCCCTTTTCCCCCCGTTTAAAGGGTTTTTGTGGTAGTTTTTCCAAATTGAGTCATAACAGCAGAGGGATGTTCATGTTTTTAAAATAAGTACCACCACTGGGCTAAAATAAGTCTTCAGTCCCTCTATTTGTAATGCAATACTGCCATCTAGTGGAAAGTTGAAAACGAAATTTAAAATAGCAGACATTATGTGGATAGAGGTGACAACTTCAAAATGATTTTATTTGTAATTGTACAGACTCTATATCAACATATATTGTGTTATAATATTTTCACTTACTGCAATGCTTCATAATTGAAAAGGTGTAGTTTATCTTAGAGTGTTGTTAATGAAGAATGAATGAGTGAAGAATGATAGTTAGAGAATATAACATATTGATTATTATTAAGTCATTGTTTATTGAGTTATACTGTAGGAGCTGTGTAAATAAATGTTACATGACTTAATAACTTTACTTGTATGACTGCTGTGTTTTAATTTTAAATATTAAATGAGAATAGTCCATTGATAATCTTGAATACATTGGGTTTAAAATTAAAAATGTTAATTAACTTATCTAGCAAAATCTTGTGATATTGGTCTGACAGATGTATTCTGTCTTTAATAAATCTTTTTTCTGACTAAAGAACCACTGGGCTAAGCGAAGTCTTCAGTCCCTTTATTTGTAATGCAATACTGCCATTTAGTGGGAGTAGGATGTGTAGATAAATCTATCCAGCAGATGGCAGTCTCTTCCTACTTAATGTAGGAAGAGAGTGCCATCTGTATTGTAATGAGCAACCAACTTGGTTTTATGGGCGAATATTGCTAAAAAGAACACTTCCTGTTGATTTTGGGGTGGGGTGTCAAGAGGCTTTTTTGTTCGTACTGGGATTGTACATCGCTGTATGAAATTGTGTGGTTCTAAGTACAACACAGCCTTAGTTATGATCAATCAAAGGGTTCATGACGTGCGTTTGTGATGGTCTTTGGCCAATCAGGCGCCGCTGCTGCAAGACGGTTATTCCGATTAAAACAAGCTTTCGGGTATATCATCTTCCATGTCGGAGGACGTACCCTATCATGTTTTTGTTTGCACAAAAAGTTGTTATGAGTCCACTTTATTCTGCAATCCTGCAGAGTAATGTGGAGTTCTGACTTTTATCGCCGTGTTGGCGAATATTGGCTCTCAGCTCGTCATAGTTATTCGGAATCAAACAAAAAAATTATTGGTATATCTTCCATGTCTTATGAGTGTCCCTATTCAGGTCGTTTTGCTAAATATGTTCCTGCTAGGAGTTAAAAATTTTTGAACTTTTTGAGGATTTTCGAGTCAGAAATTCACATATTTCACATTTAAAGACTTCCTGTTGATTTTGGGGCGGGGCTTCAAGAGGCTTTTTTGTGGGGCCTGCAAAGATACATTTGGGTTATTAATTTGGTGCAGCTAGGTATAACACAGCCTGAGCTATGATGAATTAAAGTGTCATGAGGTGCGTATTTACGCGACCTTTGACCCCAAAAAGATCCCTGGTTCTCTAATGAATTTGAAATCTTTTCCGCAATTCCTTATCGGGCAAGGGTCTTTTGTATTTGAGAAGTGGTTTGACGTCCCTGGCATAAAAACTCTAGGACTAGTTCGTCGAAATGCGAAAAGATGTAAAGTGGCGGTTTTAGGCACTAATTCCAACATGGCCGACTTCCTGTTGATTTTGGCTAATGACATACAATTGCATTTAGGTGCGCCTTGGGCAATTACATGTTGTCCGGAAATTTCAGGCTTCTAGCCCAATTTTTGAGCATGCATTTCCTTAAAAACTGTTTTTGGCCATAGGGGGCGCTATTTTTGTGCACAAATCCTGAACCACTGATACATTGCAATTTTTTGCAGGTCTGACCTGCCCGCAGAGTTTTACAACTATTCTACCAGGGCAAGTAGGGGAAAAGTCCCATTTAGGATTCCAAATAATAATAATAATAATAATTAAAACTGCAAGCAGTGATGACCGGGCCCTCGCACCTCCGTGCTGCTCGGCGTGCTGGCGACCGCGTGAGAGAACGCGCCGCGGTCTCCTCCTCTTCGGGGCGCGCGGCTCAGCGATAGCTGTCGCCGGAAGCGCGGAAGTTGCCGCTATATTGTAGAGGACCATGAGGCTATATTGTAGAGCACCATGAGCTGTACATGTGTAATCAATTTCAAGTCAATCAGAGTCGGGTGATTTTTGTGGCGCCCCCTATGGGTTAATTGCGATAAGCCTCGAGGGACATGCTACCACATGACTTCTGCACATACCCAGCAAGTTTGATGATGATAGGACCTACGGTTAAGGAGTTATGGCTAATTTGTGGATAGGCGGCGCCCCCTATGGGTTCATCGCGATAAGCTTCGAGGGACATGCTACCACATGACTTCTGCACATACCCAGCAAGTTTGATGATGATAGGACCTACGGTTAAGGAGTTATGGCCAATTTGTGGATAGGCGGTGCCCCCTATGGGTTCATCGCGATAAGCTTAGAGGGACATGCTACCACATGACTTCTGCACATACCCAGCAAGTTTGATGATGATAGGACCTATGGTTAAGGAGTTATGGCCAATTTGTGGATAGGCCTGCCCCTGTGGCGCCCCCTATGGGTTAATGGCGATAAGCCTCGAGGGACATGCTCCCACATGACTTCTGCACATACCCAGCAAGTTTGATGATGATAGGACCTACGGTTAAGGAGTCATGGCCAATTTGTGGATAGGCGGCACCCCCTATGGGTTAATCGCGATAAGCTTACAGGGACATGCTACCACATGACTTCTGCACATACCCAGCAAGTTTGATGATGATAGGACCTATGGTTAAGGAGTTATGGCCAATTTATGGATAGGCGGCGCCCCCTATGGGTTACTCGCGATAAGCCTCGAGGGACATGCTACCACATGACTTCTGCACATACCCAGCAAGTTTGATGATGATAGGACCTATGGTTAAGGAGTTATGGCCAATTTGTGGATAGCCCCGCCCCTGTGGCGCCCCCTATGGGTTAATCGCGATAAGCATCGAGGGACATGCTACCGCATGACTTCTGCACACACCCAGCAAGTTTGATGATGATAGGACCTATGGTTAAGGAGTTATGGCCAACGTGTTATTAAGCCCCGCCCCTGTGGCGCCCCCTATGGGTAAGCCTCGACAAGCTTAGAGGGCCACGCTACTACATGTCTTCTGGACTTATCCTGCAAGTTTCATGATGATAGGACCTATGGTCAATGAGTTATGGCCAACGAGTTATCAAGCCCCGCCCCTGCGTAAACATTTTAGTCACTGGCGGCCATGTCTTTGAAGCTATCCTACTAATATTTTTCGGAGACGTGCGTCATAGTCCCCCGGGGCTTCGTGAGACATTTGGTGTTGATAGAGTAAAACTTGAAAAAGTTGTGGATAAAACCCTGTTTTTCAGTTTATGCCAATTAGCCGCAAGTATTTCCAGGTTGACTCTCATGGTCCAAGAGGCTTTTTCGTAGAGCACCTTAAAATACACCTGTGTGAGAAATTTCAAGTCAATCGGACTTACGGTGTGCGGGGCGCGGCCTCTCAAACTTTCTTCAGTCGGGGCTTAACAGCGCCCCCTAGCGGAAATTAAAAAAAAATTCCTCGGAGCGGAATTGTAGAGCACCATGAGCTGTACATGTGCAATCAATTTCAAGTCAATCGGAGTCGGGTGACTTTTGTGGCGCCCCCTATGGGTTGATCGCGATAAGCTTGGAGGGACATGCTAACACATGACTTCTGCACATACCCAGCAAGTTTGATGATGATAGGACCTACGGTTAAGGAGTTATGGCCAATTTGTGGATAGGCCCCGCCCCTGTGGCGCCCCCTATGGGCTATTCGCGATAAGCTTCGAAGGGACATGCTACCACATGACTACTGCACATACCCAGCAAGTTTGATGATGATAGGACCTATGGTTAAGGAGTTATGGCCAACGTGTTATTAAGCCCCGCCCCTGTGGCGCCCCATATGGGTTCATCGCGATAAGCTTCTAAGGGACATGCTACCACATGACTTCTGCACATACCCAGCAAGTTTGATGATGATAGGACCTACGGTTAAGGAGTTATGGCCAATTTGTGGATAGGCCCCGCCCCTGTGGCGCCCCCTATGGGCTAATCGCGATAAGCTTCGAAGGGACATGCTACCACATGACTACTGCACATACCCAGCAAGTTTGATGATGATAGGACCTATGGTTAAGGAGTTATGGCCAACGTGTTATTAAGCCCCGCCCCTGTGGCGCCCCCTATGGGTTCATCGCGATAAGCTTCTAAGGGACATGCTACCACATGACTTCTGCACATACCCAGCAAGTTTGATGATGATAGGACCTATGGTTAAGGAGTTATGGCCAACGTGTTATTAAGCCCCGCCCCTATTCACATACTTCACATTTAAAGACTTCCTGTTGATTTTGGGGCGGGGCTTCAAGAGGCTTTTTTGTGGGGCCTGCAAAGATACATTTGGGGTTGTAATTTGGTGCAGCTAGGTATAACACAGCCTGAGCTATGATGAATTAAAGTTTCATGAGGAGCGTATTTACGCGACACTTTGACCCCCAATAGATCCCTGGTTCTCTGTTAAGTTTGAAATCTTTCCGCAATTTAGCATCGGGCAAGGGTCTTTTGTATTTGAGAAGTGGTTTGACGTTCCTGGCGCAAAAACTCTAGGACAAGTTCGTCGAAATGCGAAAAGATGTAAAGTGGCGGTTTTAGGCACTAATTCCAACATGGCCGACTTCCTGTTGATTTTGGCCAATGATATACAATTGCATTTATGTGCGCCTTGGGCCATTACATGTTGTCCGGAAATTTCAGGCTTCTAGCCCAATTTTTGAGCATGCATTTCCCGAAAAACTATTTTTGGCCATAGGGGGCGCTATTTTAATGCACAAATCCTGAACCACTGATACATTAAATTTTTTTGCAGGTCTGATGGGTACGCCACATATTTTCAACTTTTGTATGACGGTAAGGGGGTCAAAAGTGCCAAAGAAGTGTCGGAATAAAAAGAATAATAATAATTAAAACTGCAAGCAGTGATGACCGGGCCCTCGCACCTCCGTGCTGCTCGGCGTGCTGGCGACCGCGTGAGAGAACGCGCCGCGGTCTCCTCCTCTTCGGGGCGCGCGGCACAGCGATAGCTGTCGCCGGAAGCGCGGAAGTTGCCGCTATATTGTAGAGGACCATGAGGCTATATTGTAGAGCACCATGAGCTGTACATGTGTAATCAATTTCAAGTCAATCAGAGTCGGGTGATTTTTGTGGCGCCCCCTATGGGTTAATTGCGATAAGCCTCAAGGGACATGCTACCACATGACTTCTGCACATACCCAGCAAGTTTGATGATGATAGGACCTACGGTTAAGGAGCTATGGCTAATTTGTGGATAGGCGGCGCCCCCTATGGGTTCATCGCGATAAGCTTCGAGGGACATGCTACCACATGACTTCTGCACATACCCAGCAAGTTTGATGATGATAGGACCTACGGTTAAGGAGTTATGGCCAATTTGTGGATAGGCGGCGCCCCCTATGGGTTCATCGCGATAAGCTTAGAGGGACATGCTACCACATGACTTCTGCACATACCCAGCAAGTTTGATGATGATAGGACCTATGGTTAAGGAGTTATGGGCAATTTGTGGATAGGCCCCGCCCCTGTGGCGCCCCCTATGGGTTAATCGCGATAAGCTTCGAGGGACATGCTCCCACATGACTTCTGCACATACCCAGCAAGTTTGATGATGATAGGACCTACGGTTAAGGAGTTATGGCCAATTTGTGGATAGGCGGCGCCCCCTATGGGTTCATCGCGATAAGCTCCGAGGGACATGCTACCACATGACTTCTGCACATACCCAGCAAGTTTGATGATGATAGGACCTACGGTTAAGGAGTTATGGCCAATTTGTGGATAGCCCCGCCCCTGTGGCGCCCCCTATGGGTTAATCGCGATAAGCTTCGAGGTACATGCTACCACATGACTTCTGCACATACCCAGCAAGTTTGATGATGATAGGACCTACGGTTAAGGAGTTATGGCCAATTTGTGGATAGGCGGCGCCCCCTATGGGTTCATCGCGATCAGGTTAGAGGGACATGCTACCACATGACTTCTGCACATACCCAGCAAGTTTGATGATGATAGGACCTACGGTTAAGGAGTTATGGCCTATTTGTGGATAGGCGGCGCCCCCTATGGGTTCATCGCGATAAGCTTCGAGGGACATGCTACCACATGACTTCTGCACATACCCAGCAAGTTTGATGATGATAGGACCTACGGTTAAGGAGTTATGGCCAATTTGTGGATAGGCGGTGCCCCCTATGGGTTCATCGCGATAAGCTTAGAGGGACATGCTACCACATGACTTCTGCACATACCCAGCAAGTTTGATGATGATAGGACCTACGGTTAAGGAGTTATGGCCAATTTATGGATAGGCGGCGCCCCCTATGGGTTAATCGCGATAAGCCTCGAGGGACATGCTACCACATGACTTCTGCACATACCCAGCAAGTTTGATGATGATAGGACCTACGGTTAAGGAGTTATGGCCAATTTGTGGATAGGCGGCGCCCCCTATGGGTTCATCGCGATAAGCTTCGAGAGACATGCTACCACATGACTTCTGCACATACCCAGCAAGTTTGATGATGATAGGACCTACGGTTAAGGAGTTATGGCCAATTTGTGGATAGGCGGCGCCCCCTATGGGTTCATCGCGATAAGCTTAGAGGGACATGCTACCACATGACTTCTGCACATACCCAGCAAGTTTGATGATGATAGGACCTATGGTTAAGGAGTTATGGGCAATTTGTGGATAGGCCCCGCCCCTGTGGCGCCCCCTATGGGTTAATCGCGATAAGCTTCGAGGGACATGCTCCCACATGACTTCTGCACATACCCAGCAAGTTTGATGATGATAGGACCTACGGTTAAGGAGTTATGGCCAATTTGTGGATAGGCGGCGCCCCCTATGGGTTCATCGCGATAAGCTCCGAGGGACATGCTACCACATGACTTCTGCACATACCCAGCAAGTTTGATGATGATAGGACCTACGGTTAAGGAGTTATGGCCAATTTGTGGATAGCCCCGCCCCTGTGGCGCCCCCTATGGGTTAATCGCGATAAGCTTCGAGGTACATGCTACCACATGACTTCTGCACATACCCAGCAAGTTTGATGATGATAGGACCTACGGTTAAGGAGTTATGGCCAATTTGTGGATAGGCGGCGCCCCCTATGGGTTCATCGCGATCAGGTTAGAGGGACATGCTACCACATGACTTCTGCACATACCCAGCAAGTTTGATGATGATAGGACCTACGGTTAAGGAGTTATGGCCTATTTGTGGATAGGCGGCGCCCCCTATGGGTTCATCGCGATAAGCTTCGAGGGACATGCTACCACATGACTTCTGCACATACCCAGCAAGTTTGATGATGATAGGACCTACGGTTAAGGAGTTATGGCCAATTTGTGGATAGGCGGTGCCCCCTATGGGTTCATCGCGATAAGCTTAGAGGGACATGCTACCACATGACTTCTGCACATACCCAGCAAGTTTGATGATGATAGGACCTACGGTTAAGGAGTTATGGCCAATTTATGGATAGGCGGCGCCCCCTATGGGTTAATCGCGATAAGCCTCGAGGGACATGCTACCACATGACTTCTGCACATACCCAGCAAGTTTGATGATGATAGGACCTACGGTTAAGGAGTTATGGCCAATTTGTGGATAGGCGGCGCCCCCTATGGGTTCATCGCGATAAGCTTCGAGAGACATGCTACCACATGACTTCTGCACATACCCAGCAAGTTTGATGATGATAGGACCTATGGTTAAGGAGTTATGGCCAATTTGTGGATAGGCGGCGCCCCCTATGGGTTCATCGCGATAAGCTACGAGGGACATGCTACCACATGACTTCTGCACATACCCAGCAAGTTTGATGATGATAGGACCTATGGTTAAGGAGTTATGGCCAACGTGTTATTAAGCCCCGCCCCTTTGGCGCCCCCTATGGGTTAATCGTAATTAGCTTAGAGGGACATGCTACCACATGACTTCTGCACATACCCAGCAAGTTTGATGATGATAAGACCTATGGTTAAGGAGTTATGGCCAACGTGTTATTAAGCCCCGCCCCTTTGGCGCCCCCAATGGGTTAATCGTGATTAGCTTAGAGGGACATGCTACCACATGACTCCGCACATACCCAGCAAGTTTGATGATGATAGGACCTATGGTTAAGGAGTTATGGCCAATTTGTGGATAGGCCCCGCCCCTGTGGCGCCCCCTATGGGTTAATCGCCATAAGCTTCGAAGGGACATGCTACCACATGACTTCTGCACATACCCAGCAAGTTTGATGATGATAGGACCTATGGTTAAGGAGTTATGGCCAACGTGTTATTAAGCCCCGCCCCTACGTAAAGTTTTTGGTCAATGGCGGCCATGTTTGTTGGCGCTCTCACTTTTTCTTAATATTATTGTGTGGGCTTACTCAGGCCTTGGGTCTCATTAAGCCTATCAAATGTTGAGAAGATCTGACTGAGTATAGTGGAGTTACAGCAACTTGGCGTCAACTTCGAAGACGCCAAGCTACAGCAAAGGCGTTTTGACAGATGGCGCTCTCACTTTGTATGAATATTAGTGTTTGGGCTTTCTCAGGCCTTGGGTGTCATTTACCATACCAAATTTGGAGAAGATGAGACAAAGTATGATGGAGTTAGGGCAACTTCCTGTTTTTTTGGCGAATATTGCTAAAAGGAACACTTCCTGTTGATTTTGGGGCGGGGCGTCAAGAGGCTTTTTTGTTTGTACTGGGATTGTACATTGCTGTATAAAATTGTGTGGTTCTAAGTATAACACAGCCTGAGTTATTATCATTCAAAGGGTTCATCAGGTTAATTTTTGATGTTTTTTAGCGAATGTGGCGCCCGTTCTGCAAGACGGTTATTCCGGATAAATCGAGCTTTCGGGTATATCATCTTTCATGTCGGAGGACGTACCCTATCATGTTTTTGTTTGCACAAAAAGTTGTTATGAGTCCACTTTGCTCTGCAATCCTGCTGAGTAATGTGGAGTTCTGACTTTAGGCGCCATGTTGGCGAATATCGGCTCCCAACACGTCATACTTATTCGGAATCAAACAAAAAAATTATTGGTATATCTTCCATGTCTTATGAGTGTCCCTATTCAGGTCGTTTTGCTAAATATGTTCCTGCTAGGAGTTAAAAATTTTTGAAATTTTTGAGGATTTTCGAGTCAGAAATTCACATATTTCACATTTAAAGACTTCCTGTTGATTTTGGGGCGGGGCTTCAAGAGGCTTTTTTGTGGGGCCTGCAGAGATACATTTGGGTTATGAATTTGGTGCAGCTAGGTATAACACAGCCTGAGTTATGATGAATTAAAGTTTCATGAGGTTCGTTAATTATGATGTTTACGTCAACTTTGACCCCCAATAGATCACTGGGACTCCGGTGATTTTGAAATCTTTTCGCAATTTAGCATCGGGCAAGGGTCTTCTGTTTTTGAGAAGTGGTTTGACGTCCCTGGCGTAAAAACTCTAGGACGAGTTCGTCGAAATGCGAAAAGATGGTTTTGGCGGTTTTAGGCACTAATTCCAACATGGCCGACTTCCTGTTGATTTTGGCCAATGACATACAATTGCATTTATGTGCGCCTTGGGCCATTACATGTTGTCCGGAAATTTCAGGCTTCTAGCCCAATTTTTGAGCATGCATTTCCTGAAAAACAGTTTTTGGCCATAGGGGGCGCAATTTTGGAGATCAAATCCTGAACCACTGATACATTAAAATTTCTTGCAGGTCATAAGGGTACGCAAACTTTTTCATCTTTTGCATGACGGGAAGGGGGTCAAAAGTGCCAAAAAAGAACGAGAATGAGAATAATAATAATAACAATAAAAATCATACCGATTACAATAGGGCTTCGCACCACTCGGTGCTCGGGCCCTAATTAAAACTGCAAGCAGTGATGACCGGGCCCTCGCACCTCCGTGCTGCTCGGCGTGCTGGCGACCGCGTGAGAGAACGCGCCGCGGTCTCCTCCTCTTCGGGGTGTGTGGCACAGCGATAGCTGTCGCCGGAAGCGCGGAAGTTGCTGCTATATTGTAGAGGACCATGAAGCTATATTGTAGAGCACCTTGAGCTGTACATGTGTAATCAATTTCAAGTCAATCAGAGTCGGGTGATTTATGTGAAGCCCCCTATGGGTTAATGGCGATAAGCCTCGAGGGACATGCTACCACATGACTTCTGCACTTACCCAGCAAGTTTGATGATGATAGGACCTACGGTTAAGGAGTTATGGCCAATTTGTGGATAGGCCTGCCCCTGTGGCGCCCCCTATGGGTTAATCGCGATAAGCTTCGAGGGACATTCTCCCACATGACTTCTGCACATACCCAGCAAGTTTGATGATGATAGGACCTACGGTTAAGGAGTTATGGCCAATATGTGGATAGGCGGCGCCCCCTATGGGTTAATCGCGATAAGCTTACAGGGACATGCTACCACATGACTTCTGCACATACCCAGCAAGTTTGATGATGATAGGACCTATGGTTAAGGAGTTATGGCCAATTTATGGATAGGCGGCGCCCCCTATGGGTTCATCGCGATAAGCCTCGAGGGACATGCTACCACATGACTTCTGCACATACCCAGCAAGTTTGATGATGATAGGACCTATGGTTAAGGAGTTATGGCCAATTTGTGGATAGGCGGCGCCCCCTATGGGTTCATCGCGATAAGCTTCGAGGGACATGCTACCACATGACTTCTGCACATACCCAGCAAGTTTGATGATGATAGGACCTATGGTTAAGCAGTTATGGCCAATTTGTGGATAGGCGGCGCCCCCTATGGGTTAATCGCGATAAGCCTCGAGGGACATGCGACCACATGACTTCTGCACATACCCAGCAAGTTTGATGATGATAGGACCTACAGTTAAGGAGTTATGGCCAATTTGTGGATAGGCGGCGCCCCCTATGGGTTCATCGCGATAAGCTTCGAGGGACATGCTACCACATGACTTCTGCACATACCCAGCAAGTTTGATGATGATAGGACCTACGGTTAAGGAGTTATGGCCAATTTGTGGATAGCCCCGCCCCTGTGGCGCCCCCTATGGGTTAATCGCGATAAGCATCGAGGGACATGCTACCGCATGACTTCTGCACACACCCAGCAAGTTTGATGATGATAGGACCTATGGTTAAGGAGTTATGGCCAACGTGTTATTAAGCCCCGCCCCTGTGGCGCCCCCTATGGGTAAGCCTCGACAAGCTTAGAGGGCCACGCTACTACATGTCTTCTGGACTTATCCTGCAAGTTTCATGATGATAGGACCTATGGTCAATGAGTTATGGCCAACGTGTTATCAAGCCCCGCCCCTGCGTAAACATTTTAGTCACTGGCGGCCATGTCTTTGAAGCTATCCTACTAATATTTTTCGGAGACGTGCGTCATAGTCCCCCGGGGCTTCGTGAGACATTTGGTGTTGATAGAGTAAAACTTGAAAAAGTTGTGGATAAAACCCTGTTTTTCAGTTTATGCCAATTAGCCGCAAGTATTTCCAGGTTGACTCTCATGGTCCAAGAGGCTTTTTCGTAGAGCACCTTAAAATACACCTGTGTGAGAAATTTCAAGTCAATCGGACTTACGGTGTGCGGGGCGCGGCCTCTCAAACTTTCTTCAGTCGGGGCTTAACAGCGCCCCCTAGCGGAAATTAAAAAAAAATTCCTCTCAGCGGAATTGTAGAGCACCATGAGCTGTACATGTGCAATCAATTTCAAGTCAATCGGAGTCGGGTGACTTTTGTGGCGCCCCCTATGGGTTGATCGCGATAAGCTTGGAGGGACATGCTAACACATGACTTCTGCACATACCCAGCAAGTTTGATGATGATAGGACCTACGGTTAAGGAGTTATGGCCAATTTGTGGATAGGCCCCGCCCCTGTGGCGCCCCCTATGGGCTAATCGCGATAAGCTTCGAAGGGACATGCTACCACATGACTACTGCACATACCCAGCAAGTTTGATGATGATAGGACCTATGGTTAAGGAGTTATGGCCAACGTGTTTTTAAGCCCCGCCCCTGTGGCGCCCCATATGGGTTCATCGCGATAAGCTTCTAAGGGACATGCTACCACATGACTTCTGCACATACCCAGCAAGTTTGATGATGATAGGACCTATGGTTAAGGAGTTATGGCCAACGTGTTATTAAGCCCCGCCCCTGTGGCGCCCCCTATGGGTAAGCCTCGACAAGCTTAGAGGGCCACGCTACTACATGTCTTCTGCACTTATCCTGCAAGTTTCATGATGATAGGACCTATGGACAATGAGTTATGGCCAACGTGTTATCAAGCCCCGCCCCTGCGTAAACATTTTAGTCACTGGCGGCCATGTCTTTGAAGCTATCCTACTAATATTTTTCGGAGACGTGCGTCATAGTCCCCCGGGGCTTCGTGAGACATTTGGTGTTGATAGAGTAAAACTTGAAAAAGTTGTGGATAAAACCCTGTTTTTCAGTTTATGCCAATTAGCCGCAAGTATTTCCAGGTTGACTCTCATGGTCCAAGAGGCTTTTTCGTAGAGCACCTTAAAATACACCTGTGTGAGAAATTTCAAGTCAATCGGACTTACGGTGTGCGGGGCGCGGCCTCTCAAACTTTCTTCAGTCGGGGCTTAACAGCGCCCCCTAGCGGAAATTAAAAAAAAATTCCTCGGAGCGGAATTGTAGAGCACCATGAGCTGTACATGTGCAATCAATTTCAAGTCAATCGGAGTCGGGTGACTTTTGTGGCGCCCCCTATGGGTTGATTGCGATAAGCTTGGAGGGACATGCTAACACATGACTTCTGCACATACCCAGCAAGTTTGATGATGATAGGACCTACGGTTAAGGAGTTATGGCCAATTTGTGGATAGGCCCCGCCCCTGTGGCGCCCCCTATGGGCTAATCGCGATAAGCTTCGAAGGGACATGCTACCACATGACTACTGCACATACCCAGCAAGTTTGATGATGATAGGACCTATGGTTAAGGAGTTATGGCCAACGTGTTATTAAGCCCCGCCCCTGTGGCGCCCCCTATGGGCTAATCGCGATAAGCTTCGAAGGGACATGCTACCACATGACTACTGCACATACCCAGCAAGTTTGATGATGATAGGACCTATGGTTAAGGAGTTATGGCCAACGTGTTATTAAGCCCCGCCCCTGTGGCGCCCCCTATGGGTTCATCGCGATAAGCTTCTAAGGGACATGCTACCACATGACTTCTGCACATACCCAGCAAGTTTGATGATGATAGGACCTATGGTTAAGGAGTTATGGCCAACGTGTTATTAAGCCCCGCCCCTATTCACATATTTCACATTTAAAGACTTCCTGTTGATGTTGGGGCGGGGCTTCAAGAGGCTTTTTTGTGGGGCCTGCAAAGATACATTTGGGGTTGTAATTTGGTGCAGCTAGGTATAACACAGCCTGAGCTATGATGAATTAAAGTTTCATGAGGAGCGTATTTACGCGACACTTTGACCCCCAATAGATCCCTGGTTCTCAGTTAAGTTTGAAATCTTTTCGCAATTTAGCATCGGGCAAGGGTCTTTTGTATTTGAGAAGTGGTTTGACGTCCCTGGCGCAAAAACTCTAGGACTAGTTCGTCGAAATGCGAAAAGATGTAAAGTGGCGGTTTTAGGCACTAATTCCAACATGGCCGACTTCCTGTTGATTTTGGCCATGGACATAAAATTGCATTTATGTGCGCCTTGGGCCATTACATGTTGTCCGGAAATTTCAGGCTTCTAGCCCAATTTTTGAGCATGCATTTCCCGAAAAACAGTTTTTGGCCATAGGGGGCGCAATTTTAATGCACAAATCCTGAACCACTGATACATTAAATTTTTTTGCAGGTCTGATGGGTACGCCACATATTTTCAACTTTTGTATGACGGTAAGGGGGTCAAAAGTGCCGAAGAAGTGTCGGAAAAAGAATAATAAGAATAAAACTCCTACCGGTTTCAATAGGGCTTCGCACCACTCGGTGCTCGGGCCCTAATAATAAAAATCCTACCGATTACAATAGGGCTTTCGCACATGTCTGTGCTCGGGCCCTAATTAAAACTGCAAGCAGTGATGACCGGGCCCTCGCCCATCCATGCTGCTCGCCGTCCCGGCCGTCCTCGGCGCTCCGGGCGACCGCACAAGAGAACGTGCCTCTTCGGAGCGCGCGGCACAGCAATACCTGTCGCCGGAAGTTGCCGCGACGTGCTTGATATGGATGCAAGGACGACCTCAGGCCTGGACTCTTACCAGGAAGGTGAAGTTTGGAGCACATGGACCATTGCAGAGCGAAATTACAGCGAAGCGCGACGCGTGCTTGTGTACGGTCATTACCGTGCGAAAGGCCGTGATTTGCAGTAAATAAACGTCCACATGTGTCTCCAAGTGTCTCTGTAGGCTATTTCAAAGGAAATTAAGCAAGTACACTATTTATAACATTAATCAATTAAAGGTTTGCATCACAGAAGGCATATTGGCCTGTAATAATAAAAAAACACCACCTATGTTTACAGATGTGAAATGTTTTGAATGAAATGCAAACCTCAGTTAATAATTTGCTCTTGTTTCTCTGTCCTGAGATTCACACAGACTGAGTTGTCTTGTTCAAATGTTACAAATTGAGCTAATAAACTGAACTCTGATGTTTTTTGAAGTTGCTGCAGAAGTTATCTCAGCTAATTGTATAATCAAACATCTAATTTTATATTAAGGTGATTGTATGCAGAATGCTCATGCTAGAAACAGTGTTTTTGTACGGATAAATAAATAAATATTAGCAGGTTCTCAATAGTATTTCAATTTGGGGGGGGGGCGCGAAAAAATTTCTGTCCCCTAGGTGGGGCATGACAGAAAATAAATGAGAACCACTGGGCTAAAAGAAGTCTTCAGTCCCTCTATTTGTAATGCAATACTGCCATCTAGTGGAAAGTTGAAAACAAAATTTAAAATAGCAGACATTATGTGGATAGAGGTGACAACTTCAAAATGATTTTATTTGTAATTGTACAGACTCTATATCAACATATATTGTGTTATAATATTTTCACTTACTGCAATGCTTCATAATTGAAAAGGTGTAGTTTATCTTAGAGTGTTGTTAATGAAGAATGAATGAGTGAAGAATGATAGTTAGAGAATATAACATATTGATTATTATTAAGTCATTGTTTATTGAGTTATACTGTAGGAGCTGTGTAAATAAATGTTACATGACTTAATAACTTTACTTGTATGACCGCTGTGTTTTAATTTTAAATATTAAATGAGAATAGTCCATTGATAATGTTGAATACATTGGGTTTAAAATTAAAAATGTTAATTAACTTATCTAGCAAAATCTTGTGATATTGGTCTGACAGATGTATTCTGTCTTTAATAAATCTTTTTTCTGACTAAATTGAAGGTAGATTTTGTGACATTTACTGTTAGCAACTATAGTTAATTCCCTTTAGTCAGGCACAAAATAACAGAGTTGCATGTGTGTGTTCATTTAGTCAGTTTATAATAATTCCTTTTCTGCTCGGACTCAACCTTTGGAAGCTTCTAGAGACATCTTAACATCAGCCTGCATCCACATACACATGTACTATGTCATTTCAATATGTATATATTTTTTTAAATCACTGAAATAAAACGTCCATTTCACATCAGTCCTGGAAGATGCATGCCTTCTCTGCTGCTCCTGAGGTTTCTTTGCCCTTTTCCCCCCGTTTAAAGGGTTTTTGTGGTAGTTTTTCCAAATTGAGTCATAACAGCAGAGGGATGTTCATGTTTTTAAAATAAGTACCACCACTGGGCTAAAAGAAGTCTTCAGTCCCTCTATTTGTAATGCAATACTGCCATCTAGTGGAAAGTTGAAAACAAAATTTAAAATAGCAGACATTATGTGGATAGAGGTGACAACTTCAAAATGATTTTATTTGTAATTGTACAGACTCTATATCAACATATATTGTGTTATAATATTTTCACTTACTGCAATGCTTCATAATTGAAAAGGTGTAGTTTATCTTAGAGTGTTGTTAATGAAGAATGAATGAGTGAAGAATGATAGTTAGAGAATATAACATATTGATTATTATTAAGTCATTGTTTATTGAGTTATACTGTAGGAGCTGTGTAAATAAATGTTACATGACTTAATAACTTTACTTGTATGACTGCTGTGTTTTAATTTTAAATATTAAATGAGAATAGTCCATTGATAATCTTGAATACATTGGGTTTAAAATTAAAAATGTTAATTAACTTATCTAGCAAAATCTTGTGATATTGGTCTGACAGATGTATTCTGTCTTTAATAAATCTTTTTTCTGACTAAAGAACCACTGGGCTAAGCGAAGTCTTCAGTCCCTTTATTTGTAATGCAATACTGCCATTTAGTGGGAGTAGGATGTGTAGATAAATCTATCCAGCAGATGGCAGTCTCTTCCTACTTAATGTAGGAAGAGAGTGCCATCTGTATTGTAATGAGCAACCAACTTGGTTTTATGGGCGAATATTGCTAAAAAGAACACTTCCTGTTGATTTTGGGGTGGGGTGTCAAGAGGCTTTTTTGTTCGTACTGGGATTGTACATCGCTGTATGAAATTGTGTGGTTCTAAGTACAACACAGCCTTAGTTATGATCAATCAAAGGGTTCATGACGTGCGTTTGTGATGGTCTTTGGCCAATCAGGCGCCGCTGCTGCAAGACGGTTATTCCGATTAAAACAAGCTTTCGGGTATATCATCTTCCATGTCGGAGGACGTACCCTATCATGTTTTTGTTTGCACAAAAAGTTGTTATGAGTCCACTTTATTCTGCAATCCTGCAGAGTAATGTGGAGTTCTGACTTTTATCGCCGTGTTGGCGAATATTGGCTCTCAGCTCGTCATAGTTATTCGGAATCAAACAAAAAAATTATTGGTATATCTTCCATGTCTTATGAGTGTCCCTATTCAGGTCGTTTTGCTAAATATGTTCCTGCTAGGAGTTAAAAATTTTTGAACTTTTTGAGGATTTTCGAGTCAGAAATTCACATATTTCACATTTAAAGACTTCCTGTTGATTTTGGGGCGGGGCTTCAAGAGGCTTTTTTGTGGGGCCTGCAAAGATACATTTGGGTTATTAATTTGGTGCAGCTAGGTATAACACAGCCTGAGCTATGATGAATTAAAGTGTCATGAGGTGCGTATTTACGCGACCTTTGACCCCAAAAAGATCCCTGGTTCTCTAATGAATTTGAAATCTTTTCCGCAATTCCTTATCGGGCAAGGGTCTTTTGTATTTGAGAAGTGGTTTGACGTCCCTGGCATAAAAACTCTAGGACTAGTTCGTCGAAATGCGAAAAGATGTAAAGTGGCGGTTTTAGGCACTAATTCCAACATGGCCGACTTCCTGTTGATTTTGGCTAATGACATACAATTGCATTTAGGTGCGCCTTGGGCAATTACATGTTGTCCGGAAATTTCAGGCTTCTAGCCCAATTTTTGAGCATGCATTTCCTTAAAAACTGTTTTTGGCCATAGGGGGCGCTATTTTTGTGCACAAATCCTGAACCACTGATACATTGCAATTTTTTGCAGGTCTGACCTGCCCGCAGAGTTTTACAACTATTCTACCAGGGCAAGTAGGGGAAAAGTCCCATTTAGGATTCCAAATAATAATAATAATAATAATTAAAACTGCAAGCAGTGATGACCGGGCCCTCGCACCTCCGTGCTGCTCGGCGTGCTGGCGACCGCGTGACAGGACGCGCCGCGGTCTCCTCCTCTTCGGGGCGCGCGGCACAGCGACAGCTGTCGCCGGAAGCGCGGAAGTTGCCGCTATATTGTAGAGGACCATGAGGCTATATTGTAGAGCACCATGAGCTGTACATGTGTAATCAATTTCAAGTCAATTAGAGTCGGGTGATTTTTGTGGCGCCCCCTATGGGTTAATTGCGATAAGCCTCGAGGGACATGCTACCGCATGACTTCTGCACATACCCAGCAAGTTTGATGATGATAGGACCTACGGTTAAGGAGTTATGGCCAATTTGTGGATAGCCCCGCCCCTGTGGCGCCCCCTATGGGTTAATCGCGATAAGCATCGAGGGACATGCTACCGCATGACTTCTGCACACACCCAGCAAGTTTGATGATGATAGGACCTATGGTTAAGGAGTTATGGCCAACGTGTTATTAAGCCCCGCCCCTGTGGCGCCCCCTATGGGTAAGCCTCGACAAGCTTAGAGGGCCACGCTACTACATGTCTTCTGGACTTATCCTGCAAGTTTCATGATGATAGGACCTATGGTCAATGAGTTATGGCCAACGTGTTATCAAGCCCCGCCCCTGCGTAAACATTTTAGTCACTGGCGGCCATGTCTTTGAAGCTATCCTACTAATATTTTTCGGAGACGTGCGTCATAGTCCCCCGGGGCTTCGTGAGACATTTGGTGTTGATAGAGTAAAACTTGAAAAAGTTGTGGATAAAACCCTGTTTTTCAGTTTATGCCAATTAGCCGCAAGTATTTCCAGGTTGACTCTCATGGTCCAAGAGGCTTTTTCGTAGAGCACCTTAAAATACACCTGTGTGAGAAATTTCAAGTCAATCGGACTTACGGTGTGCGGGGCGCGGCCTCTCAAACTTTCTTCAGTCGGGGCTTAACAGCGCCCCCTAGCGGAAATTAAAAAAAAATTCCTCTCAGCGGAATTGTAGAGCACCATGAGCTGTACATGTGCAATCAATTTCAAGTCAATCGGAGTCGGGTGACTTTTGTGGCGCCCCCTATGGGTTGATCGCGATAAGCTTGGAGGGACATGCTAACACATGACTTCTGCACATACCCAGCAAGTTTGATGATGATAGGACCTACAGTTAAGGAGTTATGGCCAATTTGTGGATAGGCCCCGCCCCTGTGGCGCCCCCTATGGGCTAATCGCGATAAGCTTCGAAGGGACATGCTACCACATGACTACTGCACATACCCAGCAAGTTTGATGATGATAGGACCTATGGTTAAGGAGTTATGGCCAACGTGTTTTTAAGCCCCGCCCCTGTGGCGCCCCATATGGGTTCATCGCGATAAGCTTCTAAGGGACATGCTACCACATGACTTCTGCACATACCCAGCAAGTTTGATGATGATAGGACCTATGGTTAAGGAGTTATGGCCAACGTGTTATTAAGCCCCGCCCCTGTGGCGCCCCCTATGGGTAAGCCTCGACAAGCTTAGAGGGCCACGCTACTACATGTCTTCTGCACTAATCCTGCAAGTTTCATGATGATAGGACCTATGGACAATGAGTTATGGCCAACGTGTTATCAAGCCCCGCCCCTGCGTAAACATTTTAGTCACTGGCGGCCATGTCTTTGAAGCTATCCTACTAATATTTTTCGGAGACGTGCGTCATAGTCCCCCGGGGCTTCGTGAGACATTTGGTGTTGATAGAGTAAAACTTGAAAAAGTTGTGGATAAAACCCTGTTTTTCAGTTTATGCCAATTAGTCGCAAGTATTTCCAGGTTGACTCTCATGGTTCAAGAGGCTTTTTCGTAGAGCACCTTAAAATACACCTGTGTGAGAAATTTCAAGTCAATCGGACTTACGGTGTGCGGGGCGCGGCCTCTCAAACTTTCTTCAGTCGGGGCTTAACAGCGCCCCCTAGCGGAAATTAAAAAAAAATTCCTCGGAGCGGAATTGTAGAGCACCATGAGCTGTACATGTGCAATCAATTTCAAGTCAATCGGAGTCGGGTGACTTTTGTGGCGCCCCCTATGGGTTGATCGCGATAAGCTTGGAGGGACATGCTAACACATGACTTCTGCACATACCCAGCAAGTTTGATGATGATAGGACCTACGGTTAAGGAGTTATGGCCAATTTGTGGATAGGCCCCGCCCCTGTGGCGCCCCCTATGGGCTAATCGCGATAAGCTTCGAAGGGACATGCTACCACATGACTACTGCACATACCCAGCAAGTTTGATGATGATAGGACCTATGGTTAAGGAGTTATGGCCAACGTGTTATTAAGCCCCGCCCCTGTGGCGCCCCATATGGGTTCATCGCGATAAGCTTCTAAGGGACATGCTACCACATGACTTCTGCACATACCCAGCAAGTTTGATGATGATAGGACCTACGGTTAAGGAGTTATGGCCAATCTGTGGATAGGCCCCGCCCCTGTGGCGCCCCCTATGGGCTAATCGCGATAAGCTTCGAAGGGACATGCTACCACATGACTACTGCACATACCCAGCAAGTTTGATGATGATAGGACCTATGGTTAAGGAGTTATGGCCAACGTGTTATTAAGCCCCGCCCCTGTGGCGCCCCCTATGGGTTCATCGCGATAAGCTTCTAAGGGACATGCTACCACATGACTTCTGCACATACCCAGCAAGTTTGATGATGATAGGACCTATGGTTAAGGAGTTATGGCCAACGTGTTATTAAGCCCCGCCCCTATTCACATACTTCACATTTAAAGACTTCCTGTTGATTTTGGGGCGGGGCTTCAAGAGGCTTTTTTGTGGGGCCTGCAAAGATACATTTGGGGTTGTAATTTGGTGCAGCTAGGTATAACACAGCCTGAGCTATGATGAATTAAAGTTTCATGAGGAGCGTATTTACGCGACACTTTGACCCCCAATAGATCCCTGGTTCTCTGTTAAGTTTGAAATCTTTCCGCAATTTAGCATCGGGCAAGGGTCTTTTGTATTTGAGAAGTGGTTTGACGTCCCTGGCGCAAAAACTCTAGGACAAGTTCGTCGAAATGCGAAAAGATGTAAAGTGGCGGTTTTAGGCACTAATTCCAACATGGCCGACTTCCTGTTGATTTTGGCCAATGATATACAATCGCATTTATGTGCGCCTTGGGCCATTACATGTTGTCCGGAAATTTCAGGCTTCTAGCCCAATTTTTGAGCATGCATTTCCCGAAAAACTATTTTTGGCCATAGGGGGCGCTATTTTAATGCACAAATCCTGAACCACTGATACATTAAATTTTTTTGCAGGTCTGATGGGTACGCCACATATTTTCAACTTTTGTATGACGGTAAGGGGGTCAAAAGTGCCAAAGAAGTGTCGGAATAAAAAGAATAATAATAATAATAATAAGAATAAAAATCATACCGATTACAATAGGGCTTCGCACCACTCGGTGCTCGGGCCCTAATTAAAACTGCAAGCAGTGATGACCGGGCCCTCGCCCATCCATGCTGCTCGCCGTCCCGGCCGTCCTCGGCGCTCCGGGCGACCGCACAAGAGAACGTGCCTCTTCGGAGCGCGCGGCACAGCAATACCTGTCGCCGGAAGCGCGGAAGTTGCCGCGACGTGCTTGATACGGATGCAAGGACGACCTCAGGCCTGGACTCTTACCAGGAAGGTGAAGTTTGGAGCACATGGACCATTGCAGAGCGAAATTACAGCGAAGCGCGACGCGTGCTTGTGTACGGTCATTACCGTGCGAAAGGCCGTGATTTGCAGTAAATAAACGTCCACATGTGTCTCCAAGTGTCTCTGTAGGCTATTTCAAAGGAAATTAAGCAAGTACACTATTTATAACATTAATCAATTATAGGTTTGCATCACAGAAGGCATATTGGCCTGTAATAATAAAAAAACACCACCTATGTGTACAGTTGTGAAATGTTTTGAATGAAATGCAAACCTCAGTTAATAATTTGCTCTTGTTTCTCTGTCCTGAGATTCACACAGACTGAGTTGTCTTGTTTAAATGTTACAAATTGAGCTAATTAACTGAACTCCGATTTTTTTTGAAGTTGCTGCAGAAGTTATCTCAGCTAATTGTATAATCAAACATCTAATTTTATATTAAGGTGATTGTATGCAGAATGCTCATGCTAGAAACAGTGTTTTTGTACGGATTAATAAAGAAATATTAGCAGGTTCTCAATAGTATTTCAATTTGGGGGGGGGGGGGGGGCGCGAAAAAATTTCTATCCCCTAGGTGGGGCATGACAGAAAATAATTGAGAACCACTGGGCTAAAAGAAGTCTTCAGTCCCTCTATTTGTAATGCAATACTGCCATCTAGTGGAAAGTTGAAAACAAAATTTAAAATAGCAGACATTATGTGGATAGAGGTGACAACTTCAAAATGATTTTATTTGTAATTGTACAGACTCTATATCAACATATATTGTGTTATAATATTTTCACTTACTGCAATGCTTCATAATTGAAAAGGTGTAGTTTATCTTAGAGTGTTGTTAATGAAGAATGAATGAGTGAAGAATGATAGTTAGAGAATATAACATATTGATTATTATTAAGTCATTGTTTATAGAGTTATACTGTAGGAGCTGTGTAAATAAATGTTACATGACTTAATAACTTTACTTGTATGACTGCTGTGTTTTAATTTTAAATATTAAATGAGAATAGTCCATTGATAATCTTGAATACATTGGGTTTAAAATTAAAAATGTTAATTAACTTATCTAGCAAAATCTTGTGATATTGGTCTGACAGATGTATTCTGTCTTTAATAAATCTTTTTTCTGACTAAATTTAAGGTAGATTTTGTGACATTTACTGTTAGCAACTATAGTTAATTCCCTTTAGTCAGGCACAAAATAACAGAGTTGCATGTGTGTGTTCATTTAGTCAGTTTATAATAATTCCTTTTCTGAGACCTTCACTCCTCGAAGATTTCCTCTCCCAGTTCTCTGGATTAAGTTGCTGCAGAAGTTATCTCAGCTAATTGTATAATCAAACATCTAATTTTATATTAAGGTGATTGTATGCAGAATGCTCATGCCAGAAACAGTGTTTTTGTACGGATTAATAAATAAATATTAGCAGGTTCTCAATAGTATTTCAATTTGGGGGAGAGGGGGGGGGGGCGAAAAATGTCTGTCCCCTGGGGGGGCATGACAGAAAATAATTGAGAACCACTGGGCTAAGCGAAGTCTTCAGTCCCTTTATTTGTAATGCAATACTGCCATTTAGTGGGAGTAGGATGTGTAGATAAATGTATCCAGCAGATGGCAGTCTCTTCCTACTTAATGTAGGAAGAGACTGCTCCCATTCACAGCATGCAGTACCAATGGGTTGGCCACTAGTCCATGCTGGCTGCTCGGAGAAGGCAGCATCCTGGGGGCCTGGTTTTATGGGCGAATATTGCTAAAAAGAACACTTCCTGTTGATTTTGGGGTGGGGTGTCAAGAGGCTTTTTTGTTCGTACTGGGATTGTACATCGCTGTATGAAATTGTGTGGTTCTAAGTACAACACAGCCTTAGTTATGATCAATCAAAGGGTTCATGACGTGCGTTTGTGATGGTTTTTGGCCAATCAGGCGCCGCTGCTGCAAGACGGTTATTCCGATTAAAACAAGCTTTCGGGTATATCATCTTCCATGTCGGAGGACGTACCCTATCATGTTTTTGTTTGCACAAAAAGTTGTTATGAGTCCACTTTATTCTGCAATCCTGCAGAGTAATGTGGAGTTCTGACTTTTATCGCCGTGTTGGCGAATATCGGCTCTCAGCTCGTCATAGTTATTCGGAATCAAACAAAAAAATTATTGGTATATCTTCCATGTCTTATGAGTGTCCCTAGAGTTTTCGTTTTGCTAAATATGTTCCTGCTAGGAGTTAAAAAATTTTGAACTTTTTGAGGATTTTCGAGTCAGAAATTCACATATTTCACATTTAAAGACTTCCTGTTGATTTTGGGGCGGGGCTTCAAGAGGCTTTTTTGTGGGGCCTGCAGAGATACATTTGGGTTATTAATTTGGTGCAGCTAGGTATAACACAGCCTGAGCTATGATGAATTAAAGTGTCATGAGGTGCGTATTTACGCGACCTTTGACCCCAAAAAGATCCCTGGTTCTCTAATGAATTTGAAATCTTTTCCGCAATTCCTTATCGGGCAAGGGTCTTTTGTATTTGAGAAGTGGTTTGACGTCCCTGGCATAAAAACTCTAGGACTAGTTCGTCGAAATGCGAAAAGATGTAAAGTGGCGGTTTTAGGCACTAATTCCAACATGGCCGACTTCCTGTTGATTTTGGCTAATGACATACAATTGCATATAGGTGCGCCTTGGGCAATTACATGTTGTCCGGAAATTTCAGGCTTCTAGCCCAATTTTTGAGCATGCATTTCCTTAAAAACTGTTTTTGGCCATAGGGGGCGCTATTTTTGTGCACAAATCCTGAACCACTGATACATTGCAATTTTTTGCAGGTCTGACCTGCCCGCAGAGTTTTACAACTATTCTACCAGGGCAAGTAGGGGAAAAGTCCCATTTAGGATTCCAAATAATAATAATAATAATAATTAAAACTGCAAGCAGTGATGACCGGGCCCTCGCCCATCCATGCTGCTCGCCGTCCCGGCCGTCCTCGGCGCTCCGGGCGACCGCACAAGAGAACGTGCCTCTTCGGAGCGCGCGGCACAGCAATACCTGTCGCCGGAAGCGCGGAAGTTGCCGCGACGTGCTTGATACGGATGCAAGGACGACCTCAGGCCTGGACTCTTACCAGGAAGGTGAAGTTTGGAGCACATGGACCATTGCAGAGCGAAATTACAGCGAAGCGCGACGCGTGCTTGTGTACGGTCATTACCGTGCGAAAGGCCGTGATTTGCAGTAAATAAACGTCCACATGTGTCTCCAAGTGTCTCTGTAGGCTATTTCAAAGGAAATTAAGCAAGTACACTAATTATAACATTAATCAATTATAGGTTTGCATCACAGAAGGCATATTGGCCTATAATAATAAAAAAACACCAACTATGTTTACAGTTGTGAAATGTTTTGAATGAAATGCAAACCTCAGTTAATCATTTGCTCTTGTTTCTCTGTCCTGAGATTCACACAGACTGAGTTGTCTTGTTTAAATGTTACAAATTGAGCTAATAAACTGAACTCCAATTTTTTTTGAAGTTGCTGCAGAAGTTATCTCAGCTAATTGTATAATCAAACATCTAATTTTATATTAAGGTGATTGTATGCAGAATGCTCATGCCAGAAACAGTGTTTTTGTACGGATTAATAAATAAATATTAGCAGGTTCTCAATAGTATTTCAATTTGGGGGAGAGGGGGGGGGCGAAAAAATGTCTGTCCCCTGGGGGGGCATGACAGAAAATAATTGAGAACCACTGGGCTAAGCGAAGTCTTCAGTCCCTTTATTTGTAATGCAATACTGCCATTTAGTGGGAGTAGGATGTGTAGATAAATCTATCCAGCAGATGGCAGTCTCTTCCTACTTAATGTAGGAAGAGAGTGCCATCTGTATTGTAATGAGCAACCACCTTGGTTTTATGGGCGAATATTGCTAAAAAGAACACTTCCTGTTGATTTTGGGGTGGGGTGTCAAGAGGCTTTTTTGTTCGTACTGGGATTGTACATCGCTGTATGAAATTGTGTGGTTCTAAGTATAACACAGCCTGAGTTATTATCATTCAAAGGGTTCATCAGGTTAATTTTTGATGTTTGTTTGCGAATGTGAAGCCCGTTCTGCAAGACGGTTATTCCGGATAAAACAAGCTATCGGGTATATCATCTTCCATGTCGGAGGACGTACCCTATCATGTTTTTGTTTGCACAAAAAGTTGTTATGAGTCCACTTTGCTCTTTAATCCTGCAGAGTAATGTGGAGTTCTGACTTTTATCGCCGTGTTGGCGAATATTGGCTCTCAGCTCGTCATAGTTATTCGGAATCAAACAAAAAAATTATTGGTATATCTTCCATGTCTTATGAGTGTCCCTATTCAGGTCGTTTTGCTAAATATGTTCCTGCTAGGAGTTAAAAATTTTTGAACTTTTTGAGGATTTTCGAGTCAGAAATTCACATATTTCACATTTAAAGACTTCCTGTTGATTTTGGGGCGGGGCTTCAAGAGGCTTTTTTGTGGGGCCTGCAGAGATACATTTGGGTTATTAATTTGGTGCAGCTAGGTATAACACAGCCTGAGCTATGATGAATTAAAGTGTAATGAGGTGCGTATTTACGCGACCTTTGACCCCAAAAAGATCCCTGGTTCTCTAATGAATTTGAAATCTTTTCCGCAATTCCTTATCGGGCAAGGGTCTTTTGTATTTGAGAAGTGGTTTGACGTCCCTGGCATAAAAACTCTAGGACAAGTTCGTCGAAATGCGAAAAGATGTAAAGTGGCGGTTTTAGGCACTAATTCCAACATGGCCGACTTCCTGTTGATTTTGGCCCTGGACATAAAATTGCATTTAGGTGCGCCTTGGGCAATTACATGTTGTCCGGAAATTTCAGGCTTCTAGCCCAATTTTTGAGCATGCATTTCCCGAAAAACTGTTTGTGGCCATAGGGGGCGCAATTGTAATGCACAAATCCTGAACCACTGATACATTGCAATTTTTTGCAGGTCTGACCTGCCTGCAGAGTTTTACAACTTTTCTGGCAGGGGAAGTAGGGGAAAAGTCCCATTTTAGATTCCAAAGTATAATAATAATAATAAAAATCCTACCGGTTACAATAGGGCTTTCGCACATGTCTGTGCTCGGGCCCTAATAATAAAAATCCTACCGATTACAATAGGGCTTTCGCACATGTCTGTGCTCGGGCCCTAATTAAAACTGCAAGCAGTGATGACCGGGCCCTCGCCCATCCATGCTGCTCGCCGTCCTGGCCGTTCTCGGCGCTCCGGGCGACCGCACAAGAGAACGTGCCTCTTCGGAGCGCGCGGCACAGCAATACCTGTCGCCGGAAGCGCGGAAGTTGCCGCGACGTGCTTGATACGGATGCAAGGACGACCTCAGGCCTGGACTCTTACCAGGAAGGTGAAGTTTGGAGCACATGGACCATTGCAGAGCGAAATTACAGCGAAGCGCGACGCGTGCTTGTGTACGGTCATTACCGTGCGAAAGGCCGTGATTTGCAGTAAATAAACGTCCACATGTGTCTCCAAGTGTCTCTGTAGGCTATTTCAAAGGAAATTAAGCAAGTACACTAATTATAACATTAATCAATTATAGGTTTGCATCACAGAAGGCATATTGGCCTATAATAATAAAAAAACACCAACTATGTTTACAGTTGTGAAATGTTTTGAATGAAATGCAAACCTCAGTTAATCATTTGCTCTTGTTTCTCTGTCCTGAGATTCACACAGACTGAGTTGTCTTGTTTAAATGTTACAAATTGAGCTAATAAACTGAACTCCAATTTTTTTTGAAGTTGCTGCAGAAGTTATCTCAGCTAATTGTATAATCAAACATCTAATTTTATATTAAGGTGATTGTATGCAGAATGCTCATGCCAGAAACAGTGTTTTTGTACGGATTAATAAATAAATATTAGCAGGTTCTCAATAGTATTTCAATTTGGGGGAGAGGGGGGAGGCGAAAAAATGTCTGTCCCCTGGGGGGGCATGACAGAAAATAATTGAGAACCACTGGGCTAAGCGAAGTCTTCAGTCCCTTTATTTGTAATGCAATACTGCCATTTAGTGGGAGTAGGATGTGTAGATAAATCTATCCAGCAGATGGCAGTCTCTTCCTACTTAATGTAGGAAGAGAGTGCCATCTGTATTGTAATGAGCAACCACCTTGGTTTTATGGGCGAATATTGCTAAAAAGAACACTTCCTGTTGATTTTGGGGTGGGGTGTCAAGAGGCTTTTTTGTTCGTACTGGGATTGTACATCGCTGTATGAAATTGTGTGGTTCTAAGTATAACACAGCCTGAGTTATTATCATTCAAAGGGTTCATCAGGTTAATTTTTGATGTTTGTTTGCGAATGTGAAGCCCGTTCTGCAAGACGGTTATTCCGGATAAAACAAGCTATCGGGTATATCATCTTCCATGTCGGAGGACGTACCCTATCATGTTTTTGTTTGCACAAAAAGTTGTTATGAGTCCACTTTGCTCTTTAATCCTGCAGAGTAATGTGGAGTTCTGACTTTTATCGCCGTGTTGGCGAATATTGGCTCTCAGCTCGTCATAGTTATTCGGAATCAAACAAAAAAATTATTGGTATATCTTCCATGTCTTATGAGTGTCCCTATTCAGGTCGTTTTGCTAAATATGTTCCTGCTAGGAGTTAAAATTTTTTGAACTTTTTGAGGATTTTCGAGTCAGAAATTCACATATTTCACATTTAAAGACTTCCTGTTGATTTTGGGGCGGGGCTTCAAGAGGCTTTTTTGTGGGGCCTGCAGAGATACATTTGGGTTATTAATTTGGTGCAGCTAGGTATAACACAGCCTGAGCTATGATGAATTAAAGTGTAATGAGGTGCGTATTTACGCGACCTTTGACCCCAAAAAGATCCCTGGTTCTCTAATGAATTTGAAATCTTTTCCGCAATTCCTTATCGGGCAAGGGTCTTTTGTATTTGAGAAGTGGTTTGACGTCCCTGGCATAAAAACTCTAGGACAAGTTCGTCGAAATGCGAAAAGATGTAAAGTGGCGGTTTTAGGCACTAATTCCAACATGGCCGACTTCCTGTTGATTTTGGCCCTGGACATAAAATTGCATTTAGGTGCGCCTTGGGCAATTACATGTTGTCCGGAAATTTCAGGCTTCTAGCCCAATTTTTGAGCATGCATTTCCCGAAAAACTGTTTGTGGCCATAGGGGGCGCAATTGTAATGCACAAATCCTGAACCACTGATACATTGCAATTTTTTGCAGGTCTGACCTGCCTGCAGAGTTTTACAACTTTTCTGGCAGGGGAAGTAGGGGAAAAGTCCCATTTTAGATTCCAAAGTATAATAATAATAATAAAAATCCTACCGGTTACAATAGGGCTTTCGCACATGTCTGTGCTCGGGCCCTAATAAAAATCCTACCGATTACAATAGGGCTTTCGCACATGTCTGTGCTCGGGCCCTAATAAAAATCATACCGATTTCAATAGGGCTTCGCACCACTCGGTGCTCGGGCCCTAATAAAAATCATACCGATTTCAATAGGGCTTCGCACCACTCGGTGCTCGGGCCCTAATAATTAAAACTGCAAGCAGTGATGACCGGGCCCTCGCACCTCCGTGCTGCTCGGCGTGCTGGCGACCGCGTGAGAGGACGCGCCGCGGTCGCGCGGAAGTTGCCGCTATATTGTAGAGGACCATGAGGCTATATTCTAGAGCACCATGAGCTGTACATGTGTAATCAATTTCAAGTCAATCAGAGTCGGGTGATTTTTGTGGCGCCCCCTATGGGTCAATCGCGATAAGCTTCGAGCGACATGCTGCCGCATGACTTCTGCACACACCCAGCAAGTTCGATGACGATAGGACCTACGGTTAAGGAGTTATGGCCAATTTGTGGATAGCCCCGCCCCTGTGGCGCCCCCTATGGGTTAATCGCGATAAGCATCCAGGGACATGCTACCGCATGACTTCTGCACACACCCAGCAAGTTTCATGATGATAGGACCTACGGTTAAGGAGTTATGGCCAACGTGTTATTAAGCCCCGCCCCTGTGGCGCCCCCTATGGGTAAGCCTCGACAAGCTTAGAGGGCCACGCTACTACATGTCTTCTGCACGTATCCTGCAAGTTTCATGATGATAGGACCTATGGTCAATGAGTTATGGCCAACGTGTTATCAAGCCCCGCCCCCGCGTAAACATTTTAGTCACTGGCGGCCATGTCTTTGAAGCTATCCTACTAATATTTTTCGGAGACGTGCGTCATAGTCCCCCGGGGCTTCGTGAGACATTTGGTGTTGATAGAGTAAAACTTGAAAAAGTTGTGGATAAAACCCTGTTTTTCAGTTTATGCCAATTAGCCGCAAGTATTTCCAGGTTGACTCTCATGGTCCAAGAGGCTTTTTCGTAGAGCACCTTAAAATACACCTGTTTGAGAAATTTCAAGTCAATCGGACTTAAGGTGTGCGGGGCGCGGCCTCTCAAACTTTCTTCAGTCGGGGCTTAACAGCGCCCCCTAGCGGAAATTAGAAAAAAATTCCTTGAGGCTAAATTGTAGAGCACCATGAGCTGTACATGTGCAATCAATTTCAAGTCAATCGGAGTCGGGTGACTTTTGTGGCGCCCCCTATGGGTTAATCGCGATAAGCTTGGAGGGACATGCAACCACATGACTTCTGCACATACCCAGCAAGTTTGATGATGATAGGACCTATGGTTAAGGAGTTATGGCCAATTTGTGGATAGGCCCCGCCCCTGTGGCGCCCCCTATGGGTTAATCGCGATAAGCTTCGAAGGGACATGCTTCCACATGACTACTGCACATACCCAGCAAGTTTGATGATGATAGGACCTATGGTTAAGGAGTTATGGCCAACGTGTTATTAAGCCCCGCCCCTGTGGCGCCCCTATGGGATTCATCGCGATAAGCTTCTAAGGGACATGTTACCACATGACTTCTGCACATACCCAGCAAGTTTGATGATGATAGGACCTATGGTTAAGGAGTTATGGCCAACGTGTTATTAAGCCCCGCCCCTATTCACATATTTCACATTTAAAGACTTCCTGTTGATTTTGGGGCGGGGCTTCAAGAGGCTTTTTTGTGGGGCCTGCAAAGATACATTTGGGGTTGTAATTTGGTGCAGCTAGGTATAACACAGCCTGAGCTATGATGAATTAAAGTTTCATGAGGAGCGTGTTTACGCGACACTTTGACCCCAAAAAGATCCCTGGTTCTCTGCTAAGTTTGAAATCTTTTCGCAATTTAGCATCGGGCAAGGGTCTTTTGTATTTGAGAAGTGGTTTCACGTCCCTGGCGTAAAAACTCTAGGACAAGTTCGTCGAAATGCGAAAAGATGGTTTGTGCGGTTTTAGGCACTAATTCCAACATGGCCGACTTCCTGTTGATTTTGGCCCTGGACATAAAATTGCATTTATGTGCGCCTTGGGCCATTACATGTTGTCCGGAAATTTCAGGCTTCTAGCCCAATTTTTGAGCATGCATTTCCTGAAAAACAGTTTTTGGCCATAGGGGGCGCAATTTTAATGCACAAATCCTGAACCACTGATACATTAAATTTTTTTGCAGGTCTGATGGGTACGCCACATAATTTCAACTTTATCATGATGGTAAGGGGGTCAAAAGTGCCAAAAAAGCGTCGGAATAAATAAAATAATAAGAATTAAAACTGCAAGCAGTGATGACCGGGCCCTCGCACCTCCGTGCTGCTCGGCGTGCTGGCGACCGCGTGAGAGAACGCGCCGCGGTCTCCTCGTCTTCGGGGTGTGTGGCACAACGATAGCTGTCGCCGGAAGCGCGGAAGTTGCTGCTATATTGTAGAGGACCATGAAGCTATATTGTAGAGCACTTTGAGCTGTACATGTGTAATCAATTTCAAGTCAATCAGAGTCGGGTGATTTATGTGAAGCCCCCTATGGGTTAATGGCGATAAGCCTCGAGGGACATGCTACCACATGACTTCTGCACTTACCCAGCAAGTTTGATGATGATAGGACCTACGGTTAAGGAGTTATGGCCAATTTGTGGATAGGCCTGCCCCTGTGGCGCCCCCTATGGGTTAATCGCGATAAGCTTCGAGGGACATTCTCCCACAAGACTTCTGCACATACCCAGCAAGTTTGATGATGATAGGACCTACGGTTAAGGAGTTATGGCCAATTTGTGGATAGGCGGCGCCCCCTATGGGTTAATCGCGATAAGCTTACAGGGACATGCTACCACATGACTTCTGCACATACCCAGCAAGTTTGATGATGATAGGACCTATGGTTAAGGAGTTATGGCCAATTTATGGATAGGCGGCGCCCCCTATGGGTTCATCGCGATAAGCCTCGAGGGACATGCTACCACATGACTTCTGCACATACCCAGCAAGTTTGATGATGATAGGACCTATGGTTAAGGAGTTATGGCCAATTTGTGGATAGGCGGCGCCCCCTATGGGTTCATCGCGATAAGCTTCGAGGGACATGCTACCACATGACTTCTGCACATACCCAGCAAGTTTGATGATGATAGGACCTATGGTTAAGCAGTTATGGCCAATTTGTGGATAGGCGGCGCCCCCTATGGGTTAATCGCGATAAGCCTCGAGGGACATGCTACCACATGACTTCTGCACATACCCAGCAAGTTTGATGATGATAGGACCTACGGTTAAGGAGTTATGGCCAATTTGTGGATAGGCGGCGCCCCCTATGGGTTCATCGCGATAAGCTTCGAGGGACATGCTACCACATGACTTCTGCACATACCCAGCAAGTTTGATGATGATAGGACCTACGGTTAAGGAGTTATGGCCAATTTGTGGATAGCCCCGCCCCTGTGGCGCCCCCTATGGGTTAATCGCGATAAGCATCGAGGGACATGCTACCGCATGACTTCTGCACACACCCAGCAAGTTTGATGATGATAGGACCTATGGTTAAGGAGTTATGGCCAACGTGTTATTAAGCCCCGCCCCTGTGGCGCCCCCTATGGGTAAGCCTCGACAAGCTTAGAGGGCCACGCTACTACATGTCTTCTGGACTTATCCTGCAAGTTTCATGATGATAGGACCTATGGTCAATGAGTTATGGCCAACGTGTTATCAAGCCCCGCCCCTGCGTAAACATTTTAGTCACTGGCGGCCATGTCTTTGAACCTATCCTACTAATATTTTTCGGAGACGTGCGTCATAGTCCCCCGGGGCTTCGTGAGACATTTGGTGTTGATAGAGTAAAACTTGAAAAAGTTGTGGATAAAACCCTGTTTTTCAGTTTATGCCAATTAGCCGCAAGTATTTCCAGGTTGACTCTCATGGTCCAAGAGGCTTTTTCGTAGAGCACCTTAAAATACACCTGTGTGAGAAATTTCAAGTCAATCGGACTTACGGTGTGCGGGGCGCGGCCTCTCAAACTTTCTTCAGTCGGGGCTTAACAGCGCCCCCTAGCGGAAATTAAAAAAAAATTCCTCTCAGCGGAATTGTAGAGCACCATGAGCTGTACATGTGCAATCAATTTCAAGTCAATCGGAGTCGGGTGACTTTTGTGGCGCCCCCTATGGGTTGATCGCGATAAGCTTGGAGGGACATGCTAACACATGACTTCTGCACATACCCAGCAAGTTTGATGATGATAGGACCTACGGTTAAGGAGTTATGGCCAATTTGTGGATAGGCCCCGCCCCTGTGGCGCCCCCTATGGGCTAATCGCGATAAGCTTCGAAGGGACATGCTACCACATGACTACTGCACATACCCAGCAAGTTTGATGATGATAGGACCTATGGTTAAGGAGTTATGGCCAACGTGTTTTTAAGCCCCGCCCCTGTGGCGCCCCATATGGGTTCATCGCGATAAGCTTCAAAGGGACATGCTACCACATGACTTCTGCACATACCCAGCAAGTTTGATGATGATAGGACCTATGGTTAAGGAGTTATGGCCAACGTGTTATTAAGCCCCGCCCCTGTGGCGCCCCCTATGGGTAAGCCTCGACAAGCTTAGAGGGCCACGCTACTACATGTCTTCTGCACTTATCCTGCAAGTTTCATGATGATAGGACCTATGGACAATGAGTTATGGCCAACGTGTTATCAAGCCCCGCCCCTGCGTAAACATTTTAGTCACTGGCGGCCATGTCTTTGAAGCTA
This sequence comes from Hyperoplus immaculatus, assembly GCA_949357725.1. Classification (NCBI taxonomy): domain Eukaryota; kingdom Metazoa; phylum Chordata; class Actinopteri; order Uranoscopiformes; family Ammodytidae; genus Hyperoplus; species Hyperoplus immaculatus. The sequence continues at coordinate 11,388,331 of OX442351.1, read as the reverse complement.
TCCTACTAATATTTTTCGGAGACGTGCGTCATAGTCCCCCGGGGCTTCGTGAGACATTTGGTGTTGATAGAGTAAAACTTGAAAAAGTTGTGGATAAAACCCTGTTTTTCAGTTTATGCCAATTAGCCGCAAGTATTTCCAGGTTGACTCTCATGGTCCAAGAGGCTTTTTCGTAGAGCACCTTAAAATACACCTGTGTGAGAAATTTCAAGTCAATCGGACTTACGGTGTGCGGGGCGCGGCCTCTCAAACTTTCTTCAGTCGGGGCTTAACAGCGCCCCCTAGCGGAAATTAAAAAAAAATTCCTCGGAGCGGAATTGTAGAGCACCATGAGCTGTACATGTGCAATCAATTTCAAGTCAATCGGAGTCGGGTGACTTTTGTGGCGCCCCCTATGGGTTGATTGCGATAAGCTTGGAGGGACATGCTAACACATGACTTCTGCACATACCCAGCAAGTTTGATGATGATAGGACCTACGGTTAAGGAGTTATGGCCAATTTGTGGATAGGCCCCGCCCCTGTGGCGCCCCCTATGGGCTAATCGCGATAAGCTTCGAAGGGACATGCTACCACATGACTACTGCACATACCCAGCAAGTTTGATGATGATAGGACCTATGGTTAAGGAGTTATGGCCAACGTGTTATTAAGCCCCGCCCCTGTGGCGCCCCCTATGGGCTAATCGCGATAAGCTTCGAAGGGACATGCTACCACATGACTACTGCACATACCCAGCAAGTTTGATGATGATAGGACCTATGGTTAAGGAGTTATGGCCAACGTGTTATTAAGCCCCGCCCCTGTGGCGCCCCCTATGGGTTCATCGCGATAAGCTTCTAAGGGACATGCTACCACATGACTTCTGCACATACCCAGCAAGTTTGATGATGATAGGACCTATGGTTAAGGAGTTATGGCCAACGTGTTATTAAGCCCCGCCCCTATTCACATATTTCACATTTAAAGACTTCCTGTTGATGTTGGGGCGGGGCTTCAAGAGGCTTTTTTGTGGGGCCTGCAAAGATACATTTGGGGTTGTAATTTGGTGCAGCTAGGTATAACACAGCCTGAGCTATGATGAATTAAAGTTTCATGAGGAGCGTATTTACGCGACACTTTGACCCCCAATAGATCCCTGGTTCTCAGTTAAGTTTGAAATCTTTTCGCAATTTAGCATCGGGCAAGGGTCTTTTGTATTTGAGAAGTGGTTTGACGTCCCTGGCGCAAAAACTCTAGGACTAGTTCGTCGAAATGCGAAAAGATGTAAAGTGGCGGTTTTAGGCACTAATTCCAACATGGCCGACTTCCTGTTGATTTTGGCCCTGGACATAAAATTGTATTTATGTGCGCCTTGGGCCATTACATGTTGTCCGGAAATTTCAGGCTTCTAGCCCAATTTTTGAGCATGCATTTCCCGAAAAACTGTTTTTGGCCATAGGGGGCGCAATTTTAATGCACAAATCCTGAACCACTGATACATTAAATTTTTTTGCAGGTCTGATGGGTACGCCACATATTTTCAACTTTTGTATGACGGTAAGGGGGTCAAAAGTGCCAAAGAAGTGTCGGAAAAAGAAAAAAAATAAGAATTAAAACTGCAAGCAGTGATGACCGGGCCCTCGCACCTCCGTGCTGCTCGGCGTGCTGGCGACCGCGTGAGAGAACGCGCCGCGGTCTCCTCCTCTTCGGGGTGTGTGGCAAAGCGATAGCTGTCGCCGGAAGCGCGGAAGTTGCTGCTATATTGTAGAGGACCATGAAGCTATATTGTAGAGCACCTTGAGCTGTACATGTGTAATCAATTTCAAGTCAATCAGAGTCGGGTGATTTATGTGAAGCCCCCTATGGGTTAATGGCGATAAGCCTCGAGGGACATGATACCACATGACTTCTGCACTTACCCAGCAAGTTTGATGATGATAGGACCTACGGTTAAGGAGTTATGGCCAATTTGTGGATAGGCCTGCCCCTGCGGCGCCCCCTATGGGTTAATCGCGATAAGCTTCGAGGGACATGCTCCCACATGACTTCTGCACATACCCAGCAAGTTTGATGATGATAGGACCTACGGTTAAGGAGTTATGGCCAATTTGTGGATAGGCGGCGCCCCCTATGGGTTCGTCGCGATAAGTTTCGAGGGACATGCTACCACATGACTTCTGCACACACCCAGCAAGTTTGATGATGATAGGACCTACGGTTAAGGAGTTATGGCCAACGTGTTATTAAGCCCCGCCCCTGTGGCGCCCCCTATGGGTAAGCCTCGACAAGCTTAGAGGGCCACGCTACTACATGTCTTCTGGACTTATCCTGCAAGTTTCATGATGATAGGACCTATGGTCAATGAGTTATGGCCAACGTGTTATCAAGCCCCGCCCCTGCGTAAACATTTTAGTCACTGGCGGCCATGTCTTTGAACCTATCCTACTAATATTTTTCGGAGACGTGCGTCATAGTCCCCCGGGGCTTCGTGAGACATTTGGTGTTGATAGAGTAAAACTTGAAAAAGTTGTGGATAAAACCCTGTTTTTCAGTTTATGCCAATTAGCCGCAAGTATTTCCAGGTTGACTCTCATGGTCCAAGAGGCTTTTTCGTAGAGCACCTTAAAATACACCTGTGTGAGAAATTTCAAGTCAATCGGACTTACGGTGTGCGGGGCGCGGCCTCTCAAACTTTCTTCAGTCGGGGCTTAACAGCGCCCCCTAGCGGAAATTAAAAAAAAATTCCTCTCAGCGGAATTGTAGAGCACCATGAGCTGTACATGTGCAATCAATTTCAAGTCAATCGGAGTCGGGTGACTTTTGTGGCGCCCCCTATGGGTTGATCGCGATAAGCTTGGAGGGACATGCTAACACATGACTTCTGCACATACCCAGCAAGTTTGATGATGATAGGACCTACAGTTAAGGAGTTATGGCCAATTTGTGGATAGGCCCCGCCCCTGTGGCGCCCCCTATGGGCTAATCGCGATAAGCTTCGAAGGGACATGCTACCACATGACTACTGCACATACCCAGCAAGTTTGATGATGATAGGACCTATGGTTAAGGAGTTATGGCCAACGTGTTTTTAAGCCCCGCCCCTGTGGCGCCCCATATGGGTTCATCGCGATAAGCTTCTAAGGGACATGCTACCACATGACTTCTGCACATACCCAGCAAGTTTGATGATGATAGGACCTATGGTTAAGGAGTTATGGCCAACGTGTTATTAAGCCCCGCCCCTGTGGCGCCCCCTATGGGTAAGCCTCGACAAGCTTAGAGGGCCACGCTACTACATGTCTTCTGCACTTATCCTGCAAGTTTCATGATGATAGGACCTATGGACAATGAGTTATGGCCAACGTGTTATCAAGCCCCGCCCCTGCGTAAACATTTTAGTCACTGGCGGCCATGTCTTTGAAGCTATCCTACTAATATTTTTCGGAGACGTGCGTCATAGTCCCCCGGGGCTTCGTGAGACATTTGGTGTTGATAGAGTAAAACTTGAAAAAGTTGTGGATAAAACCCTGTTTTTCAGTTTATGCCAATTAGCCGCAAGTATTTCCAGGTTGACTCTCATGGTCCAAGAGGCTTTTTCGTAGAGCACCTTAAAATACACCTGTGTGAGAAATTTCAAGTCAATCGGACTTACGGTGTGCGGGGCGCGGCCTCTCAAACTTTCTTCAGTCGGGGCTTAACAGCGCCCCCTAGCGGAAATTAAAAAAAAATTCCTCGGAGCGGAATTGTAGAGCACCATGAGCTGTACATGTGCAATCAATTTCAAGTCAATCGGAGTCGGGTGACTTTTGTGGCGCCCCCTATGGGTTGATTGCGATAAGCTTGGAGGGACATGCTAACACATGACTTCTGCACATACCCAGCAAGTTTGATGATGATAGGACCTACGGTTAAGGAGTTATGGCCAATTTGTGGATAGGCCCCGCCCCTGTGGCGCCCCCTATGGGCTAATCGCGATAAGCTTCGAAGGGACATGCTACCACATGACTACTGCACATACCCAGCAAGTTTGATGATGATAGGACCTATGGTTAAGGAGTTATGGCCAACGTGTTTTTAAGCCCCGCCCCTGTGGCGCCCCATATGGGTTCATCGCGATAAGCTTCTAAGGGACATGCTACCACATGACTTCTGCACATACCCAGCAAGTTTGATGATGATAGGACCTATGGTTAAGGAGTTATGGCCAACGTGTTATTAAGCCCCGCCCCTGTGGCGCCCCCTATGGGTAAGCCTCGACAAGCTTAGAGGGCCACGCTACTACATGTCTTCTGCACTTATCCTGCAAGTTTCATGATGATAGGACCTATGGACAATGAGTTATGGCCAACGTGTTATCAAGCCCCGCCCCTGCGTAAACATTTTAGTCACTGGCGGCCATGTCTTTGAAGCTATCCTACTAATATTTTTCGGAGACGTGCGTCATAGTCCCCCGGGGCTTCGTGAGACATTTGGTGTTGATAGAGTAAAACTTGAAAAAGTTGTGGATAAAACCCTGTTTTTCAGTTTATGCCAATTAGCCGCAAGTATTTCCAGGTTGACTCTCATGGTCCAAGAGGCTTTTTCGTAGAGCACCTTAAAATACACCTGTGTGAGAAATTTCAAGTCAATCGGACTTACGGTGTGCGGGGCGCGGCCTCTCAAACTTTCTTCAGTCGGGGCTTAACAGCGCCCCCTAGCGGAAATTAAAAAAAAATTCCTCGGAGCGGAATTGTAGAGCACCATGAGCTGTACATGTGCAATCAATTTCAAGTCAATCGGAGTCGGGTGACTTTTGTGGCGCCCCCTATGGGTTGATTGCGATAAGCTTGGAGGGACATGCTAACACATGACTTCTGCACATACCCAGCAAGTTTGATGATGATAGGACCTACGGTTAAGGAGTTATGGCCAATTTGTGGATAGGCCCCGCCCCTGTGGCGCCCCCTATGGGCTAATCGCGATAAGCTTCGAAGGGACATGCTACCACATGACTACTGCACATACCCAGCAAGTTTGATGATGATAGGACCTATGGTTAAGGAGTTATGGCCAACGTGTTATTAAGCCCCGCCCCTGTGGCGCCCCCTATGGGCTAATCGCGATAAGCTTCGAAGGGACATGCTACCACATGACTACTGCACATACCCAGCAAGTTTGATGATGATAGGACCTATGGTTAAGGAGTTATGGCCAACGTGTTATTAAGCCCCGCCCCTGTGGCGCCCCCTATGGGTTCATCGCGATAAGCTTCTAAGGGACATGCTACCACATGACTTCTGCACATACCCAGCAAGTTTGATGATGATAGGACCTATGGTTAAGGAGTTATGGCCAACGTGTTATTAAGCCCCGCCCCTATTCACATATTTCACATTTAAAGACTTCCTGTTGATGTTGGGGCGGGGCTTCAAGAGGCTTTTTTGTGGGGCCTGCAAAGATACATTTGGGGTTGTAATTTGGTGCAGCTAGGTATAACACAGCCTGAGCTATGATGAATTAAAGTTTCATGAGGAGCGTATTTACGCGACACTTTGACCCCCAATAGATCCCTGGTTCTCAGTTAAGTTTGAAATCTTTTCGCAATTTAGCATCGGGCAAGGGTCTTTTGTATTTGAGAAGTGGTTTGACGTCCCTGGCGCAAAAACTCTAGGACTAGTTCGTCGAAATGCGAAAAGATGTAAAGTGGCGGTTTTAGGCACTAATTCCAACATGGCCGACTTCCTGTTGATTTTGGCCATGGACATAAAATTGCATTTATGTGCGCCTTGGGCCATTACATGTTGTCCGGAAATTTCAGGCTTCTAGCCCAATTTTTGAGCATGCATTTCCCGAAAAACAGTTTTTGGCCATAGGGGGCGCAATTTTAATGCACAAATCCTGAACCACTGATACATTAAATTTTTTTGCAGGTCATAAGGGTACGCCACATATTTTCAACTTTTGCATGACGGTAAGGGGGTCAAAAGTGCCGAAGAAGTGTCGGAAAAAGAATAATAAGAATAAAACTCCTACCGGTTTCAATAGGGCTTCGCACCACTCGGTGCTCGGGCCCTAATAAAAATCATACCGATTTCAATAGGGCTTCGCACCACTCGGTGCTCGGGCCCTAATAAAAATCCTACCGGTTTCAATAGGGCTTCGCACCACTCGGTGCTCGGGCCCTAATTAAAACTGCAAGCAGTGATGACCGGGCCCTCGCACCTCCGTGCTGCTCGCCGTCCTGGCGACCGCGTGAGAGGACGCGCCGCGGTCTCCTCCTCTTCGGGGCGCGCGGCACATCGACAGCTGTCGCCGGAAGCGCGGAAGTTGCCGCTATATTGTAGAGGACCATGAGGCTATATTGTAAAGCACCATGAGCTGAACATGTGTAATCAATTTCAAGTCAATCAGAGTCGGGTGATTTTTGTGGCGCCCCCTATGGGTTAATCGCGACAAGCTTCGAGGGACATGCTGCCGCATGACTTCTGCACACACCCAGCAAGTTCGATGACGATAGGACCTACGGTTAAGGAGTTATGGCCAATTTGTGGATAGGCGGCGCCCCCTATGGGTTCATCGCGATAAGCTTCGAGGGACATGCTACCACATGACTTCTGCACATACCCAGCAAGTTTGATGATGATAGGACCTATGGTTAAGGAGTTATGGCCAATTTGTGGATAGCCCCGCCCCTGTGGCGCCCCCTATGGGTTAATCGCGATAAGCATCGAGGGACATGCTACCGCATGACTTCTGCACACACCCAGCAAGTTTGATGATGATAGGACCTATGGTTAAGGAGTTATGGCCAACGTGTTATTAAGCCCCGCCCCTGTGGCGCCCCCTATGGGTAAGCCTCGACAAGCTTAGAGGGCCACGCTACTACATGTCTTCTGGACTTATCCTGCAAGTTTCATGATGATAGGACCTATGGTCAATGAGTTATGGCCAACGTGTTATCAAGCCCCGCCCCTGCGTAAACATTTTAGTCACTGGCGGCCATGTCTTTGAAGCTATCCTACTAATATTTTTCGGAGACGTGCGTCATAGTCCCCCGGGGCTTCGTGAGACATTTGGTGTTGATAGAGTAAAACTTGAAAAAGTTGTGGATAAAACCCTGTTTTTCAGTTTATGCCAATTAGCCGCAAGTATTTCCAGGTTGACTCTCATGGTCCAAGAGGCTTTTTCGTAGAGCACCTTAAAATACACCTGTGTGAGAAATTTCAAGTCAATCGGACTTACGGTGTGCGGGGCGCGGCCTCTCAAACTTTCTTCAGTCGGGGCTTAACAGCGCCCCCTAGCGGAAATTAAAAAAAAATTCCTCGGAGCGGAATTGTAGAGCACCATGAGCTGTACATGTGCAATCAATTTCAAGTCAATCGGAGTCGGGTGACTTTTGTGGCGCCCCCTATGGGTTGATCGCGATAAGCTTGGAGGGACATGCTAACACATGACTTCTGCACATACCCAGCAAGTTTGATGATGATAGGACCTACGGTTAAGGAGTTATGGCCAATTTGTGGATAGGCCCCGCCCCTGTGGCGCCCCCTATGGGCTAATCGCGATAAGCTTCGAAGGGACATGCTACCACATGACTTCTGCACATACCCAGCAAGTTTGATGATGATAGGACCTATGGTTAAGGAGTTATGGCCAACGTGTTATTAAGCCCCGCCCCTGTGGCGCCCCCTATGGGTTAATCGCGATAAGCTTAGAGGGACATGTTACCACATGACTTCTGCACATACCCAGCAAGTTTGATGATGATAGGACCTATGGTTAAGGAGTTATGGCCAACGTGTTATTAAGCCCCGCCCCTGTGGCGCCCCCTATGGGTTAATCGCGAATAAGCTTAGAGGGACATGCTACCACATGACTTCTGCACATACCCAGCAAGTTTGATGATGATAGGACCTATGGTTAAGGAGTTATGGCCAACGTGTTATTAAGCCCCGCCCCTATTTACATATTTCACATTTAAAGACTTCCTGTTGATTTTGGGGCGGGGCTTCAAGAGGCGTTTTTGTGGGGCCTGCAAAGATACATTTGGGGTTGTAATTTGGTGCAGCTAGGTATAACACAGCCTGAGCTATGATGAATTGAAGTTTCATGAGGTGCGTATTTACGCGACACTTTGACCCCAAAAAGATCCCTGGTTCTCTATTAAGTTTGAAATCTTTTCGCAATTTAGCATCGGGCAAGGGTCTTTTGTATTTGAGAAGTGGTTTGACGTCCCTGGCGTAAAAACTGTAGGACGAGTTCGTCGAAATGCGAAAAGATGGTTTTGGCGGTTTTAGGCACTAATTCCAACATGGCCGACTTCCTGTTGATTTTGGCCAATGACATACATTCGCATTTGTGTGCGCCTTGGGCCATTACATGTTGTCCGGAAATTTCAGGCTTCTAGCCCAATTTTTGAGCATGCATTTCCCGAAAAACTATTTTTGGCCATAGGGGGCGCTATTTTAATGCACAAATCCTGAACCACTGATACATTAAATTTTTTTGCAGGTCTGATGGGTACGCCACATATTTTCAACTTTTGTATGACGGTAAGGGGGTCAAAAGTGCCAAAGAAGTGTCGGAATAAAAAGAATAATAATAATAATTAAAACTGCAAGCAGTGATGACCGGGCCCTCGCACCTCCGTGCTGCTCGGCGTGCTGGCGACCGCGTGAGAGAACGCGCCGCGGTCTCCTCCTCTTCGGGGTGTGTGGCACAGCGATAGCTGTCGCCGGAAGCGCGGAAGTTGCTGCTATATTGTAGAGGACCATGAAGCTATATTGTAGAGCACCTTGAGCTGTACATGTGTAATCAATTTCAAGTCAATCAGAGTCGGGTGATTTATGTGAAGCCCCCTATGGGTTAATGGCGATAAGCCTCGAGGGACATGCTACCACATGACTTCTGCACTTACCCAGCAAGTTTGATGATGATAGGACCTACGGTTAAGGAGTTATGGCCAATTTGTGGATAGGCCTGCCCCTGTGGCGCCCCCTATGGGTTAATCGCGATAAGCTTCGAGGGACATTCTCCCACATGACTTCTGCACATACCCAGCAAGTTTGATGATGATAGGACCTATGGTTAAGGAGTTATGGCCAATATGTGGATAGGCGGCGCCCCCTATGGGTTAATCGCGATAAGCTTACAGGGACATGCTACCACATGACTTCTGCACATACCCAGCAAGTTTGATGATGATAGGACCTATGGTTAAGGAGTTATGGCCAATTTATGGATAGGCGGCGCCCCCTATGGGTTCATCGCGATAAGCCTCGAGGGACATGCTACCACATGACTTCTGCACATACCCAGCAAGTTTGATGATGATAGGACCTACAGTTAAGGAGTTATGGCCAATTTGTGGATAGGCCCCGCCCCTGTGGCGCCCCCTATGGGCTAATCGCGATAAGCTTCGAAGGGACATGCTACCACATGACTACTGCACATACCCAGCAAGTTTGATGATGATAGGACCTATGGTTAAGGAGTTATGGCCAACGTGTTTTTAAGCCCCGCCCCTGTGGCGCCCCATATGGGTTCATCGCGATAAGCTTCTAAGGGACATGCTACCACATGACTTCTGCACATACCCAGCAAGTTTGATGATGATAGGACCTATGGTTAAGGAGTTATGGCCAACGTGTTATTAAGCCCCGCCCCTGTGGCGCCCCCTATGGGTAAGCCTCGACAAGCTTAGAGGGCCACGCTACTACATGTCTTCTGCACTTATCCTGCAAGTTTCATGATGATAGGACCTATGGACAATGAGTTATGGCCAACGTGTTATCAAGCCCCGCCCCTGCGTAAACATTTTAGTCACTGGCGGCCATGTCTTTGAAGCTATCCTACTAATATTTTTCGGAGACGTGCGTCATAGTCCCCCGGGGCTTCGTGAGACATTTGGTGTTGATAGAGTAAAACTTGAAAAAGTTGTGGATAAAACCCTGTTTTTCAGTTTATGCCAATTAGCCGCAAGTATTTCCAGGTTGACTCTCATGGTCCAAGAGGCTTTTTCGTAGAGCACCTTAAAATACACCTGTGTGAGAAATTTCAAGTCAATCGGACTTACGGTGTGCGGGGCGCGGCCTCTCAAACTTTCTTCAGTCGGGGCTTAACAGCGCCCCCTAGCGGAAATTAAAAAAAAATTCCTCGGAGCGGAATTGTAGAGCACCATGAGCTGTACATGTGCAATCAATTTCAAGTCAATCGGAGTCGGGTGACTTTTGTGGCGCCCCCTATGGGTTGATTGCGATAAGCTTGGAGGGACATGCTAACACATGACTTCTGCACATACCCAGCAAGTTTGATGATGATAGGACCTACGGTTAAGGAGTTATGGCCAATTTGTGGATAGGCCCCGCCCCTGTGGCGCCCCCTATGGGCTAATCGCGATAAGCTTCGAAGGGACATGCTACCACATGACTACTGCACATACCCAGCAAGTTTGATGATGATAGGACCTATGGTTAAGGAGTTATGGCCAACGTGTTATTAAGCCCCGCCCCTGTGGCGCCCCCTATGGGCTAATCGCGATAAGCTTCGAAGGGACATGCTACCACATGACTACTGCACATACCCAGCAAGTTTGATGATGATAGGACCTATGGTTAAGGAGTTATGGCCAACGTGTTATTAAGCCCCGCCCCTGTGGCGCCCCCTATGGGTTCATCGCGATAAGCTTCTAAGGGACATGCTACCACATGACTTCTGCACATACCCAGCAAGTTTGATGATGATAGGACCTATGGTTAAGGAGTTATGGCCAACGTGTTATTAAGCCCCGCCCCTATTCACATATTTCACATTTAAAGACTTCCTGTTGATGTTGGGGCGGGGCTTCAAGAGGCTTTTTTGTGGGGCCTGCAAAGATACATTTGGGGTTGTAATTTGGTGCAGCTAGGTATAACACAGCCTGAGCTATGATGAATTAAAGTTTCATGAGGAGCGTATTTACGCGACACTTTGACCCCCAATAGATCCCTGGTTCTCAGTTAAGTTTGAAATCTTTTCGCAATTTAGCATCGGGCAAGGGTCTTTTGTATTTGAGAAGTGGTTTGACGTCCCTGGCGCAAAAACTCTAGGACTAGTTCGTCGAAATGCGAAAAGATGTAAAGTGGCGGTTTTAGGCACTAATTCCAACATGGCCGACTTCCTGTTGATTTTGGCCATGGACATAAAATTGCATTTATGTGCGCCTTGGGCCATTACATGTTGTCCGGAAATTTCAGGCTTCTAGCCCAATTTTTGAGCATGCATTTCCCGAAAAACAGTTTTTGGCCATAGGGGGCGCAATTTTAATGCACAAATCCTGAACCACTGATACATTAAATTTTTTTGCAGGTCTGATGGGTACGCCACATATTTTCAACTTTTGTATGACGGTAAGGGGGTCAAAAGTGCCGAAGAAGTGTCGGAAAAAGAATAATAAGAATAAAACTCCTACCGGTTTCAATAGGGCTTCGCACCACTCGGTGCTCGGGCCCTAATAATAATTAAAACTGCAAGCAGTGATGACCGGGCCCTCGCACCTCCGTGCTGCTCGCCGTCCTGGCGACCGCGTGAGAGGACGCGCCGCGGTCTCCTCCTCTTCGGGGCGCGCGGCACATCGACAGCTGTCGCCGGAAGCGCGGAAGTTGCCGCTATATTGTAGAGGACCATGAGGCTATATTGTAAAGCACCATGAGCTGTACATGTGTAATCAATTTCAAGTCAATCAGAGTCGGGTGATTTTTGTGGCGCCCCCTATGGGTTAATCGCGACAAGCTTCGAGGGACATGCTGCCGCATGACTTCTGCACACACCCAGCAAGTTCGATGACGATAGGACCTACGGTTAAGGAGTTATGGCCAATTTGTGGATAGGCGGCGCCCCCTATGGGTTCATCGCGATAAGCTTCGAGGGACATGCTACCACATGACTTCTGCACATACCCAGCAAGTTTGATGATGATAGGACCTATGGTTAAGGAGTTATGGCCAATTTGTGGATAGCCCCGCCCCTGTGGCGCCCCCTATGGGTTAATCGCGATAAGCATCGAGGGACATGCTACCGCATGACTTCTGCACACACCCAGCAAGTTTGATGATGATAGGACCTATGGTTAAGGAGTTATGGCCAACGTGTTATTAAGCCCCGCCCCTGTGGCGCCCCCTATGGGTAAGCCTCGACAAGCTTAGAGGGCCACGCTACTACATGTCTTCTGGACTTATCCTGCAAGTTTCATGATGATAGGACCTATGGTCAATGAGTTATGGCCAACGTGTTATCAAGCCCCGCCCCTGCGTAAACATTTTAGTCACTGGCGGCCATGTCTTTGAAGCTATCCTACTAATATTTTTCGGAGACGTGCGTCATAGTCCCCCGGGGCTTCGTGAGACATTTGGTGTTGATAGAGTAAAACTTGAAAAAGTTGTGGATAAAACCCTGTTTTTCAGTTTATGCCAATTAGCCGCAAGTATTTCCAGGTTGACTCTCATGGTCCAAGAGGCTTTTTCGTAGAGCACCTTAAAATACACCTGTGTGAGAAATTTCAAGTCAATCGGACTTACGGTGTGCGGGGCGCGGCCTCTCAAACTTTCTTCAGTCGGGGCTTAACAGCGCCCCCTAGCGGAAATTAAAAAAAAATTCCTCGGAGCGGAATTGTAGAGCACCATGAGCTGTACATGTGCAATCAATTTCAAGTCAATCGGAGTCGGGTGACTTTTGTGGCGCCCCCTATGGGTTGATCGCGATAAGCTTGGAGGGACATGCTAACACATGACTTCTGCACATACCCAGCAAGTTTGATGATGATAGGACCTACGGTTAAGGAGTTATGGCCAATTTGTGGATAGGCCCCGCCCCTGTGGCGCCCCCTATGGGCTAATCGCGATAAGCTTCGAAGGGACATGCTACCACATGACTTCTGCACATACCCAGCAAGTTTGATGATGATAGGACCTATGGTTAAGGAGTTATGGCCAACGTGTTATTAAGCCCCGCCCCTGTGGCGCCCCCTATGGGTTAATCGCGATAAGCTTAGAGGGACATGCTACCACATGACTTCTGCACATACCCAGCAAGTTTGATGATGATAGGACCTATGGTTAAGGAGTTATGGCCAACGTGTTATTAAGCCCCGCCCCTGTGGCGCCCCCTATGGGTTAATCGCGAATAAGCTCAGAGGGACATGCTACCACATGACTTCTGCACATACCCAGCAAGTTTGATGATGATAGGACCTATGGTTAAGGAGTTATGGCCAACGTGTTATTAAGCCCCGCCCCTATTTACATATTTCACATTTAAAGACTTCCTGTTGATTTTGGGGCGGGGCTTCAAGAGGCGTTTTTGTGGGGCCTGCAAAGATACATTTGGGGTTGTAATTTGGTGCAGCTAGGTATAACACAGCCTGAGCTATGATGAATTGAAGTTTCATGAGGTGCGTATTTACGCGACACTTTGACCCCAAAAAGATCCCTGGTTCTCTATTAAGTTTGAAATCTTTTCGCAATTTAGCATCGGGCAAGGGTCTTTTGTATTTGAGAAGTGGTTTGACGTCCCTGGCGTAAAAACTGTAGGACGAGTTCGTCGAAATGCGAAAAGATGGTTTTGGCGGTTTTAGGCACTAATTCCAACATGGCCGACTTCCTGTTGATTTTGGCCAATGACATACATTCGCATTTGTGTGCGCCTTGGGCCATTACATGTTGTCCGGAAATTTCAGGCTTCTAGCCCAATTTTTGAGCATGCATTTCCCGAAAAACTGTTTTTGGCCATAGGGGGCGCAATTTTAATGCACAAATCCTGAACCACTGATACATTAAATTTTTTTGCAGGTCTGATGGGTACGCCACATATTTTCAACTTTTGTATGACGGTAAGGGGGTCAAAAGTGCCAAAGAAGTGTCGGAATAAAAAGAATAATAATAATTAAAACTGCAAGCAGTGATGACCGGGCCCTCGCACCTCCGTGCTGCTCGCCGTCCTGGCGACCGCGTGAGAGGACGCGCCGCGGTCTCCTCCTCTTCGGGGCGCGCGGCACATCGACAGCTGTCGCCGGAAGCGCGGAAGTTGCCGCTATATTGTAGAGGACCATGAGGCTATATTGTAAAGCACCATGAGCTGTACATGTGTAATCAATTTCAAGTCAATCAGAGTCGGGTGATTTTTGTGGCGCCCCCTATGGGTTAATCGCGACAAGCTTCGAGGGACATGCTGCCGCATGACTTCTGCACACACCCAGCAAGTTCGATGACGATAGGACCTACGGTTAAGGAGTTATGGCCAATTTGTGGATAGGCGGCGCCCCCTATGGGTTCATCGCGATAAGCTTCGAGGGACATGCTACCACATGACTTCTGCACATACCCAGCAAGTTTGATGATGATAGGACCTATGGTTAAGGAGTTATGGCCAATTTGTGGATAGCCCCGCCCCTGTGGCGCCCCCTATGGGTTAATCGCGATAAGCATCGAGGGACATGCTACCGCATGACTTCTGCACACACCCAGCAAGTTTGATGATGATAGGACCTATGGTTAAGGAGTTATGGCCAACGTGTTATTAAGCCCCGCCCCTGTGGCGCCCCCTATGGGTAAGCCTCGACAAGCTTAGAGGGCCACGCTACTACATGTCTTCTGGACTTATCCTGCAAGTTTCATGATGATAGGACCTATGGTCAATGAGTTATGGCCAACGTGTTATCAAGCCCCGCCCCTGCGTAAACATTTTAGTCACTGGCGGCCATGTCTTTGAAGCTATCCTACTAATATTTTTCGGAGACGTGCGTCATAGTCCCCCGGGGCTTCGTGAGACATTTGGTGTTGATAGAGTAAAACTTGAAAAAGTTGTGGATAAAACCCTGTTTTTCAGTTTATGCCAATTAGCCGCAAGTATTTCCAGGTTGACTCTCATGGTCCAAGAGGCTTTTTCGTAGAGCACCTTAAAATACACCTGTGTGAGAAATTTCAAGTCAATCGGACTTACGGTGTGCGGGGCGCGGCCTCTCAAACTTTCTTCAGTCGGGGCTTAACAGCGCCCCCTAGCGGAAATTAAAAAAAAATTCCTCGGAGCGGAATTGTAGAGCACCATGAGCTGTACATGTGCAATCAATTTCAAGTCAATCGGAGTCGGGTGACTTTTGTGGCGCCCCCTATGGGTTGATCGCGATAAGCTTGGAGGGACATGCTAACACATGACTTCTGCACATACCCAGCAAGTTTGATGATGATAGGACCTACGGTTAAGGAGTTATGGCCAATTTGTGGATAGGCCCCGCCCCTGTGGCGCCCCCTATGGGCTAATCGCGATAAGCTTCGAAGGGACATGCTACCACATGACTTCTGCACATACCCAGCAAGTTTGATGATGATAGGACCTATGGTTAAGGAGTTATGGCCAACGTGTTATTAAGCCCCGCCCCTGTGGCGCCCCCTATGGGTTAATCGCGATAAGCTTAGAGGGACATGCTACCACATGACTTCTGCACATACCCAGCAAGTTTGATGATGATAGGACCTATGGTTAAGGAGTTATGGCCAACGTGTTATTAAGCCCCGCCCCTGTGGCGCCCCCTATGGGTTAATCGCGAATAAGCTCAGAGGGACATGCTACCACATGACTTCTGCACATACCCAGCAAGTTTGATGATGATAGGACCTATGGTTAAGGAGTTATGGCCAACGTGTTATTAAGCCCCGCCCCTATTTACATATTTCACATTTAAAGACTTCCTGTTGATTTTGGGGCGGGGCTTCAAGAGGCGTTTTTGTGGGGCCTGCAAAGATACATTTGGGGTTGTAATTTGGTGCAGCTAGGTATAACACAGCCTGAGCTATGATGAATTGAAGTTTCATGAGGTGCGTATTTACGCGACACTTTGACCCCAAAAAGATCCCTGGTTCTCTATTAAGTTTGAAATCTTTTCGCAATTTAGCATCGGGCAAGGGTCTTTTGTATTTGAGAAGTGGTTTGACGTCCCTGGCGTAAAAACTGTAGGACGAGTTCGTCGAAATGCGAAAAGATGGTTTTGGCGGTTTTAGGCACTAATTCCAACATGGCCGACTTCCTGTTGATTTTGGCCAATGACATACATTCGCATTTGTGTGCGCCTTGGGCCATTACATGTTGTCCGGAAATTTCAGGCTTCTAGCCCAATTTTTGAGCATGCATTTCCCGAAAAACTGTTTTTGGCCATAGGGGGCGCAATTTTAATGCACAAATCCTGAACCACTGATACATTAAATTTTTTTGCAGGTCTGATGGGTACGCCACATATTTTCAACTTTTGTATGACGGTAAGGGGGTCAAAAGTGCCAAAGAAGTGTCGGAATAAAAAGAATAATAATAATTAAAACTGCAAGCAGTGATGACCGGGCCCTCGCACCTCCGTGCTGCTCGGCGTGCTGGCGACCGCGTGAGAGAACGCGCCGCGGTCTCCTCCTCTTCGGGGTGTGTGGCAAAGCGATAGCTGTCGCCGGAAGCGCGGAAGTTGCTGCTATATTGTAGAGGACCATGAAGCTATATTGTAGAGCACCTTGAGCTGTACATGTGTAATCAATTTCAAGTCAATCAGAGTCGGGTGATTTATGTGAAGCCCCCTATGGGTTAATGGCGATAAGCCTCGAGGGACATGATACCACATGACTTCTGCACTTACCCAGCAAGTTTGATGATGATAGGACCTACGGTTAAGGAGTTATGGCCAATTTGTGGATAGGCCTGCCCCTGCGGCGCCCCCTATGGGTTAATCGCGATAAGCTTCGAGGGACATGCTCCCACATGACTTCTGCACATACCCAGCAAGTTTGATGATGATAGGACCTACGGTTAAGGAGTTATGGCCAATTTGTGGATAGGCGGCGCCCCCTATGGGTTCGTCGCGATAAGTTTCGAGGGACATGCTACCACATGACTTCTGCACACACCCAGCAAGTTTGATGATGATAGGACCTACGGTTAAGGAGTTATGGCCAACGTGTTATTAAGCCCCGCCCCTGTGGCGCCCCCTATGGGTAAGCCTCGACAAGCTTAGAGGGCCACGCTACTACATGTCTTCTGGACTTATCCTGCAAGTTTCATGATGATAGGACCTATGGTCAATGAGTTATGGCCAACGTGTTATCAAGCCCCGCCCCTGCGTAAACATTTTAGTCACTGGCGGCCATGTCTTTGAACCTATCCTACTAATATTTTTCGGAGACGTGCGTCATAGTCCCCCGGGGCTTCGTGAGACATTTGGTGTTGATAGAGTAAAACTTGAAAAAGTTGTGGATAAAACCCTGTTTTTCAGTTTATGCCAATTAGCCGCAAGTATTTCCAGGTTGACTCTCATGGTCCAAGAGGCTTTTTCGTAGAGCACCTTAAAATACACCTGTGTGAGAAATTTCAAGTCAATCGGACTTACGGTGTGCGGGGCGCGGCCTCTCAAACTTTCTTCAGTCGGGGCTTAACAGCGCCCCCTAGCGGAAATTAAAAAAAAATTCCTCGGAGCGGAATTGTAGAGCACCATGAGCTGTACATGTGCAATCAATTTCAAGTCAATCGGAGTCGGGTGACTTTTGTGGCGCCCCCTATGGGTTGATTGCGATAAGCTTGGAGGGACATGCTAACACATGACTTCTGCACATACCCAGCAAGTTTGATGATGATAGGACCTACGGTTAAGGAGTTATGGCCAATTTGTGGATAGGCCCCGCCCCTGTGGCGCCCCCTATGGGCTAATCGCGATAAGCTTCGAAGGGACATGCTACCACATGACTACTGCACATACCCAGCAAGTTTGATGATGATAGGACCTATGGTTAAGGAGTTATGGCCAACGTGTTATTAAGCCCCGCCCCTGTGGCGCCCCCTATGGGCTAATCGCGATAAGCTTCGAAGGGACATGCTACCACATGACTACTGCACATACCCAGCAAGTTTGATGATGATAGGACCTATGGTTAAGGAGTTATGGCCAACGTGTTATTAAGCCCCGCCCCTGTGGCGCCCCCTATGGGTTCATCGCGATAAGCTTCTAAGGGACATGCTACCACATGACTTCTGCACATACCCAGCAAGTTTGATGATGATAGGACCTATGGTTAAGGAGTTATGGCCAACGTGTTATTAAGCCCCGCCCCTATTCACATATTTCACATTTAAAGACTTCCTGTTGATGTTGGGGCGGGGCTTCAAGAGGCTTTTTTGTGGGGCCTGCAAAGATACATTTGGGGTTGTAATTTGGTGCAGCTAGGTATAACACAGCCTGAGCTATGATGAATTAAAGTTTCATGAGGAGCGTATTTACGCGACACTTTGACCCCCAATAGATCCCTGGTTCTCAGTTAAGTTTGAAATCTTTTCGCAATTTAGCATCGGGCAAGGGTCTTTTGTATTTGAGAAGTGGTTTGACGTCCCTGGCGCAAAAACTCTAGGACTAGTTCGTCGAAATGCGAAAAGATGTAAAGTGGCGGTTTTAGGCACTAATTCCAACATGGCCGACTTCCTGTTGATTTTGGCCATGGACATAAAATTGCATTTATGTGCGCCTTGGGCCATTACATGTTGTCCGGAAATTTCAGGCTTCTAGCCCAATTTTTGAGCATGCATTTCCCGAAAAACAGTTTTTGGCCATAGGGGGCGCAATTTTAATGCACAAATCCTGAACCACTGATACATTAAATTTTTTTGCAGGTCATAAGGGTACGCCACATATTTTCAACTTTTGCATGACGGTAAGGGGGTCAAAAGTGCCGAAGAAGTGTCGGAAAAAGAATAATAAGAATAAAACTCCTACCGGTTTCAATAGGGCTTCGCACCACTCGGTGCTCGGGCCCTAATAATAATAATAATAATAATAATAAGAATAAAAATCATACCGATTACAATAGGGTCTTCGCACCACTCGGTGCTCGGGCCCTAATTAAAACTGCAAGCAGTGATGACCGGGCCCTCGCACCTCCGTGCTGCTCGGCGTGCTGGCGACCGCGTGAGAGAACGCGCCGCGGTCTCCTCCTCTTCGGGGCGCGCGGCACAGCGATAGCTGTCGCCGGAAGCGCGGAA
The DNA here is from genome assembly GCA_949357725.1 of Hyperoplus immaculatus. NCBI lineage: Eukaryota > Metazoa > Chordata > Actinopteri > Uranoscopiformes > Ammodytidae > Hyperoplus > Hyperoplus immaculatus. The sequence goes on along the minus strand of OX442351.1, from coordinate 11,369,339 downwards.
GTTGCCGCTATATTGTAGAGGACCATGAGGCTATATTGTAGAGCACCATGAGCTGTACATGTGTAATCAATTTCAAGTCAATCAGAGTCGGGTGATTTTTGTGGCGCCCCCTATGGGTTAAGTGCGATAAGCCTCGAGGGACATGCTACCGCATGACTTCTGCACATACCCAGCATGTTTGATGATGATAGGACCTACGGTTAAGGAGTTATGGCTAATTTGTGGATAGGCGGCGCCCCCTATGGGTTCATCGCGATAAGCTTCGAGGGACATGCTACCACATGACTTCTGCACATACCCAGCAAGTTTGATGATGATAGGACCTACGGTTAAGGAGTTATGGCCAATTTGTGGATAGGCGGCGCCCCCTATGGGTTCATCGCGATAAGCTTAGAGGGACATGCTACCACATGACTTCTGCACATACCCAGCAAGTTTGATGATGATAGGACCTATGGTTAAGGAGTTATGGCCAATTTGTGGATAGGCCTGCCCCTGTGGCGCCCCCTATGGGTTAATCGCGATAAGCTTCGAGGGACATGCTCCCACATGACTTCTGCACATACCAAGCAAGTTTGATGATGATAGGACCTATGGTTAAGGAGTTATGGCCAATTTATGGATAGGCGGCGCCCCCTATGGGTTAATTGTGATAAGCCTCGAGGGACATGCTACCACATGACTTCTGCACATACCCAGCAAGTTTGATGATGATAGGACCTATGGTTAAGGAGTTATGGCCAATTTGTGGATAGGCGGCGCCCCCTATGGGTACATCGCGATAAGCTTCGAGGGACATGCTACCACATGACTTCTGCACAAACCCAGCAAGTTTGATGATGATAGGACCTACGGTTAAGGAGTTATGGCCAATTTGTGGATAGCCCCGCCCCTGTGGCGCCCCCTATGGGTTAATCGCGATAAGCTTCGAGGGACATGCTACCGCATGACTTCTGCACTTACCCAGCAAGTTTGATGATGATAGGACCTATGGTTAAGGAGTTATGGCCAACGTGTTATTAAGCCCCGCCCCTGTGGCGCCCCCTATGGGTAAGCCTCGACAAGCTTAGAGGGCCACGCTACTACATGTCTTCTGCACTTATCCTGCAAGTTTCATGATGATAGGACCTATGGTCAATGAGTTATGGCCAACGTGTTATCAAGCCCCGCCCCTGCGTAAACATTTTAGTCACTGGCGGCCATGTCTTTGAAGCTATCCTACTAATATTTTTCGGAGACGTGCGTCATAGTCCCCCGGGGCTTCGTGAGACATTTGGTGTTGATAGAGTAAAACTTGAAAAAGTTGTGGATAAAACCCTGTTTTTCAGTTTATGCCAATTAGCCGCAAGTATTTCCAGGTTGACTCTCATGGTTCAAGAGGCTTTTTCGTAGAGCACCTTAAAATACACCTGTGTGAGAAATTTCAAGTCAATCGGACTTACGGTGTGCGGGGCGCGGCCTCTCAAACTTTCTTCAGTCGGGGCTTAACAGCGCCCCCTAGCGGAAATTAAAAAAAAATTCCTCGGAGCGGAATTGTAGAGCACCATGAGCTGTACATGTGCAATCAATTTCAAGTCAATCGGAGTCGGGTGACTTTTGTGGCGCCCCCTATGGGTTGATCGCGATAAGCTTGGAGGGACATGCTAACACATGACTTCTGCACATACCCAGCAAGTTTGATGATGATAGGACCTACGGTTAAGGAGTTATGGCCAATTTGTGGATAGGCCCCGCCCCTGTGGCGCCCCCTATGGGCTAATCGCGATAAGCTTCGAAGGGACATGCTACCACATGACTACTGCACATACCCAGCAAGTTTGATGATGATAGGACCTATGGTTAAGGAGTTATGGCCAACGTGTTATTAAGCCCCGCCCCTGTGGCGCCCCATATGGGTTCATCGCGATAAGCTTCTAAGGGACATGCTACCACATGACTTCTGCACATACCCAGCAAGTTTGATGATGATAGGACCTATGGTTAAGGAGTTATGGCCAACGTGTTATTAAGCCCCGCCCCTGTGGCGCCCCAAATGGGTTCATCGCGATAAGCTTCTAAGGGACATGCTACCACATGACTTCTGCACATACCCAGCAAGTTTGATGATGATAGGACCTATGGTTAAGGAGTTATGGCCAACGTGTTATTAAGCCCCGCCCCTGTGGCGCCCCCTATGGGTTCATCGCGATAAGCTTCTAAGGGACATGCTACCACATGACTTCTGCACATACCCAGCAAGTTTGATGATGATAGGACCTATGGTTAAGGAGTTATGGCCAACGTGTTATTAAGCCCCGCCCCTATTCACATACTTCACATTTAAAGACTTCCTGTTGATTTTGGGGCGGGGCTTCAAGAGGCTTTTTTGTGGGGCCTGCAAAGATACATTTGGGGTTGTAATTTGGTGCAGCTAGGTATAACACAGCCTGAGCTATGATGAATTAAAGTTTCATGAGGAGCGTATTTACGCGACACTTTGACCCCCAATAGATCCCTGGTTCTCTGTTAAGTTTGAAATCTTTCCGCAATTTAGCATCGGGCAAGGGTCTTTTGTATTTGAGAAGTGGTTTGACGTCCCTGGCGCAAAAACTCTAGGACAAGTTCGTCGAAATGCGAAAAGATGTAAAGTGGCGGTTTTAGGCACTAATTCCAACATGGCCGACTTCCTGTTGATTTTGGCCAATGATATACAATTGCATTTATGTGCGCCTTGGGCCATTACATGTTGTCCGGAAATTTCAGGCTTCTAGCCCAATTTTTGAGCATGCATTTCCCGAAAAACTATTTTTGGCCATAGGGGGCGCTATTTTAATGCACAAATCCTGAACCACTGATACATTAAATTTTTTTGCAGGTCTGATGGGTACGCCACATATTTTCAACTTTTGTATGACGGTAAGGGGGTCAAAAGTGCCAAAGAAGTGTCGGCATAAAAAGAATAATAAGAATAAAAATCGTACCGATTTCAATAGGGTCTTCGCACCACTCGGTGCTCGGGCCCTAATAAAAATCATACCGATTTCAATAGGGCTTCGCACCACTCGGTGCTCGGGCCCTAATAATAAGAATAAAAATCATACCGATTACAATAGGGTCTTCGCACCACTCGGTGCTCGGGCCCTAATAAGAATAAAAATCATACCGATTACAATAGGGCTTCGCACCACTCGGTGCTCGGGCCCTAATAATAATCATACCGATTACAATAGGGCTTTCGCACATGTCTGTGCTCGGGCCCTAATTAAAACTGCAAGCAGTGATGACCGGGCCCTCGCCCATCCATGCTGCTCGCCGTCCCGGCAGTCCTCGGCGCTCCGGGCGACCGCACAAGAGAACGTGCCTCTTCGGAGCGCGCGGCACAGCAATACCTGTCGCCGGAAGCGCGGAAGTTGCCGCGACGTGCTTGATATGGATGCAAGGACGACCTCAGGCCTGGACTCTTACCAGGAAGGTGAAGTTTGGAGCACATGGACCATTGCAGAGCGAAATTACAGCGAAGCGCGACGCGTGCTTGTGTACGGTCATTACCGTGCGAAAGGCCGTGATTTGCAGTAAATAAACGTCCACATGTGTCTCCAAGTGTCTCTGTAGGCTATTTCAAAGGAAATTAAGCAAGTACACTATTTATAACATTAATCAATTATAGGTTTGCATCACAGAAGGCATATTGGCCTGTAATAATAAAAAAACACCACCTATGTGTACAGTTGTGAAATGTTTTGAATGAAATGCAAACCTCAGTTAATAATTTGCTCTTGTTTCTCTGTCCTGAGATTCACACAGACTGAGTTGTCTTGTTTAAATGTTACAAATTGAGCTAATTAACTGAACTCCGATTTTTTTTGAAGTTGCTGCAGAAGTTATCTCAGCTAATTGTATAATCAAACATCTAATTTTATATTAAGGTGATTGTATGCAGAATGCTCATGCTAGAAACAGTGTTTTTGTACGGATTAATAAAGAAATATTAGCAGGTTCTCAATAGTATTTCAATTTGGGGGGGGGGGGGCGCGAAAAAATTTCTATCCCCTAGGTGGGGCATGACAGAAAATAATTGAGAACCACTGGGCTAAAAGAAGTCTTCAGTCCCTCTATTTGTAATGCAATACTGCCATCTAGTGGAAAGTTGAAAACAAAATTTAAAATAGCAGACATTATGTGGATAGAGGTGACAACTTCAAAATGATTTTATTTGTAATTGTACAGACTCTATATCAACATATATTGTGTTATAATATTTTCACTTACTGCAATGCTTCATAATTGAAAAGGTGTAGTTTATCTTAGAGTGTTGTTAATGAAGAATGAATGAGTGAAGAATGATAGTTAGAGAATATAACATATTGATTATTATTAAGTCATTGTTTATAGAGTTATACTGTAGGAGCTGTGTAAATAAATGTTACATGACTTAATAACTTTACTTGTATGACTGCTGTGTTTTAATTTTAAATATTAAATGAGAATAGTCCATTGATAATCTTGAATACATTGGGTTTAAAATTAAAAATGTTAATTAACTTATCTAGCAAAATCTTGTGATATTGGTCTGACAGATGTATTCTGTCTTTAATAAATCTTTTTTCTGACTAAATTTAAGGTAGATTTTGTGACATTTACTGTTAGCAACTATAGTTAATTCCCTTTAGTCAGGCACAAAATAACAGAGTTGCATGTGTGTGTTCATTTAGTCAGTTTATAATAATTCCTTTTCTGAGACCTTCACTCCTCGAAGATTTCCTCTCCCAGTTCTCTGGATTAAGTTGCTGCAGAAGTTATCTCAGCTAATTGTATAATCAAACATCTAATTTTATATTAAGGTGATTGTATGCAGAATGCTCATGCCAGAAACAGTGTTTTTGTACGGATTAATAAATAAATATTAGCAGGTTCTCAATAGTATTTCAATTTGGGGGAGAGGGGGGGGGGCGAAAAATGTCTGTCCCCTGGGGGGGCATGACAGAAAATAATTGAGAACCACTGGGCTAAGCGAAGTCTTCAGTCCCTTTATTTGTAATGCAATACTGCCATTTAGTGGGAGTAGGATGTGTAGATAAATGTATCCAGCAGATGGCAGTCTCTTCCTACTTAATGTAGGAAGAGACTGCTCCCATTCACAGCATGCAGTACCAATGGGTTGGCCACTAGTCCATGCTGGCTGCTCGGAGAAGGCAGCATCCTGGGGGCCTGGTTTTATGGGCGAATATTGCTAAAAAGAACATTTCCTGTTGATTTTGGGGTGGGGTGTCAAGAGGCTTTTTTGTTCGTACTGGGATTGTACATCGCTGTATGAAATTGTGTGGTTCTAAGTACAACACAGCCTTAGTTATGATCAATCAAAGGGTTCATGACGTGCGTTTGTGATGGTTTTTGGCCAATCAGGCGCCGCTGCTGCAAGACGGTTATTCCGATTAAAACAAGCTTTCGGGTATATCATCTTCCATGTCGGAGGACGTACCCTATCATGTTTTTGTTTGCACAAAAAGTTGTTATGAGTCCACTTTATTCTGCAATCCTGCAGAGTAATGTGGAGTTCTGACTTTTATCGCCGTGTTGGCGAATATCGGCTCTCAGCTCGTCATAGTTATTCGGAATCAAACAAAAAAATTATTGGTATATCTTCCATGTCTTATGAGTGTCCCTAGAGTTTTCGTTTTGCTAAATATGTTCCTGCTAGGAGTTAAAAAATTTTGAACTTTTTGAGGATTTTCGAGTCAGAAATTCACATATTTCACATTTAAAGACTTCCTGTTGATTTTGGGGCGGGGCTTCAAGAGGCTTTTTTGTGGGGCCTGCAGAGATACATTTGGGTTATTAATTTGGTGCAGCTAGGTATAACACAGCCTGAGCTATGATGAATTAAAGTGTCATGAGGTGCGTATTTACGCGACCTTTGACCCCAAAAAGATCCCTGGTTCCGTGCTAACTTCCTGAGATTTTCGCAATTCCTTATCGGGCAAGGGTCTTTTGTATTTGAGAAGTGGTTTGACGTCCCTGTCGCAAAAACTCTAGGAGCCTTTCGTCGAAATGCGAAAAGATGTAAAGTGGCGGTTTTAGCACTGAATCCAACATGGCCGACTTCCTGTTGATTTTGGCTAATGACATACAATTGCATCTATGTGCGCCTTGGGCCATTACATGTTGTCCGGAAATTTCAGGCTTCTAGCCCAATTTTTGAGCATGCATTTCCCGTAAAACTGTTTGTGGCCATAGGGGGCGCAATTGTAATGCACAAATCCTGAACCACTGATACATTGCAATTTTTTGCAGGTCTGACCTGCCTGCAGAGTTTTACAACTTTTCTGGCAGGGGAAGTAGGGGAAAAGTCCCATTTAGGATTGCAAAGAATAATAATAAAAATCCTACCGAGAACAATAGGGCTTTCGCACATGTCTGTGCTCGGGCCCTAATTAAAACTGCAAGCAGTGATGACCGGGCCCTCGCCCATCCATGCTGCTCGCCGTCCCGGCCGTCCTCGGCGCTCCGGGCGACCGCACAAGAGAACGTGCCTCTTCGGAGCGCGCGGCACAGCAATACCTGTCGCCGGAAGCGCGGAAGTTGCCGCGACGTGCTTGATACGGATGCAAGGACGACCTCAGGCCTGGACTCTTACCAGGAAGGTGAAGTTTGGAGCACATGGACCATTGCAGAGCGAAATTACAGCGAAGCGCGACGCGTGCTTGTGTACGGTCATTACCGTGCGAAAGGCCGTGATTTGCAGTAAATAAACGTCCACATGTGTCTCCAAGTGTCTCTGTAGGCTATTTCAAAGGAAATTAAGCAAGTACACTATTTATAACATTAATCAATTATAGGTTTGCATCACAGAAGGCATATTGGCCTGTAATAATAAAAAACACCACCTATGTGTACAGTTGTGAAATGTTTTGAATGAAATGCAAACCTCAGTTAATAATTTGCTCTTGTTTCTCTGTCCTGAGATTCACACAGACTGAGCAGTCTTGTTTAAATGTTACAAATTGAGCTAATTAACTGAACTCCGATTTTTTTTTAAGTTGCTGCAGAAGTTATCTCAGCTAATTGTATAATCAAACATCTAATTTTATATTAAGGTGATTGTATGCAGAATGCTCATGCCAGAAACAGTGTTTTTGTACGGATTAATAAAGAAATATTAGCAGGTTCTCAATAGTATTTCAATTTGGGGGGGGGGGGGGCGCGAAAAAATTTCTATCCCCTAGGTGGGGCATGACAGAAAATAATTGAGAACCACTGGGCTAAAAGAAGTCTTCAGTCCCTCTATTTGTAATGCAATACTGCCATCTAGTGGAAAGTTGAAAACAAAATTTAAAATAGCAGACATTATGTGGATAGAGGTGACAACTTCAAAATGATTTTATTTGTAATTGTACAGACTCTATATCAACATATATTGTCTTATAATATTTTCACTTACTGCAATGCTTCATAATTGAAAAGGTGTAGTTTATCTTAGAGTGTTGTTAATGAAGAATGAATGAGTGAAGAATGATAGTTAGAGAATATAACATATTGATTATTATTAAGTCATTGTTTATAGAGTTATACTGTAGGAGCTGTGTAAATAAATGTTACATGACTTAATAACTTTACTTGTATGACTGCTGTGTTTTAATTTTAAATATTAAATGAGAATAGTCCATTGATAATCTTGAATACATTGGGTTTAAAATTAAAAATGTTAATTATCTTGCAAAATCTTGTGATATTGGTCTGACAGATGTATTCTGTCTTTAATAAATCTTTTTTCTGACTAAATTTAAGGTAGATTTTGTGACATTTACTGTTAGCAACTATAGTTAATTCCCTTTAGTCAGGCACAAAATAACAGAGTTGCATGTGTGTGTTCATTTAGTCAGTTTATAATAATTCCTTTTCTGAGACCTTCACTCCTCGAAGATTTCATCTCCCAGTTCTCTGGATTGTTGGCTGAAAATCGTCATCAGATGGAGATCACCAAAGCTTGTTGGCTATAAAAGCTTCACATTACATCTTGTTTGTTTGCTTTTTCCATCTTCAAACCAACACAGGATCAACCATGATTTGTTGACCTTAGCAATTCACCTACTACATAGTGGCTTTGTGTTGTATTTAGTTTTAATGATATCTTGAAATCTTATGTGTACTCTGTAACTAAAAGTTAAACAATTATCAAAGAATATTGTTGTGTATTCATGGGCAACTTTATTTCCGGTTGAATGTAATTGGAACTATGTAGATATAGTCAATGTGTGTAAACAACACTTACATTAAAACAATAAAGGCAATTTCCTTTAACAAATATGCAAATAAAAAATACAATAATATATTAGATGTGTGGCGTATCTCCACTGTAAGAGAAAATAACGTAAATATGTAATTATTTTACCAGCTGGCATTTGACCCTAGGTGACCTGTCACCAGTGCATTGCATTAACCATTTACCTATCTGTGCATGCCCTGTAAATAAGTAGAAAATGAACACAATGGAAAATAAAATAGTTTCTGTGGGTACAGGTTACAACATGAAGATGGTTTCATTTGTAATGGTACAACATTCCTATGAAAGCTGCTCATTGGCGCAGGGCGACCATACAGGAAGTATTCGGCTTCCGCGTCCACGGTGCCAACACGCCCCTAAAGCGTGACGCGCAGTGTACGTTTCACTGACGTTCTTGGATGAAGAAAGCAGTGTAACCTCCCGCGAAAACAAACTGAAAGACGTTGAAAGCCGTTGGGCTAATAAAACGCTTGAGGTGGCGTTTTTAAATGAGAAAACTTCAGTTTTATTAGTACATGGTCTAAAGATAAGTATGAGCCTATGATTGATATCCAGAAAAAATTTGCAGAGACACAATCTTGTTCGCCGCTTGTATTGTGTGGACGGGGAAATCTGCCTCTGGGCTCCATGGAAAATAAGCTCCCATTCACAGCATGCAGTACCAATGGGTTGGCCACTAGTCCATGCTGGCTGCTCGGAGAAGGCAGCATCCTGGGGGCCTGGTTTTATGGGCGAATATTGCTAAAAAGAACACTTCCTGTTGATTTTGGGGTGGGGTGTCAAGAGGCTTTTTTGTTCGTACTGGGATTGTACATTGCTGTATGAAATTGTGTGGTTCTAAGTACAACACAGCCTTAGTTATGATCAATCAAAGGGTTCATGACGTGCGTTTGTGATGGTTTTTGGCCAATCAGGCGCCGCTGCTGCAAGACGGTTATTCCGATTAAAACAAGCTTTCGGGTATATCATCTTCCATGTCGGAGGACGTACCCTATCATGTTTTTGATTTGCAGTAAATAAACATCCACATGTGTCTCCAAGTGTCTCTGTAGGCTATTTCAAAGGAAATTAAGCAAGTACACTAATTATAACATTAATCAATTATAGGTTTGCATCACAGAAGGCATATTGGCCTATAATAATAAAAAAACACCAACTATGTTTACAGTTGTGAAATGTTTTGAATGAAATGCAAACCTCAGTTAATCATTTGCTCTTGTTTCTCAGTCCTGAGATTCACACAGACTGAGTTGTCTTGTTTAAATGTTACAAATTGAGCTAATAAACTGAACTCCAATTTTTTTTGAAGTTGCTGCAGGAGTTATCTCAGCTAATTGTATAATCAAACATCTAATTTTATATTAAGGTGATTGTATGCAGAATGCTCATGCCAGAAACAGTGTTTTTGTACGGATTAATAAATAAATATTAGCAGGTTCTCAATAGTATTTCAATTTGGGGGAGAGGGGGGGGGCGAAAAAATGTCTGTCCCCTGGGGGGGCATGACAGAAAATAATTGAGAACCACTGGGCTAAGCGAAGTCTTCAGTCCCTTTATTTGTAATGCAATACTGCCATTTAGTGGGAGTAGGATGTGTAGATAAATCTATCCAGCAGATGGCAGTCTCTTCCTACTTAATGTAGGAAGAGACTGCTCCCATTCACAGCATGCAGTACCAATGGGTTGGCCACTAGTCCATGCTGGCTGCTCGGAGAAGGCAGCATCCTGGGGGCCTGGTTTTATGGGCGAATATTGCTAAAAAGAACACTTCCTGTTGATTTTGGGGTGGGGTGTCAAGAGGCTTTTTTGTTCGTACTGGGATTGTACATCGCTGTATGAAATTGTGTGGTTCTAAGTACAACACAGCCTTAGTTATGATCAATCAAAGGGTTCATGACGTGCGTTTGTGATGGTTTTTGGCCAATCAGGCGCCGCTGCTGCAAGACGGTTATTCCGATTAAAACAAGCTTTCGGGTATATCATCTTCCATGTCGGAGGACGTACCCTATCATGTTTTTGTTTGCACAAAAAGTTGTTATGAGTCCACTTTGCTCTGCAATCCTGCAGAGTAATGTGGAGTTCTGACTTTTATCGCCGTGTTGGCGAATATCGGCTCTCAGCTCGTCATAGTTATTCGGAATCAAACAAAAAAATTATTGGTATATCTTCCATGTCTTATGAGTGTCCCTATTCAGGTCGTTTTGCTAAATATGTTCCTGCTAGGAGTTAAAAAATTTTGAACTTTTTGAGGATTTTCGAGTCAGAAATTCACATATTTCACATTTAAAGACTTCCTGTTGATTTTGGGGCGGGGCTTCAAGAGGCTTTTTTGTGGGGCCTGCAGAGATACATTTGGGTTATTAATTTGGTGCAGCTAGGTATAACACAGCCTGAGCTATGATGAATTAAAGTGTCATGAGGTGCGTATTTACGCGACCTTTGACCCCAAAAAGATCCCTGGTTCCGTGCTAACTTCCTGAGATTTTCGCAATTCCTTATCGGGCAAGGGTCTTTTGTATTTGAGAAGTGGTTTGACGTCCCTGTCGCAAAAACTCTAGGAGCCTTTCGTCGAAATGCGAAAAGATGTAAAGTGGCGGTTTTAGCACTGAATCCAACATGGCCGACTTCCTGTTGATTTTGGCTAATGACATACAATTGCATTTATGTGCGCCTTGGGCCATTACATGTTGTCCGGAAATTTCAGGCTTCTAGCCCAATTTTTGAGCATGCATTTCCCGTAAAACTGTTTGTGGCCATAGGGGGCGCAATTGTAATGCACAAATCCTGAACCACTGATACATTGCAATTTTTTGCAGGTCTGACCTGCCTGCAGAGTTTTACAACTTTTCTGGCAGGGGAAGTAGGGGAAAAGTCCCATTTAGGATTGCAAAGAATAATAATAAAAATCCTACCGAGAACAATAGGGCTTTCGCACATGTCTGTGCTCGGGCCCTAATTAAAACTGCAAGCAGTGATGACCGGGCCCTCGCCCATCCATGCTGCTCGCCGTCCTGGCCGTTCTCGGCGCTCCGGGCGACCGCACAAGAGAACGTGCCTCTTCGGAGCGCGCGGCACAGCAATACCTGTCGCCGGAAGCGCGGAAGTTGCCGCGACGTGCTTGATACGGATGCAAGGACGACCTCAGGCCTGGACTCTTACCAGGAAGGTGAAGTTTGGAGCACATGGACCATTGCAGAGCGAAATTACAGCGAAGCGCGACGCGTGCTTGTGTACGGTCATTACCGTGCGAAAGGCCGTGATTTGCAGTAAATAAACGTCCACATGTGTCTCCAAGTGTCTCTGTAGGCTATTTCAAAGGAAATTAAGCAAGTACACTAATTATAACATTAATCAATTATAGGTTTGCATCACAGAAGGCATATTGGCCTATAATAATAAAAAAACACCAACTATGTTTACAGTTGTGAAATGTTTTGAATGAAATGCAAACCTCAGTTAATCATTTGCTCTTGTTTCTCTGTCCTGAGATTCACACAGACTGAGTTGTCTTGTTTAAATGTTACAAATTGAGCTAATAAACTGAACTCCAATTTTTTTTGAAGTTGCTGCAGAAGTTATCTCAGCTAATTGTATAATCAAACATCTAATTTTATATTAAGGTGATTGTATGCAGAATGCTCATGCCAGAAACAGTGTTTTTGTACGGATTAATAAATAAATATTAGCAGGTTCTCAATAGTATTTCAATTTGGGGGAGAGGGGGGAGGCGAAAAAATGTCTGTCCCCTGGGGGGGCATGACAGAAAATAATTGAGAACCACTGGGCTAAGCGAAGTCTTCAGTCCCTTTATTTGTAATGCAATACTGCCATTTAGTGGGAGTAGGATGTGTAGATAAATCTATCCAGCAGATGGCAGTCTCTTCCTACTTAATGTAGGAAGAGAGTGCCATCTGTATTGTAATGAGCAACCAACTTGGTTTTATGGGCGAATATTGCTAAAAAGAACACTTCCTGTTGATTTTGGGGTGGGGTGTCAAGAGGCTTTTTTGTTCGTACTGGGATTGTACATCGCTGTATGAAATTGTGTGGTTCTAAGTATAACACAGCCTGAGTTATTATCATTCAAAGGGTTCATCAGGTTAATTTTTGATGTTTGTTTGCGAATGTGAAGCCCGTTCTGCAAGACGGTTATTCCGGATAAAACAAGCTATCGGGTATATCATCTTCCATGTCGGAGGACGTACCCTATCATGTTTTTGTTTGCACAAAAAGTTGTTATGAGTCCACTTTGCTCTTTAATCCTGCAGAGTAATGTGGAGTTCTGACTTTTATCGCCGTGTTGGCGAATATTGGCTCTCAGCTCGTCATAGTTATTCGGAATCAAACAAAAAAATTATTGGTATATCTTCCATGTCTTATGAGTGTCCCTATTCAGGTCGTTTTGCTAAATATGTTCCTGCTAGGAGTTAAAAATTTTTGAACTTTTTGAGGATTTTCGAGTCAGAAATTCACATATTTCACATTTAAAGACTTCCTGTTGATTTTGGGGCGGGGCTTCAAGAGGCTTTTTTGTGGGGCCTGCAGAGATACATTTGGGTTATTAATTTGGTGCAGCTAGGTATAACACAGCCTGAGCTATGATGAATTAAAGTGTAATGAGGTGCGTATTTACGCGACCTTTGACCCCAAAAAGATCCCTGGTTCTCTAATGAATTTGAAATCTTTTCCGCAATTCCTTATCGGGCAAGGGTCTTTTGTATTTGAGAAGTGGTTTGACGTCCCTGGCATAAAAACTCTAGGACAAGTTCGTCGAAATGCGAAAAGATGTAAAGTGGCGGTTTTAGGCACTAATTCCAACATGGCCGACTTCCTGTTGATTTTGGCCCTGGACATAAAATTGCATTTAGGTGCGCCTTGGGCAATTACATGTTGTCCGGAAATTTCAGGCTTCTAGCCCAATTTTTGAGCATGCATTTCCCGAAAAACTGTTTGTGGCCATAGGGGGCGCAATTGTAATGCACAAATCCTGAACCACTGATACATTGCAATTTTTTGCAGGTCTGACCTGCCTGCAGAGTTTTACAACTTTTCTGGCAGGGGAAGTAGGGGAAAAGTCCCATTTTAGATTCCAAAGTATAATAATAATAATAAAAATCCTACCGGTTACAATAGGGCTTTCGCACATGTCTGTGCTCGGGCCCTAATTAAAACTGCAAGCAGTGATGACCGGGCCCTCGCCCATCCATGCTGCTCGCCGTCCCGGCCGTCCTCGGCGCTCCGGGCGACCGCACAAGAGAACGTGCCTCTTCGGAGCGCGCGGCACAGCAATACCTGTCGCCGGAAGCGCGGAAGTTGCCGCGACGTGCTTGATATGGATGCAAGGACGACCTCAGGCCTGGACTCTTACCAGGAAGGTGAAGTTTGGAGCACATGGACCATTGCAGAGCGAAATTACAGCGAAGCGCGACGCGTGCTTGTGTACGGTCATTACCGTGCGAAAGGCCGTGATTTGCAGTAAATAAACGTCCACATGTGTCTCCAAGTGTCTCTGTAGGCTATTTCAAAGGAAATTAAGCAAGTACACTATTTATAACATTAATCAATTATAGGTTTGCATCACAGAAGGCATATTGGCCTGTAATAATAAAAAAACACCACCTATGTGTACAGTTGTGAAATGTTTTGAATGAAATGCAAACCTCAGTTAATAATTTGCTCTTGTTTCTCTGTCCTGAGATTCACACAGACTGAGTTGTCTTGTTTAAATGTTACAAATTGAGCTAATTAACTGAACTCCGATTTTTTTTGAAGTTGCTGCAGAAGTTATCTCAGCTAATTGTATAATCAAACATCTAATTTTATATTAAGGTGATTGTATGCAGAATGCTCATGCCAGAAACAGTGTTTTTGTACGGATTAATAAATAAATATTAGCAGGTTCTCAATAGTATTTCAATTTGGGGGAGAGGGGGGGGGCGAAAAAATGTCTGTCCCCTGGGGGGGCATGACAGAAAATAATTGAGAACCACTGGGCTAAGCGAAGTCTTCAGTCCCTTTATTTGTAATGCAATACTGCCATTTAGTGGGAGTAGGATGTGTAGATAAATCTATCCAGCAGATGGCAGTCTCTTCCTACTTAATGTAGGAAGAGAGTGCCATCTGTATTGTAATGAGCAACCAACTTGGTTTTATGGGCGAATATTGCTAAAAAGAACACTTCCTGTTGATTTTGGGGTGGGGTGTCAAGAGGCTTTTTTGTTCGTACTGGGATTGTACATCGCTGTATGAAATTGTGTGGTTCTAAGTATAACACAGCCTGAGTTATTATCATTCAAAGGGTTCATCAGGTTAATTTTTGATGTTTGTTTGCGAATGTGAAGCCCGTTCTGCAAGACGGTTATTCCGGATAAAACAAGCTATCGGGTATATCATCTTCCATGTCGGAGGACGTACCCTATCATGTTTTTGTTTGCACAAAAAGTTGTTATGAGTCCACTTTGCTCTTTAATCCTGCAGAGTAATGTGGAGTTCTGACTTTTATCGCCGTGTTGGCGAATATTGGCTCTCAGCTCGTCATAGTTATTCGGAATCAAACAAAAAAATTATTGGTATATCTTCCATGTCTTATGAGTGTCCCTATTCAGGTCGTTTTGCTAAATATGTTCCTGCTAGGAGTTAAAAAATTTTGAACTTTTTGAGGATTTTCGAGTCAGAAATTCACATATTTCACATTTAAAGACTTCCTGTTGATTTTGGGGCGGGGCTTCAAGAGGCTTTTTTGTGGGGCCTGCAGAGATACATTTGGGTTATTAATTTGGTGCAGCTAGGTATAACACAGCCTGAGCTATGATGAATTAAAGTGTAATGAGGTGCGTATTTACGCGACCTTTGACCCCAAAAAGATCCCTGGTTCTCTAATGAATTTGAAATCTTTTCCGCAATTCCTTATCGGGCAAGGGTCTTTTGTATTTGAGAAGTGGTTTGACGTCCCTGGCATAAAAACTCTAGGACAAGTTCGTCGAAATGCGAAAAGATGTAAAGTGGCGGTTTTAGGCACTAATTCCAACATGGCCGACTTCCTGTTGATTTTGGCCCTGGACATAAAATTGCGTTTAGGTGCGCCTTGGGCAATTACATGTTGTCCGGAAATTTCAGGCTTCTAGCCCAATTTTTGAGCATGCATTTCCCGAAAAACTGTTTGTGGCCATAGGGGGCGCAATTGTAATGCACAAATCCTGAACCACTGATACATTGCAATTTTTTGCAGGTCTGACCTGCCTGCAGAGTTTTACAACTTTTCTGGCAGGGGAAGTAGGGGAAAAGTCCCATTTTAGATTCCAAAGTATAATAATAATTAAAACTGCAAGCAGTGATGACCGGGCCCTCGCCCATCCATGCTGCTCGCCGTCCTGGCCGTCCTCGGCGCTCCGGGCGACCGCACAAGAGAACGTGCCTCTTCGGAGCGCGCGGCACAGCAATACCTGTCGCCGGAAGCGCGGAAGTTGCCGCGACGTGCTTGATACGGATGCAAGGACGACCTCAGGCCTGGACTCTTACCAGGAAGGTGAAGTTTGGAGCACATGGACCATTGCAGAGCGAAATTACAGCGAAGCGCGACGCGTGCTTGTGTACGGTCATTACCGTGCGAAAGGCCGTGATTTGCAGTAAATAAACGTCCACATGTGTCTCCAAGTGTCTCTGTAGGCTATTTCAAAGGAAATTAAGCAAGTACACTAATTATAACATTAATCAATTATAGGTTTGCATCACAGAAGGCATATTGGCCTATAATAATAAAAAAACACCAACTATGTTTACAGTTGTGAAATGTTTTGAATGAAATGCAAACCTCAGTTAATCATTTGCTCTTGTTTCTCTGTCCTGAGATTCACACAGACTGAGTTGTCTTGTTTAAATGTTACAAATTGAGCTAATAAACTGAACTCCAATTTTTTTTGAAGTTGCTGCAGAAGTTATCTCAGCTAATTGTATAATCAAACATCTAATTTTATATTAAGGTGATTGTATGCAGAATGCTCATGCCAGAAACAGTGTTTTTGTACGGATTAACCCATTGATGACTATGGCAATCTAGGATGCATGTCCTTAATGCCTGAGGGTTTTCTGAAAAAATAATAGGAATTGTCAAGTCTACCAAAACCTTAATATCTAAGCTTGTGTAGCACATAGAAACATGAAATAAAATACATTTAAAAGTTAAGTTTCACAGGTTTTATTTAAACATGCTCCCTTAGCGCTTACAAACCAACAAATATTTCTAAAAATCGTCAAAATGAGATGAATTAGAAAATTATTAAATATTGTTAATAAATAGATGCAATGTGTTGTGTGATTTTCGTCAGTAGTCTATAGTAGACCTTGATTCTGTGCACCAAACGCCACTAACTGTTCTGTCGCCGACATAGCCGGCGTATTTTTTTTATTATTTTGTTTTATTTTTTTATTTTTTATTTTTTTGATTGACGTGATTTTCGGCAAACCACACAACTTTTGGGTGGTCACGTGGTCTTAAAAAAATCAACAAAACCCACCTCATGTGTATTTGAACCAATGGCAGTGCATTCTATGCTGGGAATGCCATGAAAATTAGATAAAGTAATAATGCTGCGCGATGCAGCATCAGGCAGGAGAGCCAATGTGGCATCGCGCAGCAGCCGTCATCAATGGGTTAATAAATAAATATTAGCAGGTTCTCAATAGTATTTCAATTTGGGGGAGAGGGGGGGGGGCGAAAAATGTCTGTCCCCTGGGGGGGCATGACAGAAAATAATTGAGAACCACTGGGCTAAGCGAAGTCTTCAGTCCCTTTATTTGTAATGCAATACTGCCATTTAGTGGGAGTAGGATGTGTAGATAAATGTATCCAGCAGATGGCAGTCTCTTCCTACTTAATGTAGGAAGAGACTGCTCCCATTCACAGCATGCAGTACCAATGGGTTGGCCACTAGTCCATGCTGGCTGCTCGGAGAAGGCAGCATCCTGGGGGCCTGGTTTTATGGGCGAATATTGCTAAAAAGAACACTTCCTGTTGATTTTGGGGCGGGGCGTCAAGAGGCTTTTTTGTTTGTACTGGGATTGTACATCGCTGTATAAAATTGTGTGGTTCTAAGTATAACACAGCCTGAGTTATTATCATTCAAAGGGTTCATCAGGTTAATTTTTGATGTTTTTTTGCGAATGTGAAGCCCGTTCTGCAAGACGGTTATTCCGATTAAAACAAGCTTTCGGGTATATCATCTTCCATGTCGGAGGACGTACCCTATCATGTTTTTGTTTGCACAAAAAGTTGTTATGAGTCCACTTTATTCTGCAATCCTGCAGAGTAATGTGGAGTTCTGACTTTTATCGCCGTGTTGGCGAATATTGGCTCTCAGCTCGTCATAGTTATTCGGAATCAAACAAAAAAATTATTGGTATATCTTCCATGTCTTATGAGTGTCCCTATTCAGGTCGTTTTGCTAAATATGTTCCTGCTAGGAGTTAAAAAATTTTGAACTTTTTGAGGATTTTCGAGTCAGAAATTCACATATTTCACATTTAAAGACTTCCTGTTGATTTTGGGGCGGGGCTTCAAGAGGCTTTTTTGTGGGGCCTGCAAAGATACATTTGGGTTATTAATTTGGTGCAGCTAGGTATAACACAGCCTGAGCTATGATGAATTAAAGTGTCATGAGGTGCGTATTTACGCGACCTTTGACCCCAAAAAGATCCCTGGTTCTCTACTAACTTCCTGAGATTTTCGCAATTCCTTATCGGGCAAGGGTCTTTTGTATTTGAGAAGTGGTTTGACGTCCCTGGCATAAAAACTCTAGGACTAGTTCGTCGAAATGCGAAAAGATGGTTTTGGCGGTTTTAGGCACTAATTCCAACATGGCCGACTTCCTGTTGATTTTGGCCCTGGACATAAAATTGCATTTATGTGCGCCTTGGGCCATTACATGTTGTCCGGAAATTTCAGGCTTCTAGCTCAATTTTTGAGCATGCATTTCCTGAAAAACAGTTTTTGGCCATAGGGGGCGCAATTTTTGAGATCAAATCCTGAACCACTGATACATTGCAATTTCTTGCAGGTCATAAGGGTACGCAAACTTTTTCAACTAATGCATGACGGGAAGGGGGTGAAAAGTGCCAAAAATGACTATAAATAAAAAGAATAACAGGGAATAATAATCATACCGATTACAATAGGGCTTTCGCACATGTCTGTGCTCGGGCCCTAATAATAAAAATCCTACCGGTTACAATAGGGCTTTCGCACATGTCTGTGCTCGGGCCCTAATTAAAACTGCAAGCAGTGATGACCGGGCCCTCGCCCATCCATGCTGCTCGCCGTCCCGGCCGTCCTCGGCGCTCCGGGCGACCGCACAAGAGAACGTGCCTCTTCGGAGCGCGCGGCACAGCAATACCTGTCGCCGGAAGCGCGGAAGTTGCCGCGACGTGCTTGATATGGATGCAAGGACGACCTCAGGCCTGGATTCTTACCAGGAAGGTGAAGTTTGGAGCACATGGACCATTGCAGAGCGAAATTACAGCGAAGCGCGACGCGTGCTTGTGTACGGTCATTACCGTGCGAAAGGCCGTGATTTGCAGTAAATAAACGTCCACATGTGTCTCCAAGTGTCTCTGTAGGCTATTTCAAAGGAAATTAAGCAAGTACACTATTTATAACATTAATCAATTATAGGTTTGCATCACAGAAGGCATATTGGCCTGTAATAATAAAAAAACACCACCTATGTGTACAGTTGTGAAATGTTTTGAATGAAATGCAAACCTCAGTTAATAATTTGCTCTTGTTTCTCTGTCCTGAGATTCACACAGACTGAGTTGTCTTGTTTAAATGTTACAAATTGAGGGGGGGGGCGAAAAAATGTCTGTCCCCTGGGGGGGGCATGACAGAAAATAATTGAGAACCACTGGGCTAAGCGAAGTCTTCAGTCCCTTTATTTGTAATGCAATACTGCCATTTAGTGGGAGTAGGATGTGTAGATAAATCTATCCAGCAGATGGCAGTCTCTTCCTACTTAATGTAGGAAGAGAGTGCCATCTGTATTGTAATGAGCAACCAACTTGGTTTTATGGGCGAATATTGCTAAAAAGAACACTTCCTGTTGATTTTGGGGTGGGGTGTCAAGAGGCTTTTTTGTTCGTACTGGGATTGTACATCGCTGTATGAAATTGTGTGGTTCTAAGTACAACACAGCCTTAGTTATGATCAATCAAAGGGTTCATGACGTGCGTTTGTGATGGTCTTTGGCCAATCAGGCGCCGCTGCTGCAAGACGGTTATTCCGATTAAAACAAGCTTTCGGGTATATCATCTTCCATGTCGGAGGACGTACCCTATCATGTTTTTGTTTGCACAAAAAGTTGTTATGAGTCCACTTTATTCTGCAATCCTGCAGAGTAATGTGGAGTTCTGACTTTTATCGCCGTGTTGGCGAATATTGGCTCTCAGCTCGTCATAGTTATTCGGAATCAAACAAAAAAATTATTGGTATATCTTCCATGTCTTATGAGTGTCCCTATTCAGGTCGTTTTGCTAAATATGTTCCTGCTAGGAG
The DNA here is from genome assembly GCA_949357725.1 of Hyperoplus immaculatus. Lineage (NCBI taxonomy): Eukaryota > Metazoa > Chordata > Actinopteri > Uranoscopiformes > Ammodytidae > Hyperoplus > Hyperoplus immaculatus. Next base: position 11,349,534 of record OX442351.1, on the reverse strand, counting down.
TTAAAAAATTTTGAACTTTTTGAGGATTTTCGAGTCAGAAATTCACATATTTCACATTTAAAGACTTCCTGTTGATTTTGGGGCGGGGCTTCAAGAGGCTTTTTTGTGGGGCCTGCAAAGATACATTTGGGTTATTAATTTGGTGCAGCTAGGTACAACACAGCCTGAGCTATGATGAATTAAAGTGTCATGAGGTGCGTATTTACGCGACCTTTGACCCCAAAAAGATCCCTGGTTCTGTAAAGAATTTGAAATCTTTCCGCAATTCCTTATCGGGCAAGGGTCTTTTGTATTTGAGAAGTGGTTTGACGTCCCTGGCATAAAAACTCTGGGAGCCTTACGTCGAAATGCGAAAAGATGTAAAGTGGCGGTTTTAGGCACTAATTCCAACATGGCCGACTTCCTGTTGATTTTGGCTAATGACATACAATTGCATTTAGGTGCGCCTTGGGCAATTACATGTTGTCCGGAAATTTCAGGCTTCTAGCCCAATTTTTGAGCATGCATTTCCTGAAAAACTGTTTTTGGCCATAGGGGGCGCTATTTTTGTGCACAAATCCTGAACCACTGATACATTGCAATTTTTTGCAGGTCTGACCTGCCCGCAGAGTTTTACAACTATTCTACCAGGGCAAGTAGGGGAAAAGTCCCATTTAGGATTGCAAAGAATAATAATAATAAAAATCCTACCGAGAACAATAGGGCTTTCGCACATGTCTGTGCTCGGGCCCTAATTAAAACTGCAAGCAGTGATGACCGGGCCCTCGCCCATCCATGCTGCTCGCCGTCCCGGCCGTCCTCGGCGCTCCGGGCGACCGCACAAGAGAACGTGCCTCTTCGGAGCGCGCGGCACAGCAATACCTGTCGCCGGAAGCGCGGAAGTTGCCGCGACGTGCTTGATATGGATGCAAGGACGACCTCAGGCCTGGATTCTTACCAGGAAGGTGAAGTTTGGAGCACATGGACCATTGCAGAGCGAAATTACAGCGAAGCGCGACGCGTGCTTGTGTACGGTCATTACCGTGCGAAAGGCCGTGATTTGCAGTAAATAAACGTCCACATGTGTCTCCAAGTGTCTCTGTAGGCTATTTCAAAGGAAATTAAGCAAGTACACTATTTATAACATTAATCAATTATAGGTTTGCATCACAGAAGGCATATTGGCCTGTAATAATAAAAAAACACCACCTATGTGTACAGTTGTGAAATGTTTTGAATGAAATGCAAACCTCAGTTAATAATTTGCTCTTGTTTCTCTGTCCTGAGATTCACACAGACTGAGTTGTCTTGTTTAAATGTTACAAATTGAGCTAATTAACTGAACTCCGATTTTTTTTGAAGTTGCTGCAGAAGTTATCTCAGCTAATTGTATAATCAAACATCTAATTTTATATTAAGGTGATTGTATGCAGAATGCTCATGCTAGAAACAGTGTTTTTGTACGGATTAATAAAGAAATATTAGCAGGTTCTCAATAGTATTTCAATTTGGGGGGGGGGGGGGGGCGCGAAAAAATTTCTATCCCCTAGGTGGGGCATGACAGAAAATAATTGAGAACCACTGGGCTAAAAGAAGTCTTCAGTCCCTCTATTTGTAATGCAATACTGCCATCTAGTGGAAAGTTGAAAACAAAATTTAAAATAGCAGACATTATGTGGATAGAGGTGACAACTTCAAAATGATTTTATTTGTAATTGTACAGACTCTATATCAACATATATTGTGTTATAATATTTTCACTTACTGCAATGCTTCATAATTGAAAAGGTGTAGTTTATCTTAGAGTGTTGTTAATGAAGAATGAATGAGTGAAGAATGATAGTTAGAGAATATAACATATTGATTATTATTAAGTCATTGTTTATAGAGTTATACTGTAGGAGCTGTGTAAATAAATGTTACATGACTTAATAACTTTACTTGTATGACTGCTGTGTTTTAATTTTAAATATTAAATGAGAATAGTCCATTGATAATCTTGAATACATTGGGTTTAAAATTAAAAATGTTAATTAACTTATCTAGCAAAATCTTGTGATATTGGTCTGACAGATGTATTCTGTCTTTAATAAATCTTTTTTCTGACTAAATTTAAGGTAGATTTTGTGACATTTACTGTTAGCAACTATAGTTAATTCCCTTTAGTCAGGCACAAAATAACAGAGTTGCATGTGTGTGTTCATTTAGTCAGTTTATAATAATTCCTTTTCTGAGACCTTCACTCCTCGAAGATTTCCTCTCCCAGTTCTCTGGATTAAGTTGCTGCAGAAGTTATCTCAGCTAATTGTATAATCAAACATCTAATTTTATATTAAGGTGATTGTATGCAGAATGCTCATGCCAGAAACAGTGTTTTTGTACGGATTAATAAATAAATATTAGCAGGTTCTCAATAGTATTTCAATTTGGGGGAGAGGGGGGGGGGGCGAAAAATGTCTGTCCCCTGGGGGGGCATGACAGAAAATAATTGAGAACCACTGGGCTAAGCGAAGTCTTCAGTCCCTTTATTTGTAATGCAATACTGCCATTTAGTGGGAGTAGGATGTGTAGATAAATGTATCCAGCAGATGGCAGTCTCTTCCTACTTAATGTAGGAAGAGACTGCTCCCATTCACAGCATGCAGTACCAATGGGTTGGCCACTAGTCCATGCTGGCTGCTCGGAGAAGGCAGCATCCTGGGGGCCTGGTTTTATGGGCGAATATTGCTAAAAAGAACACTTCCTGTTGATTTTGGGGTGGGGTGTCAAGAGGCTTTTTTGTTCGTACTGGGATTGTACATCGCTGTATGAAATTGTGTGGTTCTAAGTACAACACAGCCTTAGTTATGATCAATCAAAGGGTTCATGACGTGCGTTTGTGATGGTTTTTGGCCAATCAGGCGCCGCTGCTGCAAGACGGTTATTCCGATTAAAACAAGCTTTCGGGTATATCATCTTCCATGTCGGAGGACGTACCCTATCATGTTTTTGTTTGCACAAAAAGTTGTTATGAGTCCACTTTATTCTGCAATCCTGCAGAGTAATGTGGAGTTCTGACTTTTATCGCCGTGTTGGCGAATATCGGCTCTCAGCTCGTCATAGTTATTCGGAATCAAACAAAAAAATTATTGGTATATCTTCCATGTCTTATGAGTGTCCCTAGAGTTTTCGTTTTGCTAAATATGTTCCTGCTAGGAGTTAAAAAATTTTGAACTTTTTGAGGATTTTCGAGTCAGAAATTCACATATTTCACATTTAAAGACTTCCTGTTGATTTTGGGGCGGGGCTTCAAGAGGCTTTTTTGTGGGGCCTGCAGAGATACATTTGGGTTATTAATTTGGTGCAGCTAGGTATAACACAGCCTGAGCTATGATGAATTAAAGTGTCATGAGGTGCGTATTTACGCGACCTTTGACCCCAAAAAGATCCCTGGTTCCGTGCTAACTTCCTGAGATTTTCGCAATTCCTTATCGGGCAAGGGTCTTTTGTATTTGAGAAGTGGTTTGACGTCCCTGTCGCAAAAACTCTAGGAGCCTTTCGTCGAAATGCGAAAAGATGTAAAGTGGCGGTTTTAGCACTGAATCCAACATGGCCGACTTCCTGTTGATTTTGGCTAATGACATACAATTGCATTTATGTGCGCCTTGGGCCATTACATGTTGTCCGGAAATTTCAGGCTTCTAGGCCAATTTTTGAGCATGCATTTCCCGTAAAACTGTTTGTGGCCATAGGGGGCGCAATTGTAATGCACAAATCCTGAACCACTGATACATTGCAATTTTTTGCAGGTCTGACCTGCCTGCAGAGTTTTACAACTTTTCTGGCAGGGGAAGTAGGGGAAAAGTCCCATTTAGGATTCCAAATAATAATTAAAACTGCAAGCAGTGATGACCGGGCCCTCGCCCATCCATGCTGCTCGCCGTCCTGGCCGTCCTCGGCGCTCCGGGCGACCGCACAAGAGAACGTGCCTCTTCGGAGCGCGCGGCACAGCAATACCTGTCGCCGGAAGCGCGGAAGTTGCCGCGACGTGCTTGATATGGATGCAAGGACGACCTCAGGCCTGGACTCTTACCAGGAAGGTGAAGTTTGGAGCACATGGACCATTGCAGAGCGAAATTACAGCGAAGCGCGACGCGTGCTTGTGTACGGTCATTACCGTGCGAAAGGCCGTGATTTGCAGTAAATAAACGTCCACATGTGTCTCCAAGTGTCTCTGTAGGCTATTTAAAAGGAAATTAAGCAAGTACACTAATTATAACATTAATCAATTATAGGTTTGCATCACAGAAGGCATATTGGCCTATAATAATAAAAAAACACCACCTATGTTTACAGTTGTGAAATGTTTTGAATGAAATGCAGTTAATCATTTGCTCTTGTTTCTCTGTCCTGAGATTCACACAGACTGAGTTGTCTTGTTTAAATGTTACAAATTGAGCTAATAAACTGAACTCCGATTTTTTTTGAAGTTGCTGCAGAAGTTATCTCAGCTAATTGTATAATCAAACATCTAATTTTATATTAAGGTGATTGTATGCAGAATGCTCATGCTAGAAACAGTGTTTTTGTACGGATTAATAAATAAATATTAGCAGGTTCTCAATAGTATTTAAATTTGGGGGGGGGGGACGCGAAAAAATTTCTGTCCCCTAGGGGGGGCATGACAGAAAATAACTGAGAACCACTGGGCTAAGAGAAGTCTTCAGTCCCTCTATTTGTAATGCAATACTGCCATCTAGTGGAAAGTTGAAAACAAAATTTAAAATAGCAGACATTATGTGGATAGAGGTGACAACTTGAAAATGATTTTATTTGTAATTGTACAGACTCTATATCAACATATATTGTGTTATAATATTTTCACTTACTGCAATGCTTCATAATTGAAAAGATGTAGTTTATCTTAGAGTGTTGTTAATGAAGAATGAATGAGTGAAGAATGATAGTTAGAGAATATAACATATTGATTATTATTAAGTCATTGTTTATAGAGTTATACTGTAGGAGCTGTGTAAATAAATGTTACATGACTTAATAACTTTACTTGTATGACTGCTGTGTTTTAATTTTAAATATTAAATGAGAATAGTCCATTGATAATCTTGAATACATTGGGTTTAAAATTAAAAATGTTAATTATCTTATCTAGCAAAATCTTGTGATATTGGTCTGACAGATGTATTCTGTCTTTAATAAATCTTTTTTCTGACTAAATTTAAGGTAGATTTTGTGACATTTACTGTTAGCAACTATAGTTAATTCCCTTTAGTCAGGCACAAAATAACAGAGTTGCATGTGTGTGTTCATTTAGTCAGTTTATAATAATTCCTTTTCTGAGACCTTCACTCCTCGAAGATTTCCTCTCCCAGTTCTCTGGATTGTTGGCTGACAATCGTCATCAGATGGAGATCACCAAAGCTTGTTGGCTATAAAAGCTTCACATTACATCTTGTTTGTTTGCTTTTTCCATCTTCAAACCAACACAGGATCAACCATGATTTGTTGACCTTAGCAATTCACCTACTACATAGTGGCTTTGTGTTGTATTTAGTTTTAATGATATCTTGAAATCTTATGTGTACTCTGTAACTAAAAGTTAAACAATTATCAAAGAATATTGTTGTGTATTCATGGGCAACTTTATTTCCGGTTGAATGTAATTGGAACTATGTAGATATAGTCAATGTGTGTAAACAACACTTACATTAAAACAATAAAGGCAATTTCCTTTAACAAATATGCAAATAAAAAATACAATAATATATTAGATGTGTGGCGTATCTCCACTGTAAGAGAAATAACGTAAATATGTAATTATTTTACCAGCTGGCATTTGAACCTAGGTGACCTTTCACCAGTGCATTGCATTAACCATTTACCTATCTGTGCATGCCCTGTAAATAAGTAGAAAATGAACACAATGGAAAATAAAATAGTTTCTGTGGGTACAGGTTACAACATGAAGATGGTTTCATTTGTAATGGTACAACATTCCTATGAAAGCTGCTCATTGGCGCAGGGCGACCATACAGGAAGTATTCGGCTTCCGCGTCCACGGTGCCAACACGCCCCTAAAGCGTGACGCGCAGTGTACGTTTCACTGACGTTCTTGGATGAAGAAAGCAGTGTAACCTCCCGCGAAAACAAACTGAAAGACGTTGAAAGCCGTTGGGCTAATAAAACGCTTGAGGTGGCGTTTTTAAATGAGAAAACTTCAGTTTTATTAGTACATGGTCTAAAGATAAGTATGAGCCTATGATTGATATCCAGAAAAAATTTGCAGAGACACAATCTTGTTCGCCGCTTGTATTGTGTGGACGGGGAAATCTGCCTCAGGGCTCCATGGAAAATAAGCTCCCATTCACAGCATGCAGTACCAATGGGTTGGCCACTAGTCCATGCTGGCTGCTCGGAGAAGGCAGCATCTTGGGGGCCTGGTTTTATGGGCGAATATTGCTAAAAAGAACACTTCCTGTTGATTTTGGGGCAGGGCGTCAAGAGGCTTTTTTGTTCGTACTGGGATTGTACATCGCTGTATGAAATTGTGTGGTTCTAAGTACAACACAGCCTTAGTTATGATCAATCAAAGGGTTCATGACGTGCGTTTGTGATGGTTTTTGGCCAATCAGGCGCCGCTGCTGCAAGACGGTTATTCCGATTAAAACAAGCTTTCGGGTATATCATCTTCCATGTCGGAGGACGTACCCTAGCATATTTTTTTTTGCACAAAAAGTTGTTATGAGTCCACTTTGCTCTGCAATCCTGCAGAGTAATGTGGAGTTCTGACTTTTGCCGCCATGTTGGCGAATATCGGCTCCACACACGTCATACTTATTCGTAATCAAACAAAAAATTTTTTGGTATATCTTCCATGTCTTATGAGTGTCCCTAGAGTTTTCGTTTTGCTAAATATGTTCCTGCTAGGAGTTAAAAAATTTTGAACTTTTTGAGGATTTTCGAGTCAGAAATTCACATATTTCACATTTAAAGACTTCCTGTTGATTTTGGGGCGGGGCTTCAAGAGGCTTTTTTGTGGGGCCTGCAGAGATACATTTGGGGTTGTAATTTGGTGCAGCTAGGTATAACACAGCCTGAGCTATGATGAATTAAAGTGTCATGAGGTGCGTATTTACGCGACCTTTGACCCCAAAAAGATCCCTGGTTCCGTGCTAACTTCCTGAGATTTTCGCAATTCCTTATCGGGCAAGGGTCTTTTGTATTTGAGAAGTGGTTTGACGTCCCTGGCATAAAAACTCTGGGAGCCTTACGTCGAAATGCGAAAAGATGTAAAGTGGCGGTTTTAGGCACTAATTCCAACATGGCCGACTTCCTGTTGATTTTGGCCAATGACATACAATTGCATTTATGTGCGCCTTGGGCAATTACATGTTGTCCGGAAATTTCAGGCTTCTAGCCCAATTTTTGAGCATGCATTTCCTTAAAAACTGTTTTTGGCCATAGGGGGCGCAATTTTAATGCACAAATCCTGAACCACTGATACATTGCAATTTTTTGCAGGTCTGACCTGTCTGCAAAGTTTTACAACTTTTCTGGCAGGGCAAGTAGGGGAAAAGTCCCATTTTAGATTCCAAAGAAGAAAAATAAAAATCCTACCGGTTACAATAGGGCTTTCGCACATGTCTGTGCTCGGGCCCTAATAATAATTAAAACTGCAAGCAGTGATGACCGGGCCCTCGCCCATCCATGCTGCTCGCCGTCCCGGCCGTCCTCGGCGCTCCGGGCGACCGCACAAGAGAACGTGCCTCTTCGGAGCGCGCGGCACAGCAATACCTGTCGCCGGAAGCGCGGAAGTTGCCGCGACGTGCTTGATACGGATGCAAGGACGACCTCAGGCCTGGACTCTTACCAGGAAGGTGAAGTTTGGAGCACATGGACCATTGCAGAGCGAAATTACAGCGAAGCGCGACGCGTGCTTGTGTACGGTCATTACCGTGCGAAAGGCCGTGATTTGCAGTAAATAAACGTCCACATGTGTCTCCAAGTGTCTCTGTAGGCTATTTCAAAGGAAATTAAGCAAGTACACTAATTATAACATTAATCAATTATAGGTTTGCATCACAGAAGGCATATTGGCCTATAATAATGAAAAAACACCACCTATGTGTACAGTTGTGAAATGTTTTGAATGAAATGCAAACCTCAGTTAGTCATTTGCTCTTGTTTCTCTGTCCTGAGATTCACACAGACTGAGTTGTCTTGTTTAAATGTTACAAATTGAGCTAATTAACTGAACTCCGATTTTTTTTGAAGTTGCTGCAGAAGTTATCTCAGCTAATTGTATAATCAAACATCTAATTTTATATTAAGGTGATTGTATGCAGAATGCTCATGCCAGAAACAGTGTTTTTGTACGGATTAATAAATAAATATTAGCAGGTTCTCAATAGTATTTCAATTTGGGGGAGAGGGGGGGGGGGGCGAAAAATGTCTGTCCCCTGGGGGGGCATGACAGAAAATAATTGAGAACCACTGGGCTAAGCGAAGTCTTCAGTCCCTTTATTTGTAATGCAATACTGCCATTTAGTGGGAGTAGGATGTGTAGATAAATGTATCCAGCAGATGGCAGTCTCTTCCTACTTAATGTAGGAAGAGACTGCTCCCATTCACAGCATGCAGTACCAATGGGTTGGCCACTAGTCCATGCTGGCTGCTCGGAGAAGGCAGCATCCTGGGGGCCTGGTTTTATGGGCGAATATTGCTAAAAAGAACACTTCCTGTTGATTTTGGGGTGGGGTGTCAAGAGGCTTTTTTGTTCGTACTGGGATTGTACATCGCTGTATGAAATTGTGTGGTTCTAAGTACAACACAGCCTTAGTTATGATCAATCAAAGGGTTCATGACGTGCGTTTGTGATGGTTTTTGGCCAATCAGGCGCCGCTGCTGCAAGACAGTTATTCCGATTAAAACAAGCTTTCGGGTATATCATCTTCCATGTCGGAGGACGTACCCTATCATGTTTTTGTTTGCACAAAAAGTTGTTATGAGTCCACTTTATTCTGCAATCCTGCAGAGTAATGTGGAGTTCTGACTTTTATCGCCGTGTTGGCGAATATCGGCTCTCAGCTCGTCATAGTTATTCGGAATCAAACAAAAAAATTATTGGTATATCTTCCATGTCTTATGAGTGTCCCTAGAGTTTTCGTTTTGCTAAATATGTTCCTGCTAGGAGTTAAAAAATTTTGAACATTTTGAGGATTTTCGAGTCAGAAATTCACATATTTCACATTTAAAGACTTCCTGTTGATTTTGGGGCGGGGCTTCAAGAGGCTTTTTTGTGGGGCCTGCAGAGATACATTTGGGTTATTAATTTGGTGCAGCTAGGTATAACACAGCCTGAGCTATGATGAATTAAAGTTTCATGAGGTACGTATTTAGGCGAACTTTGACCCCAAAAAGATCCCTGGTTCCGTGCTAACTTCCTGAGCTTTTCGCAATTCCTTATCGGGCAAGGGTCTTTTGTATTTGAGAAGTGGTTTGACGTCCCTGGCATTAAAACTCTAGGAGCCTTACGTCGAAATGCGAAAAGATGTAAAGTGGCGGTTTTAGCACTGAATCCAACATGGCCGACTTCCTGTTGATTTTGGCCCTGGACATAAAATTGCATTTATGTGCGCCTTTGGCCATTACATGTTGTCCTGCAATTTCAGGCTTCTAGCCCAATTTTTGAGCATGCATTTCCTGAAAAACAGTTTTTGGCCATAGGGGGCGCAATTTGTGTGCAAAAATCCTGAACCACTGATACATTGCAATTTTTTGCAGGTCTGACATGCCTGCAGAGTTTTACAACTATTATACCAGGGGAACTGGGTGAAAAGTGCCGTTAAACCCTAAGAATAATAATAATAGGGAATAATAATCATACCGATTACAATAGGGCTTTCGCACATGTCTGTGCTCGGGCCCTAATTAAAACTGCAAGCAGTGATGACCGGGCCCTCGCCCATCCATGCTGCTCGCCGTCCTGGCCGTCCTCGGCGCTCCGGGCGACCGCACAAGAGAACGTGCCTCTTCGGAGCGCGCGGCACAGCAATACCTGTCGCCGGAAGCGCGGAAGTTGCCGCGACGTGCTTGATACGGATGCAAGGACGACCTCAGGCCTGGACTCTTATCAGGAAGGTGAAGTTTGTAGCACATGGACCATTGCAGAGCGAAATCACAGCGAAGCGCGACGTGTGCTTGTGTACGGTCATAACCGTGCGAAAGGCCGTGATTTGCAGTAAATAAACGTCCACATGTGTCTCCAAGTGTCTCTGTAGGCTATTTCAAAGGAAATTAAGCAAGTACACTAATTATAACATTAATCAATTATAGGTTTGCATCACAGAAGGCATATTGGCCTATAATAATAAAAAAACACCAACCATGTTTACAGTTGTGAAATGTTTTGAATGAAATGCAAACCTCAGTTAATCATTTGCTCTTGTTTCTCTGTCCTGAGATTCACACAGACTGAGTTGTCTTGTTTAAATGTTACAAATTGAGCTAATAAACTGAACTCCAATTTTTTTTGAAGTTGCTGCAGAAGTTATCTCAGCTAATTGTATAATCAAACATCTAATTTTATATTAAGGTGATTGTATGCAGAATGCTCATGCCAGAAACAGTGTTTTTGTACGGATTAATAAATAAATATTAGCAGGTTCTCAATAGTATTTCAATTTGGGGGAGAGGGGGGGGGCGAAAAAATGTCTGTCCCCTGGGGGGGCATGACAGAAAATAATTGAGAACCACTGGGCTAAGCGAAGTCTTCAGTCCCTTTATTTGTAATGCAATACTGCCATTTAGTGGGAGTAGGATGTGTAGATAAATCTATCCAGCAGATGGCAGTCTCTTCCTACTTAATGTAGGAAGAGAGTGCCATCTGTATTGTAATGAGCAACCAACTTGGTTTTATGGGCGAATATTGCTAAAAAGAACACTTCCTGTTGATTTTGGGGTGGGGTGTCAAGAGGCTTTTTTGTTCGTACTGGGATTGTACATCGCTGTATGAAATTGTGTGGTTCTAAGTATAACACAGCCTGAGTTATTATCATTCAAAGGGTTCATCAGGTTAATTTTTGATGTTTGTTTGCGAATGTGAAGCCCGTTCTGCAAGACGGTTATTCCGGATAAAACAAGCTTTCGGGTATATCATCTTCCATGTCGGAGGACGTACCCCATCATGTTTTTGTTTGCACAAAAAGTTGTTATGAGTCCACTTTATTCTGCAATCCTGCAGAGTAATGTGGAGTTCTGACTTTTATCGCCGTGTTGGCGAATATTGGCTCTCAGCTCGTCATAGTTATTCGGAATCAAACAAAAAAATTATTGGTATATCTTCCATGTCTTATGAGTGTCCCTATTCAGGTCGTTTTGCTAAATATGTTCCTGCTAGGAGTTAAAAATTTTTGAACTTTTTGAGGATTTTCGAGTCAGAAATTCACATATTTCACATTTAAAGACTTCCTGTTGATTTTGGGGCGGGGCTTCAAGAGGCTTTTTTGTGGGGCCTGCAGAGATACATTTGGGTTATTAATTTGGTGCAGCTAGGTATAACACAGCCTGAGCTATGATGAATTAAAGTGTCATGAGGTGCGTATTTACGCGACCTTTGACCCCAAAAAGATCCCTGGTTCTCTACTAACTTCCTGAGATTTTCGCAATTCCTTATCGGGCAAGGGTCTTTTGTATTTGAGAAGTGGTTTGACGTCCCTGGCATAAAAACTCTAGGACTAGTTCGTCGAAATGCGAAAAGATGTAAAGTGGCGGTTTTAGCACTGAATCCAACATGGCCGACTTCCTGTTGATTTTGGCCCTGGACATAAAATTGCATTTATGTGCGCCTTGGGCCATTACATGTTGTCCTGTAATTTCAGGCTTCTAGCTCAATTTTTGAGCATGCATTTCCTGAAAAACAGTTTTTGGCCATAGGGGGCGCAATTTTTGAGATCAAATCCTGAACCACTGATACATTGCAATTTCTTGCAGGTCTGATGGGTACGCAAACTTTTTCAACTAATGCATGACGGGAAGGGGGTGAAAAGTGCCAAAAATGACTATAAATAAAAAGAATAACAGGGAATAATAATCATACCGATTACAATAGGGCTTTCGCACATGTCTGTGCTCGGGCCCTAATAAAAATCATACCGATTACAATAGGGCTTTCGCACATGTCTGTGCTCGGGCCCTAATTAAAACTGCAAGCAGTGATGACCGGGCCCTCGCCCATCCATGCTGCTCGCCGTCCCGGCCGTCCTCGGCGCTCCGGGCGACCGCACAAGAGAACGTGCCTCTTCGGAGCGCGCGGCACAGCAATACCTGTCGCCGGAAGTTGCCGCGACGTGCTTGATATGGATGCAAGGACGACCTCAGGCCTGGACTCTTACCAGGAAGGTGAAGTTTGGAGCACATGGACCATTGCAGAGCGAAATTACAGCGAAGCGCGACGCGTGCTTGTGTACGGTCATTACCGTGCGAAAGGCCGTGATTTGCAGTAAATAAACATCCACATGTGTCTCCAAGTGTCTCTGTAGGCTATTTCAAAGGAAATTAAGCAAGTACACTATTTATAACATTAATCAATTAAAGGTTTGCATCACAGAAGGCATATTGGCCTGTAATAATAAAAAAACACCACCTATGTTTACAGATGTGAAATGTTTTGAATGAAATGCAAACCTCAGTTAATAATTTGCTCTTGTTTCTCTGTCCTGAGATTCACACAGACTGAGTTGTCTTGTTCAAATGTTACAAATTGAGCTAATAAACTGAACTCTGATGTTTTTTGAAGTTGCTGCAGAAGTTATCTCAGCTAATTGTATAATCAAACATCTAATTTTATATTAAGGTGATTGTATGCAGAATGCTCATGCTAGAAACAGTGTTTTTGTACGGATAAATAAATAAATATTAGCAGGTTCTCAATAGTATTTCAATTTGGGGGGGGGGCGCGAAAAAATTTCTGTCCCCTAGGTGGGGCATGACAGAAAATAAATGAGAACCACTGGGCTAAAAGAAGTCTTCAGTCCCTCTATTTGTAATGCAATACTGCCATCTAGTGGAAAGTTGAAAACAAAATTTAAAATAGCAGACATTATGTGGATAGAGGTGACAACTTCAAAATGATTTTATTTGTAATTGTACAGACTCTATATCAACATATATTGTGTTATAATATTTTCACTTACTGCAATGCTTCATAATTGAAAAGGTGTAGTTTATCTTAGAGTGTTGTTAATGAAGAATGAATGAGTGAAGAATGATAGTTAGAGAATATAACATATTGATTATTATTAAGTCATTGTTTATTGAGTTATACTGTAGGAGCTGTGTAAATAAATGTTACATGACTTAATAACTTTACTTGTATGACCGCTGTGTTTTAATTTTAAATATTAAATGAGAATAGTCCATTGATAATGTTGAATACATTGGGTTTAAAATTAAAAATGTTAATTAACTTATCTAGCAAAATCTTGTGATATTGGTCTGACAGATGTATTCTGTCTTTAATAAATCTTTTTTCTGACTAAATTGAAGGTAGATTTTGTGACATTTACTGTTAGCAACTATAGTTAATTCCCTTTAGTCAGGCACAAAATAACAGAGTTGCATGTGTGTGTTCATTTAGTCAGTTTATAATAATTCCTTTTCTGCTCGGACTCAACCTTTGGAAGCTTCTAGAGACATCTTAACATCAGCCTGCATCCACATACACATGTACTATGTCATTTCAATATGTATATATTTTTTTAAATCACTGAAATAAAACGTCCATTTCACATCAGTCCTGGAAGATGCATGCCTTCTCTGCTGCTCCTGAGGTTTCTTTGCCCTTTTCCCCCCGTTTAAAGGGTTTTTGTGGTAGTTTTTTCAAATTGAGTCATAACAGCAGAGGGATGTTCATGTTTTTAAAATAAGTACCACCACTGGGCTAAAAGAAGTCTTCAGTCCCTCTATTTGTAATGCAATACTGCCATCTAGTGGAAAGTTGAAAACAAAATTTAAAATAGCAGACATTATGTGGATAGAGGTGACAACTTCAAAATGATTTTATTTGTAATTGTACAGACTCTATATCAACATATATTGTGTTATAATATTTTCACTTACTGCAATGCTTCATAATTGAAAAGGTGTAGTTTATCTTAGAGTGTTGTTAATGAAGAATGAATGAGTGAAGAATGATAGTTAGAGAATATAACATATTGATTATTATTAAGTCATTGTTTATTGAGTTATACTGTAGGAGCTGTGTAAATAAATGTTACATGACTTAATAACTTTACTTGTATGACTGCTGTGTTTTAATTTTAAATATTAAATGAGAATAGTCCATTGATAATCTTGAATACATTGGGTTTAAAATTAAAAATGTTAATTAACTTATCTAGCAAAATCTTGTGATATTGGTCTGACAGATGTATTCTGTCTTTAATAAATCTTTTTTCTGACTAAATTTAAGGTAGATTTTGTGACATTTACTGTTAGCAACTATAGTTAATTCCCTTTAGTCAGGCACAAAATAACAGAGTTGCATGTGTGTGTTCATTTAGTCAGTTTATAATAATTCCTTTTCTGAGACCTTCACTCCTCGAAGATTTCCTCTCCCAGTTCTCTGGATTGTTGGCTGACAATCGTCATCAGATGGAGATCACCAAAGCTTGTTGGCTATAAAAGCTTCACATTACATCTTGTTTGTTTGCTTTTTCCATCTTCAAACCAACACAGGATCAACCATGATTTGTTGACCTTAGCAATTCACCTACTACATAGTGGCTTTGTATTGTATTTAGTTTTAATGATATCTTGAAATCTTATGTGTACTCTGTAACTAAAAGTTAAACAATTATCAAAGAATATTGTTGTGTATTGGGCAACTTTATTTCCGGTTGAATGTAATTGGAACTATGTAGATATAGTCAATGTGTGTAAACAACACTTACATTTAAACAATATAGGCAATTTCCTTTAACAAATATGCAAATAAAAAATACAATAATATATTAGATGTGTGGCGTATCTCCACTGTAAGAGAAAATAACGTAAATATGTAATTATTTTACCAGCCGGCATTTGAGCCTAGGTGACCTGTCTCCCAGTGCATTGCATTAACCATTTACCTATCTGTGCATGCCCTGTAAATAAGTAGAAAATTAACACGTTTCACTGACGTTCTTGGATGAAGAAAGCAGTGTAACCTCAGTGTTTTTGTACGGATTAATAAATAAATATTAGCAGGTTCTCAATAGTATTTCAATTTGGGGGAGAGGGGGGGGGCGAAAAAATGTCTGTCCCCTGGGGGGGCATGACAGAAAATAATTGAGAACCACTGGGCTAAGCGAAGTCTTCAGTCCCTTTATTTGTAATGCAATACTGCCATTTAGTGGGAGTAGGATGTGTAGATAAATCTATCCAGCAGATGGCAGTCTCTTCCTACTTAATGTAGGAAGAGAGTGCCATCTGTATTGTAATGAGCAACCAACTTGGTTTTATGGGCGAATATTGCTAAAAAGAACACTTCCTGTTGATTTTGGGGTGGGGTGTCAAGAGGCTTTTTTGTTCGTACTGGGATTGTACATCGCTGTATGAAATTGTGTGGTTCTAAGTACAACACAGCCTTAGTTATGATCAATCAAAGGGTTCATGACGTGCGTTTGTGATGGTCTTTGGCCAATCAGGCGCCGCTGCTGCAAGACGGTTATTCCGATTAAAACAAGCTTTCGGGTATATCATCTTCCATGTCGGAGGACGTACCCTATCATGTTTTTGTTTGCACAAAAAGTTGTTATGAGTCCACTTTATTCTGCAATCCTGCAGAGTAATGTGGAGTTCTGACTTTTATCGCCGTGTTGGCGAATATTGGCTCTCAGCTCGTCATAGTTATTCGGAATCAAACAAAAAAATTATTGGTATATCTTCCATGTCTTATGAGTGTCCCTATTCAGGTCGTTTTGCTAAATATGTTCCTGCTAGGAGTTAAAAAATTTTGAACTTTTTGAGGATTTTCGAGTCAGAAATTCACATATTTCACATTTAAAGACTTCCTGTTGATTTTGGGGCGGGGCTTCAAGAGGCTTTTTTGTGGGGCCTGCAAAGATACATTTGGGTTATTAATTTGGTGCAGCTAGGTACAACACAGCCTGAGCTATGATGAATTAAAGTGTCATGAGGTGCGTATTTACGCGACCTTTGACCCCAAAAAGATCCCTGGTTCTGTAATGAATTTGAAATCTTTCCGCAATTCCTTATCGGGCAAGGGTCTTTTGTATTTGAGAAGTGGTTTGACGTCCCTGGCATAAAAACTCTGGGAGCCTTACGTCGAAATGCGAAAAGATGTAAAGTGGCGGTTTTAGGCACTAATTCCAACATGGCCGACTTCCTGTTGATTTTGGCTAATGACATACAATTGCATTTAGGTGCGCCTTGGGCAATTACATGTTGTCCGGAAATTTCAGGCTTCTAGCCCAATTTTTGAGCATGCATTTCCTGAAAAACTGTTTTTGGCCATAGGGGGCGCTATTTTTGTGCACAAATCCTGAACCACTGATACATTGCAATTTTTTGCAGGTCTGACCTGCCCGCAGAGTTTTACAACTATTCTACCAGGGCAAGTAGGGGAAAAGTCCCATTTAGGATTGCAAAGAATAATAATAATAAAAATCCTACCGAGAACAATAGGGCTTTCGCACATGTCTGTGCTCGGGCCCTAAAAATCCTACCGGTTACAATAGGGCTTTCGCACATGTCTGTGCTCGGGCCCTAAAAATGTAATGGGAGTGTGTGGGGCAGGATCTGCTAGGTGGATTGTTGTATCCTGTACAGAGGACTACAAGTAATAGATAATAATGAACAAAAATTGTGTTGCAGTGTAGGATACTTATTTTTATTTTGTTATTTTCATTATTTTATAATGCAGGAAACAATGGCTTTTAAGCTCACATTTTCTGGGGGTGAACCCCCAAACCCTTCACCTTCGGTTTCGGAATAACAGGTCTCTAGGTTGGGAATTATGGCCAAGGTTCCCCTGCTTCTTGCACGTTTTGTTCACAATTGCTATGGTAAATGTTGATTAAGTGGTATAATGTTGGCATTTTCATGGCTTTTTCTTTGCCATAACATATACTGCAGCTTATCAAAACCATATACTTTACTTCTTTTTATAAAAAGATATGACTAATATTGACCAGAATTGAGTTGAGCCTTTTGGTCCGGCCCTCCACAACAGTCCCTGATTCTGATGTGGCCCTTTGGGGAAACTAATTGCCCACCCCTGCTATAGACTATACACAGTGCATGGGCAACTGAGGACAGCCCCATTTCCAATTGTTTTTAAATAAACTCAATACACACTGTGCATGGATGTGAACGTGACATGATCAGATAATTTCGGATTTCCTCCCAGATGAACTGATTACAGTTTTAGGCTATTAATTATCTAGACCAAAACATTTTATTCCTTTTTTGTATGATAACTCACATTTGCATAATATGATATTAATATCAAACACACAAACTAAAAAAAATAAATAAATAAAAAAATCATTTTTTTTTTTTTAGGGGGCCCCCCAGGCAGTCGGGGGCCCTAAGCGGCCGCTTCGTTCGCTTATGGCTCGGGCCGGCTCTGCCCAGAAGAATAGAAAGTCTGCAAAAGAAACAAATTCAAATACATTCAACCTTTTAATGAATATTAGTTGGATAAAATCCAGAACAACTTATTTGAAAATATTATTTTGTTGGTGGTTCTTGTGCGCACTCATCTGAAACAGCTTTGAGCCCTGGACCAGGCTGTTACAATGGTGATGACGTCTGCCATTTCTGTTGTCTCACAGCTTTGTCTCCACAAAGAAAAGGAAGTCTCAGATAAGAGCTGTGGCTCCCTCTGCTGATCTCATAGAATTACCTAATTAAAAGGGCTCTGTCGAATGAGCCTTCTCGTCGGCCTGGAAGACAGCAGACTATTGCATTTAGAGAAATGGCACTCTCTCGCTCTCCTTAAAAATAGGTAGTCTACTTGCTTCTCGTGGTTTACACACATCCACAGTTTTCAGATGTCCTTATGTACCCAGTACAGGGATACAAAGGATGCTTCACTGAGTCAGATGGAGACAAATGGGGGAGCCTCTGGGCACATCCTTCCTCATGCATCACAACCTGGAAATGAGATGTTGGACTTGTGGATATAAATGTACTCACTCTAACTCACCTGCAGAAGACGGATTCCGCGGTCATACGCATTAAAGATACATATTTCCTGCTGTCACGTTAGTATTTCTTCAGGCTGGGCTGCAAGTCAAGCCTTTCCTCTGCCAAATAACTGTAACACAATTACACTGTCTGTAACCAAGGTGACTTACGTGCAGGGACTGACTTCTTGAAGCAAGCGCTAAAGAAATGCTTATTTATACCCTTCTGCAAAAGTAGAAAAAGTTTGGTTATACTTGCATGGGAAATCAACTTCTGCCCGAGGCTGATGAGCCTAATAGTGCATTAACCAATGTGAACAGTATTGCAGGACCAGACTCTTACCTGGATGCTGAGGGCCGATTCACCTCTTGCGTCATGCGGTCTTGGCAGCAAACCCATAAGTCCATTAAGCCTTTTGTCTGCTTTTGTCTCAGGAATTGAATCCCTCAGTGGGGGCTACGACCAGTGTTTAGAGGGCCTTACACTCTCTGAAGTCTCTGAAGCATTGTAGTTCATAGATATAATGCTTCACTGAGCTTAATGATGTCAGCAACTGAATAACAGTGAAGTCAAGTCAGGTCAAGCTTTGTGTAAATAGTGCAGTTCATCCATATGGATGCAAATCTTTGGGCATCCCATTAAGATAAATCACATATACACCCCCACACTGCACTGCACTGCACTGCACTGCATACACACACACACACAAACACACACACACACACACACACACACACACACACACACACACACACACACACACACACACACACACACACACACACATGAGCGCTCACAGACAATAATCAAATGCTCTAGAGTGTAGGAAGGTGGTGGATGGTAGACCAGGAGGCATACAGTGTGTAACAGTCTTTCAACATGTCATGCTAAATGCACATTCATAGTGTGTCTATTTGGCAACACACTGAGAAGCCCTTAGGCAAAGTAAACAGACAGGATACCCTTGTTACAGGATAAAAACGGTAGTTCCATCTCTTTTGTCCAAAATAACTACAGCCCACTCTCACCAGAAGACGTCTGCACTTTCATGCAGCGTTGGAGCAATCAGTCCTTACACTCAGTTTCCGTTTATTTCACACATCTGCACATAGAATGACTCATTTTGTACCACTATTAATATTAATTGCTCCACCTAGTCAGAAGGTTTTAATATAAAAATATCTTAGAACTAACACAATCTGATGTAAAGTAGTGATGAGGCGAGTGGGGATGTTTTGACGTAGGCTCAGCCTGTCTACTCCTTTTGCGTATGGAGCATTCAACTCCAGATGAACCCTGGAGTTTCGACTCTGCTTGTCAAGCTGTCCCAAGCACTAATCGACTAATGTAAGCCATGCACGCACACAAACCCAAACTAGCACGCCACCTTCCGAATTTAAAGTCCCTCTTTCAGAGAGTATGTTAGAAAAGGGTTAAGTATTACACAAAAGCGGATGTTACAAAATGCAATGCCACAGCAAAATGTAACACTTTCTAGAGTTTATTTTCATGTCATGACATTCCATTGTATGCAATAGCACAAAGCAGTCAGGTGATGGCAATATTGTATTCCTTTTTGCAGATTTGATTGTTTTTAACTTTTTGATAGCCCAAAAGCAACTCATCAACTTTCCATGATGCGAAGTGTGAGAGATTTTGCCATATGAATGAAAGAGTCACAAACGGAAAGGGCATTAGGAGAAATGCACAGCCCCCTGGCAATAATCTGGCACCTACAGCTCAGCCAGAAATAGGTCACGATAATCATGTGTCACCACCTTGAAAATTCTATATGGCTGCAAAATACATCTCTTGTTACCTGATTTTCAGAATGATCTTGGTCAATGTGTTTAAATTAGCCTATTTCCCTGTGTAGGATTTGCTACACGTACACCAGAGATAAAAATTTAATTATGGGCCTGAAAAACAAGAGCACTTCCCATAGATGTGCTTCTGATTCCTCTTTAGTATTGTGTGTTGAAACACACAAAGAAAAATGCACAAATGTTACTAGGCATCCTTTATAAAAGCTGTGTTTTCTTGATTATGGCCTTGAACAGTACACACCACTACTTTGGAGTTGCCATTGGTTCAATATTTTTGCAAAAATAAAAATATTTAATAAAAGCCTTCTGTTGCAATGTTTAGTGTACAAATCCACCACAGGATCTCTGTATGAAAGCAGCCACATCATAATACAGATGGGGGAAAAGTGGACAGCACCCTGTCAAAGGGAACAACAAAAGCACTGGATGGCTGAACGTTATTGACAGCACCATTTGGCTGGCCAGTGACAGCAGGAAACACACACACACACACACACACACACACACACACACACACACACACACACACACACACACACACACACACACACACACACACACACAATGATGGGCAAACAAAAGGCTAAGTGGGCTACCAGGTCTCAACCAGCAGCTGTAAATTACTCTGCGGGGCACTCATTTGTGATATGCTGGCTGTGTTGAATTGACGTTTCAATTCATGTTGATGGCCTATGTACAAGTTCAACACAACTGTTTTACACACTGATCTAGTCTGTACGGTTCATTCAACTAGGCCTACAGCCTCGTGTGAGTGTTTAAATATGATAAGGTCCTCCAAACTCAAACTTCCCCTGGAGGGATTATTAAAGGGATTCTTCTTCTTCATTCATTCATTCACTCAGAACACAGTTTGCCTCCTTTACATCAGTCGGTGTGAGCAGCATGCTGGAGTTTGCAATTCAATCTCATTTTAAATTAAAAACTATAACCTAGCCATAATTTATTAATGGCGCAATAAGTGATTTATAAGTCACTATATTGTCAGAGGGGGTGCCAGCAGTCCTAAAAGTGAAGTGAAGACACCATCTACAAGTCCTTGAAACTGAGCGTGGGACAGTTCAGTCTCATTACAATGTCCCTGAATTCAATTTGAGCTCATTTAAGAATTTATGGGGAATTGTTACAGTTATCGATTGATTGATGTCTGGAGCAAAATAGCTTCTCGGGCAAGGTACCTATAGAGACAATTCCCCCTTGATGCAATGAGCTTGTGTGTGTGTGTGTGTGTGTGTGTGTGTGTGTGTGTGTGTGTGTGTGTGTGTGCCCGTGCCCTACTCCTCCTCCTACCTACTCTCCCCCTCTCCGTTCACAAGTCATGATGGCGGAACTGTAGACTAGTCCGGGACAAGCAGGAGTGCACCGCCCGCCCTCGTTTAGAAACTGTACATAGTTATTTATTTATTCGGCAGGCTCTGCTTCTGCCCAGCCCCCCTCCCCACGCAATGACCCGTTGGATACCCACTAAAAAAGAGAAGTACGGAGTCGGTAAGTTCTCAAACGTAGCTATACGTGTGGTGTTTTGCTAGTAAGTAGCCTAGTGGAAAAGCTCGCGGAGTGAACTCCCACAACTCACCCAACTAACTTCAGAGGGAAGGGGCACTCTGAAGTTGGGAAACACGAGTTTTAGTAGCGACTCTGTTGTTGTTGTTGTTGTTGGTTAGGGTCGGGAAGCATATAAACACTGTAAACCAGCTTTTTAAAGTTTTGTTTATTTTTTCACAAAGTTTTTATTTTATTTTTGTGAATTTCAGTGATGTTTTCCTTCCTTGTTGTCCCATAGGCTCCAGACTACAGACATTTGGTTGAAGTCAGAAATGACTTGTAGGCTAGGTAGGCTACTGTCCATAATAGGTGTTGAGGAAAAAAAGGTAACGAGCCAAGATTTCAATGAGCATACCAGCCATTCTTGTACACAGTTGACTTGTTGAAGTCGCAGTGAATTTAAATGTCTCCTCATTTCGCTGGAAGGTCCCCCGAAACCCCCCTCCAGCACTCCTGTAGGGTCCCACATGGGAGCCACTGTGCCAATGTGACTCCACTGTATGTCAGATAACAGGAGAAGCAGTTGCATTGACATTTAGGTCTGACAGTGTTGCCTGGCTACACTTGCACAGACACTTAACCGAGTCTGTCGTTTGAAGCCATCAGGCACTCTTTTTAATCACCCTTAAAACGTTATATTTAGCCTCCCTGCTTCTTTTATTAGAAGTACAATGGCTTGAAATTAGGTGTGGCCCTGTCTTACTTTGGCTGTGTTAACAGTGTGTTTGTTTGTGTGTGTGTGTGTTTTGGCCTGGTCTGCTATCAGGTAGACCTACTCCTCCACGCCCTCAAGGCAAATCAGCACAACTTAACAAATCCCTATCTGTTTAGTCTGTTATGACTCTATTGCCATGCACAGGTTGGCTGGTCATTGCTTATGCACTGACTCACCACAATAAATCTGTGCTTAAAGCTACAGACACTTTTACGGACACAGTGTTTCCTGGTTTTCAGCAGATGGGTCACACCTCAGGAAAATATCCTGTGTGTCTGTAACAGTGAATAGGCCAAGTCAAGTGTCTAGTCTTTCTGGAGTGTGTGTAAAACCCAGCCCACCACTGAAAACCCGTTGTCAACTGTATGCTCTAACCTGGATCCTCCCACCCACTTCTTCTTGGGTTTTAAAGAAAGTTTTGCTTGCTCTGTGACTGTTGTGACTGTAAACATTTTTTTAACCCACAAATTCAGGTGGTGGTTGTTGTATATGACCTTGGTCTTAGCGACCGATGTTGAGGAATTTTTATGCGTTAATCCCTTAAAATCCCAGCATGGCGACCCAAACTGTTGCTGTGCGTGATTGTGTCGATTGTGCTGTTCTCCTGCCACTCGCCGTAGAAACGGGGTAGGAGTCACCAACACTGAACTTAAGCCTTAAAATGCCATTGGGACTGCGCACTACAAGGTCTTACATTTTATAATCCGATTAGTCAACATAAGCTGTGCTCCAAAAAATATAGGCAACTACATTTTGGGATGAAAGAAGAAATCGCACGGTTTTGTGATATTATCAGTAATATCATGCAAGCTAATGGGGAAACGTGGATAATATGGGGCTTAAGATAGCACAATCTTTAATGGTGAATTTGTGACACTACTGCATCAATGGGATAGCTTTTTACAATTTTCTACATCCTGAGGAGAACAAGCACTGCACCAGGGACTCAAATAAAGCATTGAAATCAGCAGGTGGAGAACATGTTCCCTCCCTGATTAGCTTGATTTATTTCTGTTTGACACACAGTTTGCATCTGTAATGACGTCCCACTTTTGCCATTTTTGTTGTCAACTTTCATGAGCAGTGTTACATATTTGTGGTCAACTGATGAGAAAAACCAGGGAGTAAAAGGGAAACTTGCACTTTAAAAAGTCTTGTCAGTCGAAGCCTGTTAACACGTCTCTGGGAGTACTTCTAGATCATATGTGAAACCTTGATTACAAAGCCTTTTGTTTGGAAGTGAAATAAATCAGTGGAGTTGGAAAGGAATGAGTTCAACAATCGACAGACCTCTGTGGCCATCAGCTACAGTGACTGGCTGCCACACTAGAACAATGCACCCAAATATTGGCAATGGTTAAGTAGCATTATGGATTATATAGGCCTATAGGCATCAGGTTTCACCAAGAAAGAAGAATCTGTGGGCTCTGTTGGGTCTATCAGAAACATTGTGGGTCTGACAATACAGCAGTGCAACGCTAAATCGGTGGTTTGCTCTTTAAAGACATCCCCAAAAATCTTCAAAAATACTGTGTGTTTTGAAAAATACTTTTTTGTTTGATAGGGTTTGCTCAATCAAAAGTTCAATAATCTAATTCCTAAAGGATATCTGTTCTCCCTCATTTTTAAGACCCTAACTTTGAATATGCAAATATCTCTTACTTTAAAATTTGAACAGCTGGACGCAAGCTGTCTCCGACTTTACTGACAAACACTCTCGGTGGGACAGGAGACATCAGGTGTCCACATCAATCATGCGCATAATGTGCCACCATTGGCTTCCAAACAAGTTATGATGTCACAAATCATGCTCATACTGAAGCTCACCTTTGAAAACTCAGACATACTGTGTGCATAGAGAAACTTTCCCCCTTCATCAGTTGAATGTGAAAGAAGCCTTCTGGTGTCAATTCATGGTAACATCCTCCCTTTGGGAGATTTAACAGAAGCTACGGTGGCCTTCAAGGACACAAAGGCATGTACTTTTATCTTTTCATGTACTAAAGATACAGATACTACAGATAGCTCCTATGTCGATATAAAAGCAAATTCTGAGGTAACAAAAAAATGACAACGTGTGATTGTATACTAACTAAAAACATGCTTATGTTTATGAAAAGTGCCAATACATTCTAGACACTGTAGATTTTTGAACAACACTAAGCAAAACATATTTGAGTGGAGGAGGACTTCATAAATTATTTTTTATAATTAATTTGCTACTATTGAGCCATCACAGCTAACCCCAGGAGTTTACAAGTTATTTTCGTATATACAGTACGTGTGGTATAATATTGAATTAACATAATGATGAGACTGCTTCTACAATTGCTCACAAGCAACACTGCCACCTGTAATTACTTTGAGCTTTCTTCAGGGATCTGCCTTCCAAGCCACTGAAGTCATAAAGAACTGAGTAATGCGTGCACTCACTCTGGCCATGTGAAGAGGGTTTCAAGTGCTCAGCCACAACGTCCGCCTTGTAGTATTATGCAATAAATAACTAAAGGTTCCTTGTATATAGGGAGCATCAGCTTTGAGTTGTTTGCTCTGCAGGTGGTACATGCTGAGTGGGCAGCAAAACAAATCCTGGGTCTGTTGTTGAGATTTGGAGCCACTGTAGTAGATCACAATCGATACATCCCCCCTGTTTGTTCATCTTGCAATGTCAAACCTGATTGCTTCTGGCACCACAAGTAGTTGACCTTGTTCTCAGTTTGGATGGTCAGTCATGACTTTAATACTCTTCAAAAACATCATTTCAGAGTGATTCTTTAAGAGCCTGGAGAGGGAGAGAGGCATTGGTGCTCTTTTTCTCTCCTTCAGATATAAGGTCAATGTAATTTCCTTACAGAAATTACATGTTACATGTTACAGAATTAGAAGATGATGAGCCCCTGCTGGTCTAATTTGATTCTCTTTTTTGCCCAGTGTTGGTTTTGAACTTGACAATTAACTTTCTGATTTATGGATAACCTATAAGGACGTATTAGTGGAGCAGTATGAGTGCTATACAGATCGTTCCTGGCTGTCTAGACAGTAGACTGGCTTTTCTAAGAAGGCCTTTATGTTTTTTAAACCGTCGTCCAGCCTAAGGAGATTTGGCTCTAAACCCAACAGTAATAGACTTGCTTTTACCTAATGACTTTCTGGAGAGATACTACTACTGTCCCCCTCTCTACTTTGTTTGCACTTTCAAGTTTTGTAAGAGATAATTGATGCGTCACAGACTGAACCGTAGCTTGCTTAAGATCTTTATGAATTCATAACATAAATCAAGTTTTAAGCTAGCCTGGAAATCCAGACCCATATCTAGAATGATATAGGGTCTGGCCATGATCAATAGACCTTCCCAACTCAAGGGGCGGCACCTACGTGCATTTAAAATACCACTGCACACATTTGGATAGCACGACTAAAACCAATCAGAGCAATGAACAAGGTGACGTGTGAAGCCCCTTTCGTTTAGCGAACACCGGGGTTAACTGGTAAATTAAACTCTTGCCGTGGTTGGTCGGCAAAACAAAGCATTCCTCTTTTATTTGAGTGCCGTCTTCCAAATCGTAAAGTGTTGAGGCCAAAGCTGTCTCAAACTCAAACAACATATCCGCAGCCATCTTTGTTGTTTACTATCATGGCTTTGACGGCGCATGCACAACAATGTCGTCATCCGGTTAAGTTCGCCCCAGAACACCATACATAGGGCTCTGGCCCGCCCATATCAGATAGAACCAATTAAAACGTTGCTCAGAATTTTCTGACATATTTAATGAGCTTCAATGGATCATGTCCAGACAAACACTCAGCAAATGTAATTTGCCAGTGGCAGGTCTGGATTTCCATGCTAGTTTTAAGCCAGTGTTTGAATAAAATACTGCCCTTGTTAATTATGGGCCTGTGGGGTCTCATTTGTTTTGAACTGTGTAGCATAGCATTTGAAGTGTTTTGCATGTTTTACGAGCTAGAGTGTACAAATCAAAATGAAGGTTATTATTTTTTGGGTAAAATCAGAGTTTGTCCGTGAAGCATGGCTTAATGTTGGCCTCATTACAAGTTTTAATATTTAATTTCTTTCATGCATTTTCCTGCTCAAAATCAGAGTGGTACTGTATGTTCAAGGATTGGTTGCCTGGCTTTTGCTGTGTGTGTGTGTGTGTGTGTGTGTGTGTGTGTGTGTGTGTGTGTGTGTGTGTGTGTGTGTGTGTGTGTGTGTGTGTGTGTGTGTGTGTGTGTGTGTGTGTGTGTGTGTGTGTGTCTGTGATTGTGTTTCCCCACACTGAGTTTTAGCCTGGCTATAACTTGGAGCAGTTGCTTATGTTTTGCTTTAACATCCAGTCAAGAGATGAGAACAATACATTTGCATCGTCCCCCTGATAAGTTTGAGGAGCTGCCAGCAGCAGCTTAAACTGTTCAGCGGGGGTGCTCTTGAATTGTTGGCTAATTCACCACCTATGATAAATCATTTGGAGGGTATCAGTCTGACTCTGATTTAACATTAATATGCAGCTTTTACTTGAACCAATACAGATAGAGACTTTTTTGGGGGAATGTACAACAACAGCTACAGGCTCAGTTCTCTGCAGGTTTAAGAGGAATATCTCTTGTCTGTCTCTGGATTGTACAGATGAGCCGTGCTGCCAAGGCTCCAGACTGTTGCCTTTTAGTTTAGACAGTGTGGCATCACAACAGGCTCAACTGGGTTCCTGCCACTGGCATCTTGCCACGCTGTAGCCAGTCGCAGGCACTGTGTCAAGTTGGTGAATGGACCAATTGTCGCTCTCGGCACGACCAGAGGCAGATGTCATTTTCTTCAGCGCACATTTCATTCGTTGTTGTCCTGGCTGCACGAATAATTTCTTGGTGAAATAAACAAACCCCTTTGAGTAGAGCCAGAGAACTCGCCGTATATGTCAGTAGCTTCTGTTTTAAATAAAACAATACAGAATGTTAGCTCTGAAGGCCTGGACTTTCTGCTCAGTATATCGTGTGTGGTATCTATGTCTTGGGAGAAGTATTGCAAGATTTATTTTATGACTTAAGCAGGGGCGGGGGGAAGGAATAAAGAAAGTAAAGTGTCATGAGTCTCTGAACCCATCTAGGTTTTATGCTGTGTTCCATTGTGGGAAAGTGGGAAATTACAAGAAAGCATGAACGTTGAACATCAGCAATCACCTCGGGTTAGCCATTGTTAGCAATACCAGTTGATAACAATCCTATATGATGTATTCCGTGCATACAAATATCGTAGCATAGCATATCTACAGATAGAACATGAGGAGTATCATGTGATTTAATGTGATGCAAATAATACAGAAGGGTGACATTTTTTTTATATTATCAAAGTATTCTCGGCTGATCATGTGCTGGGCAGCAATGTTAAATGTTGCCAAGGTTTCTCAAAGTTTCCAAGTAGGAATTCCGACCTCATGGGGCGTTCCAGTTGAAATTTCCGACTGGGAACTCGTTAACTCAGACTTCCCTGTTCAACTGGGACGCAGCATTAGTATTTGTTTGCCTTTTTGAAGACGGGATGAGGTATCTTACAGTAAGGTGACATTCACATGAACCTGTGCAGGTGATATCCCAACAACATAGCCGGCATGGGTCTGACTTAATACTTTCAAGAGCCCATTGGCCGTGGGGTGGTAAACAAACACAGTCTTGGTAATTCCCTGTTTTGGTCAGGACAAACTTGTTTTATAAAAAGCTAGAAATCAAATCTATCAGTGAGGGGGAAGTCCTAGAGAGAGAGTAGAAATGGCATCTCACATTCAGTCAAGTTTTGGTATTCCAAACTGAGGCGTGATAAGCTGAGCCAGTTGAAGCGTGCTGCGAAAGCTAGCCTCCAGCAACGAGCATTATCACCATGCAAGTCAGGGCAAGGCTCTGCTCATAGTTCCTCTATACAACCATAAGAATGAGCTGTGCACTATTGCAGCTCCCTCAAGTCATGACAAAGACCTTCGCTACACTATTGTTTGCCAAGGTTTCTCTTTTGCAATGCCTGTCCTGTTTCGTGTGTGTGTGTTTGTGTGCGTGTGTGTGTGTGCGTGTGCGTATGCGTGTGTGTATGCGTGTGTGTCGCCTCCAGGAAAGCGGTTAGGTTAATAAAGTGAGTGTACAGAAGGGCAGGGCTCTCAGGAGAGCCAGCTGGCGGGAAACGGAACCTGCAGAGTTTAACTACTGACCAAAGGCCACAGGGCTAGGATTGTATCAAGAAAAATATAAGAGGATGTGATGCAATTGCCTTCTTTTTTTTTGCCTTCCTCCTCACTTTTGACACCGCTGTTATAGCCTATACCTGCTGCATCACAGGCCCATTTTATTGGAACGTTACACACAGCCTCAGGGCAACCGTTTCAATTAAGAATCATCAAAATGGTTTGAGTCACACACACACATTTCTCCTGCGCAAACACACACACACACACACACACACACACACACACACACACACACACACACACACACACACACACACACACACACACACACACACACACACACACCCACTCACCCACAGCCTGCTTTTGGAAAGAGGAATAAATCAAAGATCCTCAATTCGAGTCCAAGTTCTGCAACGGGGGGTTGGAGTGCTTTCCTTTCCCTGGGAGAAACGGCAAGGCTTTGATCCAAAACTTTTTAAAAAACAGACCTTCTCTTCTGTGCAATGATTGCAAAAGGGATTTGGGGGTATTTCTTTATTCCACTGGACCTTGAGGAGCAAAATATTTTTTTTTTTGTTGAATGTTGTGTGTGTGTGTGTGTGTGTCTGTGCTTTTTTCCTTGCATAATAACACGGTACTACTTTTTGTCCTTCAGCAATCTACAATTATGATCCCTGTGGCGAACAGGAGCTGTGTCTACAGGTGGGGGACACCGTGCACATACTTGAGAAATTGGAAGGTGAGTGAGACTCGGCGCCCGACAGGCCTCGACACATCCCTCTTCTTTTCCTCCTCTAAAGCAAGCTGCCGCAGGAACTTTGAGTGAAATGTTGTACTAAACTGCCGCTCACTAATGCTGTCCAAAATAATGTAAATGAGTGTACTCCATTGTCCTCCTGATAGCGTGTACTGTCAACTCTTGTCTCCCGTCCACTGCTTTTCCTTCAATATAACATGTTTCTCTATTATTGAATCTTTCCTCAGGCTGGTATAGGGGCTACACACTGCGCAAGAAATCACAGAAGGTTAGCGCTCTCTTATCCTTTAATTATTCCTCTGATATACACATAGATATACAGTGTATATGCTAACATAACATCATTGCCTCCCCCAGGGCATTTTCCCAACTTCCTACATCCACTTAAAGGAGGCTACGGTCGAGGGATTAGGGTAAGATCACACATCAGTAAACACATCTGGGTGATGATATAATCCACTGTGCTTTTTGGTTTGCCGCCTGCCCGCGCCTTGTCATTTGTCAATAACATAGTAGTAGTGCAACTGTAATTAGCATAAGTGTGGATTCAGTAATGCTTTTCTTGGCTGTGTAAGGCAGAGACCATCCGACTATTTTTCATGTATAGAAAGGCACTTGGGTGGGCCTGTCCAAATGATGTGACATGATCGGGCGAGTGACTTGACTTATTATTCTTTTTCCTTGTGGCCGGTAGCCAGAAGGAAATAATTATTCCAGCAGATTTACCCCTGGTGCAGGAGGTCGGGGCGACTCTGAGGGAATGGACACAGATATGGCACAAGCTCTATGTGGTATGTATAGACTCACTCACTTTCTAGTACACACACACAGTCCTCCACACCACTTTGAGTCATGATTGTTTGTTTTCCATACCTCTGATGGATGTATTGTGGTTAAGTGTATATGCATGTTAATCCGACAGGCGAACAAGACGTCGCAGTTCAGGAGTGTTCAGCAGATGGCCTACAGCCTCATCGAATATCGATCTCAGATAGTGTCGGGAACACTGCCCAAAGATGACCTTGTGGAGCTCAGGAAGAAAGTCACGGCGAGGATTGATTATGGAAACCGGTATGAATCTTGCTGCCTTATTGCCTTTGGGACAGAATTACCATTGCAAAAGAGTCCTGGCTCTTAAGATTGTCTTTTCATAAACTCAAACCTGTGTCGCTAAGGATTCTGGGATTGGACCTGGTGGTGCGAGACGAAGCGGGAAACACGTTGGACCCTGACCACACCAGTACGGTCAGTCTGTTCCGGGCTCACGAGACGGCTTCACGCAGCGTGGATGACAGGATACAAGAAGAGAAGGCATGACCTTGATTTGTTCATACTCTTGAGTTCATTTTTTTCCCATGGTAGCTGTGTATGTATAAATCACATCCGTGACCATTGTACTGCCCTGTGGCCTTGTTTTTTTTTCTGCAGACGCGAAACCTGGAATCGAGGCGTCAGACCCTGTTCAGCACAGTGCACACCTACAGTCTGCTCATGAACCTGAAGAACTTTGTATGCAACATCGGAGAGGACGCCGAGCTGCTCATGTCTCTCTATGACCCCGACCAGTCTGAATTCATCAGGTTTGCTCTTCATTTCTTCCCTGAAATTAATTCCACAATTAAGTGTCACGCTTAGAGGTCATTCGCCAATTTGGGTTCATTAGACTCTAATGAACGATTTCTGTTACAATCAGCGAGTCGTTTACGTAATTGTAATTGTAGGTTCTGTTGCATTGGTCTCTATGTCCAAAACTCCTTGCAAATTTTAACATTTTTGAACCCAGCAAGTCACGATGTATGCAACAGAGACAGGTCTATAGGGGATAAATATTTCTATTCTAAAAATGCGAACGTCTTCGAATTCTTCTTGGCTCTCTGTCATTTTTTATCTGATGATACTGATAAAATAATGCAGAGTTTTTTTTTACATTAGTAACCTTTTCATTTTTCTGTTTCTGCCGATGCCTCAGAAGACGCAATATCTAACCGTGCATCTCATTTAAATCCATGCAGCGAGAACTTCCTGGTGCGGTGGGACAGTATGGGGATGCCCAAAGAAATTGAAAAACTCAACAACCTGCCAGCGCTTTTCACGGTAACTGACTCCCAATACCCTGACTGCTTTTTTTCTGCTTTTTTTGCTTCGGATTTAACAATTTAAACGCTGCCTGAAAACATGTGACAAAGGAGACAATTGACTCCGGGGTTCGCTCCTAATTGACTGAAAATCTCACTGAATGCCGCACATTCACGCTACACCTTTGAAAATTTGAATACATTTTCGTCCATGACATCGCTGCCATTTATGTTAATGAATCAGTCAGCAGTTTCCCAGCAAAGGAACAAAGTCATGCATATGTGCCACCAGGAATTAGCGGTTGAGGATGTGATGAGACCAAATTGGTCAAGGCAAAGAACTGAAATTGTATTATTCCTTTTTCTTTCTCAAAGCACACAAAGACTCCTCTGATTTACAAAAAACACCCTGCAAAATAAACATGAAAGGTGTAGAAATCAATTCTGGAGACCGCTTGTTGTCAAAATCAATTTCTTGTTAAAATCAGTGAATATGTCTGTCTGTCTGTGTGTATGGCCCTCTGAAGAAAAAACAGTGATAATACAAATATTGTATTCTAAGCTCTGTAAACTGGTGTGTAAACAAATGGGGTACATCAAAGCTAGCAAACCTGCCCATTTACAGGCTCTGGATTAACACCGGATTCCTTTTCATAAATATTCGCATAAATAGTACGGACAGGTAGCGGATCGCGAGGAGATATTTTGATTTTGACAACAAGCATTCTCCACAATTGCTGAATCTGACTTTAAAATGCAGCAAAGGTGAAATGTTTGAAGTTTCAGTGCATACTTTCCTCCTGTCATTGCCATCTATTCTGCAGCTTCAACAGCACGATTGCAGATAACAACTGGGCTAGTGATTTTTAGTACAGTTCACCGCCCTTTGTATTGACTGCACTATAGCTCGTATATATGCCATAGTAAATCATATGTGTGGTTGTCCCTTTTGCGAACCAGGACCTGAGCAGCAGTGACTTGATGAGGCAGCGGCTCTTCCTGGTGTGTCAGATCATCAGAGTGGGCAGCATGGAGCTCAAAGAGGGCAAGAAGCACACGGGCGGACTGAGGAGGCCATTTGGTGTGGCCGGTGAGCTGCTTTTTCAGATGTCTTCATGTTTGTTCAAGCAACACAAAAGGCAATTGATATCGTAAAAATGCCACTCCTTGCGCCCAAGTGCCAGAGTTGAATAAACAGTTCTGTCGAGGTGTTAAAAAAAAAGAAAGATTCCCTGTGCTGCTGCTGCTGAATGAAAAAATGGGAACACCTTCTCCCTCTGACCTAGAAGAAAACACTTGGCAAACAGTGTTGGTGAAAATCAGTGAAGCTTTTTTGAGTTTTTTTTGGGGCCAGATGATTAGTGGATTTCATGAGGAATGGTTACCTCTGATGCTTAAACTCTGAAGAAGTCACATTATTTTTAGCCAGGGGAAAAGGAAAAGAGTTGGGTGAGACGAACAATTCAGAAGCGTTTGCGAGAGCTCCTCAATCTGTTTTACTACACTCGCTGCCAGGCAACAGGGGAAAGAGATCTAAATGCCTGGCTCAGCTTCTGTCTTTAAAGTCAAACACCCAGTTTGCAGTTAAAGTGAATACATTAACCCTTTGAGAATAACAGAGACTAGTTAATACCTGTTTTTCTGTAGTTCCTGCAATAATTAAAAGACGCATTTAGATCTAGTTAATAAGCGTCTCCTTGACAACAGCCTGTTGCCTTCCTGTGACCCCTCCCCTTTTGTCATTGCAGTGATGGACGTTACAGATGTCGCCCATGGCAAAACGGACGATGAAGACAAACAGCATTTCATCCCTTTTCAGCAGTGAGTCCTTGGATGTTGTCATTCCTCTTCCGCTGTTAACAGTCCCAACCTTGTTTTCTAACATGACACAATTGAGTTTAAATAATGGGAAAATAATTGGAATGGTCCTCGGGATGTATGCACAGTATTTTTCGCTGTGTTCCATCATATCTTTGTCATATTATTTGCCTTTGGGAGTGTTAGCTCTGCTGGAAGACATTTTCATAGCACGCGTGCGATGGTGAGATGAGGATAATGATCACAGGGATCCTAGATGGTGAAACCCCCCAAGAAATACTCTTGACTGAGTTTTGACATCCGAACCAAAAGTTTTCTAAGGTTTAACCGCTATTCCGCTCTTCTAACTGTCTCACTGTTGGCTGTGTATTCTCAAGGTAATAGAGACTAACATTACATTTGTAGGATAGAATATTTATCAGCACTAAAATGTTTGAATGATTTTTTTTTAAATAGTACATTTCAATTTTTGTACAGAAGTATTTAGAGTTTTGAGTATCTGGAGAGCTATAAGCATGAATCCAGACTTGAGCATTGTATCTCTCGGCCCTCTGTGATATTTCCTAAAAGTAAAAGTGACTCAGAGTTTCCTGGACATGTAATTTTTCTGCTCTTCAGTAAACGTTACTCCTCCTAGTGTGTTTCCCTTTGTGTTGCACTGAACACACTATGTAAAGCTTTCTATGAATGAATGAATGATTTTATTTGACCATTTTGATATAAAAACATGAACAGCACTCTCACACATTAAAATACATACAATAGCCAGGGATAGACACAAAAAAGCCCGAAGGCTTATATCCATTGTGGTCCCTGTACACAAAACATACACAAAATATACACATACATAAAAATCACACACACAACAATGACCCCCACTAAGGCAAGCCTAATTATGCCTAAGCCATTTTTTTAGGGCCTTTTTAAAATTGCCCAAACTCCCGACCACCTTGAGTGTCCATCCTTGACAAATGAATTGTTTTTCATTCATACTGAGTGACTTATTTTGCCACTGGTAATCATGAACTGGGTAATTACAGATGAGTCACGAAAAGGTCATGATAAATGAATTTTTGGTAAGAAATGGAAAAGCGATGAATTTCTATGATGTATGAATAATATTCCAACAGGGGAACACTGGACAGCTATTCTTCAGTTGCTTATGCACCAGTTCTGAAGCACCGTCCAATTTTCACGTCAATAATTGCTTAACCAGGACTGTCAATTGTCAAAGTCCCCTGACATTTGTTTTTTTGTATTTTATTTTTCATTTGGATCCACAAACAGTAAAGTCAAATACTGAAGTCCAATATGCACTTACAGCCAACTGAATGGTATTCATCAAAACTCTCATCAAATGCCAGTTTCAACAAATTGTCTAGCGTGTAAACCTCTTTCCATAGGAAACCTGCTTACAGTATCTGTAATGGAAAATACAAAAAAAACAAAAAAAACAACAAGGAACGATTGTGGAAATACCCCCAGCTTGGCCACAGCATTAGATACACCACATATTTTACTCTTGCAATACATAAAACCCTTTTGTCATTGTGAAACCTTCTCTTGCTGCAACACCCATACAAGCAACAACATGTGGTCTAGTAGTCCATACTAACACAGTCCTAACTGTGGTACAAAATACTCTGTTTAACCCATGCAGTTGCATAAGTCCCTCCACATGGAAACAAAATGTAAAAATGTGATGAGTTGCACAAGAAGTTTTCTACTGTAATAGAATAATGCATTAAAAAAAACATTCCCATGGGGTTAAGCTGTACATTCTGCACCAATTATTTAATGTAAGCATGCTATCAAGCAGAACTAATATGGTGACCATGATTAACATTTGTGGCATCAGCTTGTTAGAATGCTGGCGTTAGCATTTACAGAAGTAAGTACAGCCTTACAGAGTCATTAACATGACTGTAGACTCTTTTAGTTACCACACTATACCATTCATATTGCACAGGGTTTTCAAAATCACGATCGTCCTTTGACAATTGTATTAGTGCCACTTGTTGATCAATTGAGCTGGTGCTGGTGAATTATAAGTTTGAAAATACATACATTTTACTTCATGAAGCTCAGCATAGCAATAGCGGTGTTTGTTTTGCTCTATAGTACCTAGTTAGTTCAGTGTGGTGTGCGAAGAGATAATGGTGCATCATTTAAAGAGATCTAGAAAGCCTCACACAACCTTTTGAAGCCCCCCCCCCCCGTCCATTTGTTTGTCATCTATCAGGGGTACTGGCAGCTGCTTTTTCTTATACACGCTCTCTCCGACTCCCCCTCTCCCAGGATAGCTATGGAAACGTATATCCGTCAGAGGCAGCTCATCATGTCTCCGCTCATCCCCTCCCGGGTCATAGGAGAGAATGAGCCGCTCACTGCTGTCTTCAACAAAGTCATCGCTACGCGGGAGGTCAATCACAAAGGCCAAGGTAAAAAGCATGCTCACAGACAACGTGCTTCCCCCCTGTGTGTTTCAAAGGTTCCTGCCAAATTGACCCGGGTGTTTTGAGCGAGGTAAACGATGTGTGAGGGGTCCGCGGGCCGTGTGCTTTTGAGTGTCTGCCTCATTGAATTTCTTTACATGTTTTTCCTGGCAGGGCTGTTTGTGACCCTGAAACTCCTCCCGGGGGACCTGGCTCAAGTCAGGAAGGACTACCCTCACTTTGTGGACCGCAGCACGGCTATCGTCAGGAAGATGGGCTTTCCAGAAATCATTCTCCCAGGTGGATTGAAGAGTCTTTTTTTATTGGGCAGTACCGTGCCAGTGCGCTACATATAACACCATGTTAATTTTAATTAGCTTCCACAGCCGTGTGTTTTTTTTTTTTAAGTTCTCGGCACATCCACTTGATCATCTGTTAACTTTTATTCCAGGAATCGTGAGGAACGATATTTATGTCACCTTGATGCATGGAGAGTTTGACCGTGGCAAAAAGAAGACCCCCAAAAATGTGGAGGTCATACTGAGTGTGCATGACGATGAAGGCAATCCCATTGAGGTAAAATAAAGCATCCACTTGTTTATTTATTATTTTTTCCCATAGATAGAATGCTTGTTTGGATGACCTTTTGATGTTTCATGTAAAATAACCTACTCATATTAATTTTTAGATTTTCAAGATGAAATAGGATATATGTTACTCAAGTTACAATAAATACAATTGTAGTTTTGTTATAATAAGTTATAGTGAATATTTTGTTCAAAAGAAAGTTTTGCATAGTGCATTTCTTTGCCTCTAGAAACTTTTGGCTAGGCCCTAGAAAGCTTTCCCACTTTCTCCCCCTTAGGGGCGGCCCCGATTATATCATGGATGACACACAAATCAAGTCCACACATTCACGCCCCTCTAAGGAGGAATTTGATAAGTCTGGTGACTCCCTGATTTTTCAACTATAACTTTTGGTTAAGCCCAAAGCCCCAAAGAGCTGCTAGCAAGGCTTGACTATTAATCTTGACCTCAGGGTTATGTGACTGACTACGCAGGCATTGTCTTGTGTTGCTTTAACGATTCTACTCTTCTTTCCAAGTTGATTGCAAACCCAGTCAAATTGCACAGCTATTTTGCTCCTATCATGCTAACTTACTAACTTCCTTCAATTTCTTTAGAAAGGAGTGTTTCCTGGTGCCGGTTACGACGGCATCACAGAGTACAAGTCTGTCATTTACTACCAGGTGAAGCAGCCAAGTTGGAATGAAACAGTCAAGGTAAGCTTGTGTCAAGGGGCAACATCTTAGCAGCTCTGTGCTTTGAATAGAATATCTCATGTTTTCTTATTTTTGTTTTGCAAAAGGATTCACTGTGCAATGAAATAATATTCCGGGAAGCTTCCGGTACAGAATGTATAATTCATACAAGTCTCCTAGATAGCATTTATTCTATGTATTATCCCTTTTATTTCACACCCTCTAATTCCCCTGACTGTTCTCTCAAGGTGACGATTCCCATTGAAGACGTGTGCCGCTGTCACCTGAGGATGATGTTCCGCCACAGGTCCTCTCAGGAGTGTGAGTGCCTTTATATTTGTATGACAAACACCCACATGTAACCCTGTCCCCCATGTTAAATACAGCTATGCTCCCTCCTGTGTCTCCCTTCAGCCAGGGACAAATCAGAGAAGCCGTTTGGTATGGCTTTCGTCCGGCTCATGAAAGGAGATGGGACCACGCTGAAAGATGGCAGGCATGAACTTATTGTCTATAAGGTACTGTTGTCGCATGCTTGCAGTTTTGTATTTTTTGATCTTGTATGAAATTGGATTCACTGCAATTATCCTTAAAGCTATAGTGTGTAACTTCTGTTGCACCCATGAGGAATTCTGAGTAATTATTACAACAACACTGTTGTGGCATCTTCATCTACACGAGGTGATCGTGCATGGCTTTGATTCCTTCCGCTGTACATCCAGGTTTTTTCTTAGCAGCAGAATCAACAACTGAAACATTTATTGGGCGCTTTGGATTTTTCTTCTGAGCTCCTGCTCCAGTGTCGGGGGACTACACCAGTCTGTAAACGCTGCCATACTGAGAAATACAGAGAGAGTTTTTTGGAACTGATAGGCTCGATCAACTTTGTTTCAACTCGTTTTAGCGACGGTTTAAATGTAACCGTCATTCGTTTACATGAACAGGTTACGCACTATAGCTTTTAAAAATAAGCAGGAGATTGCTGCGTTGATGTAATTACACAAACATCTTTTGTCTTTTAATAGCTGACGGTGGTTAGATGTATTATTCATGAACTCCCTGCTACTCGAATCAATAAATATGAAATTAGATCTCCAACCATCGATCAATATGCTTCACGGTCCATTCACCACTTTTTATGAATTCCCCTCAGGTTGACGTGAAAAAGGCAGAGGACGCCAAGGTTTATCTCACCTTGCCGGCGACTTGGGTGGAGGTGCAGGAGAAGGAGAAGCAGACGGGGAAGCCGTTCCACCACTCGGGAGCCATCCCTGTGACAAAAGACAACTTCCAGATCGCCACGCTCACCTGCTCCACTAAGCTCACTCAGAACGGTACCATAGGGCCCCATTTATCTGTTCTCCCCCCCACACAATCTTTACAATCTACGCCTCGGGGCATAATTAAAAGACGCCCTGTCGCAATTCATCTTTATAAGAAATGAAACTGATTCTAAAGTTGATAGAGGGTGCAGTGCCACCATCATTCCCGCCCCCCTCCCTCCACATTGCCTTGAAATTAATTAAGCCAATCCGCGTTGCTAATATTTCGCTGATGGCTTAATGTTGATTGATGTCCTTCTAGTTAGGCTAATATCGAAATTTCGGGCTTTCAACATAATTATCCAACATATTTTGTAACCGAGGATGTGTTGCCCCCACTAAACGTGTTCTAATGTGTGTGTGTGTTTTTCCAGTGGATTTACTTGGTCTCTTGAACTGGAGGTCTAACCCTGAATCTCTGGACCAGATCCTGCAGAGGCTGATGGAGGTGGAGGGAGGGGAGATTGTCAAGGTGAGTTATCTTTGCGTTTCAAATGCCGTATCAACTATGAGGACTTAGGTTGTGGCTAAAATGAATACAACAGTGCTCACCCAAATAACTTACAGCTGGTTTATTGTTCTCATCACGCCGCCATAGTTCACGTATATATTTGACTGTGAGTATATTGCTGCCCTTTTATCACTGTCATTTTGCACATTTTATTATTTTAAGAAATGTCTTCTTTATTATTTCTTCCAATTTTATTCATTTCCTTCCCATTTTTTTCTCTCTGGGAACAGGTGTTTAGACCCAGCGTGTATTCTACAACACTTAAACAATGCATCGTGTTTGTGGAATGTAATTGTGATGTCCATGTCAAATTAATTCCTAACTAAATGATGCAATATATATATAGTATACTGTTATATTTAATAGACGTTGTATAATGTCCTTTTTTAAATGACATAATCTATAACAGGTCTCTCTTTTCTTTTCACAGTTTCTCCAGGACACTCTCGATGCCCTGTTCAACATCATGATGGAGACATCAGAGAAGGACACCTATGACACCCTGGTGTTCAATGCCTTGGTTAGTTTTTTCCATGTTGTTGTATTTATCCATCTCAACCCTCTCTATGAAAGCTGCCTCTGAGTGCAGCTGTACAAATCAACTATAAACACTTTTGCCTTTTGTACGTGGTCGGACAAGTATGAAATGAATTATTTTCTGGTGTGACCTGACCCCCTTCACGTGAAGCAGCAGATATGTGAGGTTCTGTTGTAGGAGCAACAACTTAACGCAGCCTGGATTTGGTGTGAAGAGGGTGAACAGATGAAAGACTGATTAGAAAATGTTAGGAAAAGGTGACGCTGGAGTAAACGCATATGCTGTTTCATGTGAATGTCTGAAAAAATACACATGTTAACTAGTATCAAAAACAAGGTTTGTTTTCATTAAAATGCTAAGGGTTCTACCTTTTAGGCGGTTGCTAATCACTGATCAACAAGTGTGTGTGTGTGTGTGTGTGTGTGTGTGTGTGTGTGTGTGTGTGTGTGTGTGTGTGTGTCTGTGTGTTGTTTCAACTTGGCAAAGGCTCTGATCTTTTTTCGTCCCTCTTTTGTTTGTAACCAGGTATTTATAATCAGTCTTATCGGCGACATCAAATTCCAGCACTTCAACCCAGTCCTGGAAACCTACATCACCAAGCACTTCAGTGCCACTTTGGCTTACATGTGAGTCTCACTCGACCGCTCGAACCTACACCCCCAAACTACCAGCAGACAACATTGATGTCTGTCTCAATGGCTTTTCTCAGGAAGCTAACCCGGGTGCTTAACTTCTATGTGGGCCACGCTGAGGAGCCCGTTCTGACCGAGAAGCTCTACTCGGCACTCAAAGCCCTCAAGTACCTGTTCAGGTTTATCGTGCAGTCCCGGGTCCTCTTTCTCAGGTGGGTTCTCGGAGGCGCTGCTGCCAAACAAGGCAACAACAAGCTTTATTTCAAACTTTTAGCAGGACATAAATAGTATGTATCAAAGGAAAATATAAAAGATTTAAAACATAGTGAGCACATTTCACTCAGATTCTTAGGACGACTCCTTGTGATGCAATGCCTGGCTTTTGATTCTCAGATTCTACGGGAACAGTGAGGACGGCGATGCTTTCTTCAACTCCATCCGCACCCTCTTCCTCTCTTTCAACACTCTCATGGACCGACCGCTGGATGAGGGAGTGAAGATAAAGGTGAGTGGGAGGAAAAAGAATGGCTGATGTTGTATTTTGGTATCATCAAACAGAAACTTGTGTGGAACAATATCCCCAATGCAGAATTTTTCTAGCTTGAAAATAAATCAAAACTAAAATATTTTATAAAGATTTTGCTTTGATTTTCTCTCTTAAAATGTAAAATACCTGCTGTGCTCCCGCTGTGAAAATGTGTCACATTGTTGTGGACAAGTTATTGAAAAGTTTTAAACTGCGAGATAAGTGCGGGCTCCCCGCTGACATTCTCAGTCAGGGGATAAAAAGCTCTGGTAAATACATTAAAATATTTTGCTTTACAAGAGAATAAACCCTCCCCCCCAATTCTTCAGTCTGATGAGACCTGATTCTTCTTTGCTTTATTTATTTTTCAGGGAGCAATATTGAAATACCTCCCCGCCATCATTAATGACATCCAGACTGTGTTTGATCCCGTGGAGCTCAGGTAACACTCCGGAGGGTTTGCACAGAAGGAAACGATAATTGCCTGTCTCTGCACAAATTATCACATTTACTTCTTGGGTAAAGAAGTTGTTATTTGTCCATTCCTTCTGCTGTAAAAAGTCAACCCGTGGTGTGTGCTGTTCATTAGCCTTCTGTGACCATAATTACTGCATGTGAGATGTTAAAAGATGTCACAGCCACTCCCCTGGCTCTGTTCTTGCGTTCTCTTTTTTTTCAGCGTTCTCCTCGCCAAGTTCATTGAGAGCATTCCCGACTCGCAGCTCGTGCGTCAGAAGCTGGGCTGCATGTGTAAAATAGTGGAGAGTGACCTTTTCAAGCAGCCAGGTAAAGAGTCCTGCAGGCTCCAAAACCACATAATGACTTTTCACTCAAGATGAAAAGGAGAAAAAAAAAGAAAAGGAAAAACACACACACACACACACACACACACACACACACACACACACACACACACACACACACACACACACACACACACACACACACACACACACACACACACACACACACACAAGTTTGTCAGGCCAGCTCCATTAAAAGGAAATGTTGCTGTGTGTGATCCAATGAGCACATTGCCCCCTCTCTCGGCTCTCTTGTCACAGATTGTCGAGATGTGCTTTTGCCGCTCGTTACTGACCAGCTGAGTGGACAGCTGGACGACCACTCTTGTAAGCCTGACCACGAGGCCTGCGCTCAACTGCTCAGCACTGTGTTGGACAACCTGGACCGCAAGGACGTGGTAAGGAGCCACACAATGCCCCTTTAGTTTGGACACACAAGAGATTCTATGTTTTTAGTATACTTACAACGTGCAGGACAAAACGTCTAGTCAGAAATGAGATTTTTAAGCATCTGAAGAGATAGGGTAAAGAGATAGCACATGCGTGGGGACCTTGCAGTAAAAGATGTGTTCTCGTTAGTGCTTTTCTGGGCATTTCCAACTGGATGGAAGCCGCGGGGCCGACCCAGAGCATGCTACAGGAACTACACACCCCCATCTGGCCTAGCATCTAGTTGAAGCACATAGCTAAGTAGTGGAGGAACATGTGGACTATCCAGCTTTAGCTAAATGGATGGAGTGGAGAGTGTGAATAGCTAGTCATGCAGATGGTTCGGGTTTATTGGCCTGATATATCTCACTCTGAGATTAAAGCTACCACCCCAATGCACTGGGAGTGAAAGGAGTTTTATTTGTGTTGCTCAAATCATTGACAAATGGCTTTACAAAAAAGATTTCCCAGTTACTTTTGATAAATAGGCTTCACTGAGAACAGATGTCAGTAGTTTTTTTTTTAATATAAGAAGCAAATGAAAAATGTCTATCACAATTTCATAGAGTCTTCAATGCCATCTTTAAGTTCCCTTTTTCTTTGACCTGCAGTACGAAACATCAACAAATTCAGTGGCAAATCCCCTACAGTTTAGAGGCTGGCACTTGCAAAATGTAAAGAGTTATTCCAAACCTGGGAAAATAAAACCAAAACGATTTCCCTAAGAGCGAGAATATATATATTTTTTCTTTTGTCGTGTTTTTAGTGTGTGAAATGACCCTCTTTGTTGCTGAATTGTACTTAAAGCTGTCGTGTGTGTGTGCGTGTGTGTGTGTGTGTGTGTGTGTGTGTGTGTGTGTGTGTGTGTGTGTGCAGGGTCCCACCAGAGGGCACGTGCAGCTGATAATGGAGCGGCTTCTTCGCAGGGTTAATCGCACTGTCATCAGCATGGAGCGATCCTCCCCTCTCATTGTAAGACTCGCTGGCGATCTAACAGCTGAAATATCCTCACCAGCGGTTTGAAAGATCAATAATACTGACATCAGTAATACCATATTATGTAGTATACCAATCTTATAAGATAAAAAAAAAAAAACACAACAATAACACGGACCAATTTACATGCTGTGAATGCAGGATTTTCGAAGGGGGGGGGGGAGTGTAAAATCATGTGAGTAATGGTATGACTCTTTCTGCTGCAGGGCCACTATCTCGCCTGCATGACGGCCATCCTGAAGCAAATGGATGACATGCATTATGCCCACTACATCAGCACCTTCAAGACCAGACAGGATATCATTGTAAGTGTACTGGTTGCCCTCCCTTGTTGGCTACATCTTGTCCTGAAACATCTCCATCAATAACAGACGATATAAATCACCCGGGCCACTTACTGCTCCTTAAGAGAATATTGATTATAGACATCTCATAGCAATGGATTGGACTGATGTGATGAGGATGTCAGTCGGGCCTCCATTAAGCCTCGAGGGCATTATGTGTGCTTGACGTGAAGCTGAGTGTCGTCGCTCCGAGCAGCACTGCCTTACATATGCTTATGCTTTGTTTCCACTGAGCAGCACAGTTCGGTTCGGCAGGGCACGGTTACCCTAGCTTGCGTTCCCACCGCCGACAGTCCCCTTACTTGGTAGGTGGTGTTTATGCCAGACAGCAATAGCCTCGTCAGAGTATGTTGTGCAGTTCTGGCCAGGGCAACTACGTTACTATTGTAACATATAACATAAACAAAGACTTGCACACCAAAATGTTTCTCTAAAAAGACTATTCACTCTTGCCTACACAGGGCGGTTTATCTCTCGCACAGAAATTATAATGTCGACCAATAAACAAACTGCAGGGTGTAGCTCCCTTTGGGACAGCTTGGTTCCCCAACAAATGGGTGACAAAAATAGGTGCAGCCTAGCTCGCTTATTTGGTACCCTACCCAACTTTTTACAGCGGAAACGCAAATAAATGCGTGCCGAGCCCCAGGGAACTGCACAGCTCAGTGAAAACAAGGCTTTAGTTTGATTCATGTGTGGGTCTGTTGCATTGTATTTCACTGTGCGTACGCTAGCAGTAAAGATTTTCTTCTTCCGCTGCCCGCAGGACTTCCTCATGGAGACATTCATCATGTTTAAAGACCTCATGGGAAACATCTTCCCGGTGGACTGGATGATCATGAACCTGGTGCAGATGCAGGTCTTCCTCAGGGCCATCAACCAATACTCAGACGTCCTCAACATGTATTTCCTCGACCAGGCCTATTTTCAACTGCAGGTATGCGTGCCGTCTTGATTTGTGCCTCCCTCGCTCGGTATAGAGGTCACATTTTTAATCAAACACAAAATCAAAAGCCGGTGTTATGAGAATGTAATTATGGCATTAATATTTAAAACCCCTGCTCCCCCCTCACAGCTGTGGAACAACTACTTTCATTTGACTGTGGCGTTCCTCACCCACACGGCACTGCAGCTGGAATCCTTCTCTCAGGAGAAACGCAATAAGATACTGAACAAGTGAGATCATTTACAATCCATCAAAAAGATTCATTAAACTGAGGGAACTTAATTGAACTGTTATTTGATTTCAAAAATTTGCCACAGATACGGAGACATGAGGAAGACGATTGGGTTTAAGATCAGAGATATGTGGTACAATCTCGGTGAGTGTGTCGCACCATCTGATTATATTCTGCCATTATCGTAAGAGTTTCTGGAATTGTTTATTCGGGCGCCTGCCGGTGATGCAAGGGGAATAACAAGACAATATTTTTTTTATTATCCAGTTTTCACAGTGTGTGCTGTTGTTTTGTTTACCAACGTTATTAGATTTTGTCTTCTGGTTTGTTGTGAAATGAAGGAGCACCTTATTGCCTCA
The DNA here is from genome assembly GCA_949357725.1 of Hyperoplus immaculatus. NCBI lineage: Eukaryota > Metazoa > Chordata > Actinopteri > Uranoscopiformes > Ammodytidae > Hyperoplus > Hyperoplus immaculatus. The sequence goes on along the minus strand of OX442351.1, from coordinate 11,305,110 downwards.
CTAGGATATTTTTTCTGTGCGATAATGTCTGGTCGTCCCTTCAGGCCAGCACAAGATGAAGTTCATCCCAGCCATGGTGGGGCCCATGCTGCAGGTCACGCTGGTGCCAGAGCCCGAGCTGAGGAAAGCTACCATCCCTATCTTCTTTGATATGATGCAGTGTGAGCACAACTTCAGCAATGCCCGCACGTTTCAAACGGTAAAAAAAATAAAAGCTGCCTCAGAAGTTTGCTGTTATGTGCTGTTTTGTTTAAAATTCCAATGAAGCCGCTCTTGATTAAATGTGACATTTGTGGTTGCTTTGAGTGTGTGTGTTTCTAATTCCCCCCTCTTATCTTTGCAGTTTGAGAGCGAACTGATTACAAAATTGGATCAAGAGGTAGAGGGAGGCCGAGGGGACGAGCAGTACAAAGTCCTGCTGGAGAAAACGTAAGGCAGAGGAGCAGATCAAACACAAAAATAGTTCCTTTCATTTTGCAAGCGCATTAACTGGCGGAACACACCTACCAAACATCTTTCAAGTCTGTGTGATAAGGTATTCACATATTGCTTCTTAGAATACAAAAGCCGGCTTTATTGTTTTTTTTGGTTAAAGTCCTCAAGGAGCCAGAAGGACAAGTTAATCTGTTACAATTGTAAGCCACCTCCTTATAAAAAGAAACACCTCGGGGGCAGAATGTATGATCCCAAACAATTACAAAGCCATATTTTAATCTGCTTGTTAGGGGCAAGGGCATGCTTTGGTGAGCTGATAAAGCAGAAATAGGCCTTTTTTTACAGCTAGTTTGTGACGGATATTCATTTTTATGTGGACAGGTTATTGGAGCACTGCAGACGCCACAAATACCTGTCCCAGTCAGGAGAGGAGCTGGCCTTTCTGCTGAGCAGCTTGCTGGAGAATCTCCTGGCCTACCGCACCATCACACATGATGAAAGTCCTGAGGATCGCATGAGCTGCACTGTCAACGTGCTGGTACGTCCTGTGCCTATATACTGTATATACTGTGTGTGTATGTGTGTATATATATATATATGTGTGCATTATGCAGAACAATAAATCCTGTGCCGTCCTGCATAAGCCTTGAGAGTACATTTTTCCATGATAATGCAATCAAGATTTCTCTCTTTCTCTCTTGCAGAATTTCTACAAGGAAAAAAAGAGGGAGGACATTTATATCCGGTGAGTCATATAAAGAAACTGGTCATCTGTTTTTTTTTTTAGCAAAAAGGGGCTGCACTGTCTAAACTGATGTTCTCTTTTATCCAGGTACTTGTACAAGCTGCGGGACTTGCACCTGGACTGTGAGAACTACACAGAGGCGGCCTACACTCTGCTACTACACGCTGAATTACTGGAGGTCTCTGACCCCATCAAAGGCTTTTCTTTTGCTACGGCTTAACCCATTGATGACTATGGCAATCTAGGATGCATGTCCTTAATGCCTGAGGGTTTTCTGAAAAAATAGTAGGAATTGTCAAGTCTACCAAAACCTTAATATCTAAGCCTGTGTAGCACATAGAAACATGAAATAAAATACATTTAAAAGTTAAGGTTCACAGGTTTTATTTAAACATGCTCTCTTAGCGCTTACAAACCAACAAATATTTCTAAAAATCGTCAAAATGAGATGAATTAGAAAATTATTAAATATTGTTAATAAATAGATGCAATGTGTTGCGTGATTTTCGTCAGTAGTCTATAGTAGACCTTGATTCTGCGCACCAAACGCCACTAACTGTTCTGTCGCCGACATAGCTGGCGTATTTTTTTAATTATTTTGTTTTATTTTTTTATTTTTTATTTTTTTGATTGACATGATTTTTGGCAAACCACACAACTTTTGGGTGGTCACGTGGTCTTAAAAAAATCAACAAAACCCACCTCATGTGTATTTGAACCAATGACAGTGCATTCTATGCTGGGAATGCCATGAAAATTAGATAAAGTAATAATGCTGCGCGACGCAGCATCAGGCAGGAGAGCCAATGTGGCATCGCGCAGCAGCCGTCATCAATGGGTTAAACAAGATCAGCATGTTTTGAGCTGTGTAACCTTTGATAATACCTCTGAGTGTTCTCCTGAATGCTGATTTATGGTCATTCGCTTCCACAGTGGTCTGACAAAACCTGCGCAGCTCATCTGATACCCAGAGGTGGACAGCATGTGTGGACCCAACAGGAGCTGAAAGAGAAGCTCTTCCAGGAGATCATATGCTACTTGGACAAGGGCAAGGTGAGTCCTAACCATGAGGTCGCTGGTTTGATCCCTGGCACTAGACAGGAGGGCGGTAAAAACTAGTGGTGGATAGTATTGCATGTACGGTGCCGACCTAGCCTGGAAACCCAGACCCTGATATCTTGAACGATAGAGGGTCTGGCCACGATCAATAGTAATTTCCAACTCAAGGGGCGGCTCCTACTTGTGCATTTCAAATGCCACTGCACGCAGTTGGATAGCACTACAACCAATCAGAGCGATGCACACGGTGACGTATTAAGCCCCGTTCATTTAGCGAACAGCTGTTAAACTTTTAAGTTAAACTTTTGCTGTGGTCGGTCGGCAAAACAGAACATTCCACTTACTTGCTAATGAAAGATTTGAGTGCCGTCTTCCAAATCGTAAAGGGTCGAGGCCAAAGCAGTCTCAAATTCAAACAACATATCCGCAGCCATCTTTGATGTCTTTGATGTCGTCATCCAGTTACGTCCGCCCCAGAGCACCATACAAAGGGCTCTGGCCCGCCCATATTAGATAGAACCAATTGAAACGTGAGTCAGGATTTCTGGACTTTCTGAAAAAGCTTCAATAGAGAGTGTCCAGACCAACAGGCGCAGCAAATTTAATTTACCAGTGCCTAGTGGCAGGTCTGGGAATGCCAGGCTAGTGCCGACCATCTCTTCCATTGTTTTATTGAGCAAGGCACTTTACCCCAGCACTGCTCCAGGCGGCGCTGTACTATGGCTGTCCCTGTGCGAGGACCCCCCTCTGGAGTGTGGTGTCTTGAGAGGGGATATGTGAAAAGACAAATTTCAATGTAGCCTTGTGTTAATTGACAAATAAGGCAACTTAGCTGTTTCTAAAGTTGTAATTGTTTTTTCTTTTTTTCTCTCTCTTATATAGGATGCATATATTACCCCCAAAGAAATGCCAGAGTTTGCATTGTGAAACTTGTTGGGGAAGTTACTTAAGCCCACACGCTAGCCGCAGGTTTCCTTGTTGTATGTATTCAGCTCCCTCACCGGCTGCTACATATCAACTGTTTGCCCTCCAAGCTGTGAGGTTGGAGAGTAGCCAGATGGCAAAAGTCTAGCTTGTGCTCTTGTGTCTTTACTCTTATGTACTTGTTTTTATGTCCGGTTTTAACCGAGCGATGCACATGTCTCCTCAGATGTGGGAGAAGGCAATAGAGCTGGGCAAGCAGCTGGCCAAGATGCATGAGAGCCACATGTTTGACTTCATGGAGCTGAGCCAGCTGCTGGTAAGAGGACGCATGCACTGCAATTCATCTGAACAAACAACATCCTATCACTCCTAAAAACCTCTCAAAGGCAGCTTTATAGACTGATATGAAAATGACCTGAATGAAGGTGATTGAATTGTTACTGCCACATTAAGGCTACTCAAATTAGTCTGATCAATAATAGTGGACAAGAATTGTGTTCTAACTTAAACTGCTCAGTGTAATTGGTTGAAAAAACCATTTGAGGAGATTAGGAAAAGATAAGTGTGTGTATTTACCTGTTTATTGTTAGTCATTTGCACCCAGATAGATAGTTGATGCTGTTGAGTTTGAATGTATAAGGAATGTATTGATTAAGTCTCACAGTCTCAGTAGTTTATTATGATTGTGCTCACTTACATAAATGAAAATGAGAATAATCACACATTCTTGTTTTGGAAGATGAATACATTTACCTTGAATGAATACATTTTTATATTGTAACCATAGACGATCTTATTATTCTGTGTATGTACTTAAACCCGACCTTCTTCTTTGTCCTCTGTCACAGAAAAAACAAGCCAAGTTCTATGAACACATAATGCATGCAATGCGGCCACAGCCAGAGTACTTTGCTGTTGGATATTATGGCCTTGGATTCCCTTCTTTCCTCCGGGTAAGGAAATGATTACCTATTTTAATAAATAGAGTCTTAGAGAAGCCGCCATGCTCAGTTCTGCGGGGCAATGTGCAATAATAAAGGTTATTGGCTTATTTGATGATGGGAGAATGTCGGGATGAAATCCGCGCTGTCATGGCATTACACAAGCACACCCTTTCATATATAATGGAAAATAGACTCTGGCATTATTTAGCCTTTTTTATTGAGATTCATTTGTCGTGTTGCATACCGAATTTTCTCTGCTGCAGAACAAGATGTTCATCTTCCGAGGCAAGGAGTACGAGTGGCTTGAAGACTTCACCTTAAAGCAGCTCTCCAGGTTCCCCAACGCAGTGCGCATGACCAGCACAGCGCCCCCTGGAAACAACATCAGCAACTCTCCCGGACAGCGTATCCTTCTATATAATAAGACACTTTTCGCCATGTCAGTGGCATTGGCCTCTACGGAAGGCAATGAACAGGAGAGAAATAAAGAGAGATATCTCAACAAATGCTCTTCAAATTGTTTTCACATTTTATAAAGACATGCAAAGGGATTCTGCCCCTTTCAGGATGAATTGTTAAAGCTTTGGTAATTCCTTCACTTGTAGTCAAGTCAGGGACCAATTGTGCTTTGTCTGCTAAAGCTAAACATTTTGAACATTATATTTGCTTTACATCAGCATATTAACATTTTTATTGAGAGAATGTTAGCATGTTGACATCAGCATTTAACTCAAAGCGCCACTGTGCATTACAGTACAGCCCGACAGGACCGCTATCATGACTGCACGCCAAGATTAAAGATAAATCTGATTCAATAAAGTTTTGCTTTGTCTACTCCTGATCCTATCCTTAACTGAACTTCACAGACATCCAGAGTTTTACGGTCAAGCCTGTTCTCACTGTGCCACAGCAGTTTAAAGACAAGGGGGTTCCAGAGCAGATATTAAAGTGTGTTTCTGTCACTTAAAGGCTGATTTATTTTTTCTTGTGAATACCTTGGGATTTATAGTTCTGTGGTGAAACCGCTAATTCACTGGTGTCCTTGCCTGTCTTCCTGCAGCTATTACAGAACCAATGAAGTGGACCAGTTCCAGTATTCCAGGCCCTTTAGGAAAGGTGCAAAGGACCCAGACAATGAATTTGCAGTGAGCACTCTTTAAATTTACTTTCAAACATTAAACTCATATGTGTTAATAGTCAAACCATAAATTCCACGAAAATGTATAGAAGGGAAAATGTATAAACAACCCTGTCTTTGCACATGCCTCCACGTGAAGAATAATAAACACTTTTTTTTAAATGTATGTCACCCTTTAATATTTTATCAATATGTATCTTGCCCTACAGACAATGTGGATTGAGAGAACAACCTTCATCGCTGCCTATCGCTTCCCGGGGATTCTCAAATGGTTCGAAGTGAAATCTGTCTCAGTGGTAAGAAGCAACCTCGAGGCTCAAACAATGTGGTCTTTTGTTTTTTTCACTCTCCCCATGGTTTTTTCAACAAACAATAAAATCTCATTCAAATTCACATTACTCTTCATGATGTTGTGCTGATGTGCAGGAGGAGATCAGTCCTCTGGCGAACGCCGTAGAGACCATGGAGATGGCCAATGAAAAGCTGAGTAACCTTGTGCAGCAGCAGGCCTGCGATCGCTCACTGTCCATCAACCCGTTGTCTATGATGCTCAGCGGCATTGTTGACCCTGCTGTCATGGGCGGCTTCACCAACTATGAGAAGGTTTGCTCTTTTTTTTATTTTTTTTTATATACAACAAAAATAGAGAATAAATAAACAGCATTATTCAATAAGTTTCCTACTTTCATAGAACATCATCAAATAAATAACAAGACCTGGTAGTTCACGGCAATGATTACATGCAGATGCTTAGAAAAAGAACGTGTACCCTGTTCACTTTCTCATTTTACCTAACATGCTAACCTCTGCTGAGAACAAAACGTAATGCATAGGCTACTGTACTACACTTTGAATATTTGCTAAATTCTAGGATTCAGGATCAGGATGTTAACAGGCCCACAATGATAAGGGCAATATGCATACAGATTTTCTAGCAGGTATCATGTTTACCATGTAAACCACACTAGTTAGCGTGCTAACATTTTCAAATTAACACCAAAAGCAAGGTCCAGCTAATTCTGCTTGCTTCTGGAGACCCTTGAGGTGAAGTCAGTAGAGCTCATCCTCTGTGGACCATGAATGTCCGTTCATAACTTCATGACAATCTACCCATTGGTTGCTGGGATGTTTGGGTCTGGGCTAAAGTGTTCGGCAGACTGAGCAACAGACCATCTGTTGCCATCAGCAGAGCCGTGCCTCTGGTGTGTCTTGTAATATATTACACTTGGATGGCACCAGCCTTCAAATCCACTGTGCAAGAGTGCAGAGGCTCCCAAAAATGTGTCACTGTCCCCCCTACTCCCAGGCTGCACTGTATGTGTAAGATTTCAGCTGTTTGCTAAATTAGGTTCAGGTTGTGTGCACAGTTGGCTCTAATGTAATTGATTTTTAAAAAGAATATTCCGCTGACATTGCCAAACTACACTAATAATGGATAAATAATACAAGCGCTGGCCTCAAGCCTGTTATAAGCTACAAAAAGTGTATTCATGAGGGGACCGCTTTGGCCTCTTTGTCATGCTGTCGAAACCTATTCATTGTTGCCTGCAGCTATATTTTTAAGCGAATGTGTTTAAAAAAAGCCGTCCCAATTTGCATCCTTCTTTAGGCATTCTTTACAGACACTTACATGCAAGAGCACCCAGAGGACCACGGCCGCATTGAGGTCCTCAAACACCTCATCGCCCTGCAGGTAAAGCCTTCCACCATCATTGTCATTGAGACCGGCCTCAAAGCAAATAACATGTTTCGTTAATACTGTAGTGACCCGTCTACCCCCTTCCAGATCCCTCTTTTGGCAGATGGGATTCGCATCCACGGGGAGAAGACGACGGAGCAGCTGAAGCCCTTACACAATCGTATGGTGACTTGCTTCCAAGACCTTCGGGAGAAAGTGGAGAAGCACTATGGCGTCATAACCCTGGTGCGTTGCCAACACCGCAAACTCAATTTAATGTTAGGAGGGTGCCAACTTAAGCTATTGGCCCCCTTCTTGCCTTCCCCTACCAAACGCTTCTCATTCAAAGTGTAGTGTACATTATATTAGCGCAGGACCATAAATCTTCGTTTAGCCAGTCCCGTCCGCACACCCTGAGTTTTTTTTTGCCTGTCATTGTGAACCTTAGCCTGCCAAGATCCCCCCCTCTCCCCTCCCTCCCTGATGATGCTTAATCCCATTTGTGTGTCCCAGCCGTGCTCTCTCACCGAGGGGAGGAAAAAGGGTCGCGTGGGCTCTGTGGTGATGCCCTACATCCTGTCCTCCACCCTGCGCCGCATGTCCACTGTCTCCACCCTGTCCAACGCGTCCTCGGGCCTGTCCAGCAGCTCAGCCTCCTCAGACGGGCCCTCCTGCATCTCCTCCCAAGAGTCAGTCCCTGCGTCCTCTCTCCCTCTGCTTCCCTTCTGTCCAATGTTCCCCTGTCTCGTTCTTTCTCATGACATTTTGTTGTTGTGTTGTCATCACTAGAGAGGAGGCTTCCTTTCAAACAACGATTTTTATCTTTGCTCAAATCAAATTGGCTTTATGATTATGATCTTTTTTGCACCTCTCTCTCTCTCTCTCTCTCTCTCTCTCTCTCTCTCTCTCTCTCTCTCTCTCTCTCTCTCTCTCTCTCTCTCTCTCTCTCTCTCTGTCTCTCTCTCTCTGTCTCTCTGCCTCTTAATATTCATATGCAGTTCCTTGTTGTCCCGTCCCAGCGATCGCAGGACCTCTGTGTTGTCCCGCTCGGAGGAGGACAACAGGATTTGTAGAAAGAACCGTAAGGAGTGGAGTGTGAGCAAATCCCAAGTCCTACTGGAGAGGCAGTCCGATGCAGACGAGGCAAGCCCCCCCACCCCCTTTATTCATTGCTATTTTCATTTCTGTTCACACTTTTACTCGGTTGGATAACTGTTTACAAGAGCATATCATCCTTATATTAAGTTTGTGTTATTCTGCTGTGAATTGGGAGTAGGTCCAATTAAGCTGGACTCTTTTACATGGAAACCTGTGTCTTTGTGTTCTTTGTTTTTATTGCAGACTCCATCTGAGAAGCAGCCAAGACCCAAGAGTCTGCAATTTGGGGACCGGCAGCTCACCGTGTCACTGTTCCAGGGCGTTTCATCTCAACTCAGCCTCTCTAGCCCTCTCAGCCCGCTACCTGGCTCTCCACACACGTCGCACGCACCTCGCAGCTCCAGTACGTAGCCGCAAAAAAAAAAAACGCCACTGTACTGCTTGTCATCATTTTATTTTCTCTTAAAAATCTGCCTCACACACAGACCAGGTGGAATATCATGCCTTCCAGCCTTGTGTCAGCACATTCTAGTTTACAGCCCCTAATCAGGTCACATACACACACATCGGTATATTCACTGATGTGGTCTGAAAAGCTTTTTCTTTCCTCTCTCCCGTGGTGGTAGGTTACTCGTCACTTCTCAATGACAATGACGCCAATAGCATTGACACCCCAGGGACCCCCCCACCCATGCCTCCGAAGAAACACCCGCACGAGATTGACAACGCCGGCTTCTCTTCAGAGGTACATCATGCTCTGAGAAAAAATAGCACCACACACCCACTCACAAATGCATATTTAATGACATGTAACCGTTTAAGATATTCTGTTTTTATTCCCATTTCAATTTCTAACGTGAACCCATCTTCCCTCTCGTTTCCCCACAGTTCACTCCTCCGCTGCCGATGAAAATTGAGAGCAAGCCCCCGCCGCCACCTCCGAAGACGCGCAAGTCGATGTTCCCCTCATACGAGCACCCCCCTAACTAAAGGCAATACACCTACGCACGGGTCTCAAAGTGTTCTCTGGTTTGGCTTGTGATTAAAGCGCAATTTTTCCATTTGTGGCAACCGGGGGAAATGTCACAGAACGGTACAGATGCAAGGACCATCTACGTGGGATGTGTGCAAAGATTTTCAGCTGGGAAAAATCTTTCTGATCCAAGCCATTAATAATAATTCCGAGCAGTCCTTTGTTCTAAAGTTTTTGAGCTGTTGTTTTGTATGGTAGCCGCATGGAAGTGTATGTGTGGGGTTAGTGTCTTGAGAGGGTTACTACTGTGCAAAAATGGATTTATATATGTATTGTATTATAACAGCAATTAGATGGTTTTTCTTCTTTCTTTCTTCTTTATACAAGTCAGTTTGTTCTACAGACTTTACCACTGGCAGGGAAAAGGAATGACCAATGCTGCAATGTAATATATTTGCCTTAATGTGTTGGAGTGACACTGGATGACTCATTTTCCCCCAGCTGTTTAAACTGGAAAAAGCTTCATTAGACACATGTCAAACTCGATCAAAAGCAGGGAACACAATGTACAGAATGTAACTGTTGGTCTGAAATGTTTTTGTTTTTGTTTATATCATAATGATGTTGTTCAGTAATGTTATGATCAAAACCCATTTTTATTTTGAACCACAATGTTTTGGAGACACTGGATGATGGCATTAATGAATGTGTAGCAGATTATGCATGTGTTTGAATGAACTGAAAACTGTAACTGATGCTTCCAAAACTGCATCACGTTGATGTTGGTGTTCAGTCGAGGTACGGTTTTTCCTTAAAGGAATTGTTTGACATTTTGGGAAATACACTTTTCCAGCGAGTTAGATGAGAAAATTGATCCCACTCTCACCTTTTAAATAGTAAATATGTAGGGGAGAACGGGGTAAATTGTCACACGGGTTGGTTGTCAAAATCGTTATATCTCGGAACCAGAAGGCGCTGTCTGTGAAAATTTGGTATGTAAATATCCACAATTGGGGTCAGAGGTCACCTACATAGTCTTCCTTGGAGTTAGACTGCTGAATTTGAGGTGAGAGGACTGTTTGTGTTTTTCATGTCAAATTGAAAATATTTAGCTCCTCAGTATTTTTCTTCTAGGCTTTTACACAATGGGTTTATAACAAAACACTTGTTACCCATAAAAAGTGTGAAGGGTAAACTATAGTTTAGATTGTGGTTAGCAAGCTAATTAGTTGTCAGATGGTTGTTGGCCTTGATGCTAGCAAGAAATTCAAGTTGGGGTTGGTCATCAAATTTTTTGGGGGGTTGGTTGTCACATGTTATCCAAAGGCTGCAGCCAGAAAAGGCAAACAATAACGAAAGAAATTGTCAAGCTGTGTCCTCACTGACACCCCAGAGAAGGCGAGAATAGAGCAGGAAAGCATGCAAAAGAAAAAAGGGCAACAAAATCAAAACAACCCAGTGCATCCCAAACTAGACCAGCTGCCAAGGCTACAGTAAGTTATGTAGGCCTATTTGTCAACTTGACAATGCAATTACATGTTCAAATTTAGTTCTGCTTTCTCGTCTTCTTTTTAAGATTATTCCCATTAAGATAACATTGTGACAAACAACCCCATAGTGTGTGACAACCGACCCCTTGATTGGGTTGGTTGTCACAATGTGTAAGGGTGTCTTTGACGATTAATTTCTTCTTTATTATAATAAGATAGAAAAAGTGAGGGGTACACATTTCAAGCCAACACCTTAAGCTTCAATTTAATGTAGGAATGACTATTGAAAGATGTTTAGGAGATGAGCAATTCTCACTGGAGTAAAAAGTGTGCCTACTTACCCCGTTCTCCCCTACCCTTACCCAGCAGCTGTTTAGCTAAACTTGGCACATAGAAAACCTTCAGTTTAAAAAATGTAAATGTTTTATTTACAATTTGCTAGGCAAGTGAAAAAGACATAGAAATAGTTGAGCACATAACCATTAAACCAATTTTATACTTATTTTTTCTTTAAACAAACAAATATAATGTTTACTAGTGGAGGTTCTGGATAGGCGCATTATATTACCTTCACATAGAGCCCAGCTAGCTGTTCCCTACTGTTTCTAGTCTCTATGCTAAGCTAAGCTAACCGACCACTGCCTCCGAGGAAGTAAACAAGCTCATTTCCCAAAATTTGGAACCCTTTCCTTTGAAGAACCATAAGCGTTGAACGGTACAAGCATAAATGCCTTTTTGAAGTTCACTTTAGTTTTATATTTCAGGTGTTGGTCTATTTTCTTTTCTTATCAGTTCATTATTGAAATTTAAATTATTGCTAGCCTATTCATTGAAAATCTCAATTTTATTTGCACAGCATCGTGTGTACTGAGATGGTTTATTTTTATGCAGCGTAAATTGAATGTAATTTCGATTTATTGCTGCGCTGTGCGCTGTTTTTTATTTTTAAAGAAGCAATCCAATTAATGTGCCTTCAGAGTTCCGAATCTATGCATGTGAGCTGTCTTGAAAATGATCAAAATGAATCAATAATTTAGGTGTCAGTATTCTCGTCTAATCTTTAGCTTCTACAAGGGATTCATGTTTTGTTTTGTACAGCACACATTTCCTAACAAGCATCAAAATCATTTTATACAAGTCTCAAAAGATCAATATTGATCTTTTTTTTCTATGAACAGGCTGTTTTTGACTGAACCAAAATAAAGACTGCAAACTCTTAATTTTTTGGGTGACTTTCGTTATTATTTAAGAAAGGCATCTTTCATCTGGTACACACCATGATCCTGTCAACACAGTGAATATAGATTGCCCTCTGTGCCCTCAGTGGGGAAACTAGATGCTCTTGCTGACGCTGCTGATAGCGAGGAAAAAAATGATCCGTCCAAGTTCAAGACATCTATCAAACTGCCACGGATCTGGTTGATATATGCATTTCAATCACAATCAAGAGTATAGTTGTAGCAAGATGCCGCCTCTGTTGCTCACGCCGATGCACGAGCTAAAATGGCAAATGGGGAGGCCGTGTGGAGGGAGGAGTTTATGAGATGTTTATATAGGAGTAGAGTGATGGGTGCTGCTCTTGGCTAATCCGTGTTGCTAATGGCCTGTTCCTTCCTGTCAGATAGTGAGGCGCAGGATATCACTCTCCTCGCAAGTCTCAGGAGCAATAACTATTTGAAGCGTTCACCCATGCAAGGAGGAGAGCAGCGCTGCCACTGTGCCGGGGTTTTAGCTGGATGCTCAGGAACATCTCCATGGAAACAATCTCCATATAGGACTACCATAGACATGTTTACAACTTCATGACACATATACAATCTGAGGACATCAATCATGACGGTGTTCATGACAGCAGACGTATTTTCAGCCTCTTGTAGACTGAATTTGCCAATGACACATCTGTGTCTTACTTTGTGTTGTTCTAGAGTCTGAGGACACACACACACACACACACACACACACACACACACACACACACACATTTTCCATTACCTTGAGACAACACTCATTATGAGGCAGATTGAAAAAAATAATCCCAGCAGGAAGCTACACAGATGTTTCCTCAAATATAATTTTTATAGTGGTGGAACATGTACTCAAGTTTTGGCCTTAAATGTAATATTGAAGTACTTGTTTTTTATTTGCATTGTTACTGCTGTATATTCCTGCTCCTCTACAGTTCAGTGGGATACATTGAAGGCTACTCTGTACTCCACTATATGTATCGGATCTAGATATGAATTTTCAGATTTATAATACACATTTGGGGGGAAAAAACATGTGACTCCCGAAGTTTTTGGCCTTTGACCCCTTATAGTACTGTAAAGTAGTGCCCAGTTGGGTCTGTAACAGATAGATAGATAGATAGATAGATAGATAGATAGATAGATAGATAGATAGATAGATAGATAGATAGATAGATAGATAGATAGATAGATAGATAGATAGATAGATAGATAGATACAGTGGCTTGCAAAAGTATTCATACCCATTGAAATGTTCTACATTTTGTCACGTTACAACTACATACGTACATTTATTTTATTGGGATTTTATGTGATACACCGACACAAAGTGGCGCATCATAAATAAAAAACTGAAAAGTGTGGCGTGCAAAAGTATTCTGCCCCCTGAGTCATTGCTTTGTAGAACCACCTATTGCTGCCATTACAGCTGCAAATCTATTTGAGTATTTCTCTACCAGCTTTGCACATCTACAGACTGATATTTACTGCCCATTCTTCTTTGCAAAATAGCTTGAACTACAGATTCAGCATCAGATTGGATGGAGAGCGTCTGTCAACAGCAATTTTCAAGTCTTTCTCAATATTCTCAACTGTTTTTAGGTCTGGACTTTGACTGGGCCATTCTAACCCATGTCTATGCTTTGATTTAAACCATTCCATTGTAAATCTGGCTGTATGTTTAGGGTAGTTGTCCTTCTGGAAGGTGAACCTACACCCAGTCTCAAGTCTTTTGCAGACTCTAACCGGTTGTATGCCCTGTATTTGGCTCCATCCATCTTCCCATCAACTCTAACAAGCTTCCCTGTACCTGCTGAAGAAAAGCATCCCCACAGCATGATGCTGCCATCACCATGTTTCACGGTGGGGATGGTGTGTATAGGGTGATGTGTATTGTTAGTTTTTTTTCTATGGGGATGCTTTTCTTCAGCAGGTACAGGGAAGCTGGTTAGAGTTGATGGGAAGATAGATGGAGCCAAATGCAGGGCAGAAAACATGTTAGAGTCTGCAAAAGACTTGAGACTGGGGCAGAGGTTCACCTTCCAGAAGGAAAACTACCCTAAACATACAACCAGATCTACTATGGAATGGTTTAAATCAAGGCATAGTCATGTGTTAGAATGGCCCAGTCAAAGTCCAGACCTAAAAACAATTGAGAATATTGAGAACGACTTGAAAATTGCTGTTGACAGACACTCTCCATCCAATCTGATGCTGAATCTGAACCTTGAGCTATTTTGCAAAGAAGAATGGACAAAATATATCAGTCTGTAGATGTGCAAAGCTGGTAGAGAAATACTCCAATAGATTTGCAGCTGTAATGACAGCGATAGGTGGTTCTACAAAGCATTGACTCAGGGGGCTGAGCACGCCACACTTTTCAGTTTTTTATTTATAAAAAAAAATTAAAACCACGTTTCATTTTCATTCCACTTCACAATGTTGTGCCACTTTGTGTTGGTGTATCACATAAAATCCCAATAAAATAAATGTACGTTTATAGTTGTAACGTGACAAAATGTGGAAATTTCAAGGGGTATAAATACTTTTGCAAGCCACTGTAGATAGAAGGACACGTCAACATGTTGACAGAAGGGGCAGGGAATAGAACCAGCTACCCTGCAATTAGTGGACGACCTGCTCTACCGGCTGAGGCACTGCCATGGCTGCACAGTGTGTTAATATGACACAAAGTAAATGTAAAGTGACTGAACTGTCATAATACACTGTCTACCATTCGTCTGACCCTCGCAGAAATCACTGTCCAATCTGTATTGCTTTATGTGACCACTCCTCTGCAGCACGGCTACCATTATGTGACTCATAGGGCATCACAGATAGGCCCATTACATAAGAACAAGAGGGTCAATATGGGGACAAAGAGAAAATAGTAACACAAACAAGGACTGAACAAAAAAAAACTATGGGCTAAGGGCTTATGTGACCCCTATATTTTGGCACTGCATTAGTTCCAGAAGACCCAGCAGTGAGCTTTTAACCTGGGGATAACAGGGCCTTGATTATGTTCACACCGGGGTAGGTTTAGCCAGAGGAATTTCAGGTGTAATAAAGCTGTGTGTGTGTGTGTGAGTGTGTGTGTGTGTGTGTGTGTGTGTGTGCATGCGTGCGTGCGTGTGCGCGTGTGTGTGCATTTGAGCGTTTGTGTGTGTGTCGAAGCGGAAGAGGAAGAGGAAGTATGAATGGGCATGTGCTTGAACACCATTTTATTAACTAATTGTACACATTTTCTAAAAGTACAATAAAACACCAAGAGTTGAATGAAAAATAACAAGATTGATTGTGTGTGCTCAGAGGCCCTGTGTTATGGAACCCCATGACAATCAGGTTGAATAAACCACATTTTTTCACAGAGAAACTTTTAAATCAGTCAAATTCGACCGGAACACAACAACGTTACATGTCACCACCTCAACAAGCTACAACGCAATATGATGCTTATAAATGAATGCCCAACTATCTAAAAATGTCATATGCATATTACAATGTACCGGTAATAAAGCTATAATTACATGTCAGTCACAGTTACCATTACTTTTAATAGCTTAAATACATTTAACTGATAATATCTCTGTACTCTGTTATTACAGGACTTTTACTTATAATGATTTTGCATGAATGAATAAAGTAAAGATTCTAAATACTTCTCCCAGACAGTCATTTCCTAAATGAAGAAGGATAAAGTAATTCATATTCCATGGTGAGGAATTGCACCCATATTGAGTAAGTATTACAATCACATTGAGTCTTTTTTGCCCCTTTCACACCTAAGGCGACTCCCTCCAACAGGAAGCCGAGGCCTAGTTGGCCTGACTTAACTCGCCTGCATCAGTGGAAGATATGCCCTTTCCCTCTTTGTCCGTTTAGCTGCTGGAGGGAGTCTCTGTGTGTGTGTGTGTGTGTGTGTGTGTGTGTGTGTGTGTGTGTGTGTGTGTGTGTGTGTGTGTGTGTGTGTGTGTGTGTGGAGTGGGATAAGCTGTACTTTGAACCTCACTAGGTGGTGCCAGAGGGTGTAAACTAATGGAGCATTGCAAAGAGGTCTGTTATACTTCTTAAAAACTGTATTTACTCAGGGTATAGGATCGCTGGGCATGAGTGCACACGCCCATACACCCACACAACCGCACGCACGCACGCACGCACACACACACACACACACACACACACACACCTGGGAGCTGTGGAGTACAGGCTACACACTTCTGATGAGGACCAATGAGCAGACACATAAGAAGAAGTGCAATTATAAGAGCTTTCCACCGTCTAGTTAATTTTCTTCTCCCTAAAGTGGAGCAGGAGTTTGGGCTGGCAATCTTCCAGTTAATGTGCAACTGAAACTATCTGGAACCCGACTAAGGAAAAAATCCAAGAACCCCTGTGATAATGAGAAAAAAAGGAAGTCAGGTTGTGGGTACTTTCTTGCCTTATTAATAATGCTCTATACTCTCATCACAGTCACATGTATTTTTAAAGATTTTTCAGATGGGTACGGAGTTACGTCATGTCCAACCATAATGCTTGAGGATATGTTTTATAGTCCTCACTATTATTTGTTCCACTGAAATATTAATATTGGTAGGTAGGCTACAGTCTGTTGAGCTGGAGATTCGAATGGAAAGCTGCAGTTACCTGGCTGCTGGGATCTCACACCTCCCCCTCCCTCACCACCTCCCTCTAACTGGCTAACACAGCTAAAATACCTTATTGATGCAAGAATTTTCAATTGACGGTGATACAGCAGGACAGTATGGTCATTACTGAAATTACTTATAGCACAAAAAGGAAAAGGGAATACATTTTCTTCCGAGTTTCTAATAGGTTCCGACAATTACCTATTGAATTCAGCACAAAAAGACCTCTAGAGAGTGAAGCAAAAATTGGCTTTTTCTAATTTTTTTTTTTAACTTTTTACAGTGACTGTGCTGATGCTGGGTTCGGCTTTCCGTTCAGGCACCTTCATACAAGACAAACACGGGTATACGTCCAGGCAGACGTTGTATTGCTGTATCAGGGCTTTCCAGATGGGCTTTTTGCCGTAGATCAACACCACGGCGGTGAGGGTGGTGTAGACGCACGTGAAGAAGAACGTGAGCGAGATGATGTTCTCGTGGTTGACCGATATCTCGTAGTTGACGTACAGGTCGATCACCAGGAAGAGGACGAAGACTACTACCAGGGACAAGGCCATCTGGATCACCCTCATCTGAGAGCCCAGTTTGGGCCGGTGGGCTCCGTTGGTGCTGGCCTTCATGTGACGCAGATGGATGGCCAGGTGGAGGGATATGGAGAAGCAACACTTCACCATGAGCAAGCCCGGCAGCACGTCGGCCAGGAGCAGATACATGATTTCGTAAATCTTGCCCGGTTTGGTGTCGGGCATCAGAACCCCACAGTCCTTGTTCCCCGTGATGTTGTTGTCGGCATGAAACACCACCAGCATTGGCATACAGGTTCCCAGGCCCAACAGAGGGATGAGGAAAACCGCTAAGGTGACGTGTTTGAGGATGGTGGCCTGGATGTGCATGTAGCATTGGTTGGGGGTGGTCACAAGCTTGGTGCTGTAGTAAAAGGTGAGAAAGCCGGCGTCCCACATGATGGTGAATTTGAGGCTGAAGATCAGCAGTAAAATGACGGTGTAAAATGTCGGGATGATGTGGCACTCGGGGTCCATGTCGTCCATGGTCATCCAGAAGTAGCAGATCAGCTGGTGTGCCAAGGCAGCCACCGACAGAGCGACGATGATGGTTTCACTGGCACTCCATTTCTTTTTCTGCCTGTAGTTCCACAAACTCATCAGCAAGATGTAGACGTTGAAAAAGACAGTGGTGACAGCCACCAGACCCGTCATTACCCAGAGGGCCACTTTACTTGCCCCGAGCATAATGATAATCTTTACCCCAGACGCATCTGCAGTGTAAGCCTTTATGAGAGTAACCTTTTAAAAAAAAAATTTGTATACCTCTCTCTAGCACTCAGCAGTCTGCATGTGGGATTCTAAAAGTGTTGTGTTGTTTGCTGCGTTCAAAGAGGAGTATAGTGCACCACACTCCAACCTAGACAATTCTTTTTCTTGCTTCAATGTATTTTTCGAGGTCTCAACCACAGAATGGAATCAGTCACAGTTTGTCAGTGGGCCCCTGGAGGGAAAAGATTCACACATTAAGCTTTTGTAACACTTATAACGGATTGAAATAAGCACAGGCAAAACCTTGTTATTGTCGTTACGAATATGTGAAATCTATAATTTAGGCGGGGATATGCAACATGAAAAGTGTACCTGAGGTAAGAAGGTCAGAGAAAACATTCTACATTATTTACCTTAAGCGAAGCTCCCATGGGCTGGATGAGGCTTCATATCACTCCGCTTGCATCCTTTGCCTGCTTGTCACCAAAAACACACAGTCTCAATCAATACCTTTGGCTGCAGTTGAAAAATCCTTTGTTTTGTATATCAAAGCATTAATATTTGCCTGAAGTTGTCTGCAGTGTACACACACCAAGGTGAAGTCCTTGGATTTAAGTTACCTTGAGCTGAGATCTATAAGCATTGGCTCTGATTTGCATGAGTTATGACCACAGGTAGTGGTGACGGTGTATTTGCATTGATTGACACGGGCTTTGCAGGACATGTGCTCATTGTGGATTCCAGGTCACTTTACTGTAAGTCGATCAGCGCAGCATGGCAGCTCAGCCACACTCAACCGGACTCTGCATGCAAATGATTATTCCTGCAGCGCGGCCACATTTTTACAAACACCAAACCACACACGCACACACGCACACAGGCAAACACACACACACACACACACACACACACACACACACACACACACACACACACACACACACACACACACACACACACACACACACACACACATATTTACCTGATAAGGAAAGCAAATAACCTTTGAATCACCTTCAGAAGTCCTGCTAATACAACACCTTATCACTGTAGTTTGAGCTGTGGAGGACAGATACTTTGTAGACTGACTTCTAACAAGATGTTGACTTGAATTATAGTTAAGTTTATATTTTATTGAGATTTTGGGCTTGCTAGTTTTACATACACAACTAACCAATCATATAGCAAACAGACCCTTAATTACATAAGCAATTAATATGGCCTGCCATGGTCCTCACTCGTGTTTTACCTTCAATAGTAATGCCTTTGCTGAGTTGAATGTATTATTGTTATTCTATTCATTCTCATTTCATTTTATACCAGACAATCCGGAGACAAATTCCATGAGCAGATTCTTCCTTTTGGACAATAGCATAAAAAAGCTGTTTCTCATGCAGGAGTTCTCTCAATCTAAATGTGAAAGCACACTGCAGTAGAAGCCTTTGCGCTAAAATAAAGTAAAATGATTAACCCTTTTAGATGTTCTGCCCTCTAAGAAATGCATTAGTAAAAGTGGAGATTATATGGTTTTCCGTGTGATGTTGCCAGACAATTATTGGTAATTATTTATTGCATCTGTTTCCCCAGTTCATGAATGGATGAAAGGACAGACTTGTGTATATACATATGAAAAGCCTTTTGCACACAAAGAAGTGATGCTTTCGATGGATACACATACTTTTACAAAATTTAATTGAGTAAAACTGAAAGATACAGACATTTGCACACAGCAGCTGTCAGCTTTTAATAATGTCTTCATTTGAAGAAAGCAAGTGACAAACACTGCAGAGGTTCTTAGTAAACATGGTGTTTTTAAGTGTGTTCAGTGGTTTAGTAGTGTATGGGGGTTGGGGTGCAAACTAAAGAGCTGCTGGTTACATTTTCAAGAAAAGCTAATCCAAAAGTCAAAGTCTAATTTCAATGTTTTTTATTTCTGATCATTTGAAACAGTCACACTGCTTCTAAACAAATGCCCAGCCGTTACAGATAAATGCAGGCCAGACCCTGTCCTAAAGGGGGACTTTGGTAGAATGTATCACCATGGGCCCACATTCGCTCCAACTTCCTGCAGCTCATATTAATTCAGAATGCACCTTTTGAAGATGGGAGCAGGGCACTGTACAGAAGAGAGGTAGGGCCGTGGGCGTAGTGCTGACTCTGGATTCTTAGAGTGGCAGCTGCAGGTTAGAGCCACTAGCTGTAAAGACTAATAACCAGTTCGCTGTCTGCTTTTTGCAAAATTGAAGAAACGCACCACGACACAAACACAAAGCATTATTTTTTTCCAGCGGTTCGTTCTGCAAATTAATTTTTTTTCCTCGGGGGAAATGCACAAAGGCCATCGAAGGCAAAAATTGACTACACTGTCTCTCCCAAACGTCTGACTAATGAGCAGTTTGAAAGTTGAAAGTACAGCCCTAGAAATAGTCCGTCTCCAATCAACGGGCTATGAACTCAGATTGTTTGTACGACCATGTTAAAGCACAATTTTAACACATAATATAGTTTTAATTTTTCAATACAATATTGAATAATGAACCCCTCATCAGAGTAAGCTGTATTTGAACCTCTGACCGATTTGAATTGTTTTTGTGTAATCATTCCAATTTTAACATTTCAAAACCAAATGTCTGATTTCATTATGATGCCAAAATACAGCTCATTCAATCAAGTTGTATATCTTTTTCAGAGATATAACAGTTGTTACATTCTGGGAACGGGAGATGCTTTTGAAATAATATGGTTTTGTATTTCGTCATCCTAGAAACCATCAAACAATAAAAGATGGAGCCATGACACAAACATCCGAATGCTCGGTGAGCCCTGAATGGAGACGGCACTCCCCTCATTGACTTGTCACTTTAAAAAAATGTTTTATTGTACACACTTGGAAAATGTAATAAACAGGCTGAGCTGTGTGCAAAAAAAAAGCATCATAGAAAAAAAGCACCCGTAAAAATAATTCTTTTGATATATACATTTTACACAAAGTCATTGTCATAATGACCTGGATCATGACAGCCGACTCATGTTATTTACAATAACAGTGATGTGCTACAGTGCTTTGTGAAAGTCAGCCAACTATACATTTATGTTTGTTCAAGGGCTGACGGTAGATTTTATGAGTCCATAGTAGTCGTATACCAGCACTCCCATTATTAAATGTAGCGTATTGCACCATTTGTCATATACATAGCCCACTTTACATAGAGAATTATTTACAAAAAGTCTTTTAATCCTTCTTCAGAGGGAGTAATTCAATACTAAAAATACTTTTGGTTTGTTGTTACACAGCGTATCCGTATCTATGGTCGTAATTGAGGGCAGGAGGGTTTCTCACTGCAGGAGTGGGCTGAGGTGTGCCGTTTGTGTGAATGCTTATGGGTCCTGAAGCCTTGACACTGGACATGTTGCTCCTCATTGAGCTGTACAACACCCCGGGATGGGTGCGGTACCCCATCACTGAGTGCAGACTGGAGGCCCTGCTGGTGGGTCTGCTTGGAGGGGGGGGCGCAGAGTCCTCTCTGGGGGAACAAGTCACAATCACGTAAACATTGGATTTAAAGGCAGAGTCTGTGATTCTAGAGAACACTTGTTGACAAAATACATTTTTCTCAAAAATCATTGAATGAAAATCCGGTGTTACACAACCTAGCTTGTATGTTAACAGAGGATATGTAAACAAATGGGTGCCATCGTATAGCAACATGCCTTTTTTACAGAGCCTAGGCTGTGAATGAACACTAGATTTTTTTTTTAGTACGGACAGGGTGGATCGTGAGGAGGTACTCACTGATTTGACAAGCATTTTCTTCTCAATTCTTTGAAACAATGTCCTGCTCTTTCACTGTACCTTATTTCGTTTGCGACCTCCTCCTTGTAGCGGCGCTTGTTGCAGCAGCAGCAGCAGAGCCAGATGAGAAACAGGAGCAGGAGCAACAGCAAGAGAGCACCTATCACCGCCCCGACTATCACACCCACCTTGTTGGTAGCTGAAAGACAGGACATAGTGCTTTGTCAGTGCAGCTCTACTTTTCTTTGCCGTCATTAATTCCGGTCTTACCAAGAAGCTTATATGGGATTTTAAAAACTTGCATTTCAGAGCAGAGCAAATATAAAAAAGGGTTCCTTAGTGTTAAGTACTTAGGAGTAGAACTTAGCTGGTGGTATGGTAGACTTACGGTTGTACGCGTGCAGTGCGTATGTACACCGTGCTGAGCCCACAGCGTTTTTGGCCTCACAAGTGTAGCTTCCGACGTTGCTCTCTGTGTGGTTCCTAATCAACAGCTCCCCAGTCTCTAGGTCTTAATGAAAGAAGACAACATTCTGTACATGGCTTTCACACAAATAGAGAATCATTAAAGTGTTATAGAAAAGCCTTTTTGTCCTCACCTTGGGTTGAAGTGGGGGGCAATTGCCCTCCGTTGTCTCTCGTCCACGTGTAAGAGAGAGGTTTGGACCCCTGAGAGGATTTGCAGAAGAGGGAGACTTTGCCACCTTTCTCCTCGCCGCCTTCAACCCAACACTTTGGCGTTGACGGGGGGACTATTGGAAGGAAATGAATAAAACATTATGGAAAGTTATTAGAGCAATGCTTCAGTGCTTTCCTCCATGATACAGAAAAAAGGTGTGATCACTGACTGACACAGTAAAAAGAGCCTCTGCATTCCATATGAGTTAGAGCAGCATATTTTTTAAAAGAGAGAGAGAGAGAGACAGAGCGGGAGAAAGAGCCAGCTAAGAGTGAATTAACAGGTTGAACTGGTCAAAAGGAATTCCTCCTCACCCATCACCACCACAGTGACTTTTCTAACGTCGACACCCGGCGCCTTCTTGACTTTGCACTGGTAGGTGCCTGTGTCTGAGGCCCTCAAATCAGAGAGGGAGATGGAAGCGTCTCCCGATGGGGGGTTCCCCGTGAATTTGAACCTCCGGGAGATGCTCGGCTTGCCGTATTCGTGCGTCTGGCCGCTTGTGAAGGACAATATCTGTAGATTTGAAATGATTGGCTTGAGTGAGAGCACTTCTATCAAGGCAGGTTTTTCCACTAAACAGAGCCTTGAGGTAAAAGATAACGCCCACTCGTTGCAACATGTGTTAACTAATAAATCAAAGTCACACAGGTTTCTGTACGACATCCGCGTCTGTCCTCAAACAAACACCTACCAGGCTGTCTTTCTGTGTCATGTCTGGGCTGACGTTGGACCACTCGATGTCCAGGTCTCCCGTGTCTTGGAAGGCCGGGGTGAAGGTGCATCCCAGTTTGACCGTCTCTCCAAGGGCCTTTTGAATGGTCTGTGGCCCCGTGGATGTCACCTGCATCGCCTCTGTCACATCTGATGGATTCAGAGAAATGTGTGATGTCCAATGTGTTTAAATTTAACTAACATCCCCCATCCCACTCCTCTCCACCAACAAAAACAAATAGAAAAAAATATAGAAAATCACTCATTTCTCCCTCAAACATTCTGAAGTCCTGTGGTTGTAAACAGTCTCTGAGTGGAGTCACTGCTGATCTGAGACTAAATGGACTCTTAATTCAAACTGAGGAGGATTCGGCGCTGGAATCAAACTAAAAGTGCTAATTTTTCATGAAAATGAGTTACATATAAATGTAAAACTCTCAAGGCTCATTGGTTGACAGAAATGTATTGGTAAACGCTGATGGAAACTGACCAGATGAACCTAGGCGAAAAAATGCATTTGACAAGTGGCAGTTGAGTGCCGACTCCAAGTTGACACACACCCTGCTGACTCACTGTTTATGGCCACAGAATCTAATTTATGCTGATGGCTCGACGTTTATAGGACTCATGAACGACATGAGAAAAAACTCAATGCTGATTATTATATCATGTTTTAACGCATCCAAATTGCTCATCACGGTAATGGAGCAATCTAATTTTCAACATTGCCACATTTAGTTGTTTAACCTTGTCTACATATCTTAATGGACCATGTTGACAAATTGAATCAGCCTCTCTCTTTGTCACCCCTCCTTGAATCCATTCTGGAAGCGCTTTGATGCCACTGCAACTGAACAATGTCTGTCAAAGGTATTCATGAAAGTATGTTAATCACAGATTTGACTAAGGGTGGTCAGATGGAAGCTGAAATTAGTCAGTAAAAGTGTTTACACTGCGAAAGCCCCCCCTTGGGCCAAATACTGTGATGTGAGGAGACGTGTTTACAATGTGGATAAGGCAGCTATGCTAACTTGAAGCAGTCAAACTTGAAACAAAGAGCTGCCAACATTCAAATCCCCTGTTACTCCTTATTGGCCCAGACAATAGGTTCGGATCACTCTCCTCACACTTTGTGTCTGGGAGAAGTCGCACTGAAACTTGGAGAATCAATCCAGGCTCTTAACACCAAGCAGTACACTATTGACCCAATGAGGCGGTGCAGAGGAAGATTCAAGGGCTTTTGTGACAAGATAAGAGTTTTGCATATCTCCTATGTATATGCACATTGTTTTCCTTCTCCCTGCTGCTGCCTGTATTGATTAAACTTTACCTCTGCTTTTATGTTGTCAGTGTGTTAAAATAGACAGCTTGGACGGTGGCCCAACAACTACTTTCTCCCCTGGGGACAATCAAGTCTCACGCAGCAGCTTGACCCCTTAACAACGGAGGCATATGTACGAGAAAGAGAATGTTAACACCGGGAATCTGTCAGCCAACCCACATTTCAAGCACACGGTTAATTTACTGTCCGCAATGCTCCGGCCAGCCGTACTTATCTGAAACCTTATACACACACTCCTGAGATAAAGCAGAAGAAAAGAAAAAAAAACAGACTCACCTGTCTTTAGTTGAATTGTTAACAAGCACAGCACAGCCACCTTTAGCCTCACACTTGTGAATACTGGCTCCATTATAACCCTGAGAGAGAGAATGTAACATGAAGGGAAGAAATGATTCTGGGTATGTCATTTCACAGAGTGTTTTACTACATCAGAATGCTTTTATTTTTGTCTCTAATTTGATTTATGGAAATAAAAATACTTCCACTGCATGACTTTCATCCGACCTCTCTAAAACAGTTGTTTATTTGAAATTTAACACACACCCTGAAGAGGACGAATTAGTGCTTTCATTTAGTAAGTAGGTAAGGCCTGGAATACATATTAATATGAAAGTAAATAAAAAAGCAGAAGTAAGTCAAATAAGATGGGACATACCTTAATAAAGTGACAGAATAATCCCAAGTTAAAGTAGGTCCTTAAAAGCCTGGCAGCGTTTCAAACACTGGGGAAGGTTTGCTTATTTTGCTCTCAGGGTGAAACTCAACAGCAGTATCTGAGGCCACACCCTCTCTGTCCATAGTGCAACTGCTGGCCCCACCTAGATTGTAGGAGGTATCAATCTTTAATTATTGTGAGGTCATCATTGTAGGTTGGAAATGTGTTGATTTGCTCAACACGTTGGTACATTTAGAATGGGAATTTAAAGTTTTTTTTAGGCAGTGCTGTCGGTATTTGTTTTTCTAAACAGTAACCACAGAGATGAATGATAATCTGCAGTCCATTCGTGACTAGCCCGACAGCAATGTTGCTCTGCCACTTTCTTTGCTGGCTTACATATTTATCCGTCATGCCATATCAGTTCATAGCATAACGTCCTGTGAGAAACTGTGCCTCAATATAATAGTGTCTGTAAGCTGCTTTGGATGTAGGGAAATACATTTCTCAAAATATTTGTGTTGTATGTGGTTCTTGTTGGGGTAGTTGAACAACAATGGGACTTGCTACTATTCCCACCGCCCTTCCCCGACACACCTTCCTGACACACCTTTGGAAACTGCACTGGTTGTTTACTGACAGACACCACACATTGGATGGGATGATTTGTACCTAAGATAGGGACAGAGCATGACAGAAGTGCAACTGTACTGCACAATGCTGTGGTGTTTATACTTCAAATAGACGCCTGCATTAGATGGTTGAGCCTACCAGCCTGCTCTGTCACAACTTTTCATCTTGCTATGAATGATCTCCCAAAATGGAGTGTTTTGATTTGCAGTTACAGAGCTCCAGATCGCTCTCTGGGGTGGTATAATTTCCACTATTGATTGTGTGAGTGTCTGCCCTACACTATGTGATGTAAATGAAGCATGACGTTAGCCATTAAAGGTGGAGTCAATAATTTTTAAGAAAGCTTGTTGTCAAAATCAGTGAATATCTCCTCACCATCTGCTACTTGTCCTACTGTGTGTGTGCTGAAAATAAAATCCAGTGTTAATACACAGCCTAGGCTCTGGAAACTGTTATGTAAACAAAGGGTAAGTAAACAAAGGGGGCCCACCGTAGCTATCAACATGCCTGTTTACAGGTGTTACCACTGAATTTCTTTTCAGTGCACACACAGGACGGACAGGTAACGGATCATGAGATATTCACTGATTTTGGCAAAAAAGTGAATTTGAGAACAAGCATTCCTTATCTAGAATCACTGACTCCACGTTTAAAGCTGGGGTATGTGATTTCTGATTGGTCTAAGTTAACATGAGCTGTACACTTTGACCAATCAGAGCGAGGCTCCGATTCTCTGTTCTTATTGGCTGTTGGGAATGTCCATTCACTTTGGCACGACTTTGTTGGTGTAGAGCGTGTCAGGGAGGGACCATAGGGCAGGGACCAAAGAGAACAAGTGGAGCGGTTGAGGTATTTGGATTCAAGTCTCCATCCCGACTACCATTTTCTCCCCAAATCCCCCACCCCAGCTTTATGTGCTACATTAATGCAAAACTGCCAACTATTTTGAGTGAGAAGATGATCAAATGAGTGACGCTCACGAGGAAACATGATCGGAAAGCGATTTTAAAATCAGACCAGACCCTTAACTGAGCTTCATGCTTGACTGGCACAAAATCTAGAAATCTGTCTACGAATGTGTGCTGGAGGGATCCTGCCAACGTCAGGGTGTGTGTGAGGCTTTGCGGTATGGCTGCCTTTGCCAGCAGGTGGTTAATT
Source organism: Hyperoplus immaculatus (assembly GCA_949357725.1). Classification (NCBI taxonomy): domain Eukaryota; kingdom Metazoa; phylum Chordata; class Actinopteri; order Uranoscopiformes; family Ammodytidae; genus Hyperoplus; species Hyperoplus immaculatus. Next base: position 11,278,485 of record OX442351.1, on the reverse strand, counting down.
GCCCTACTCCCTCCCCTTGGTGTAAGAGGAGGATCTGGCACCGGAGTGCTGCACTGAACAGACTGTGTGACAGGACAGGGCGGGACCAAGCACACAGCACTGGGACACAGAACAAGACCACCATTAAAGACTGTTTAAGAGGGAGCATGTGAACAAGCATGATGAATACACCTGTGTCACACTGGCCCTTCTTGTCGCCCAATTATTTCTTAATTATCCCACTCAACTCAATAAATGAAAAGTAGCCAAACCATGTCTTCACAGCCAAGATTTGCTATAATCCCATCTATCTTCCTAGATTTGGCAAATATAGCCTCACACACCACAGGGTAGCAAACAAAACCACCTTGACCGATGTCCAAATTACAAGTAAACAGCATAGCAGGGAAGGCAAACAAACGACCAAAGCAGGGAGGGGGGACGTTACGGAGAGGCTGGGCTTTGCCAGCAGCCATACTGAAATAGCATGGCAGCGTGAGTCACGGTGTGTCAATGTCAGGGAGCCAGTTGGGCTCACATACTATATTCCTCTTTTTAAGGTGGAACACCACTGGGACGAGGATGGCGCTGCTGGCAGAGGGATGCAGTCACTCAGCCCCTCAAAGAGCTACGTGAGTGGAATACAGCCAGCACACTCTGGGCCACACACTATATTCATGGCCCCCCTGAATCTGTGCAATTAAATGTCCACTCTGAAAGTGGAAATTGATTTTTTTGTCTACTTCACGACAATCAGTTGTTATTCACAGATGTGCTGGCCATCATAAACACATACATACTCTGCAGCCAGGTTGGTGTTAGTTACACTTTGCAATAATGAGTACAGAGGTAGCATCCCTATAAGTGTTGCCCAACGTCATCCAATTCTAACTGTCTTGTTATACTGTGAGACCAGTATGATCACTTCCTCGCTCCAAGCAGGGTGCATTTTCAGCTGCTCCTGCCCAGCATGTATCATGTATCATGCTGTAGAGTAAAAAAAAAAGGCAAATGCAAAGATTCCTTCCAGCGCCTGTGATTCTTTATCACAGTAAGTAACCCGCTAAGGAAAGGGCACATCTACCATCAAAGCATGCTTATATTGATGCTGGACACAGTGGGACAAAATCCGATTCGTTTCCTACCATGCTTTCATTTTCTAGTAGGCTACTAATGATATTGGAACTAATGCATGCAGATACATAATTGTTTTGACTTTTATTTGTATACATCATTGCAGGAGGATATACAAGCACATAAAGTTATAACAGAAATAGAGAGTGGAAGTTAAACTTCTGCCAGTAAAAATACAACATTGCACAATGCCAAGGCTGAAATCTGCAAAGGGTGAGCAGGGTTACTTCATAGAATAGGCACCACGGATACAAATTGAGAGTGTTTTTTTCTTCCACTCTAGCTCTTCTGCTGTAAATCTCGCTCTGCATGTGGACAATTATGGAGCGTTATGTCACCAGCAGACCAGCCATCTAACGAAGAGCGGGTGCCAAAAACCTTTCCTGTCCGTGCAGGCAAAACGCTACCTGAAGACTGAAATTAGGCAGGTGGTTATTAAATCCACGTGAAAACAAGTAAAGCCTTGACGGTCCTGCTTCATTTACAATAGGCCGCTCCTGAGGCCTGCTTATAACCTCTTAACTTGAAAAGGCTGGGCTATGAGAAATTCTGCATTTAAAGTAGGAAAGTAGATATGATTTTATCGTGTATTTACTACTCCATCCCTCCCTCGGTTCATCAGCTGCCCACCCACATATACCCCGTAGACACACACACACACACACTCACAGCTCCGAGCAATATGAGCACGGTGGACCCCATAATCCAATAAGTTGTGCTTCTTGTGCTAAACCCAGTGAAGTCTGGCACACAGAGAAAGTCCTTGGAGAGTACAGTCCCCTAAGCCTGGCTTGCAGGAGTAGGATAGAAACTGTGTTCACTGAAAAAGAACTTCAGATCTCTCTCCCCCTCTCTGCTTCTCTGAGAGCTTATATTTCCCCACACACACATTGTGGAAATGTGATATATTCGTGTAATTAAATGCTAACTTCTCTGCTTTTAAAATATAAATTAAGAGAAATGTTCTTGGAATAACAGCCTGGTTCACTGACTGTGTTATGGGAAAAATACTGGTTGCTTTATGTCAGAAACACACACACACACACACACACACACACACACACACACACACACACACACACACACACACACACACACACACACACACACACACACACACACACATTCATTTGGAAAGGAAATTATTTCCGCAGAACTGCAGTCCAGTTGATGGGTCCGCATACATGCTTGGCCATGCTTAAAAGCAACAGAATCATCTGTAGAGTAACAGCAATTTTCATCAAAACACAAACAATATAGTTTGCCAAGTTGAATTTACATTCTTTTGATGCCATTTGTCTTTGTAGCCTGTCACAGCTACAAATGACTGAACTTGACTTTGTTGTAGTCAGACAGATAGCAATGATGGACAGTATATAAAAAACTAAAATATATAATAAAAAAGACACTCTTGCAAACACAAGACACTCACGCAGCAATTATGCAAGCACTCATGCTATTACACAATTTAGGAGGACACTCCATCCACCCTATTTACAAACTGCTGCTTGTCTTTGCTCTGAGGCTTAAGCGTGGACCAAACCTTAAAGTAAGACATCAACATTTAGGGGCAGTAGCTTATTTACTTTCAAGCATAAAAACATCAAGTAACTAGGTCACTTGGGAGAAGCATATCAACCTGTATGTGCTTCACATAATGCCCCCTTGTTGACCCTATGCAGTGCAGTTTTTTAAACAGTTTTGTCTCTTCACTTATGCATGCTCTTGATGGCTGTAGTAGTGCAGGTAAAAAATCTCAACCTCAACCCCAGAGGTATCAGATTAAAGAGACAGCTTTGGTGCAAAGCAGATTTTATTGTTAGCTAGCCTACAAGGGGAGCGTGTTTATAGTTCCCACAGCTCTATGTTCCCACAGCCCTGTGTTCCCACATTTCTACAGTAAGTAGTCCCACTACATAATAAGAGAATAGTATGTCTGTGTGTGTGTGTGTGTGTGTGTGTGTGTGTGTGTGTGTGTGTGTGTGTGCGTCACTCCTATTGTAACCTCTTTCTGTCCCCTTACCCTTAGGACCAGGACACACCGGCCCGATAATCGGCCGTCGGACATTGTCGGAAAGTCTGGAGGGGGCGGGGACACAAATCTGTTTGGTGTGTTCGGTGACGTCGGCCGTCGTAGATGTCGTCGGGCTTCTTTTCAGCCGATTCAACATGTTCAATCGGCGTCAGGCAGTCTTTCAGCCGGAGCAATCTGATTGGTGGAGGGCTCGCCCGTCTCTGCACTGCCACGGCAGCGGAGCAGATATTACTTTCACTTTTGTCAAATATGATTTAGGAAGCTATCGAGAAAATAAAAGAATGTTCGGATTGTTATGTAGGCTAAACACAATAAGCACATATCATTAGATTGTCCGTGCATGACGTTTTTGCATGTTTTCAGAAATAGTCGAGGTAGTTTGGGCGAGGAGCGGAGAACGTACGGCAAGTCGGTAGTCGGCTCGGTGTGTTCTTCGCATTTTTTTGACTGTGTCGGGGAGAATGAAGCTGCCTGCATCGGCAGACTCCATTTTCTGGCGACGGTCGGTAAAATAACAATAACAAAAATAAAAGACATAAAGCCCATACATCCACATATATACAAAGATAGTAGTGCAGAGGTAAGATAGTTAATGGGGAGGAAACACCAGGGTGTACATATGGGTTTTGAGCCTTGATTTAAAGGCAGAAATGGAGGGGGAATCACATTTGCCAGGTGGCAGTTGGTTCCACAAGCACGGAGCAACTAGTGCAAAGTACATTTCTGAGAGTTGTGCCAGTGGCATGGCTGTATACGCTGGTCACCAAAAGAAAGTGATTGTCTACAGCAGCTCAGAAGAGAGTGACATCTCAATTCCACTTAACGACACCACTGATGAGAGTTCAGATGGCCAGAAAGATGATGATGGTGACTTTGTCATTGTGAGCTTTGCAGGGAAAACCATTAGATTTGCTAAGCCTTGTTTAAGAAAATTGTCCTTCAATCTTTGTCAACCATTTACTTTATTTACTTTAAATAAACCTTAAAGAAGGGATTGTCTAAAGGATTTGTCTTGCATTACAGTTTATGAGATATAGAGCAATGGCATAATTTACCCCATGGTATTCTCTCCAACCGCACAACTTACACCACACCGGGGGCAAGTTGTGCAACAAGACAACTTTTTTTCCGAAAGCTATATTTATAATATAATAAAAATACTATAACAGTTTATTCCAGATCCAAAGTTTTTATTGCCAGGGATGCACAACACCCTGAAATATATGTACATATTTGAGTTGGAGACTTTACTGTCAAGGCCTTACTTTATAGTCACTTTGAGTGAAAAGTTGCACAACTTAGGCCACTCTCCCCTATAATAGGAGATATTTAACAAATAACTGCATAAGGTAATTCAAATGGCTAAAGAAAAGCCTGCAAAGAGCAACATTAGCATTCATTGGGGTAATGTTTGTGTTCACCTGGCTGAATGTAAGTCCAATATTTACTCTCCTTGAATCTCTGTTTTGGTCTCCACCAACTCCTAAAGATATTACCAGGCTCTGTAGCTGCACATGCTACACTATACATTCACTCATAGCTAGTGGCTTACTCTGTCTGTCTGCTATGTGGTGCTGGGCAAGTGGCTGAGAGACACTTTTTAGAGCTTTTTTGTCACTGAAAACAGCAGTCTGTTGTAGACAGAAACAAGTCAATAAAAAGTGAAGTGAGACTTAGCCTAAACAGTAAAGTTTTGGAGCTGTATCAAACCAATGAGCTGAGAAATGCTGATACATTTCCTGAAGCTGAAGAGTCAGGTGATAATTCTCTGTGGTTTTGTTTTAGGAGCAACCTTTCACATTATACTAATATAAAAGTATTGATTAGAGGATATTATTATTAGCCCGGGCCAACAGTAATCCTGACTTTACCTTTAAATCAAACTTTGAGACATAACCTAGGCTGTTAAGAAGAATGACAGACACCATCCACACAGATGAATGGATGGCATGGATGGATTCTCCGCTCTGAATTGAGCTTCCCATGAGAAAAAATAGCTTGGTGGGATTAAGAGAAAGAAATGGGACAGAAATACTCAATACTTTTCAAGCGTACAAACTGTGGACTCTGACCAGAGAACCTCCTGCTTTACTCCACTTAAGAAACACACTGGTCAATACGGATTAGGTGGGCAGGGCCATCCAATCTGGACAGCTTTCTCCATTGTACAGATGAATGGTTTTGAAGTTCTGAAGATAGACAAGCAAGATAACGGCATTTAGTGTTCAGCAAACTCTTAGCACCCTCAGCACATTAAATCAATTACTAAGTCAGCCTACTACCACCTTAAAAAACAAATCAAGAATTAAAGGGCTTATGTCTCAGCAAGATTTAGAACACTTATCCATGCATTTATCTTTAGGCAAGGCAAGGCAAGGCAAGGCAAGTTTATTTATATAGCACAATTCAGACACAAGGCCACTCAAAGTGCTTTACAGGGGCAAGATTAGAATACATAAAACACATTATAAAACATTTAAAAAAAACATAATAAAAGAAGCAAATAAAATGAAAATTGCAAGTTAAAAAGGAAACAAAAAAGTCTTCAGACTCGATTTAAAAGAACTGAGAGTTGCAGCAGACCTCAAGTTCTCTGGGAGTTTGTTCCAGATTGTTGGTGCATAAAAACTAAAAGCTGCTTCTCCTCGTTTAGTCCTAACTCTAGGGACTGTAAGTAGACCTGTCCCAGACGACCTAAGGGCTCTGGACGGTTCATAACTTATCAGCATATCAGTAATGTATTTTGGCCCTAAACCATTTAGTGCTTTATAAACCAACATCAGAATTTTGAAATCAATTCTTTGAGTGACAGGAAGCCAGTGTAAAGACCTCAGAACTGGGGTAATGTGATCCACCTTTTTGGTCCTAGTGAGGACTCGAGCAGCAGCGTTCTGAATTAGCTGAAGCTGTCTGATTGATTTGATTTAGTAGACATGACTACTGTAACACTGTCTTTGCAGGCCTTCCAAAAAAATCAATCAAACAGCTTTAGCTAATTCAGAACAATGCTGCTTTGTGTTCACCTGGCTGAATGTAAGTCCAATATTTACTCTCCTTGAATCTCTGTTTTGGTCTCCACCAACTCCTAAAGATATTACCAGGCTCTGTAGCTGCACATGCTACACTATACATTCACTCATAGCTAGTGGCTTACTCTGTCTGTCTGCTATGTGGTGCTGGGCAAGTGGCTGAGAGACACTTTTTAGAGCTTTTTTGTCACTGAAAACAGCAGTCTGTTGTAGACAGAAACAAGTCAATAAAAAGTGAAGTGAGACTTAGCCTAAACAGTAAAGTTTTGGAGCTGTATCAAACCAATGAGCTGAGAAATGCTGATACATTTCCTGAAGCTGAAGAGTCAGGTGATAATTCTCTGTGGTTTTGTTTTAGGAGCAACCTTTCACATTATACTAATATAAAAGTATTGATTAGAGGATATTATTATTAGCCCGGGCCAACAGTAATCCTGACTTTACCTTTAAATCAAACTTTGAGACATAACCTAGGCTGTTAAGAAGAATGACAGACACCATCCACACAGATGAATGGATGGCATGGATGGATTCTCCGCTCTGAATTGAGCTTCCCATAAGAAAAAATAGCTTGGTGTGATAAAGAGAAAGAAATGGGACAGAAATACTCAATACTTTTCAAGCGTACAAACTGTGGACTCTGACCAGAGAACCTCCTGCTTTACTCCACTTAAGAAACACACTGGTCAATACGGATTAGGTGGGCAGGGCCATCCAATCTGGACAGCTTTCTCCATTGTACAGATGAATGGTTTTGAAGTTCTGAAGATAGACAAGCAAGATAACGGCATTTAGTGTTCAGCAAACTCTTAGCACCCTCAGCACATTAAATCAATTACTAAGTCAGCTTACTACCACCTTAAAAAACAAATCAAGAATTAAAGGGCTTATGTCTCAGCAAGATTTAGAACACTTATCCATGCATTTATCTTTAGTAGACATGACTACTGTAACACTGTCTTTGCAGGCCTTCCAAAAAAATCAATCAAACAGCTTTAGCTAATTCAGAACAATGCTGCTTGAGTCCTATAGGACCAAAAAAGTGGACCACATCACCCCAGTTCTGAGGTCTTTACACTGGCTTCCCGTCAATCAAATAATTTATTTAAAAGTATTGATGTTGTTTTATAAAGCAAGTTTAGGGCCAAAATAAATTTCTGATCTTCCGATACGTTATGAACCATCCAGATATCTCAGGTGGTCTTGTACTACTTACAGTGCACCACATATCTGGAACAAACGCTCAGAAAACTTGAGGTCTTCTGCAACTCTCAGCTCTTTTAAATAAAATCTGAAGACTTTATGTTTCCCTTTCAAAGGTTCAGTAAGCGAAATGGTCAGTTTAGGGTAACGGCTGGATCAGGAGGACACAGGCGTGGAGACAGTAACAGTCTTAAGAAGATTTATTTTGGAAGTAACCAGCAGGGGGTTAGGACCGTGATCCGGGGGGGAAGCTGGCTGTCATGGGGCTCCAAGGAGAGAGCAACGGGCCAAGTCCAGGGAGCTGAGTGTGAGCAGGCTAGAGCAGGCAGGCAGAGGGGTCCGGGAGGAAGTGCTGGCGGGCGAGGGCTGGAGCTGGTGGCTGGAGTCAGGCCGGGAGAGCTGTGGCAGAAAAGACAGGAGTTAGCCAGGAAAAAATGCAAAAAGCGGAGCTGCAAACAGGTTAGCTAAGAGAGAGGACCGACTGTGTGGAAACAGAATCTACAATCTGGCAGTGTCTGGCAGGTAGGGTCGGGTATATGAAGAGCAGTTGATTGATGATTGATGGCAGCTGTGAAAGCTGGTAATTGACTCCAGCACACCTGACTCCAACCCTGCAATAGACCAGCACATAGACAAGGGTAAAAGGGAAAAACAACACAACGGCTTGAGGCCCAAGCAGGATCATAACATTTAGCTCACTTCCTGTCAGTGACTGCAGTTAGCAGTCCCCTCGCTCGTCCCTACGTCACCACATTAATGCACTGCGGTCTTCAAGCAGCGAGTTATCTTGCATCATCTCAGATCCATAAGTGTGATAAAACATGATAAAAACCATCAAAACAGACATTGGGAAGGATTTTTACCTGCTCCGCCATTGTAGGCGCATACACATTCACCCATCTGTCGCTCTGCACGTGCACCGTCTGTGAGACGGGTGCCGGTTTGTAGCGTTCTCTCTTCTGATTGGTTATCAGTAGTGGGATTCCCGAAAAAATGTATTTGCCGATTACATGCAGAGCGAGTGACTGACAGATTGGCTTTATGAAACGCGCACACTATATAAGTGATCATCACTGTATGAATAAAGAGCAATTAACACTTATATTAACATAAATCTCTTACTTCACCTTTAACCTCTAATTGTTATTTAATTTAAATGTTTTATTTCTATTCATATTTTTCATTTGTTTTTCCAATGTCTATTCTATACTTGATGTATTTTAATCTTGATGTATTTCATGCCCCTGCAAAGCACTTTTAATGGCCTTGTTTCTGAATTGTGTTATATAAATAAACTTGCCTTGCCTTGCCTCAGAATGAAACAGTCATTTCCCATGATTAAATAGTCACACACAAACTTCTGATGAGGGGACAGCAAAAAACAAAATAAATGGTCTTGTTCACAGTGAATGACATGAGTTTACACCTATTTGTTGAAAAAAAGTGTATATATATATATATATATATATATATATATATATATATATAATATATATATATATATATATTATACATGTATATACAAGTAGATCATTACTGCTCCTTTACTCCATTACATCATAGCTAATATTTTCACTGGTTGGACAAAATAGAAAAAAGTTTTGCTTTTGTTGGATTCGGTCGTGAGTCCAGATTGGAAGAGACTTCCATGCTTTGAGAAGAACATTTGATCTCATTTGTTATGCCGTAGCCGTGTTCAATCTCCAGAGAGTGAATGTGTGAAAAGCTATATGGTGTGCTCCAGCAGTTGCTCATCAAGATGTTTAATGGGTGGTTTAATGATTCGCTGTGCAAATTAGCTGAGGGGATTTGTTAAGGTTGTATCCTATGGAGATGTACAGTTGTTTGAATCTGCTTTGTGTAACAGGCATGGGCTGTTTTATTAATGATGCATCTTTGCTTTCAGTTTTGATAATATAGATGTGATATTTCTATCATGCATTTAACATGTATGCTGATGAGAGGTAACTACACATCGCCCGTTTTATAATTCTTCTGCAGATAATTAACATGTGCCACTTAAATTATTCTACTCGCAAATTATGTTGCATAAATGTACTGTAGGGGCTAATTTTTTATTTATTAAGACATTGCTAACAGAAGATTTCTCAGGCATGCTTTATTTAGGTAAAATACACAGCGTTGCCTAACCAAATAGAGAACGTAATGCAGGGTCCCCTAGGGAAAACATACAGACTACATATCATGCTAGAAAACTAGAAGTTATACTTCTGAGTCAATCTGAGTCACATAAAAAAAACATTTAAATGTTAACCAGGGTTTGGGATTATTTCACCATAAATGCATAAAGACCCTCAAATGAAAAGGGCTGGTGCCCATTTTATTTTTCTCGGCCCTGCCACTCGACAGCCCCTGCCCACATACACTGTCCTGCTGCTGGAAATCACTGACTAGAATACCAATTATGTGGGTTGACAATAGTCCCTAACAATTGCACATTATAATCGAGTTTAAAGAATGATTGATATAAACAACTACAGTCACTTGCTGTTTATAAGAATTATGAAGCCTTTTTTAAATTAAAGTACACATTTCTGACCCTTTGTTAAGATGTACTTCTTCAGGAACAAATAGGCTTAGTGCCGAAGAACACATGACAAGGTAGGGAATTCAGAAATGTATAAGGAGACAGAACAATACATTGGTGTTTTGGTCTTCATGGGGTTGAATGGGACAATAACACTTGACTGTTTATTAGAAACGAAATACAGTAACGTTATGCTGCTGTGAATATGCAGATCAGTGTAGCTGCTGCAAAAATTTAATTTTTTACATGAGAATGTTTTATTTATATGAATTTTTCAGCCCCAATGCATCTTCTTGATGTCTTATAAATACGATGGCATGTCGGAAAGTTACCGTAAGAAATACTACAACTAGAGGTTAGTGGCACAGACGTGTCGAGCACATATTTCAAATAAAAGACCCACAGCGGCTGACGTATTTTTTGCTGTTGTGGAATTCATGCATGCATTTTTCTATGCATAAAATAAAGTAAATAAATACAACACATTTGAAATGTTGAAATGTCTTTTCTAGTCTAACCAGGCACGCAATTTCAAATGACAACACCCCTTGCACATGACTACACCGATTACATAAAATTATAGAGATGACTGCATTAAGGACAGAGTGCGCAAAATATTAAAGTAATGTATTTTAATAAAAACAATATTTAAATATTGCATAAGATATTAAAATGGAAATCATGCTAATTGTACCAAGATGAAAAATATTCAATAGATCCCCAACAGTGATGAATGGGATTTATTTCGAGAGCAATCAGGGCGCCGGAGCCAACAAAAAGAAATTCTCCTCAGCTAGCCGCTAATTAATGTCTTCAGTATTTCTAACCACAGTAATAACTACAGGAGCCCACCTCTGTCTCCGCGAAGTTCAATACCAAATGTAATTTATAGTCAAATCTTTCTTCATAAATGTCATGGGTTATAGATTAGGCTGGGGAAAAATACAGAGCAACCATTACTGCAACTGATTAACATGTTAATGAATTGGGATGTGGAACCATAGCATTGAATTGTAGAGAAGTAACTGTATATACTATAGATTTATGAGCAGAGTTTCTCACTCTGGCTTGTCGTTTTGAAACCGCAGAGGACGATAAGCACTGTTATCGTGGGCCACTCCCAATAAATGACACATCCTCATGTGTTGCTTTTAGAGAGATCAATATCCCAACCATGTTCTACTCTTTGACGAAGAAAGCCAAAAAAACAAATGAATAAAGATTGAGAGTCTTTCGGCAGTCACACATTGGACGTCAATCATTTCAATACAAGACTGCAACTGTTTGTCAACTGAAATTATTTGTCAACAAGTGAGACTTTCACTGTCCCATTTGCAAAACATGAGCGATACATTGGGATGCAGTGGCCAAGAGGTTTGATTCTCAAGCCAAAAACATGCCAAATCCAAAGAGTTTTAGCACCGCGGCGACACCCCTTTCCAGTGTGATATACATTCACTTCTGCTGATGGATCTCTTTTGCTCCAATTAACAAACAAGCTCGCCTTGAAAATGTGGCTTTATTATTTATGTCACAGTGTCAGGGCCGACCATGGCCGATGTTGTCCGGGCTCTCTGGTTGCCAAAGGAGGCCAATAGATGCCACCGATTAACGCCACTTCTACAAACAAGTGAAGAGGAATCTGCTGCACGGATATCCTGCGATGGGAAATCCCAGCTGACAACAAGTTCAAGCTGTTAAATGCAGTCAAACCTCAGTGATCCAAGAGATATCCAACCAGCCAATCCATTCCCCTGCAGCGTTTTCCTTTTTTTTCTTCCTCCCTGTCCTCTAACAACAGTCGCCATGGAGCCCCTGTGGTAATAAAGACAGGCTTGGTACTTTTTTATCTTTATTAGGATGTTTCAGAGCACCATGGTGCTGTATACCTCTGCTGCACTAATGCCGCTATCATTCATGCGGTAGCAGAGGAGCCCACAGCATTGAGCCTGAGGGACCTCTGTCAAAAAACAGTCCCCACGCAGAAAAAACGTAATAAGAGCAATATTTTACCGCCGTTTATAATGGCAGTGTTAGTGCCCCTGGATGTTGGAACGGAAACATTTAGAGGCATGAATACTGCCGCTTTTACTACAGTTTGAGAGTCTGTCGTTCCAGAGTCGAGTGTAAAACCTAATCTGCTCTCAATTATTTGGCATTTTATTTCAGCTCCTCTTGATTTAATATGACAGCAGTGACAATGGATATAGAATTTTGGACAGGATGTGCACCTGTTTTATTTAATATTGTTATTTTTGGTTCTGGTTTTGCCAGGAGCTTGTCTGTCAGTCCCATAGGCAGCTGTCAGATCGCAAGACTACCTTTGAGTGGACAATTTTAAGCTATGTGTGTGTGTGTGTGTGTGTGTGTGTGTGTGTGTGTGTCGAAGTGTGGACATTTATGAAAAGTGAGGACATTTTGGCTGGTCCTCACTTCTTCAAAGTCCTGAGGGTTACAGTAGACTATGTTTTAAAGTTCAGGTTAAAATTAGGTTCAGGTTAGGTGAGCCAAGTGTGAGGGTTCGGGTGTGTGTGTGTGTGTGTGTGTGTGTGTGTGTGTGTGTGTGTGTGTGTGATGTTTCAGTACTCAGGGACCTACAAAATGACTAGGTGGGCTGCCGCTAAATCTTATTCATCTAATTGTTGTTAGCTTTAGTTTGATTTCCCCAGTGCGGGAAGCAGAGGTGTTAGGAATCAGGGGAAATAAATAAAAAAAACAGTGATAAAATTAGGTAACACCCCCCCCAAAAAAAACAAACAAACAAACAAACAAAACAAAACAATATATTCCTGTTACATCATACAGGGGGCATACAATAGCATGTGTGAGATACAAGATAACTTAATCTACGATCAGGATCTTTGGCTAGAAGTGTACATCAATTTTATGTAAGGCACTAAATGTAGGAGACATTTTGTCAAAGGGAAGTCAAATGCAGCTATAAAAAACAAGCTGCTACCTGTGTTTATTCTTCAAATGACTTCATGATGTGATTAAGTGAACCAAAGCTGCTCAGGGATAATTTGTCATAGATGAGTAAGTAACTCGTGAAGTGCACTGTATTATACTACACGTTTCGGAACAACCACTATACCACTTCTACTTTTGACACTCATACTGTCATCTCTAAAAGGATCTTGTTGTTTTATTGTGAAAAATCTTGTGAACACCAGAATCATCACAGGAACACAAATCACCACTGTATAAAAGCTACACATAGTGATTAGTGGCCACACACAACAACGCGCAACTATTGTACCTTTTTGTGACTGATGGCAGTTTCTACCACCTTCTGCATTAAGATGGACCGCAGTGCAATCAGAATTATTGCTTTCCCATTAAGTATCCACTGTGATGGTCATGTTTCAAGTGAGTAATGACTTGGAAGGGTGAACGTGAATGTGAATAAATGAATATGTTAGGGTGCAGTCATCCTTTCTTTCAGGCATTTCACAATTCTCTGTGGAGGCTGGAGACACTCTAACTAATGTCCTGCTATTTGAACAAATATGCAGTCCAGAATAACTGTTTGCTTTTACCGCACACTGAAAGCTCTTTATGACCACTCGCCACCGCCTTTGACACGAACAGAGCTGCTGGAGCCATTTTTTTTTCTACTATGAGGGCCTACAAGGACATGTAACAAAAGCTGCAGGGACTTATTATTCAAATTAAATTTTACAGGTGACATGCAGTGCATAATAGGGGGAGTACCAAAAGAAGTCCTGCTTTGGTGCACAGGCTGACACGACATCTGCCCCCCCCCCCCTTCAAACTGTGTCAACTGTCTTTAGAAACTTTCATTCTACATTGACTTTTTTGAGCTGAAGTTAATCATCAGAATTCAACAGCCTGGAACTCGTTATTATTTTGACTAACTGGCTTCAGGGTGCTACATGAGGGATCATCAAATACATATGAGAGTAAATGAGATGCTACGAAATGGTTCACATTATTAAAGCTCTAGTGCGTATTCCTAATGGGAGAGTGGGGGGGGGGCACAGAAGTTACACACTATATAGCTTTAAAAAAAACAATATAATGTATTCGAATGTGTTCATTATAAAGATACATTTCAGAATATGAGGCGATTTGGTGATTAGACCCTATCCGGAATTGATGTTAAAAGCTGAAAGTTAAGCCATGGGTTGTGCAGAATAGGCCCGCTGACAGAGTGTATGGACACCAGTAGTGGCGAAGAGATGGAAAGCAGTGGTGAAGATCTAGATGAGTGCAGTGGAGTGCTACTTCTGATGAGTATTGTAAAAGGACCCCTGGGCGCCCAATGTGATGAGCACAGGAGCTAAATGGGTCGGAGGAGGGTTGCATTCAAAGATAATGACAAGTGACAGCGCAAAGAGAGGACAGTTTTAAGATTTGACAGCAACGAGATGATTGGCTCACGTGTGTCATGGTCGAGAGATAGCGAGAGAGAGAGAGAGAGAGAGAGAGAGAGAGAGAGAGAGAGAGAGAGAGAGAGAGAGAGATGGGACAAGAAAGAGAGAGAGAAACTGTAATAAGAAGTGGTAATGCACCTAGTCAGTCTTCCTGATTGAACTTTGGTCAAGCTTGTTATGAAAGGAAAGAATGAAGAAAAGAAAGGAAAAAAGAAAGAAAGAATGACTCTTCTGACTGTGAGCTCATTTTGTCCAATTGAAGACCTTTCTGGTTCGATCATCCTTGAAGAAATCCCTTCCAGTGGATGGTAGGCTAAGTACAAACCCAATGGGGAGTGCAAAAATGAAATAAGCTCATGGAAAGGAGCGAGAAGCAATTGTCGAACTCGGCAGACATTAGCACAATTGATTTGCCGATGGTTATTTCCCAAAATAAAATGTTTTCGCTTAAAGGAATCATTCAACATTTTACGGAGAATGATAGCAATTCCCTTTCTTGCAGAGAGCTAAATTTAAAAAAAAATATATCTCTCTCATGTCTGTCTGCTAAATGTGGAGCTACAGCCAGCAGCAGGTTAGTTTAGCTTAGCATATACCATATATTTGTAACAGGGAAGCTAGCCTGGCTCTGTCAAACAACAAACCCTTCCAGCGACTCTTAAACTCACTACATATGTTATATCTTGTTTGTTCTGTAATGTGCTGCAGGTTTGTTGCCACTGTGAGGGGGAGAGGAATCCAGATAAGCTTTCCGGACGTTATTGCTCCTGGCTAGGGAGTGTGACAATGTTCCCAGGGCTTTTTATATTTTTTTTTGTTTTAACCTACATAATTCTGAATATGTTTAGAAAGACTTTTGACACTATAGGGCTACGATATGTTGATGGAAAAAACAAGGCTTACCTTTTAAAATTCAAAAATACGGTGTAAAATTGTTGTTGCTAACTTCCTAGGCTAGGAACATTGAAGCCTGGGAACTTTGAACCCTTTGTCATGTTCCCATTTGGTCCCATACACATCTGGGAAAAGTTTAACCCTAAGAACATTGAGCCCTGAACATGGGGATGACCCTCCTGGCAACTATACAGTCTAGTACGTACATAAATCCTCTGAAAAACCAAAAAATCTTTAGGCACAAAGCAGAATCAAAGTTGGCAAATTGAATTATCTTAGGCTAGCAGTTAGGACAGTTAGGCTAGCAGGTTTCTTTATGTTTTCAGTCTGAGTTATGCTTAGTTGACCTAACCAGCTGACTGTAGCCTTCATATTTACTGGATAAACATGAGGTTATGCTGCTTAACACATCTAATACAAGCCAATAAAGAACATATTAAGGAATATTTAGCTAAATGTAAAACTATTACTTTAAATTATATACCTCATAAACAGAATTGGATTTGAGATGTGGAAATGCCGAGCAGCATGACTGATTCAGTTTATTGTGCACACCTTTTAACTTGCTGCATAACCTTTGGCAAAGATGAACTCAGTGTTGCAAATGTTCCCATATAAAAGATTTCCAGTGAGAAATGAAAATGAAAATGTCATGCCTGTCAGCAAGGGGCTGAGCAACTTCACATTGAGTGTTCACAGGATGGCAAGAGAACTTATATTCTGCTTATAAAATGCTATTTGTATACTGTGTTTGGCCTTGCTCATCTGCTTGGTGTACCTTATGGTATAAGGTTTCCTGATTAACTCAAAGAGACATTTCTCATTCCTCGGAGCATATAGGCTGGTCTTCTTTTGATTTTCCGATTTTGCAAGTGGAGTGAGGCTCTATTTGTGCATTGTTGTACAAAGTCAATACTGTGCTCTCCCACATTTTTCCTCCAAACAAATATCCTCAGTAATGATTTGCACGATGCAGACCACAGCTCTAATCAGCATTCTTCTCTTAGCCACACAACACCAAAAGATTTCAAAACACAGGGAAATTGCTTTTCATCAGTCACAATATGACAAATCAAACACTAATTACAATATCTGCCAAAATTACAACAACAAATCATTTGTCCTGTTCATATTAAAACATGTTTTGTATGGCCTCGCAGATTTTTCCCATTAGCCCTCGAAAGAAATTCATCATATATGCAATTGCTGGAAACTAAATATATGGATATGAATTCTGTCCATAGTGGGCCTCCATGACTGCCCGGAGGCTCAAAAAAGGCACAAGGCATGTTTAGAATGTGAATTATGGCAGATCATAAATCCTTGTCTGGACAACCTTTGACCAATCAGAAACTCTTTACGCACTCCACACGACATGTGTAAACATGCTACCAGCTGATAACAAGCGGAAGGAATCATTTGACTATTATTTATTTCACAACATGGTCTAAGAAAGTCATTGATGGCCGTGGAGGGAGGGCTGTAGAACTTAGTAGATTAATGTATTTAATTGGGTCTCACACAGGGAAAGAAAATCACTTTTCAGAATATTCCCGCTTGCTAGCACCAACACTTACTAATCCTTTCTGACTTCACACATGCACATATGTCCCCTGGTGCAAGGTTAATTTTCTCTCCTCACAGTGGCAGGCCAGAGAAAAAAAGAGAAAGGAGGCAGGGAGAGAAGGAGGTGGCAGAGGACGAGAAAAAGACAGACCAAGGTGGGAGATATCTTCTTAATAGCATAACTGCCTTGACCCGTAAAGCACCCACTGTCCCTCAGCAGCCCGTCTCTATTCTCGCTCTCGTTTCACAGCACAAGAGAAATATTTCCAAACTGACAGAGAATACACGGTTATATAAAAGGAAGGCTATAATCTGTTTTTGGTTTCAGGGATTGGAACATCTTTTTGCCTCATGGACACTCAAAGAATGGCTGTTCGCAAAGCTGTTTACGAGAAACCAAGGGTATAAAAAAGCTCATGGGCTCAGCTATGTCTGACATGGGCCCCCCTACCCCGAGTTCGAAGTGTGTTACCCAGATACAATCAATACTATCATGCCAGGAGATAATAGGAGAGAGCCAGAAAAACACACGGTGTGATGGAAAATATGTCAGCTTGCCCTGCATGCAGCAAATCCAATGAAACGTGTAACGTCAAGAGCACAATGCATGGATTTAGAGAGGGGATTTTTCTTCTCTCCCCCTCTCTACAGTATGTGATGTGCCAGTCATCGATATTCTCATCACACACACCATTTTTCACCGATCATCAGTGTTTCTTTTTAATTATACAGTCATTATCACACATAATGCCTACAGTAGTACCGATACTGTCATGTCTTTACACAAACAAATGCTAAATCATAATGATAGGAATTACAAAATTATTTATGAAAATCAGCATCATTACACCTGACATTATGTTCACAGCTTGGAAAATTATCAGTGCTGAGGCTTTTTAAATAGAGTTGGTCTGTTTCATGTGTACCCCAAATGAACCAATATGCATCCTTAACGACAATTAGGACTGATCATATGATTATAATTTATTCAATCATCTTAAGAGATAGTTGCATCCTCAGGAAAATTAAATCATGCATAAGACCTGTGGACAAGATGCTCTATGATTGTTGCCTCGTTTTTTTATGGTACACTAGGTACAGTACTTGTAATTGCTGCACTAGTATGCAAAATGCCAAACACTTAAACTGGACATATAATGTCAGTGAGAATAAGGTGCAGCACTGTTACTCTTCCAAACAGAAGTCAGTAAACCAGGGGATTATTAGCTCATCCCCATAACACATTCGCACACACATACAAGACACTCCAAGATGCACCAGTACATCCTAAATGCTTTAAAAGCTACATAATTAAAACTAGCAAGTAAAAAGTGGCTTTGTTGGTTGATACAGTATGTTCTATGGCGATACAGCTTGACTAATACTATGGTCAGTCTCTCCATAGAGCTGATTCTACTGTAGCAGAGGTCCAGTTGTTGTGTTGGATCGGACAAAGCTAACCTGGCTGACCCAGCCACTGTTCTTGTGTCAGTCAATGTGATAATGAGCTCCAAATATACCTCTATCCGCTCCACTCTTCTTTTCTGTGCACCTAATTATGTTGTACTATGCCCCCAAGTTTTTCTTTCAGAGCTGCAGAATCTATCATCTCACATTAGAGATGAAACCGCCTAATCTTGCGGAAAAACCATTTACCTCTGCTTAATAATTTTCAGTTTTAGTCTATTAAGGTGGAGTGGGCCACTCAGACTTCACATTCTATCGATCCTGATATGGTGCACGTGCAAGGCTTTGCCTCGTTCACCAAAGAGTCCATTGTCTCTGAGTTTGAGTGGTAGCTCAGGTAGTACTCTTGCAACTGAGAGTTAAGGTCCTGCTCCTGCTTGTGGGCCTTTTTCCTCCTCTTATGGTTGACTGAGTGCTGCTGCAGCTGCCTCATTGTATTGGGGTAGCGCCTCCACGACACATAAATAACCAAAAGGATCAATGACACAGACATAAACAGGGCTACACTGCCCGCAATGATTTTATGGAAAGCCATATGTTCAAACTGAGGCTCCTGGATAGCTGATGTAGGGGGTTCATGGGAGATGGATGATATAGAGCTCACGGTTTTGGACTCTGTTGTCTTTCTGTCTGTCCCACCAGAACTGACAGGTGAAGTGGTTAATAATTTCTGTACAGGTTCCTCAGTCCGAGCCAGGTGTGTAAAACCAGAGGAAGAGAGGTGAGCTGTGATGTTCATAACGTAGGTTGAAGTCAAAATTATGAGAGCAGTGGTGGAAAAGACATTTGGTATGTCCACACAGGTGGACTGATTCTTCACTACATCCACAGCCCGTTCGCCCTGCACAGACTTGGGACTGCTGCAGATCATACTGATGTCTTTGGAGTCCTTGACGTTTCTGAGCCATCCCATGAGAGGGCAGATGCTGGGGCTGCAGTCCCAGGCGTTTCCTGCCAGGCTGAGGGTAACGAGTGAGGTCCACGCTGCCACAGCTTCCATAGGCACACTACTGAGCTTGTTGGATTCGAGGTTGAGTAATTGTAAGTTCGGCATACACTGGAAAACCGCCGGGTCCAAGATTTGTATTTCATTCCCCGACAGGTCCAGTTTCTGTAGTTTGTGCCAGGTCCAAGGCACGCCTTGATTGATGGATCGTATGCGGTTCCATTGCAAATAAAGAGCCTGGAGGCTGGTAAGGCGCGGGAAAATGAAGAAGTTAATCCTGGAGAATTGATTGTGCTCCAAATGAAGCTCCTGCAACTTGAAAAGACCTAAGAATGTTGTGCGGGTGAGGCTTCGCAAGCGATTGTAACCCAGGTCCAGAAACTCCAGACTACGGCATTCCAGGAAGGTGCGAATGAGGATCTGTTTCAGTCCGTTGGATCGAAGGTGGAGATTCTGTAGCTTGCGCAGACCATAAAAATGTCCCGGCTGCAGAGACTGCAGCTGGTTGTAGGATAAGTCCAGATTTCGCAGGTTCGGTATGGCGCCAAATGTGTTATTGTGCAGAAGGGCTATTTTGTTGGAGCTGAGGATCAGTTCCTTGAGCCTGCGCACACCGTGGAAGGCTAAAGCATCTACAGCACTGATGGCGTTGTGGTCCAAGTACAGCCAGATGAGTTGATTGAGATGAGCAAACTGGTAGGGCAGCAGAACCAGCAGGTTGTTATACCGCAGAGACAGACCCTGGCACCCTGTGGTGATGTTTGGTGGGATGTCTTGGAAGATGCCAGATTCACAGTAAACTATCTTTCCTTCACAGCGGCAACTCGCGGGGCACATCCTCTCCCCCTTGCTGAGCAGCAGCAAGGCAGCAGCCTGAAGGAGAAGACACGATAACCGCCGATCCAACATCACAGAACCTGCTGGGGGTAGAGGGGGTACAAGCAATCAAAAGGATGACTTGGTTTTAGAAATTGTACACTCAAAGAGGTTTAAATAAGTAAAGGTAAGGAATTCTTCAAACGGGAGATGTGCAGAGAGGAACAGCTTGAGGTCTGATGTCTGACACACCAGACCTGTTTGATTAAGAATTGATAAGACAGTCTGGCGTTAGCTACTTTAAAGCTATGAAGGTATGAAAAAATATTCAGTTAAAGAAAAACAAGTAGGAAAAAATAAGAATGAATGCTCAAATAAATATTAGACCCACTTATTCTTAAAGATCTCCTATTATACTACTTTTCTGGTCTTAATTTCTTGTTAAAAACTGCTATAGAGCATAAAAAAATATTTTAAGGGACAAAAATTGTCTGTAAGACCTCATCTCTCATCACTCATCATGGCTGTCACCTCGGCTACGAAGAGCCTCAGGAGGGAGAACATGTGTCACTAAATTGTGGAAAACATAATGACTTACCCATCGTTAGTGAGGGAATAGGTAATCCTCTGAGAAGAAAAAACGGATGAAGAGCGCATAAAACTGCTCTAAAATGAGAAAATCGCACTTCATGCAGCCCCAGAGTCGATCCACACAGTGAGCATCACGTATGTCTTCAATTAGAGGGGACAAATGAAATAAGCAGTAAGTTTTCCGCAGCGGTCCAAATCCCCCGATCTACTCCGTCAGACGCTCAGAGAAAAGGACGCAGCCATTCACACTTGGGTCTTAGTTGGAGCCGCCGCTGTAGTTCAGCCCGCTGTGTGCGCAATAACCCATTTGAGCGCCAATAGACTGATGTACAATCCTCCACACGCTCTCCCTCTCTTTCTCTTGGGCCGTCCTATCTCTCTCTCTCTCTCTCTCTCTCTCTCTCTCTCTCTCTGATGTAGGCTACTTTTAGCAACACATCGAATACTATAGTAGCATTTAGTATCTATACTGACCATATTTATCCAGATGTTATTTGATAACTTAATTGAATGTAATGTAATGTTCTTTCATTTAATTGTGTAGGCTTATGTCGTGTTATAAGCTGAATAAATACATATACAATATGAATACTGACAGTTAAGCTTTATTTACCTGGCTTAATCCATGGGTTATAAAAAAATCAAGGTGATACATCTTGGAAAAAGACTGGGTATAGCCCATCATATTCAGATAATCTTTTTTTTTTCACCTCAAATTTCAAATTATTTGCTTTAAATCTTGCTGGTGACTTGAGGGGTTAGACATGTGAAGGTATAACAGTATAAAGGTGACATCATGCACAATGTAGGCTAATAAAACATACTGCTGACCATAATGCTGGTGATAACGTAGCAACTGAAATAATTCAAATAATCAAAATGTACCGTTTATTCATTAATACCCTCAATCATTTGTGAGAGAAGAAAAAAATGGCTAATCAAGAGTCTGGCTCCCCATAATTGCTTGTGTAAAACGATAATTATGCTAACAGTTTAAGTGTGATGTTGACACGCAGTATCCATCCACACTTGCTCAGGCTGTGGGAGTCCATGTAGATTAACGGTTAACTCCTCTTGGTGTCTAGAGGTGCTGCTGAAGAGGTGGCAACTGTATAGGGTTATTGGTATTCAAGTTAATTGGCCTTATTAATGTGGCCCATAGGCATACAGCAGAGGAATAGGGGGATAATGTGCTTAAAGTAGAGGCTGATGGGTAATTATGTGGATATTGCATACAAATGTGTCCTACTTTTACCAATCTATACTCTGAACAGAGACCCATCACTTCTGACAGAGCAGTGTACACCAGCTGTGATTTACACAGCCTTGGAAGAGTGTGAGCTGGTGTGTGGTAACAGCATCCCCTTGTGGACACATAAAGAAATGTCCCGTTCTTAAAAGAGTGAACTACTGATCTTCAGATACATGGAAGCAGCTAAAGATGCAGAGAACAAAATCAGCAACCAGATCACTTGTGGTTAAAAAGAAAAGAGGGAATAAATTCATGTCAATATTGGAGCTGGGAGGGTGGTAATAATCCCACTCAAACAAGGTTTGCCTCTGATGCCTGTGGATTGCATTAAGGAGCAGTTGTATTTATCAAATCCACTCCAAGGGCGCAACAGCAGGGGTGAAATCTGAGAGCTGGGAGAATGAGCCTTTCTGTTACTGATATAACCTCCCAGACTTATAGTAGCACATTTTGCACGCAAATGTCAAACTCAATCTGCTCCTCAAAGGGTGCGCTGCCTCACACGTGTTTTCATCAGATTACATGTCACTCAAGAAATGTGCACCTTAAAGTGTGTAAAAAATGTGCTGCCTGACAATGAGGCGTTATAATGAGGCTGCTTTGCAACATTTTAGCCAGGGGAACACTGTGAAACCTACTGAGATATGGATGTGCTGTACCGACTGCTGACTACGCTATAGTGACTTATCCTGTGTATGGAAATATAGAACTCGAATATGTGTGCACACCAGCCAGATCTTAGAAATATGACTATATAATCATCCTCAGATAGGTGCAGATACTATCTTCTAACTGCCAATTACAGAGGACTTATAGATAAGTGGGAGTCAATTACACACGTTCACACTTTGATATGTTGAACAATGAACCTATTTTAAAGCCACTTAAAGAGAGCAGAATGTGATTCCATCTGAAATGATGGAAAGCTACTGTGCTGTACAGTATTTGTGAAAATTTGAATTTAGAATGCGTATAGGCGTATAGGCCTATATGTTAACTGCGCTGAATGTATGCAGTACACACTCTGTCACTGTGTGCGCGGATTCTTATCAGTGTAATATCCAGACTGATAGACAGACAGATAGAAATAAAAGATTTATTCCTCCACTCATCTTTCACTGACCTTTTACTTTTCTCACTGAGCCCTATTTTTCCAACAATTGTCCATCAGTCCAAAAGGTGCAGCCGTGTCACCCAACTGAAACCAATGTTATCTGCAGATTATCAACTGTGCTCATCTGTTGAAAATGGCCTTTTCGGGGGCATCGGAAGATATCTAAGCTGCGACGTAATCTTTTGTGAAAGGTCAGTGGCCTCTGTCTTGAGATGTGAGGACGATAGCTTAGATGAACAGTTTCCCACAAAAACACATTTTCCACATCTTAATATATCAGTGCCACATGTTCTCTCGATGGTAAAAAAAAATCATAATGTTAAATGTTTTCTCAAAACCACTTGTACAGAGCAGGGAATCAGGTGCAATTTTGCAGGGGGGTGGAGGGGTTGTATCTTATGTTGTGGCTGTTTTATGAACTTTTAAGATGCTAAATATGTATTTTTATATTCCTACTATAAGACAAGGTGTGCTAAATTGAATTGAGTGCAGAGGAACCCATAGAAAAACCAAGTGTGTTTAGGGGTTTCAGAACATCCCTTTGCTCATGCAATGAGTCCATCTCAGGTGCTTCATTAAAGTTTGATGAGCACATAAAGTACACACAAGGTAGTAGCAATCTAACAGCACTTTGGAGCACAATCAACAATACAATGAAAGAGTGAAACAGAAGAATCTACATGACTGTGTCTGAATGAGTGAGACAAAATACCAATTTAACGATAACTCTACCAATTTAATTACTGAACACTTTGTACGGCTACGGTTCTCTGTAATGAGCAAAGCAGCTGATTTTTGCAATAAAGAGTTGAACTTCAACTTCAAAGTGGAATGGCTTTGGAAGTAATTTTCAATAAATAATCTGGCACTGAATCTAAATCCAACATGCCACTCTACGAAGCAGTGTCAGCGTTAGGTTAAATTAAGTTTCACTTGCTTACATGTCACAGAAAATACTTATAGCACCTGAGTACTAAAACTGTATGTGTGTATTATGGGGCAATGCTCCAGTCCTCTCCTTCGGTAGGGAGACAGTGACAAGTCCTGTTGAAACACAAATAGTATAGGGAGTGCCTGCTATTCGTCAATCATTTTTGCAATGTATTTAATTGGTCCTACATAAATGTTAATGTATCAATGTCACCTGTTGCGAGCCTCATGTGTCCAAAAACCATTATAAGCACAACACACACAGTTGAAAGTTAAGTGTGTTCATTTGAACATTTATTTCATCAAAGTCCTTTTTCTTTGAGCTGTTGTGCCTCAGTGTCTGCATTTGGATTATCTCATGAGCACATCTGTGAGTGTCTGATGCAAGATTTAAATGCAGAAGCCCATGATCATCATCTCTATAATGCATTACCAACCGATCCTCACAGGTGCGAGAAGTGCGATTTCTTATGCAAGAGAGCGATTCCCGAAAAGGTAGACGTTTATTTTTTGTTGAATGTTGCAAGAGAGAAGACTCCAAAGAGCCCTTCTTAAAGCCTTTTATACAATAGTGTTAAAAAGGCCTTTCGACCACCTTTCCGATTCTGGAGAATGTTTGTTGTCAAAATCACTTTTTGTCTAAATCAGTGCATGCCACCGCAGCTAGCAACGTACCCATTTACAAAGCCTAGGCTGTGTATTAACACTGGATTTTTTTTGAGTGGACATAAAAACGGACAGGTCGCAGAACTTGAGGAGATATTCACTGATTTTGACAAAAAGTGATTTTGACAACAAGCATTCTCCAGAATCGCCGACTACACCTTTAACTTAGTGAACATTGCGGCACCTCGGCTGCTTGTGTTTCAGCTTGTGAATTGGTATGGGGAGATGAATTGCTTATCACACACATAAACACTGAGATCATAGTCCCTCAAAATAAAACAGAACATGAATCCAGGTCAGATAAACAATTTTTTTAGCTTTCAATCACCAGAAAACTTCTACAATCCCCTTGGCGATCTGAGTTTCGTGCAGCCGAGTCCTAACTTTAAAGACTTAAATAAGAAAAAATACACAGACAGGATCGATGAATTGTGGTGGGATGAGAATCAATTTGAGGTCAATCACTAACGTAGATATAATCGGAGCAAAGTCAATATACAGCCCTTAGAATATCAAAGGACAAAGACAAGTGTATGCAGAATTTCTCTTTTCTTTTTTTCTTGTTCGAGTCGCAGACGCAGCAGGGGATTAAGTGGCAGATGTTTTGGGATGGGCACTGTGTCTCAGGAATGTTTACCTGCTGTTTTGGATACCTTGCGTGTGATTCAATGGGTCTTCAAACTTAAACATCTAGAAGTTGGGATCATAGTAAATAAAAGCTGCTTTAACACTGTTTTAAATCCCCCATTATCTCATACAATTTATACATTTTCACTCTTGTTCAGTGGGATTCATTATGCTGCAAAAAAACAAAACAGGTTGCTCTATTATTCAGGGCTCAGTCAGTCACATACAGTCATTAAAGTTTCATAGGAAGCAATTTGGTGGCTAAGTTATTTGCAAAGTGAGGTGAGTGCATATGGTGGTACTATACCTTTGTTTATTGCTTGCGTTTCAATGTTTTTCTGTCAAGGGGGATGCCGTTATGTTCTCTTGCGGGGTTCTTTTCTTGCTTGATGATGCCTGAGTATAATCCGGAAGGAGGCAGGCAGCAGGTCACGGCATCTAAAAAAGTCATTTGATTTGAAGAAAGTTTGCACAAGTATTAAAATTCTAGCGCTACATAAGGATAGAGTCTTTGAAAGAGCTGAAGTCGTGATATTCTTCCAAATGGTTGAGAGTTGATTATAAATATATACTCTGTGAAACGTCTTTATTGATCCATGCCGAGCATATGCCAGTTAAAGCAAACACCCTGAAGAAGCCAGATGAAATGTGAAAGTGGGTCATGTCAGATTTAACAACGTAAAAAAAAAAAGATTTGATACACAGACCACAGGGAATTGAAAGTAACTTACCACAACAGATGTTTGCACAGCGACGTGCTGTGAGTTTTAAGGGTGGGATTAAAAGAGATTTATTTTTCTTGAGAATAAAACTCATGGTGGACAGACTAGAATTGTACACTATTCATACACATTATTTGAATAAACCAGTAATTTACCATATTGTAAGTATATTTTTGATTTAAAGGTAATAATTGCTTGATACAATGATCCACTTCTAGGTGGTTTTGGCGTATCCAAACTCAAATTACAATTAAAACACAATAGGATGAGACTATATGTGTGAGATCATATCAAATGTCTTGGTTAACCTGTATGTGAATCACTGTCGACCACACACTCTGAGTCTATTCATTGGCATCCTTCTCAGATGTCCCTTTATTCACTGTTCCTTCTAAAACAGGGGCCAGTTGAACAGTGTTCGTGACTGAAGCTCCTGACATCTGTGCCCCAACAATGAACCCACTTTCAAAGGCACTTAGATCTTTTCCTACTGGCCTTTTGATACAAAATCAGAAACAACTGCTCCTGCTCTGCATTTTTAATCCTGCTACAGAGCATAATTGGATGTTAATTGCCAAATTAGACCATACAGCGCATCTGTGTGGAAGCATCTGCATTTGTTTAGATTCAGTGACATGCCTCTGACAAAATAATACACTTTTTGCTGATGACGCATACTATGTTATCCATGCTCGGTTTGGAAGTATCAACTGACCAAATTGGATGTGTTACATTCAATGCTGTGCTTTGTGTTGTTTCTGTCTTTCTTCCATTCACCTTGAGAGAGAGAGAGAGAGAGAGAGAGAACATAGATTCCTGCCTTGTCCTTCAACTCCAGTTAGCTGATTGACCTAAAAATGGAAATGAAATCAGTGACTGCCGCTAAAGTGCATAATGCTTCAGTTTTATTTTTGTTTTCACCTATTGCTTTGTCTCAAACTATCTGCGATTTGAGGTCAAATGTTCATTAATGTCCATCAACTGTAATTACGCTACTCATTAAGTACATGGGCACAGGGAGCCATTAGAAGTGATGACTTTGACCCTGACTCAAAGTCCAATTAACAGACCTTGAGAGCATCCTTAGTTTACGCATGATGCATTCTATGCATTCTATTGTCAATACACAACAACGAGTAGCAGAAAAATTCCCTCTAAGCCAAAAATAAAATATATATTTATATATAAAAGTGCATATAGAGACAATACATACTGTTGTTTTCCTCTGGATGCTGGACCTGCACTGCCAGTCAAAAGTTATGAATAGCATTTAGTTTGTTCTGGTTAAGTTCTAAACAATTGACTAATTAAAAATATGTGAAGTCAAACAATATACGAAAGCCATATGGTAAATTAACACATACTTGGAAATGGCGAACATCTGGATCCTGTAGATACCAGTAGAATACGATATACAGGGTTTTTCCTGCTTGTTAATGTTTTTCATGGTGAAATAAATTACGGCATAGTTGACCTTTTCATTGTGGGCCTGACTGCCTGAAACACTAAGTATGCATCATGTCTGAATCTGAGAGATTGCCGATAGTTGCCACTAGTATTTACAACTTTGCAGAAAGGCAAAAGCATTTAAAAAAAGCAAAGGCTGTACCGCTGATACATTTCCAGGTCCATACAGTATGTGATATAAAATAGTAATAAATGATCAAACTACAGGCAGGTGGCACCACAGCAGCAAATTAATTACCCGTGATGGAAATAAATAGCTGTACATTCACTTCAGAAATGTAATTAAATTCATTTTGAGATATTGTACATCACTTTATGCCACAGTACTCCTGTTCCACTACAATTTGGAAAACAAGATTTAAATGTAAATGCATCACTAATAGGCTTATGGTTCAAGATTTCTTATACAGTATGTATAATATAACGTAAAATAGGGCCATGTTGTACATTTAGCAATCTACTGCTGACGGTCAAGTAATCATGTTTGCCTGAAATCTAAATTAAGGTCATAAAAGTTAGACACATTTCTCAGCTCCCAACACACTCCTACTTTTCTCTCTCTCTCTCTCTCTCTCTCTCTCTCTCTCTCTCTCTCTCTCTCTCTCTCTCTCTCTCTCAAATAAACTGCTCAAATATAAGCTGTTCGGAACCGTGTGGCTGTCATTGTTCCAAACAGACTTCCTATTCCTCTGCTTTAATTGATATGCAGGCTCGATCTGTTCAATGGAGTGAACTCTCGTGTGGGCTCACTCAGTGACCAGGAGAGGGCATCTCAAGTCCTGAAACGAGCGCCGGTGAGCTCAATATAAAATCCTACACCAACATCATTCCTGTTGCTATACAACTGATTTATTCTTGATGCCACGGTCAACGGGTCTAATCCACAGCAGACTGCGCCTTTTCCCTCCGCTGTCCATCTCTGGATCAGGATACATCAAACTTGTCTGGTTTGGAGCATAGTTTTATTTTCTTCTCAAATTTCTAATTTCTTTCGTTTTCCAGAGTCTTTTTCTGACACTTAACCTAGATTTAACAACTGTCGACTCGTTGTTTGGTGTGCATTTTAAAGCCTTTCTTAGCGCGCCTTAAACAGTGTCATTCTCATGGGGCTACAAGCTTGAGTGCGTCCATCCAAGGGCTTTTGTGAGGTGGCAGGCTGAAATATTCATCACCAGGCTGATGTTGTGGGGTAACGTAGGAAACTACAGACAGAGGTTGATGCACACCTTCTGGAGCTACTCACATCTCCGACAGGTGTGCGGCCGTGCGCAAAGCGGAGCAGGCTGCGGCGCAAAGTGCGTATTTTGCCCGTGAAGACCGGCCGGCGTTCTGAGGTGCGGGTCCAACAGTTTGGACAAAACACCGAGTGTGTGTGTCTAACATGTGTACCTGGGACGCATGCAACAGAGAGCACTAAACATGAGGAGGAGCCGACACCGTGCAAACATGGGTATGTAGCCTACACTGTTTTTGCAAGGCACTTATGGTTCGCATGTCAAATCTTAAGTCGTTTTCCCAATTGCAATTCACTTAAAGCTAATGTCTGCGCTTAATGAATGAAGGCTGCAGGCTGGGGGGGTCTGTATGACGTTTTCTCCTAAATAACTATTTTATGGATAATGCCTGATGCATGTGGTTATCAATCACCCTTCCAATGTCTCGAGAACATGACTTAGACTTTGATTATGAATGTGTGTCCAGATTTGCCATGATCACAGGGATGCAAATAAAGCAGGCTGTGAATAAACCCCTTAAAAAAAGCCTCTCAACAGAATAATAATTGTTCTCTGATTCTATTTAATTTCTATTGGGTTTTATTCTATGATAGTCATGTTAGTCCTGATTGGGATAGTTGATGCTAAGTCTACCACTTTTCTGTGTGTCTGCAGGACTTCTCGTGCTTTTCCGATGGCTTGTTTTCACAGTGGTGGTGCCTGCTTGGCTGCTTGCAGCTCCAAGTGGCATCCGTGAGCGTCCCTGCCTTCAGAGCTGTAGATGTGATGGGAAAATAATATACTGTGAATCCAACGCCTTCATCGACGTGCCAAGAAATGTGTCTGTAGGAACACAGGGCCTCTCCCTGCGCTACAACAGCCTGGCCAACCTCAGAAGCCACCAGTTTGCAGGTCTGAGTCAACTGGTTTGGCTGTACCTCGACCACAATTACATCAGCGATGTGGACGGCCAGGCTTTCCATGGCATACGGAGGCTTAAAGAACTGATCCTCAGCTCCAATAAGATCACACAGCTTAAAAACTTCACTTTTCATGACGTTCCCAATTTACGTAACCTGGACCTGTCCTACAACAAACTGCAGGTTCTCCAGCCTAATCAGTTCCTGGGTCTACGCAAACTACAGAGTTTACACTTGAGGTCAAACTCCTTAAAGACTGTTCCGATGCGAGTTTTCCTTGACTGTCGCAACCTGGAGTTTCTGGATATTGGCTACAACAGGCTACGGAGCCTCACGCGAAACGCCTTCGCAGGACTCCTCAAGCTCATCGAGCTTCACCTGGAGCACAACCAGTTCTCCAAGATCAACTTTGCTCATTTCCCCCGGCTGACTAACCTGAGGGCGCTCTATTTGCAATGGAACCGTATCAAACTGCTGACCCAGGGCCTGCCGTGGATGTGGACTTCCTTGCAAAAGCTGGATCTCTCGGGAAACGAGCTCCAAGCGTTGGACCCCAGCACATTTCAGTGCCTCCCTAATCTGCAGACTCTCACCCTGGACTCCAACAAGATCAGTAATGTGTCCCAGCAGACAGTGGATGCTTGGATCTCCCTCACCACCATCAGCCTGGCTGGTAATCTGTGGTACTGTAACCCCAACATATGTCCCCTGGCCGCCTGGCTCCAGGCCTTCAAGGGTAACAAGGAGTCCACTATGATCTGTGCCGGCCCTAAAGAGGCTCAAGGAGAGAAAGTGACCGATGTGGTGGAGACTTATAACATCTGTACAGCCACTCCGACCCCCAACCCCTCAACCACAGCACCCCTCACTACTGTATTCAGGCCTGAGCTGCTGCTGCATCTTCCCACACAGTCTCTGGTGGAGAAGAAGCTGCTCTGGAACAGGACAGCCTCCCCGACTCCTACTGTGGCCTCCCCCACCATCCCTCTGCCAGACACGGAGTATGTGTCCTTCCACAAGATCATAGCAGGCAGCGTGGCTCTCCTCTTATCTGTGGCTATAATTCTACTAGTTATCTATGTCTCATGGAGGCGTTATCCTAGCAGTATCAAACAGCTGCAGCAGCGCTCGGCGGTTAAAAAGCGCCAGAAAAAGGTGAGGGAGACAAAGCGCTCCCTAAATTCACCACTGCAAGAGTACTATGTGGACTACAAGCCCTCACACTCAGAAACTATGGATGTGCTGGTTAATGGGACAGGACCTTACACATACACCATCTCAGGCTCCAGGGAATGCGAGGTATGACCGTTGCCCTCCAAAAATCCATTTCCACTGCGACGCATGAGAGGTAAATTTTCTAACAATCTGCCGAGAAAAAGGCCCCTTTTTTCTCTCTCCTGTGCCCGTCTGTTGTGGGATAAGGAAGCAAAGGTCAGTGCATGGTGACTTGTCTTGCAGTATGCCGGGTATGTTCAGTTCCATATGATTACCCAGCTGTTGTTCTGAATCATGCCGTTTTATTGCTAAAATATGATTCCCATTAGCTGAAACTGCAGTGGCAGCAAACCCTTCCCCGGATAACTTGCATACACTAAGATGCATTATGCACAAAGTGGGTTCATCTGTCATCGCTGACACAAAACAGCTCATTGATGAATCTTACGTATCATCAGCTCGTCTGTTATTTATTCTCAAAACGGCTTGCTGTCCAGAATGGAATGATAAAAAAAGTATCAGATCAAGTCACTGTGCAGGTGGTCCTCTCCTATCCTGTGTGCTTGTTGCTACAACAGCTGTAGTAGCAAACACGCAAGTCATGTGAGTCTTGAAATGTGTTTTTTTTGCTGTGTTATATGTGCAAATATTTACTATCATACCAGCTGATCCTATATCCGGTTATTCCTTTCCTGCCTCTAGCAATCATGTACTTAAGACTTGACTCATTAGTTTAAATTACAAAGTTCAAACAGTGACCACAGCCAGGAGAACACTATGAATGCCTGCAGCCAAATAAAACATAAATTATGCATTTGGGCTCAATTTCTGACCGAGTTGTGTGCACTATTGCAGTAACCACTGAATTATGCTAATTTATGTATCTCCAAAAATTAAAAAAGAAAAAAAATCTTACAAATTCTCATCCAACAGTCGGACTCCTTGGCATGACGGACTGTGAACCACAGTATGGCACTGAAAACATTGAGACAGTAAGCCATGACAGAAAGACTAATCAATTTGCTCGTGCTTGATTTGGCCCTATTTGTTTGCCTGTTTACTCTTTTTTTTTCACCCCTTTAATGCTATGCATATGTCGTCTTTTTTCCAGCAACTTTTTGTCTTTATTTGTCAGCATGGTTAAGTGTGATTAACAGGACATGTTACGTTGGGAAAGATGTTGTGTCACCGGAATCTTAGCACTACTTTTTTGTCAGGCTAACCAGACATGCTGTGTGTGGAGTACAGGGGACATCTTTCTTCTCCATTGTATCTGCCAGAACAGCTCAGATACAACGTTTTATCTCACACTGCCATGCAGCTCATTTCCTACATTCCACGTGGACCCTATAAATCATTTCAGAACGTCTTTTAAATCAGTGTGTTGTACCCTGGCTCCACTCACATCCTTCTTCTGTCCTTTTGCTGAAGTCGCTGGAGAGGCCGGCAACAACAAGTATGTTTCATTGTTTGTTTTTTTCGGTGATGTCACCAAAAAACGACGAGGTACACAGGTAGCTAAATCAGCTCTTTGTCAGATTATCTGTGGCAGAGCATTTCTCAAACGCGAGGGAAGGCTCGAGGTGAGATGGTCTGCTCATCAATCTTGCAGCTTTCATGTGAGAATGTGGCACGGGAGCATTAAATGGCAGACCTAATGGGGCTTCTGCTAGCTAGAATAACTAATAGCCCATCAGAGGTAAGGGGCCGAGACTTCCCTCAGCTTTGTTATTCCTTGCCCTCTACAGCTCAAGGGAACAGCCTGAGTAGTTAAAAATGTAATGGGATTTTTTTTTTTCTGAGTGTTACATTTTTCCCTTTTTTTGCCAAACACTGCAATGCAAAGAAATGACCCATACAGCAGGAAACTACTAGATTGTTATTGCTGGTTTAAGTTAACCAGCTACTTTATTTGATCTAATATAGTATTATGTTTATTGACTATATACTGTAACTTCAGAATTCAGAGCATGTTGCAGGACAACAGGCCCATGATGTGTAGAGATAGTGTCTGGGGCTATTTGCATCATAATATAGGCAATGCAGCACAATCTCTCCTGATATATGAGATGGCTTTTCAGTTTTATCGAATGGCACACAGCGGAGAGTGTCAAGAGAGAATGATGTTTCTGAAAAGAAAAAAATGCTGCTGCAGGGTTCAAACCTATGACCAGAAGTGTATTGTGAACAGCCCAACCCAGTGAGCCCCTTGCATATTTTTTTTTAGCTATCCCAGATAGCAAGCACTTAAGCTATTAGCTGCATTTTCAATTAGGAGAAAGGGCTTTTGTATTTGAAGCCTGTTATCTTCTGCACATGCCCAGACCCACAGACTTGGGAGTCAATTTGTTTCTATAGATTTCCTCCAGCACAGCTCAGCAGGTTGACACCGAGACTGCAAAGTGGAATCGGCGAGTGTGAATTCTGATGAACACTTTGAACTGGTCTCCTTGTGGCACATTAAAGGGAAGCCCTCTCTCCCGTGTATGCCATCCACTCCTGTGCTCACAAAGCAGCTGCAGTGCTCTGCCGTCCACCCACAGATCATCCTCCTGCAAAGTGAGCTCAGGAAATACACTCAACAAAAATATAAACGCAACACTTTTGTTTTTGCTCCCATTTTTCATGAGATGGACTTAAAGATCTAAAATTCATTCCAGATACACAATATTACCATTTCTCTCAAACGTTGTTCACAAATCTGTCTAAATGTGTGATAGTGAGCACTTCTGCTTTGCTGAGATAATCCATCCCACCTCACATGTGTGCCACATCAAGATGCTGATCTGACATCATGATTAGTGCACAGGTGTGCCTTAGACTGTCCACAATAAAAGGCCACTCTGAAATGTGCATTTTTTTGCTTTATTGGGGGTCTGGGGACTCAGAACCAG
Source organism: Hyperoplus immaculatus (assembly GCA_949357725.1). Taxonomy (NCBI): domain Eukaryota; kingdom Metazoa; phylum Chordata; class Actinopteri; order Uranoscopiformes; family Ammodytidae; genus Hyperoplus; species Hyperoplus immaculatus. The sequence continues at coordinate 11,244,859 of OX442351.1, read as the reverse complement.
TCAGTATCTGGTGTGACCACCATTTGCCTCATGCAGTGCAACACATCTTCTTCGCATAGAGTTTATCAGATTGTCAATTGTGGCCTGTGGAATGTTGGTCCACTCCTCTTCAATGGCTGTGCGAAGTTGCTGGATATTAGTGGGAAGTGGTGCACACTGTCGTATACGCCGGTCAAGCACATCCCAAACATGCTCAATGGGTGACATGTCCGGTGAGTATGCTGGCCATTCAAGAACTGGGACATTTTCAGCTTCCAAGAATTGTGTACAGATCCTTGCAACATGGGGCCGTGCATTATCTTGCTGAAACGTGAGGTGATGTTCATGGATGTATGGCACAACAATGGGCCTCAGGATCTCATCACGGTATCTCTGTGCATTCAAAATGCCATCAATAAAATGCACCTGTGTTCTTCGTCCATAACAGATGCCTGCCCATACCATAACCCCACCACCACCATGGGCCACTCGATCCACAACATTGACATCAGCAAAGCGCTCACCCACACAACGCCACACATGCTGTCTGCCATCTGCCCTGAACAATGTAAACCGAGATTAATCCGTGAAGAGAACACCTCTCCAACGTGCCAGACGCCATCGAATGTGAGCATTTGCCCACTCAAGTCTGTTACGGCGACGAGCTGGAGTCAGGTCAAGACCCCGATGAGGACGACGAGCATGCAGTTGAGCTTCCCTGAGACGGTTTCTGACAGTTTGTGCAGAAATTGTTTGGTTATGCAAACCAATTGTTTCAGCAGCTGTCTCAGTGGCTGGTCTCAGACGATCTTGGAGGTAAACCTGCTGGATGTGGAGGTCCTGGGCTGGTGTGGTTACACGTGGTCTGCGGTTGTGAGGCCGGTTGGATGTACTGCCATATTCTCTGAAACGCCTTTGGAGACGGCTTATGGTGGAGAAATGAACATTCAATGCACGAGCAACAGATCTGGTTGACATTCCTGCTGTCAGCATGCCAATTGCACGCTCCCTCAATGCTTGTGGCATCTGTGGCATTTTGCTGTGAGACAAAACTGCACATTTCAGGGTGGCCTTTTATTGTGGACAGTCTAAGGCACACCTGTGCACTAATCATAATGTCAGATCAGCATCTTGATGTGGCACACCTGTGAGGTGGGATGGATTATCTCAGCAAAGCAGAAGTGCTCACTATCACACATTTAGACAGATTTGTGAACAATGTTTGAGAGAAATGGTAATATTGTGTATCTGGAATGAATTTTAGATCTTTAAGTCCATCTCATGAAAAATGGGAGCAAAAACAAAAGTGTTGCGTTTATATTTTTGTTGAGTGCATTAAGGGTTAGAATCCCACCGTCCCAGCCCAAAGGCAATTCTTGTACTCCGGGCAGAATTTGCAAGCATTAATAAGGTGAGGAGATCCTGCTCACAGATAATTAAAGTGGGCTGTTAGAGGCCAGATGAAGTGAGGGATGAGAAAGGAAGGTGTGTCACTGCTGGTGCATCTAACTGACAGATACAAACGCTGTCTTTAAGACCTGACTAAAACTAATTACAGGTTTTCATCTAATCTACTTTTTCAAGCTGACAGGGTCAGAGTCACTGTAATTTTAACACTGATTAGCAAGTTTTTTTTTTTTAGTTTTAAAACAATTTTGGTGAGCAAGAGCGTTAATCATTCCTTAAATTGTTTTGATTTGTCCCTGGATATGCACTCAGACTGGTGGCATCATGTGTGCCCCTCCTGGTTGTGTTGAAAAAAAAGGATGGCTCAGATGGATCTAATCAGTGTTTGCCAAAGACAAATCCTGCAGCTGTGGGCACATTTTCCTCCAAAAACATTTGTTTAATGTTTAGGCACTAGAATATGAGCCCTGTCTTTAAGATGACAGGATTAACAAACAAAGATGATGGGCGGTCAAAATATACTGCCTCATCACTGCACTTCTTTTGCATTAAGGCACAGAAGGCAGTTTTGACAGTTTTCAATAGTAGTTGTTCACTTGACATATAAAAGGTTATCCACATGAGTAGAACATGAGGGGCCAGCACACACCGATGTAACTTTTCAACGCATTTATGACAATACAACACACCATGCTGTATAGAAATGTCATCAAAAAGATGTGCCATTAACTCTCATGTTGCTTGTTCGTCTTCTTGTATGGTGGATTCCAAAATGGCTGTAACTGCAAGGCTGGATGGCAATGATCTGTGGGAAGTAGACTACTTAGCTTTTTATCATAATGAATGGTTTTGTGAGAAATGAGCTTGGGTCAACTCGATTCAAACTCAACCACAGCAAATTGTAGGAAGAAACAGCCCTCTATCATTTTTCTAGTGTCATATTTCACTTATAATTTTACAAGTAGTGAATATTAATAAAAAGAAAATCCCTGTAACAGATTATTGTGTATGATCAAGCACATTAAAGTGGTGCAAAGTGCTTTGTTACACTAGAAACCTGCTGGTGAACACCACTTATATAATTATGGATATTTGAATGTTTCAAAATCCCAACAGAGACACTATAACAGTAGCTTCTTCTACAAACTTGTATCCAAAACACACAAAGCATAATTTATATACAGTATTCCCCCCTCGGTTTCTAGTCAAGGCAGTGATTTCTTGCCGAGTTTAAATGTTGCAGTAGATTCATTCGCACACATGCACATAAGCAAACCTCAGATCTATCTTTTTGTGTTAAGCACCTCTCAGGCTGCCATGTGCGTGGGATGAGATATCCCCCAAATAAACATACTCTTGACTTGGATATATACAACTCTGGCTTTTGACAGATGTTTCCTGTTGAGGTGTGTGATGTCTGCTCTAGTGAGGAGGTGGAATACATTTAACTAACTTAGCAGCAAGGGAAAGGCAACACAACACAATATCTGGTTCTATAATAGCCGGTAATCTAGCATGGCTTGTTAAAATGATTGTGGCAATTGTGCGTTCCGTTTCATAGCAATTAATCTTAGCATCTCTTCTTTCATCCAATTGATGTCTTCATGATTTTATTATTCTCATAATGATGCCCTAATACCGCACACCCCAGCGTACTTATAGCTTAATCTGATGTTCTTCCTCCACGCTCCGACACAGACAATATTGGATTTCACTCTAGGGTTAGATGTACTTATTTACAGAACATATAGGATGAACTGTCTGAGTCTTTGATCATGCCAGACTCTCGCAGAAGCCTAAAGCCAGACGAGTGATAGTCGAAAAGGTAGATCACAGAGAGAGAACAGTTTGCAGCTGAGGGGAAAATAAATGAAAGTCATCAGTTAGTTCACCTCTGAACCTCATTTTAAAATTGAGGTCAGCATTGATTGACAACATCATTAACTCCAATATGCACTTTATATTTCACAATAACGTAGTCCTTCACTTTAAGTCCACGATCAAATTAAAATGTCTGTTATAAACAAATTTTGTGAGTCGCTACGTTAGGGCTATATACATATACTATACATAAATACATCTGTAATGTGACAAAGAAATGGAAGATGGCTAGAAGAAGTACCCAAACTAATTTGGTTAAAAATGAAAAAAGACCACAGAGATAAATCAAACAAATTTATCATTTCCCATCACGCAATCTCCAGTGGTCCCGTCCTCCTGCAGCCACACATAAACCATGATGAATATTTAATGTGATGTTAAACTTCTCTGCTCTTTTGTGTTCAAGGCCATTTTGTTCAGGCTATGGTGAATCAGCTATAAAACTATTTTGTCTTAATTAAAAACTTTTCTGATAATTGGAAACCCTTTCTGACAGAGAAAATTCCACACATTCCAGTCAGTGAAAAGCAGGCTGAAAACAAGGGTTGGTTGAGCAACAACAACCAAACACGACAAGAGTCTACAGCTATGCCAGCAGCCCTGTCAAAGTGATGCTTGGCTAACATGCTGCTGTGGTCGTGTTTGTATTCATTATTTTAGTTTAGTGTGTTATTATTCTAACATGGGCTAATTGTAACTGAACAAAGACACATATACACTCAACAAAAATATAAACGCAACACTTTTGTTTTTACTCCCATTTTTCATGAGATGGACTTAAAGATCTAAAATTCATTCCAGATACACAATTGTACCATGTCTCTCAAACGTTGTTCACAAATCTGTCTAAATGTGTGATAGTGAGCACTTCTGCTTTGCTGAGATAATCCATCCCACCTCACAGGTGTGCCACATCAAGATGCTGATCTGACATCATGATTAGTGCACAGGTGTGCCTTAGACTGTCCACAATAAAAGGCCACTCTGAAATGTGCATTTTTTTGCTTTATTGGGGGTCTGGGGACTCAGAACCAGTCAGTATCTGGTGTGACCACCATTTCTCCATGCAGTGCAAAACATCTTCTTCGCATAGAGTTTATCAGATTGTCAATTGTGGCCTGTGGAATGTTGGTCCACTCCTCTTCAATGGCTATGCGAAGTTGCTGGAGACGGCTTATGGTGGAGAAATGAACATTCAATGCACGAGCAACAGATCTGGTTGACATTCCTGCTGTCAGCATGCCAATTGCACGCTCCCTCAATGCTTGTGGCATCTGTGGCATTTTGCTGTGAGAGAAAACTGCACATTTCAGGGTGGCCTTTTATTGTGGACAGTCTATGGCACACCTGTGCACTAATCATGATGTCAAATCAGCATCTTGATGTGGCACACCTGTGAGGTGGGATGGATTATCTCAGCAAAGCAGAAGTGCTCACTATCACACATTTAGACAGATTTGTGAACAATGTTTGAGAGAAATGGTAATATTGTGTATCTGGAATGAATTTTAGATCTTTAAATCCATCTCATGAAAAATGGGAGCAAAAACAAAAGTGTTGCGTTTATATTTTTGTTGAGTATATAAATAAATGTGGTTAGTAAGTTTGTGTTAGGTCAAATCAGCTGTGGAAAAAGAAGCTCTATCTAGCTCTTTGACTGTATATAAAAGAGATTCCTCCACACATACATGCGTCATATCAGTAACAGTGACAGTCGGCAATTGTAATTGTGGTCCACATCCACATTTTTTTAATGTACAGTTAGTTAAATGTACAGTACACGCTGCATAATTGTCGTCGGAATGTTTAAAAAGGTGTAAAGATAGGTGACATATCTTCAATAGTTTTGTGTGGCATCTTTGGTGGTGACTTTTCACAGCCATTTTACAAGGACAATGTTGTTGCTGCTTCCTGGGCTATAAGCACTGCCCAAGACTATTGTGATTGGTTTCAAAGAAATGCAAACAAACCAGACCAGTTTCTTCCCCCTCTATCTCAGTAATAATTGTAGGCTATGTGATGCCAGACTGTACTTCTAGCTGTAGTTTGATCTGGCTGTGCGAGACTTTATGTTTTATAGACCCAGCCACCATTACCTCCTCCCTCATCAGAGTTGGATGGTCCATAACAATGTCACACTACTTCCTCCTTCACTCGGACAACAGTCGTAATTCCTAGCTAGAGGGCAGCTAGAGGGCTGTGTCACTTGCTAGTTGAAACATATCTCTTTACTGGGTATTTGTTCAAACAACTGATGCTGTTTGAGGACAGTCTTTTAAAAAATGATTTCTAAAGTCTCTATGATCGGTCTTATCTGAGTTATTAAAAAAGTGCCTTAAAGGAAGTAGGCCTATACTTTATAAAGCCGTTTTAATGATCTGCTTGTGGGGGATGTACTATTAGTTTATCACAAGATGTTATGTCTTTTCAGGGCAACATTTCCAGGTGGCTATAACTTCAGGGGAGAACATCTAGTTTTAGTATCAGAGACATTCTGAAAGTTGGCTCACAATTTTACACCGACATTCAACAATCGGCAGGTTGGGAGGATCTAAAATGTATTGGAGTATCACCTTGAATAACCTCACAATAGGCTATGTTTATCATGGTGAATTTACAATCATTCCAATGATCGTGATTATCCTCACGGGTGACTCAAAAAGGCTGTCTAGCTCACTAATGTACAGTCCTATATTAATTTCCTGATTTACTTTGTATTGACTCAAAGGGGAGCTGAATCTTTCCAGTTATTTCAAAATCCTAAACTTGTCACCATGGCTGAAGCCCATTCTATCCCCCACAAAACAAGTCATTTTAAGAGTTTGAAGAATATTCCGAGGATTATTGGGATAATATTGTAAATTGCTGTAACTTTGGCCAAAACCATTTTGAAGTGAAATGTATTGTCCCCTGCCTGTCATGTTGTGGATTGAGCAAGTACTGTGACTTTCTGAACATTCACTATATGCTGTCAGTGTTTGCCGCACTCTGTCTGCCAGCACACAGAGCCCAATGCAACAGGCTCACCCTCACTCTCAGGCAGTTGTCGAAAGGCGTTTGGGAAAAGTAGGAAATCACTAACTGAAGCCGAAGCAGATGTGACGAGTATAGGGAAGTTTGGTACCCCAAAAATAATGTATGCCACCTCAACGCTAAATCACTCCTGGCATGCACTGAGCCTCACAGATTGATGATACATAACAGTGTAAGTGTATCCAAGGGTGGCTTTTTCCATTAAGTCTTCAGTCTGAGTTAGAGCCGAAGGAACAAAAGAATGAATTTCAACTCTCCGGGAGTCCAGATGGTTTTTCCCTGTTTCCCTTGAAAAACGTATTTGCAGAAATCCGTAAATTTCTAATAACTTATAACCCAAAAATTCCAAATCCCATATCGGTTGTCCTATTACTTTGTCATATCTATCAATCAGTAACCACATGCCCCGGATTTCTTCAGTATAAGCCTCTTTTCACTCAATCAATGGACACTTCTGCTATAATTGGATTTGACAGCTTATCTTGCACCCGCATACAGAGAGAATAATATAACAGAAATATTAGACATAATATTTATATGCTGTTCTATGGTCATTGCAGCCACATCACATTTCAACTCAGCTGGAATCAGTTACTGCCTATTTAGCCGTTCATTTTATTATTATCCATTTAATTAGAGTTGTTAAGTTAATTTGAGTGAGATGCTGTAGTTCTTCCTACTGTGTCACTTTCATTCACTGCTAAAGCACTTGGATGTGATACTTAAAAGACCATGAAGTGTTGACTTGGCACGTTACCGTATGTGTCTTAGTAAGTTTGTTGACTGCAATTTGTATCTCCACCCTCCTCTCCATGAAGACAGGACAGTTTCCTTTTATCTTTTTCCACTGGGAATGGAAGGATTTTGATGTAATGTTGAAGCTCTACCAGCTCACGAAGGGTATTGTGATTTCCCCAGAAACTGAAAACTCTTTCATCGTGCACCTACATAGTCTTTAGTCTGTGTGATGGGACAAAACGGTGAGTCAGCCAGTCAGCACACCAACTCAGAATGATACAATATCTCTGCCAACTTCTCCACCTTTTCACCTTTTTGAGTTATTGTGAAATGGCTGTTGGGCAGTCGCTTGTGTGGTGGAAGATTTGACATCCTGTTACTGACTGTTTGACACACACACGCGCACACACACACACACACACGCACGCGCATGCATGCGCACACATACACACACACACACGCATGCACGCACACACACACACACACATACACACATAGCCTGGCACCGCCTGCCTACTTCCGCTCAATATTTTAGATTTTGGTTGGTCCAATCATTTTGGTGTGTGTGTGTGTGTGTGTGTGTGTGTGTGTGTGTGCCAAACTGCATGAAGAGAATAGAATAGAATAGAATAGAATATTTAATATTTTCTGGCTGATAATTTGTTGTGACATGTATTGTGCACAGGTGAAGGAAGAGGAGGGATTCATCTCTCAATTTTTCCTCCGGAGCATATGTTTCCCTTTCAAATCAAACAAATTGTTCCAGCAGATAGGCACTTGCCCTACCAATCTGAAAGGCAAGTAATAAACTCTGATTACCGAGGAGGTGAGTCGACATCAGGCAAATACAGCATCTGGAAATGTTAAGAACAAATATGAAATATGAAGAACAGATCATCTTGTTAGGAGTGTATGTGCTCTGACTGAGCTCAATTTAAACCGACCTCTGCTGATTTCTCCCTCTTCCAATTCTCTAGGTTCCCAAGTTCTGCTGTTTTTTGTTTGTTTGTTTTTTTCGCCAACATCTAGGGGAGAACGGGGTTGGTAGGCACACTTTTACTCGTGTGAGAATTGCTCATCACCAAAACATCTTTCGATATTCGTTCCTACATCAAATTGAAGCTTAAGGTGTTAGCTTGAAATGTGTATCCTTCTTATTTTCTAACTTTTTGTAATGAAGAAGTAATTCACCATCAAAGACACTCTGACACATTTACCCCTTTCACACCAACAGGAACCAAAAGCCAGCTCCGGGCTGGTGCTGGGGCCAGTTCAAAACTGGTTACAGCATTATACCAGTTATGAACCGGTTGGTTTCACACCTACCAGTGCCAGCCATGTAGCCGCAAGAGAGCAACGTCATGACATGTCTCGTAGTAGCGGTGTTTTTTAATATGGTGGGCATGAGGTTCGAGTTGGTCTGGTTGGTCAGGATAATCCCTCCCCAGCCACTGGCGCAGGCAGTTCTAATTTCTAGCCCAGCTCAATCCTGGGGCTGGGATTGAACCGGTTTTTACAGCCTGGAGCTCTGGCAGTGTGAAACCAAAAAACTGGCTCTGGCTCCGAACTAGCTCCGATTTTGCGGGGGTGTGAAATCTTAAAAAGAAGGCAGAACTAAATTTGAAAGTTTAATTGCATTGTCAAGTTGACAAATAGGCCTACATAACTTATTGTATCTTAACACAAAATGAGCAAGGAAGACGAACAGGGAACCCATATTAAGACCAGTCATGTAACAATATAAAGAACAAAACAAATAGCCTACTCAACTAGGCTACATACATTCACTATCTGAGTTACAGTTATGGCAAATATAGGGTCTGCTCACTCCAACTCACACTGGTTGCACATCCAACACTTCTCTCATACCTCCCCTGAACGGCTATTGGAGAACGTTTCCATACAAACCAAACAAAAACTATCCTCTTCATCTGATGAAGACTCCTCCTCCTGTCTCTTTCTATTCTGTTTCTTCTTCCCCAGCTGGGGTGGAAAGCACTGGGGGTGCAGTAGCCTTGGCAGCTTCTCTAGAATGGGATCTTTTTTCTTCTGCATGCTAGCTGCCTTTTCCAGCTTTAGTCTCTACTTCTCTGGAGTGTCAGTGAGGATGCTGCTTGACATTTTCTTTCATTTTTGGGTTCCTTTCCTGGCTGCAGCCTTTGGATAACATGTGACAACCAACCCAAACAAAATGTGACGACCAACCCCAACTGGAATTTCTTGCTAGCATCAAGGCTTACAACCATCTAACAATTAGTTACCTAGCTAAATATATTCAATTTGACATGAAAAACACAAAATGTCCTCTCTCCTCAAGTTCAGCAGTCTTACTCCAAAAGGACTATGTAGGTGATCTCTGATCCCAATTCTGGACATTTCCATACCAACATGTCAGAGACAGTGCCTTCTTGTGCCGAGATATAACGAATGTGACAACCAACCCGTGTGACATATAACCCCGTTCTCCCCTACTTCTAGCCATTTTCTCCTCAGTGAGTCAGCAGTGAAATAAATAAACAGGCCAACAAATCAGAAATGTGAAAATAGGAATCTGGTACCAGCAGAATTTCAAACTTGATAAGTTTCTTGATTGCACTGTACCTTTGCTCTTGTTTAATTCAGGAAAAATAATTCTGTGGCACTGTATGTGCAGGGCATATTGCAGGAAATCATTAAGATGAACTTACAATATAGCAGAATAATTTGCCAATTTTCTTGGAAATGAGCTCATTTCTCTCCTGCCATTATACTGCCGTCAAATTAGCTTGAGAACGACATATTGAGATGAAAATGTATTTTGGTTTTAGTTGGTAGATGGGCCAGATTACATTGTGAATATTGAGAGAGCCAGTTTATAAGGAACTCCGAAGTGAAATTAACATTTATGTATGCCATTCATACATAAATGAATTCCTTCCCATCCCAGTGATACAAAGGATGTACTGTAACTATATCCGATTGTGTCAAAAGGAGCCACACTTGGAACATAAATGCTGAAAGATGTTATCACCTACATACCTTTAGAAAATGTTTTGTTTTCTCAAGTGATCCTCGCGAGCTGCTGCAGACATCAGGTAGTGGCTTTGGGGTGCAGTCCTAATCTGTTTGGTTTGGTTCAGTCCAACTCCTGTGTGTTTTTCCTGGTTGGTGGTTTGTTTGGGGTGGTGTGAAAGCCGTCAATTGAAATCCTGGTGCAGACTGACCAATTGGGCCGAGAACACTTGAAAAGGAGAGTTTGAGCCCTCTTCTAATTGGATTGCATTATGTTTGAGGTCTGAAAGCACATGAACAGACCACGGGATTAGCAGGGAATCAACTGCTTCCATCTGTTCGGAAAGCAATCTTGAGCATAGCAATCTTGAGCATATATATATATATATATATATAGATAGATATATATATATACACACACAGTATATATAGTTATGCAAATCATTTGATAGCTATGGTAACACATGCTCTTTTCATTCTGTTTGCCAATAATGACACCGCAGGCCATTTGCAGTCTAATAACACTTTTACATATACATATAATGTAAACATAATATACATATTTGAAGCCTAATGTGCTGCATTGCCTCAGTCTCACCAAAACTGTCCATTCAAAGAGTATACTGCATGTCAGTCTGTATAACTGAATGTTAACAACTTGTGTTTTGTTTGTGAAAAGCCAGGGTGAACATAAACCAGACCCGTACTACAATTTAACAATGTATATTTTTCCCTGGGTCTGGACCAAATAAACCTAACTAAGTGTGTGAAAGGGCCCTGTGTGCCAATGTACACACACTGCAAGTTTTATTTTTTAAGCCAAAACAGTTGCTATTACTTTATCTAAACACATACTGTATTAACACATTCTCCATAAACTACAAAGGAAATGCCACACATAAGTGTTTTCTCATCTGATGTTGCTTTATGCGTAGGACCAGTTTTCCAAAATCCCAGTAACTGCTAAAATATCACAATGGTCACGCATGAAAATATTGGACTGGACTCCGTGCCCTGGTGGGGTCACCATTCATTGTACTCTATAATAGAGGAGCTGGAAGCTGCTGCAAATGCCAGGTGGCTGCCCCTCAACAAACCCTTGAATGTGTTAATGCTAACATATTCAGTCCTCATCCAGTAACAGTTGCTGGGAGGCATGACTCAGATCCAGCTTTGTAGATGTTAAATCATGGTTCAGGTTAAAATAACTAGACTATCAAGGTTGGGAAACCTTCACTGGCATGGTTAAAATAAAAGTAAACACAGGTAGAACTTGTTTTTGCTTGGTAGACAGTGACACACGTATGCTGTGTATCATTTTCTGTGTTTAATTTTTGATCTAATTTTGATGTACCAAATAGATGGAAAACACAAGAGAACAAAGAACAAGAGCCAAAGAGGAGCCTTGGTGTTCTGCAGAGCATTCCCAGCACAGATAAATCAGTGGCTGAGATTATCCCTGGAGCCAGGAGGAGAGGCATTTCATCAATTGGAGATCAGGACTTTGTATTGATCTCTCAGCTCCATGCTTGACATTACTGAAATCTCCCTGTTTTTCGGTGGCTCTTGGATCTCAGTCAATCCCCATTTCCATAAAGCAAAGCAAGGTGTGAGAGCTATGTAGCAGCGGCAGAACGGAGAGGTTGTGTGCTTCTGTTGCCCCCCCCCCCCCCCCACCAACCATCTGTCAAATTGTGTTTTTGGTTTTGGTAATAGTTTTAACTGGATTGCATAGACACTGTCCTCCAGTGCAGTCTTTTTTTCTTAATTTTTTTGTCCTCCTTTTGAACCTAACCAGATTTAGTTATATTCATAACACAATTGACTACTTTTATAAGCAAATGCAGTCCTCTGTAGTAAAGCCTTTTTCGGACTGTTATGTCTTTCTGGAGATATTAAAGAATCAATGATGGCAGCTATTTTTCCCCTTGGAGCATTTTATTGCCCACAATGCAATTTTAGTGGTATTGCTTTTCCGACCACATTTAGTCTGTAACAGTGATACGGCAGTACATTTCTCTTTTTGCTCTAACTTTTTTCGGGAGCAACAGAACTTGAAATAGTGGAGAAAGGGGCTTCGTGCATACAGATGTCTCAAGCGAGCAGAAAACAAGGCTGCTGATATGAATCGTTTTGAGCAGCAGCATTTAGTTCAAACTGCATCGTATCAAGCCACGAGTCAGAGAGATGCACATTCACACGTACTGTTGGAGTCCTGCATGTTTTGACTTTTCCTACAGCTTACTCACTAACACACACACACACACACACACACACACACAAACACACACGCACCCACTGCAACATTCATCACCACAGAGTTTTGTGAAGCGAACATACGTGGCAGTTGCGTCCGGCAGCAAATTGCGGAAAGCAAGCTTTATATCATTGTGGAAATTATGGATAAATCCGTCATCATGAGCTGTTTACAGTAAGAGTCAGGCGGCTGGCGGTGGCTTTTTCCAATTCAGTGACAATTACCGCAACAGATACTGCCTGGAAACCCATGACAAGGGCCCTAAAACAGCCCCTTAGGCTTGTGTGTCTGCGAAAAGTGCTGGCTGACACCCCATCATGTTCCTGTTAATGTACTTGAAAGATGCTGAATGGAGATTTTTCAGTCTCATGGATTCCTCTCTCGGTTAACTGTGTATTTATATCACCACTGGGCACCCACACTCACAGAAAGGTTTCTCCCCGACAGTTATGGAAGCTCCAGCAGGATTACAATAAGTGCAGAAAGAGCCAGTTCACAGTTGTAGTTATATTTGTTTTGGAATTTGTCTGTGAACGTTGTGAGTAAGGAAAAGTGGAGAATGAATTTAATTTTCTTTTCTATTGTCAGTTCTATGATGAATACCTTTATTAAATGAAATGTTTACAGTTTGCTCAAATCCTGAAATATTTTGGAGCACTGATTAAGAGGATGGAGTGGTTGTTTATTGTCCACGTTTATAAGCTCTTTTGTGACACAAACCTGAAAGAAACACCAGGATGGTTCATTTAGTTAGTATTAGTATTGTTTAGCATTTATCTTTGGTTTCTGATCTGTATGTCGTTAATGGTGTATTGTAAGCCCTTGTGGGCTGGGCATACTGTTTATGCATAATACAATAATACAATTACATCAATCAATCAATCATTTAGTATTGCATATTGCATGGTACTTAATTGTGTCCAGAATTTTTAGTAAGTACAAGCACAAGAAAAACTTTGACTAATAGTGGCATGACTGGAAATTTGTCAGAAGAAAAAATCCTAAAGTTGAATTTACTGACATCTCAAAATTAGCCCCATTAATCATTGCTCATGTGAGAGCTAGTGACCATTAGCCCTATTTACATGAATCAATGCTGCGGGTTATCAGTGTTATTAGTGAGAAACCTCAGCCGGCCCTCTCAACATGGGCAGAGCAGCAGCAGGACATTTGGCCGCGCTCAGACCATTGAACTGCTCACCCTCTTATGCAAAGTGAGCCCAGGTGCTCTGTGAAGGAACCTCAGGTGGCAGCTTGTGTCAGTACTGACGAGTGCCCTCATAGCTGAGGGCACGAACACAGATCAACACAGAGTGAAATCCGGAGCTTAGCTTTGCAGATCAACTCTGTATTTAACACACTCAATATTTGACTCATGATTTCTAACTTGACCAAGTCACCGAAGTTGTTTTACCATAACCATACCTTTCACCTCTTCCACCTCGCCTTCCATTATTACGAGCGATACGAAAATTCTAAATTGTAAGACTTTTGGCATTGATGGTATCCGATTCAGTGTGGATCTTCAAGAAGGACAGGAGAAACATATTATTTTGCTGAGACTGTATTTTATATATACTCTATACACTAGCCGTACAGCTGTGATAAGCCATTTTACTACTAAGAGGCAGAACATGTTACGGTAAACGATTACTGGACCCAAGAGCAGACAGAGACAGGAGTTGGATTGATGAAAAAACAGGTTTATTGACAGACCATGAATGAGGCAGGGAAATGGCTGGTTGAGAATGAGGAAGCTGGGGTGAGAGTGAGGCAGGCAGGCCGGCAGGCAGGCTGGAGGGAGTGATCCAGGGTACTGCAGGCAAAGGAAAACCAAAGTTAGCACAAGAAACAAAAACAACAAGAGCGCAACGCAAGATAACATATACTGAAGCCAGGCACGCATAAATACTACTGGTAGTGCAAAGTACGATCTGGCACTGACTGCAGGGAATCCAGGAGTATAAAAAGGGGAGATGATTGCAGATGATCACCTGGGGCCTCATTTATAAAGCTTGCAGCGCACAAAAACCTTGCGTAGACGGAAAGAAATGTGCGGGAAAATGTGCGGTGGCAAACGTTGGTATTTATAAAAACATTATTTGCGGAGAAGTGTGCGTATTCCTACGCCAACTTTCGACCATGCGTAGAGCTACCGCAAGGTTTTCCTGACTCGGGGAATCAGCGACACTCAATGGCAACACCACGAAATAAAGCTCAGTCATCAGAAAAACACAGCCAAATGATGCTTGGCACCCAATATATTTAGTCAATAAAATGTATAAGCTTACCTATAGTTGCGAATATATGGCTACTGTAGTCTATGGCATGCAGCTGTGATGTAGGTTGAATTACTTATCAAGTAGCCTAGGTCTACATGTTTTGGTTATTTTATAAATTGAATCTTTTAGCGCTACTCTATAATAATATCCAATACGTCGGGAGGTGTTTCTGTGAGTGCCCAGCGGGAGAGCAAATTTTAAGAGGTGAGTAAAAAGTAGTTTTGTACAAAGTTAAGCCCAACAGATATTAATTAAATTGTATATTTCGTTAGATAAAATCATGTTATGAATTTAGCAAATCATTACACGCATCTCTTTCCCATAACAATTCACCCTGGAAGATTAAACTGTAATCTGACGTTGTTGGAAATGTGTGGATCTCACGGGAGATAAACAATTCTCTCGAATAGACTAGGCATTATTTCACTTGTCACACCATATTTTATATAGGCCTACATATAGTACTACAGGTAGGCCTACGCTAATACGTGATATTGCATACAGTACAAAGTTGGGCGAAACTGCTTTACAAAGACTACAACGACTGTGCCAATCATGATATGTGATAAGCGCGCGGGTGGGTGTGTGTGTGTGTGTGTGTGTCAGTTTCTGCAGCACATGCGCGTCACGGGCTTTCTTCCTTCACAGTCGCTTTCTTTGCGGCCGATTGCCTCCCTTTTTTCCTCATGTCAGTCAAAATTCCGTGCTTATTAAGTGCGTCATCATATTCAGGAGCTATTTAGCATTTCGCCATGTATGGTAGAATCCATCCATCCATCCATCTTCTACCGCTTGTCCCGTTAGGGGTCGCGGGGGGGCTGGAGCCAATCCCAGCTGCATTGGGCGAGGGCAGGGTACACCCTGGACAGTTCGCCAGTTGTATGGTAGAATGTGGGATGAAATTGGGAGGTGAAGTGGGAGGACACGGGGTGGAGATCGTCTGCGCACAATTCACCGCAGGTGGGTATTTATAAAGGGAAGTTTGCGTGAAACTGTGCCCCGCACAGTTTTATAAATCTGAATTTTTTTTTGCGCAGCACATTTTTGGCTTTCTGCGGACGCAGTGTTTTAGGATGGTTTCTACGCACACCGTTATAAATGAGGCCCCAGGTGAGCCAAATGCAGATGAGGGCCAGGTGTGAGTTGAGACAGACAGGGGGAGTGGCAGACACAGGCAGAAGAAAACATACAGCAGCAGCCAGCTGTGACCACAACAGAACACTTACAAACCCACCGGCACAAAACTTGGCATTATCTGAAATTACTCTCTTATAACTTTTGGATATAATTTGGGAATTACTCTGACCCTGTTTTGTGATTCTGCCAGGTATTGATAATGTACTTCACTTGAGTCCTGTAATGAATAGTACATTCAATGACGTCAGCGTGATTTAATCAACCCCCATAAACCTTGCTCTTTTCATTTGGGCCATTTATCTTTTGTAGGCTAAAGTAGAAGTAGGGATGTAGTACTACTTTTCTGTCTGTTCACTCATTTTGTATTAATAGATCATAATAAAAGCTGTAATAAAACTCAGCACTCTGTGGTGAGCCGTATTTTGAGATTTCAGACACTTATGAATCATCATCATTTTTGCGTCCTCTCTGACAGCATGAAAATGTTTTTATTTTTGCATCTGCAACACATTTTGCATTGTGTTAGTAGTATGCCATTGACACAACTGTCTTTTGTTTGTTTTTGGTCAATGTGAGAATTTTGAGGCTACGACTATAATGAATACATTTTCCTCTCAATTCAAACACTCAAATGAAATGGCGGACAGTAAATTAGAGCATGGTTTTATTCGAGACACAGTTCCATATAAGCTTAAACTGGTTGTTATGTTTCTGTGTTAGCATGCGGCCGCCCACTCACTTATCTACAAAAGCAGATACAGAGCAGCATGAACATCCTGTTAGAGTCTTCCTTCTACCCACATGCTGAAATCAATTGAATGCAATACAGAGGTAATATATGTATTTATAGGAAAAATGTTTGATGGAAACTCACATATGTTTGTTGGTTGTTATTTAAATGTTGACATTATTTTAGCACAGTATAGCAGCATCAGGAACTCATATCCTACTGTTATAGTGCTATATTCATCAACTTACAGTTTGGTATCTTTATGCCAATCACTGCATATACAGTTCTTTTGTGTTTGGCTCAGTATCAGATCAGTCAGGAAAAGAGCATTGCCATAAAACAAAACAAGGCAGCTACATCCACACAGTGCTGACAATTACATTTGTTCTCTCTTTTCTCTCGCACCTTTATCGTGCAGCTGTTGAACAGCGATCAAATTACAAGTGGTGTACCTCATTATGTAAATAGCCGTCACGATGAACATTCACAAATTGTGCTTCTTGTTTTTTCAAAACGGTACTTCTAACAACACACCCACATTGGAACCGAGCCAGGTGCTTTGATCACTCCAAATCACCCATACTAGCTGTGACTGTGTGTGTGTGTGTGTGTGTGTGTGTGTGTGTGTGTGTGTGTGTGTGTGTGTGTGTGTGTGTGTGTGTGTGTGTGTGTGTGTGTGTGTGTGTGTGGGTGTGTGTGTGTGTATGCGACGTGCATGTGTGCATGCGTGCGTGCATGTATGTGTTTGTTATCCTGCCTTCCACCCAATGCTCACTGGGATTGTCTCCAGCTATTGGACATGGATGAGATTAACAATAAAGCCTATAAAAACAGATGTTAAGTGACATTATGGAAAGGTAGCACTGTCCAAGACAAATGCAATTTGTATGTTGAGATATAAAGCATAGAAAAGTGGGAGCAGTACAATTTTTCCATGGGGCTGCTAGTCATTTTTGGGAAAAATGAATGTAATGTGGCCTCTGCATACAACCTTAAATGTTGCGTCGTGAAGTCCAGGTAAAAATATACAGATGGGTAGCATTTTGTTTGTGAGCATCATTGGGACATGAAGGATGCAGTGAAATGGAAGCCACATGGCTGCCCTGTCTAACTAGGCTAAGATGAAAGCAGCCCTTGCCCAATGTGTCCATTACGTCCTGTGGTTCCCACATGGCTCAATCATGAAAGGGAAGTTACACACACAGTGGGCAGAATTTATTTTTTATTTATTTTAAATTTTTCAGAAGCAAAATAAAAATAAAAACACTGTAGCCAACATGTTTCTTAGCTGAGATGCAATCAAACACTGTTTGGGTGATGTAAGCTTGTTGTGACCAAGTGAGAGCTCCTGTCCTTGTCAAAATATTGACTCCTAGGGGGGGCTCTCGTGGTGTAGTGTTTAGAGTGTTCCCCCGAGGCTCAGTCCTCCTCGCAGACCTGTGGTCGTTCTCTGCATGTCATTCCCCTCTGTACCCCATTTCATCTCTGTCTATCTGCACTGTCAATAAAACCTTAAAAATGTATACTAATATATACAGTAAACTGTAAACTGTATATATCCACCCTTAGTGGTTGGCATGAGCAGAGAGAGAGGGGGGGGGCAGATCTAAGGATACTGTCTTTGTATGTCCTCCTGCTGACAGGAAACCAAGAAAAGAGGCAACTACTTTGATTGTATTAAAAGAGACAAATGGCTGTCCACACTTACTTCCTCCCAGTGATAATGAATTGGCTATTTATGCATATTTGTCAATGTGACCTTACAACTAGCTCATCTTTTACATAATATGGTGGTTATTGTATTACAATATATGCATAATATAATAATGTGAATGATAAAACAAGACAGAGAGCCATGTGGGCAGCTCTGTAACACTGTAGCCTACTTGCATGGGCCCAGCAGTGCTTTGAGTTAAATGCTAATGTCAGCATGCAAATACAATACAATGATCACAATAAAATGCTAACATTTTAATGCTGAACAGGTAATATCTGCCCTGCATGGTCATCACAAAATTGCTGTAACCATATCACCATAGACCCATGCAAATCTTTAAATAACTCTGCAATAACTTGCAGAGTTCCAACTCTCATAGTCTAATACAGCGGTTCCCAAACTTTTTTAGCCGCGCACCCCCTTCTATGTCCCAACCAGGTTGACGCACCCCCACACATTAAAAAAAAAATGCAACAAGCTTTTTTATAGCCATATTAAAGGTGGCATGTTCAATCATGCTCAAATGACCAGAACACACATAATAAAATAATCACGATCACAACAAGGGGCAGAAAGCAGATAAAATGGGGAAAATATTATAGCCTAATATTTTGTGTCACGTTGAGCAACAATTCCAGCAAGTTTAAATGACTTTGCTTCATTTTGAATAGCCTCCATTTATTTATTAATTAAAATTCAAGTTTTTGATTCTAAATTTTACAAAGGAAATGTTTATTTACACGTCTTTATTGTGTGGAGAAAAAACACTGTACCCGTATTGGTCCGAGTATAAGACAACCCCGATTATAAGACGAACCCCCCGTTTTTCAAAACTCAACTCAATACATTTTATTTATTTAAATAATGTATGAAAATAAAAACGCACTGAAAAAAACACTTTTCTTCATTGCAAATAAACAGTAGGATAGTGCAAATAGACCGAACTCTGATGTGTTCACTACCGACTATTCTTCACACGCAAATTCCTCTGCCCCGCTGTGATCGCTCTCGCTGTCATCTCTCCTATACTCTGGTTCGGTGCATAGCGGGTCATCCTCGCTGTTGTCCTCGGCATCTGAGACGCAGCATTTATTTAATGCTCAGAGTTAATCACATAGCCTAGTGCTGAAACGAAAGCTATCAACGCCGTGGTTTAAGGCTGAAATGATAACCGGGGCACGTTAACGTTGTCGAGGGGAAGCCCTCCGAGATCTCCGTTGGTTTCAGTTTACAGCTCACAAAGTGACAATCGCCACCATCACATGGACAGCGTTTAAATAAAGCGTCTCATTATTAAAATCATTAGGGCTTTGATGCAAATGAGGAAATCTGAATATTACAGCAGCAGTGATGGTGCGTAAAAGGACAGCGCAGTTGGCAATCTCTCCTCAGCACAACTGCAGCAGCTAAAAAGCCACAGTAAAAGTCGATCGCTCTGCCGATTCCTGCCTCTGACACGTTGACTGGCAACATAATGATTTGAGGCTTTGAATCGGCTTCGTCGATGTCCCGTGCCTCTTTTTTCTCTCCACACAAAGCGTTCTCTCTCCAAGCGCACAAACGCCCCGGCCGCTTCCGAGAGCACAGCCAGTATTCCACCCGATTAAAAAAGAAAATAAACATGACTTGGAAAACACGACCCGACTTTTTACGACCTATTTCCGCGAAAATAAAACCCTCTTATACTCGGACCAATATGGATTGTGTAATGATCAGACCGCCATTACATTTTTCATCTCGCGCACCCCCTAGCAGCAGCTTTGGGAATCCCTGGTCTAATACTTACTTACATATTTACTGAAAGAGATCTTTGAACATGTAATATTCTGCATACAGTGGTATTCAGTATTTGACGCTAGCCTGACTATAAGAAATGTGCTAAAGACCATCTCTACATGCCTTGGCTATGGCTTGGAGTTATTACTTTAACATTGGCTTTCACTTTAATACAGACTGAGGCACATTCCCAAGGCCCCCCTGCAATTATGCCAACTGACATTCAATACAATAATGCTCACCTCTTTCTTCAGGTGGGAGTAGGGCTGGTTCATTGGTGGGATGAAGAGACAGGGCTGCTGAGCCTAAAGCTGCATCTGTTGGGCGTGGCACCAGTAAAGGGCAGAGACAACTGATTTGGCATTGATTAGCTGTTGTCAAAAACGGCAGCAAAATGTAAACACTCCAAATTTCCTCAGAAAATATTAGGTAACTCATGTTAAAAATGTTAACAGGTTCATTTCCATCTCTCACAGATTACCCCACTTTCTTTTCTCTCACCTGTATCTAGCTTTTTCTGTAGGGATGCTGAGACCTGCTGTTTCACTGTAAGCAAGTACCATATGGGAACTGTCAAAGTGGCGGATGAGATTTAAATGTATGTATTTTGAGGAATTGTTCGCATAAAAATAACCAAGAGTACCAATAGTCATTAAGGCTCACTTTGGAAGAAAACACAACACATTTGAGTGCAGAAACCAGACATTTATTTAGAGAAACCACTTTTTGACACTGCCTACAAAATCCAGCCACATTGTTTACAAAAAATTAAATTCTGACATAGATAAATAACTGTGCTTTTCTTAGTGAGAAAGTTCATGCTCCATGTCTTAGTCGCTGTCTGTGGCTGCTGCATCCTCCGTCACTGTGACAGAGGTTGAAGGGGCGGTCTTTTACGCTACAGAATTGATACTGTCAAGGAGCGTAGCATAGTGCTTGACAGTTTAAATGTGGTACATCCGCTCGCTGGTGCTCTACACACGCTTTGATGTGTGCATGAGCCCATTAAACACAACTGTGTTAACCGGTTTCATTTTGATCAGGCTTACTTTGGAAGAAAACACAACACATTTGAGCGCAGAAACACAAGTGCATTTGAGTTAAAGGCCTACTTCACCGGTTTGAATATGAAGGTGTATTGAATTCTGAGATCCTATGTAGTATAAATGTGCAAAAAAAATAAAATCGGTTCATCCTAGCCTGAGAAAAGGCAGAAAGAGTGTTTTTTTCAACCCTATATTTCTCTTTCTCGTGACATCACAGAAAGAGAAATATAGGGTTAAAAAAAACGTACTTTGTAAATATTACTGTGATGTCACTGTGATGTCAAGAGAAAGAGAAATATAGGGTTAAAAAAAACACTCTTTCTGCCTTTTCTCAGGCTAGGATGAACCGATTTCAATTTTTTTCGCACATTTATACTACATAGTATCTCAGAATTCAATACACATTCATATTCAAACCGGTGAAGTAGGCCTTTAATGTTTAAACTTAAAGCTGTTGACACTATCCCTGGGGGGTAGCTGTTTTGATGGAACATTTGCATGTGAAGTGGTTGGCAGTAAAATGCCTAGTGTGAAATCACCACCAAAAACGCCACACAGAACTATTAAAAATACTGTATGTTGCATATGAAATGTAAGTTTTAGTTGTGTGAATGCATACAAAACTTTCTAAACATAACGCAATGTCAATTTTATCGCGTATACATATAACCATTTATTTAAAAAAGGGTCAGTCAACACCGTTACACATGCGGGGCCTCGTTCAGTGTGTGTGTGTGTGTGTGGTGGCCCTACTTCAACTTTCTACATCCGGCTTGCCAGACTTTATAAATTGTGACTTGAGGAAGAGTTGAGTCACTTCACATCTTGTGTACTTTTCACCTTTGCTGATTATACTGTAGCGTGGTGAGCGCCAACAACACATGGCTAATTAGTCTTTGTGAAGAGATTGATATCAGGGATGTGGAGCCATGCCAAATGAGTAAAGCCTGTGATGACACATGAGACAGGATTCAGCTGTGAGGTTTAGAGCGTTTGTTTTTTGGAATACAAAGAAGTCAAATATGAAAAAATGTCCCTGTTGACAGACACTCGCCATATTATGTTGGTACATGGTGAGAATTATAACAGCATGTGTAGATCCTCGATATAGTCATTGGTTGGGTTGAGTCATTTGAAAGGGGAATTCTCCCTCAAGGTTTTTGAGCTATATAAATAATTTTTCTCTACATTTAGTGGTTTGAATAGAGACTTGCTCACATTTTTCTGGGTAAACAATATGTTATGCTAATGGTATAATTAATACCTTTATTATTTTACTTACATTTATTACTTACATATTCAGAGAATCGAACACTACAGGGATGCTGGCATTTTAAAACTCCGGCTGACTGGCTTTAGTGACTGCTGTTTTACTGTAAAAATGATACTGCTGGGGAGCGACAACATTTAACTAGCACCAAAAAAAACAGACAAAAACAGACATTTTGTATTCACACTGGCACATGCTTCCCACAGGAGGATACCAATTGATTGAAAGACCCCTTGACCTTTCCCTATAGCATTAACAACAAGTAAGCCCTTGGCTTGACTGTAGAAAAAGTGAAATCCTGGCTAATTCTGACTATGAAAGTAACAGTCAGAGATCTGCTTGGCTTGAACAGAGGATATGTATTGATAATGCTCAACTGTTTCTCTCACAAATAAACAGTTCAAAATATAAAAATTGTAACACAGCTAATTAGAGGGGAGAAACCAGGACCCATGCTGTAGCTTTTTCAAAAGCGTGTTAGGGTGTATTTCCTTAAAGCATAGATCAACAACAGTATATGACTGCTTGTGTAACTTGTGAACCCCGAGAAGTTGAATGTATTTTTACATATTTCCCTGTTTGACAGTATGGCAGTTTGATTTCACCTGAAAAACCTAGGAGTCTTGTTACTGTATTAAGAATACTCTGGAATGAAATGTGTCTCCTTCAGCTGTCATTGTTTCATTGCTATATTTAGTAACTCTAGCACCGGCTCTGAATGGAGCGCAAAACAGGGTTACATTATTTCCCCACCTAAATGTGAATATTCATTGGTTGTTTTGCACACCATCGTCCATTTTCCACTCGTGACACTCTCATGAAGTATATCGGGGACTCCATGTGACCAAATGTTTCTTTTAACCTCTTATCAAAAAGAAATGATAATGTTTTTATAATAACATTGTATCAATCAACTATGTGTAATGTAAAAAGAACCTACTGTTATTGCCAGACTCCGCACTTCTCCTCAGCGCTATGGAGCATTTTACTAAGACTTTAATGTGTTTGATCACTGTAACGGCTCTCATCAAGTTCCTTTCCAGTCGCTAACCTATGGCAATGCTGCCAGTTTCCGACCATACTGTACACTAGTGTTTCAGATTCTACTTATTTAAGATGATTATTCCGCTTTGGATCCTGTGTATAGCTTTATGATGTGACATTATACAGAGGGAGACTTGATTATCACGTGTGGCTTAAAGACATGGATATGCCAACACTTGCACAGTATAACATCTGGCTAGCGTGTGTCTGGGACGCCCCTGCTGTTAGACAATTGGATTCAAATCTGATCTTAATGAGTCTGGGGCGTTTTTTTTTTCTGCTTTTTTTTCCATGTTAAAATCCACATCCAGATATAATTTGATTGCTCAAGATGCGTGACTACATAAATGGAGTCAGTGGGTAGATGGAGAAAGTGTAACTGTTTAGTCAACATGATATGTTGTGTCAACACTGTGTTGAGAAGAGGACAGAATAATTAAGGATATGCACAGCTTGCATCAGTGATAGCTCTGCAGGAAAAGGGAGTCGGGGGTTATCTAAATCAATAGATTTCTGTCTGGGCCCTGCGAGAATAATCAGAACATTTCATGTCAATCCAGCCGGTGCTTTTTGAGAACAGGCAGACAGCCATACACAAACACAAACAGATGAACCAATGTGATTACTTCTTTTGCAAAAACAACAATAATCGTTAAATCAGTCGATCAATGATTCAACTTTAATTTGGTAAATCTTTATCTGATACACAATGGCTTTCATTTCCAGGTGCACAGTGTTGGAGACAAACATGCAAATCACCCCCAGTCTGTAACCACGCAATTAGTTTGCATCCCAAATGATTTCCAATAACAATTCATTATTTCAACAAAACATTAAAGGACAGAGAATAACAAAGTCTGTTTTTAACACCTTTACTGTGGCTCTGTGCCATGTACAGTTTTAAACACCCTGTGGCCCGGGTTCAGACTGACCATTTCATTGCCCCAAAAAATTTGATCCGTACCCCTGTTTGCACCAAGGTCCTGCAGCCCCATCTCTCCCCACAATGAGAGGAAACGGCCACAAGGCTGGCAGATCTCGTCCATGGGCAAGAGGTTCATTTACTTCAGTTGTCATGGAGCAATAAATGACAATTTAAGTGGCTGGCACCGTACACTCCTTGTAGGAGGCTGCATCAGAATACTAATGTCAGCTGGGTCTGACGGGGGGGAAAAGAGAGAGAGGCAGAACAAAAAAAGCCCTAAGTTTGGCAGAGGAGGAGCCGATAACTTTATTTTCAAGCAGGATATATTCTCTGTTCCTTGACCTCCATATAGAATAATTAGGCCTGTTGGCTTCCTTTGTTGCTTGAATGATAGTGCAGGGATGTTTTAATTGCTATTTAAGAAGAACTCCCCCATGTTATTTATAGACGCAATAAACAGCTGTGTATTGTTCATTCGTGTTCCTTTAGATTAAGGCCTGTGTCTTGTTTAATTCTTTGCAGCAGTCCATGATCTTTGCAACGACCGACTGGAGACGGCATTGTAATGCTGTAATTAGTAGAGTGTGCACACAGAATTTAGACACTGGCTAATGAAAGTGCTCTGTTGTGCCAGTTTTCATCACATTAAAAGGCTAAAAGTCCACAGCCACACCGGTGGCCCTGTGAGGCTTTTAATACTCTTTACACACCAGAAAATAAAAGTCATCGGATATAGAATGGAGTGGTTTTGTTACCCTTACATCCCTACCACTACGGACAAGATACGTAAAGTTTTGCCCGATGGTGGCGCTTCAGGAAACACCATGAGTTTACCTCAATCAAAGGGGTTTATCCACGTAAAGGTGTAGTCAGTGATTCTGGAGGGTGCTTGTTGTCAAAATCACTTTATGTCAAAATCAGTGAATATCTCCTCACGATCTGCTACCTTTGCGCGGAAAAAATCCAGTAGAGGAAGCTCTGTAAATGGGCCTGTTGCTAGCTACAAGGGGCCCGCTTTGTTTACATACCCTTTGTTTTCATACCAGAATACAAAGCCTAGACTGTGTATAAACACAAGATTCTTTTTTAGCGCACACACAGTACAGACGGGTCTAATTCCTGAGGAGCTATTCACTGATTTTGAGAAAAATGGATTTTGACAACAACCGTTCTCCAGAAACGCTGACTCCACTTTTAACAAGTCTCAGGCACTGCACTGTCAGACTTAACATACCATGAAACAGAAGTTAGATCACTTTTATCTTGTGTCATGTGACATGTTACTGAGTAAAACTGACTAAAGATGGTGTGACTTGGCAAACACTGACTGACGCTGCTTTATTGGAAGCTGTGTGAGATACAGAGCTGTAGAAGACTGCTGGCCTCCACCCACACCTCCCTCTAGGTGCCTTATTAGATCAGGAGGAGGAAGACGAGGGAGGAATGAATAAATTAAGCCTCAGCCAAGGCCTTAAGAAATACACTGCCTGGCCCAAAAAAAAGTCACACACTCGAATATCTTGGTGGACCATATTTGGCTTTGATTACGGCACATATTCACCGTAACACATTCTGATAAGCTTTATTTTGCACATAAGGTTGCTTAGAACCTAGACAGGACCAACTGAAGCGACCCCAGATCATACAGTAGTAGTACACTGCCACACAGGCTTGTTCAGTAGGCACTAGGCATGATGGGAGCAACACTTCATCCACGTCTCTTCTTACCCTGATGCACCCATCACTCTGGAACAGGGTCAATCTGGTCTCATCAGACCACACAACCTTTTTCCATTGCGCCAGAATCCAATCTGTATGCTCCATGGCAAATTAAAGCATTTTATCCTGATAAGCCCCACTGATAAGTGTTTTTTTAAGGCTATAAATCTTCATAGTCCATATCCCTTATGTTCTGATTGCCTTGTGCGTGTGGAAATACTCTTACTTTCACTATTATACACACATAGTGCAGGAGTTCTTATTTTAAATTTGATTCCACCCAATAATTTTATTTATTTTAAGTGTTCTCCCATCATGATCATTAAAGATTTTTTTCAGACCACATTTCTTAATCAAAGATGATGGTTCAGCACTATCTGTCCATGTTTTAATAATTTGTTGGACAGTTCTTAACACAATTTTAGTAATTTCATCTTCTCCTGAGTAGTTTTCTTTGTTTGGTGCAATCATTTTGATCTTTTCCAAAACCATAGCATATGTATTCTGAAATGTTATTTTTTTTGGTAACACTTTACAATAAGGTACACAAAATTGTAGTAGCTACTAACCTACTACATAGATATGTGTTACCTACTACATAGGTTTTTATTTTGTGCTACCTAACACATAGGGTTTTTTTGTGTTACCTACTACATAGGGATTTTTTTACATAGGTAGCACAAAAAAACCTATGTGTTAGGTAACACAAAAAAAAACCCCTATGTGTTAGGTAACACAAAAAAAACCCATGTATTAGGTAGCACAAAAAAAACCTATGTGTTAGGTAGCACAAAAAAAACCTATGTGTTAGGTAGCACAAAAAAAACCTATGTGTTAGGTAGCACAAAAAAAACCCATGTATTAGGTAGCACAAAAAAAACCTATGTGTTAGGTAGCACAAAAAAAACCCATGTATTAGGTAGCACAAAAAAACCCCTATGTGTTAGGTAGCACAAAAAAAACCCTATGTGTTAGGTAACACAAAAAAAAACCCTATGTAGTAGATAACACAAAAAAAACCTATGTAGTAGGTAACACATATCTATGTAGTAGGTATGTAGTAGCTACTACAATTTTGTGTACCTTATTGTAAAGTGTTACCTTTTTTAAATAAGAAGCTATATACTGCATCAGTTAAGATTAAATAACTTGTTGCCAACTGAAACATATTGATCGCTGCAATTTTTTACCAATGGAGGGCTCTTGCCTATTTGCCTAATAAAATCGAGGTGGCGACTTTTATTTTTTGCCCGGGCAGTGTATAAACAGTTTTTTTTCCAACTGAGATCCAAACACACACCTCCTATGATACGCTTTGCTAGCTATGACTCATGAGCTAATGGTCAAGTATAGTTTTATGTGATGGGTGGGTTAAGCTAGAGGCACCACATCACATTTAATTGGTCAAATGTTTGTGTACACCCCAGAGTTCAAGATGAGTCATCAAATGTTATGTACGGTTCAAAGGAAGAGAAAACAGAGGGACTTTGACATTTGCTATATTTAGCAATGTGAGTTAAGTGGTTAACAAAAACTACATGGATAATTAACACATTGACAAATTGGACAACCAGTACAGTCATCACTTTACTGTAATGCCACTAGCATATTGGAAAATGAAGATTACAAACCAGAGCAGCTTTGGAAGTTTCTGAGTTACCTGCAATTGCTGAGCATCGACGATTATAAACAGTCAATCCTTAATCTGCTTGTTGTTTATTCCCCTTTGTGAGCCCTGCTATATAAACTATTACCAAACTGAACCTCTTATTCTTGATTTCAGTTACATTTACTGTGTCCAATCCTGTTAGGGCTTAAAGAACAGCTTGGTTGTGTTTTTTGCCTGAAAAACAGAAACTTGTCCCACTGACATATTGTATACTTGTACAAACAGTATCCTTCATCATATCGGTGTATTTAAATGCATGTTGTTGTTCAGACAACATTGAGGTTGCTGACCTCCACACTCTCCCCTGTTCCGTTCATTCCCTCCACTTGTTTTTCCTATGTGATTTATTACTGTACATTCTGCAGGGTACATTGCATCCTGCTCAGCACACAGACAGTGCAACTGAGTCATGCTGCAGCAGTTTTGTCAGGGTAACAAAACGTTTGCACTGGGACTGTGAACTTACATCCACAAGGTGACCTCCAGGGAGATCCTAATTTGGGCTACCCAAGGTGACAAGTGGGCACCTAAAGTATATGTTGCCCACATGGGGAGTGTTCTGCAGTAAAAGGAAGGAAGGTGTCCCACAGATGGGATTCATTTGTCTTAATAAAGTTGAGCATCACACTGACGTGGCTGCAGAGGTGCTAGTTAGACAGAGGAAGAGATGAAGGAAGACAGAGAGAGAAGAGAAACAGACAGGGCCAAGGAAAAGGCTTCTCAGCTGCACACAATGTTCTTTTCTCAGCATCACTCCTCCTAGAACTGCACCTGTCTACCTGTTGGCAACCTTTGAAAAAAAAGGCCTGTTTTATAGGACTGCTGCAAAGCACATTTTAATTTGACTCCCAAAAGCCTAGCAGCACAATTATTCTTTCAAGTGAAAATATGTCACACATTGACATACATTAACGTGATTTTCTACTCCACATCATACGATGACATGCTGTTGCACAATAGTGATTCAAAGTATATTAGTCACTTAACAAACGTTGTTACATTCCTCTTTTAAACACCCATAACCCTATAAGGTATTTCCCATTAAATATTTTCAGCCGTACAGGGAATGATGCATTTAACTTGCAAGGAGTTTGTCTGTAAGAAACACTGGGTAGAGTTGGGGCAGGAAATTGAAGGACAGAAATGACAAGTGATCTCATCCAAAAACACCATTCACTTATGGTGAATGGTAATGTGGTCGACCAGCACAAGTGGTTTTTTCTCACAAGAGTGATGGCATTGAAAAAGGTGGACTGCATCCAACCGGTAACATATTTTTTTTTAAAGAACTAAACATGGGTCTCGATGTAGACAGCTTTTGGAGTTGGCAGACTATTGCTAACCTTCATCAATAGCTTTAAAGCCTTTCAGGTGCTTACCACAAGTGGCAAGCTAATAAGGTATGGAGAGCAGCAGCACAAAGCGTTCAGGCTACATTAACATCAGAGTACGGTGGAAGAAATACAGGCAGTGCAGCCAGTTCAGCTGCACCTGGGCCTGGAGGCCATGTTTTTAGATTTGCTGCTGCTTACATGTTGTCATTTCTTCAAGTTGGTGCTTAGATTGACTAGCATGCTCTTTTTTTCAACTTTTGATAGCCATGTCCCAAGGTAAGGAGAATTAATAACATCGTTTTTTTTCATTGTGCTGTTGTCAGTCATCTGGACCTGAGGGGGATTATAATGCTTATAATATTCCAGTAGTTATTTGTGTGTGTCTGCCACACATACCCACAATTCTTCTGGACCTGTAGGTAGGTTAATAATTCTATGTGTAATTTAATTTTCCACATAAAATACACTACACACACATAGCAAACCTATTTGAAAAGCTTGTCTTTCAACTTCAAACTGGCTTATTTACAGTATGACAGTAGTTAAGTTGATCTAGTTTTTTATTACTTTGTGTATAAAAAATTGTATTGTATTGTAAAAGCCTGACCTATAAAATCCAAGGTGTTTGTGTGTGTGTGTGTGTGTGTGTGTGTGTGTGTGTGTGTGTGTGTGTGTGTGTGTGTGTGTGTGTGTGTGTGTGTGTGTGTGTGTGTGTGTGTGTGTGTCTGTGTGTGTGTGTGTCTGTGTGTGTGTGTGTCTGTGTATTGGTAGGCAGCCCTAGCCCTAAAAAAATGGTTGATTGGGGACAGCTTGTGCAAATGGGGACAAAAGCTGGGTCAGTGTTTAAGTTAGGGTTAAGTTTTGGCAAGCTTAGGTTAGGTTAAGTGTATGTAAATAGGTTAAATTATTATATGCATGCCCTTCTGCCTCAGTATTAACAAACAGCCGTTACTCAAGTAGTTTTGATCTGCACCGTGGGACCCGGCAGGGTTGTCTTTTGAGCCCACTCCTTTTTGCTATTGCAATTGAACCACTTGCGATTGCCATCAGAGGTAACAAACAGATTCAGGGGATATGCAGAGGAGGAATTGAACATAAGGTATCATTATACGCCGATGACTTACTTTTGTTTGTCGCCAAGCCAGCCACCTCTTTACCGGAGGCACTTTCTGTGTTGGAGGTCTTTAGTCAGTTTTCTGGCTATAAACTTAACTTGAGCAAGAGCGAACTCTTTCCGATTAATAAAGAAGCTCTTAAACTTGATTACACAGCTCTCCCACTCAAAGTGGTGACAGACCATCTGAGTTACCTTGGGGTATGTTTTACCAGAAATGTTAAAAACCTATTTAAATCGAACTTCCTCAAATTATTGGATCAGGCGAAGCAAATATTATCGAAGTGGTCTCCTCTGGCTTTCTGTCTCATAGGTAGAATAAATTCAATTAAAATGACATTACTCCCAAAGTTCCTATATCCATTCCAATGTCTCCCCATCTTTCTCCCCAAATCCTTTTTTCAGGCCCTTGACTCTTTAATGATAAATTATATTTGGAATGGTAAACACCCTCGGTTAAGGAAAGCATTTCTTCAAAGACCAAAACAAACAGGCGGAATGGCCCTCCCTAATTTCCAATACTATTACTGGGCTGCTAATATCCGTTCTTTAGTGTATTGGGTGCATTTTCACCTTAACGACTCAGCCCCAGTATGGGTAACAATGGAGTCCAGCGCTGTTAGCCCATTGTCTCTATCTGCCCTCTTAAGCGCCGCACTTCCACTCTCTTCGGCTATTCCCAACAGTAATCCCGTGATTAAGCACTCCCTTCGAATCTGGACCCAATTTAGGAAGAATTTTGGAATGCAGAATTTTTCACTTTTCAGCCCAATTGCAGCTAATCATTTATTTATTCCCTCGACGGTGGATGGTGCATTCAAGATCTGGCATAAAAAAGGCTTAAAATGCATCGGTGATTTATTTATTAATGATCTATTTGCTAGTTTTTCCCAATTGACAAAACATTTTGGTATCGAAAAGACAAATTTTTTCCGATTTCTGCAAATCAGGCATTTTACGCAGAAGTTAATTCCCCAATTCCCTTATAAACCGCCAGCCAATCATGTCGATTTGTTTCTTTCTGTAAACCCCACATTAAAAGGCTCAATTTCTGTGTTTTTCAATCTTATTTCAAAGTTGCATAGCCCCTCTTTAGCAGCTATAAGAACCCTGTGGGAGCAGGACCTAGGCTCTGCCTTCACAGATCACATGTGGGATTCAGTCCTGGATCGGATACACTCTTCCTCCATGTGCGCCCGACACGCTCTTGTGCAATTTAAAGTAGTATATCGTATCCACATATCTAAAACTAAATTAGCTTGTATGTTCCCCGATGTAGACCCGACCTGTGATAGCTGTAAGAGCACACCGGCATCACTCTTTCACATGTACTGGTTGTGTCCCACCTTGACTGAGTTCTGGACATCAGTTTTTCAAACAATTTCTGAAGTAATTCAGCATCAAATTGAGCCGAACCCTTTCACTGCAATTTTTGGCATTGCTCCAAATCCGGGCTTGCCTAAAGTAAAGCTGAAGGTACTGGCCTTTAATTCATTACTTGCTCGTAGGGTTATCTTACTCAAGTGGAAAGATCCTGCTCCTCCTTCCCACTCACATTGGATTAGAGACATTATGGCATGTATGAATTTAGTGAAAATACGTTACACTACCCAGGGATCCGAGAATAAATTTGACAGAATTTGGCGCCCCTTCCTAAATTATTTTAAAAAACCAACAATAATTGTAGAAGAGTAGCTACCCCCTCCCCTCTTTTATTTGATTTAATTTTATTTCTTTATGTTTTTTTTTGTTTGTGTGTTTTTTTTTGTTTGTTTGTTTTTCATATTGATTGTTTGTTTTTCTTTCTTGTGGTGTGTGTTTTGTGTTGTTGGGTGTGAGGGTGGGATGTGGGAGGGGTATGTTCGGGAGAAAAAGGGGAAAAAATTTGTACTCTCTGTGCTACAATTCCGTTGTTATTAGCATTTAATAAAAAAAACCTTTGAAAAAAAAGGAAAAAAAAGTGTATGTAAATAAAAAAAGTAGTCAAAGTAAAATGAAAAGTGACCTAAGACAGAGAAGTACACTGTTAGGGTGAGAGAGAAGTCACATTATGGTCCTGCTCTCGATACAATGGACAAGCTCATCTATCGGCGTCTATGTGTGGGTGCAACTGCACACAAGTACAAGTGTCCTTCTGTATAGCAGGCCCATGAGGATATGGCATGAGCACCATCAATGACACCATATTAAAGCAAAAAGCATACAACATTCAAATCAGTTCCACGGAAATGACAGAGACCACCGAAAGTAGGGCAACAGAGTTTCATCAACATCTGTCCTCTTTTTTTTTTGGCAGGAACAAAAATGACAAGAGAATGTATGCTTGCATGCCGTGGCTGTATTGTATCTCAGCACTGGCCTCACGCCATGTCACTTGAGCTGTGTATTCTTCTTCTGAAACATTCAGATCTTTTTACTGCGGATGAATCTTTCCAGCTCTTAGGCCCTTAATATCCACTCAATCCTCCTAGTGCAGATGGCTCCACGGTGGAATTATCACAGTAGGCCAACAGCTGGCTGCAGTTCATCTCTTGTCGCCTCATATTTTCAGCCATATCAATATTGGACAAGTCTGTTCGGTCTGTAAGTTCAGAGGCTGTTTAAGACTCTAGCACTTAAACAGATGGCTGTCCTCTAGGCCTTTTTTGGAGGAAGCACACAAACAGAACAGGGATAAACTAAATCAGATTTTTTTTTTTCAGTCGTTTTTTCTACTCTAATATTTTTTGCAATCAAATGTTTCCTAGTAGATCTGTTTGTTCTTCAACCAATGATGAGAGAGATCAAATCTAGGGCAGGACAATTATGCCTTCACATCTCTGTGTGTGTGTGTGTGTGTGTGTGTGTGTGTGTGTGTGTGTGTGTGTGTGTGTGTGTGTGTGTGTGTGTGTGTGTGTGTGTGTGTGTGTGTGTGTGTGTGTGTGTGTGTGTGTGTGTGTGTGTGCGCGTGCGTGCGTGTTTGTGTTTCTGCCTGGTTCTCCGTGACTGCTGGCCAATATCTTTATTAAATATTACAGTAGAAACTCAAGGGGATGTTCACATAATGCCAGAGAAGTTCACATAATCCACTCACACGCAAAGGCACACATACAAAACCTTCCACAGCATTAAGAGTTGGACATACAGCCCGTTCTTTTGAGTTATCACCATGGAAACTGGACAGGAGTGAAAAGCCTGTGGTGGATGGCGCGAAAAGCACAACAGCATTCTGGGTTCTACAATGTAACATTTACAAACGGAATCTCTCTTCTCCTCTGAAATGCAAAATGTATAGATTCTTATTCCCTCTGGATTTTCTTTCTTTTTTTTTGCTTCTCTTTGACCAATGATTCACCACTGAATGATTGCAGGGTAACCTGAGCCATTAGGAAGTCTCAGTAATGTATCAAAAAGAAATGTGACAGTGATCAAAGAAAACACCTTTCAATGGAAATTCCTCAGTAAAACTATTAAGTTATACATCAGTAGCAAAACTGGTTGTTACAGTAAGTTGCTTCAATTCTGAGGTCTTCTATGGTTGCATGGCTGGATTAAAGGTAGGCATGTTAGCAAAGTACTTTCATGCTTCAGAAAAGTCAGCCTCTTTTATTATATCCACGTTTAACAACATATAAAACTTCTCTGATTTGAATAATAATTTGTGTCTGATATGCCCCTCCGCCCCCAAAGAAAAAAAAATCATCATTCAAAGTTCTTAGAATTACATAGCCTACTGTATATTATTTCTCCCTCATTGAGACGACCAGGTCCATATGAATATGCAAATAGTTTTCATTTGAAAAGCTTAGTATCTATGAATATGCTAATAGTTTTAATTTCAAAAGCTTAACTGCTGGACACAATAGGTGTCCTAATTCACAGAAAAGGCCATTGTCAGTGCACTGGGGCCTTCAAATGTTCCCATTTCACTTTTCTAAGCTAAACACTGGACCACAATTGGTTTCTAAACTAGTTTTCACAAATTCACCTTGTATGTAAACATCTAAAAATCAGATTTAAAATGGGCATAGGAAAACTTTCCCTCTTCAACATATGAATTTGAAAACAGTCCTTTAGCTACTGCA
The DNA here is from genome assembly GCA_949357725.1 of Hyperoplus immaculatus. NCBI lineage: Eukaryota > Metazoa > Chordata > Actinopteri > Uranoscopiformes > Ammodytidae > Hyperoplus > Hyperoplus immaculatus. Next base: position 11,210,746 of record OX442351.1, on the reverse strand, counting down.
CATTCATTACCATGCACAGGGAAAACCTTCAAGTGAAATAAAACACATTTTTGGTTGGAGGAGGGATTTAAATCACCGGTAATACGTTTTTGGCAAGCCCAATGCTCTTAATCAACAAACAATTTACCAAGTAATTGTCAAATGGTGTCACTTGCCTATTTGATGCTTTTTTATGCAGCCTATGCAACAATTCAAGAGTGTGTCTGTCTCTGAACCACCTTGGCACTCTGCATATAAAGATGACATTGCAAACTAAGGTTAGTTGAAAGCTGCTATACTTTACACTTTTGAATAAATAATGGTTAAAATGTGCATTCACAATGTGTTTTGTGGACGCAGTCG